>OY728142.1:1219409874-1220042933 GCA_963277665.1 Viscum album | reverse complement strand
ATTTATTACTCTAATACAAGGGTATATTGTCCCCACTATAAAATCTTTAGACCCTTGATACTAGTCTCCATCCTTTGGAATATGAGGAGGTGTTCTTGAGGACATCTAAAGAACTATATCAGTGCACCATCTTAGTGTCATTCGAGGTGGGAATTTACAAAGTGGTATTTGGGGTGTTTTTTTTCTTATATATTACTTTTAGGATATGGTGGATATTATTATTATTATTATTAATGTTTATGAACCAATGACATATTTGAGACTGGTGAAACATGATCGATTTTTTATTAGAATGTCTTGGTTAATTGGTGTATGTGATTACTATTATAATATGTGATATTATAGTTATATAAGATTTTATATTTTATCAACTTGTATGTTGTGTTGATATTATGATTTATTATGAATTTATTTAGCTCTTCCAGTTCTTAATAGTTCGTCTATGGATTTCTGGCTCATAGCCATTCTCAAGACGCCATTGATGGATTTTTTACTCTTGGAAAGAAATTTCAAGAGAGACTCATTCTTTATATTGGCTCATAGGACCCACATATTATAGAACATCTAGTTTGATATTATTATTGATTGTAGTAGACAATTTTTTAAAGTGTAAAAAAAATTTAATGGTTTTATCATATACATGTTTTTGTTGTCATTCTACACAATTTCTCTAGATTTCATATATATTACATTCATATAGAAGGATATTTTGATCTATGTTTAGACATTTAGTGGTGAAGTCGATGAAATAGTCCTTGATCATAGGTGTTGAAATGACCCTAGTAGATTGACAGGGCACTTGATGCCCATGCTTTATATCATTGTAAGGTGTTGTTTCTCCAATCCAGTTAATTAATGTTTCAGTAATAATCTATATAGTGTTTTAATGTATAGATAAGAGTGAAATTTTACTTAACCAACATTTGGTTGTAGATATGTAAGTGGATCAACAACTATGCTGTCGATGGATACCATTAAAATTTTAATGATCTTGAACGTAACGGGGTACTACCATATAAGAATTCATAGTGAGTGTCATTATAGTATCTCTTCAACAATGTTTCCATGACATCCAAGTGGCAGTTTGTAGGATTGTTTGTTATTCCTGATGCCCTAGTTATTAGAATTGATTAGTTAGAATAGGTTGGAAAATTAGAGGCCCTTAATTTTGACTTAGAACCTTTTAGGTCAATGTTCATTTTGATAAAGGGAAGCCTATATAAGTGGTTGGCCAATATTTATTAATTACTTTTATGAAAAGAACATGGTTATACTATCTTTAATAATGATTCACAATTTTTTCATGGGTGTTTCAATACTGGCATGATGAGGGATTCATATTCTGACGAAGAAGATTGGGTCACATTGTTTCAAAACTATCTTCAACGAGAACAGATTCTTGGGTTCATTGCATAGTCAATATATGTTTTCACAATTTCTAATGTTGTTAGAGTGCAGTTAGATGATTTTTATCAGATCAACACCATGTAATGTGCAGTAATGGAATAAATCATCCCATGAGTGAGGTTCAGAGTTTTTAAGAGGAATTCCTTGGGATTTTTATGCTTCTATAGGATGGCATGTTCAGTAGAACACTCGTATTAGACACTTCATGGGTGAATCATGGGATTATGTTTCTGGTATTAAAGGAATAACCTATTTTTGTGTGGTACCATTTAAATTATAAATAGGTGAGTGATGGGTGTGAGACTGGGACATATATTTTCAAGACATTCATTAGGCAGGGTTACTCATGAATTATGATAAATTATAAATTTCCCTTTATCATAGAGGATACATAGAGTATGATTCGGGTATAATGAGATAGTTGACACACAGATGGAACAATGCATGCATTGTCAGGATTCATGGTTCCAAGTGTTGGTTAAAGTAAGGTTTTCTTATTTGATATGATCATGGCTGAATAGAGAAATCAATTCTCATTTGTGGATTCATTGTGTACTTCAAAGTAGAGATAATCATGTTATTTAATGACATCTCATTTAGTATGATGAGAGAGAATCAACTCAACACTAACCTTATTTTCTTTTTAATTTCCTTCATGGATGATGATGAAAAAATTTTGATGTTGTTCTTGAAGGGTGTAATATGGTTTTACATATGGTGGGGAGGGCACCATTGGCTATTTGAGGGTGGTGATCCTCGTTTTACATTTAATTGACGTGTTTTATGTGGGTTATTTTAACATGGAGTTTGATTTTTAGATGAATATAAGTGTATTCCAATTGTGGGGAGTACCAGATCAGTCATAGTTATTTGTATCCCAAACAAGAGATTTTTTACACTATGAGACTAGTCATAAGATAGTTGATATATCTTATTGTGTAGATGCTCTGGTTGAGAGCCTGAATACTAATTTCTACACAATGTCTTATTGTGGATGATAATTCATATGGTGGGGACATTTTAATGACCCTTGTTTTTCTAGGATGTAATTTTGATGTGAAATTTAACATTTTTCATTCATATTCTTGTAAAGTATAAAATTGTAATTTTACCCATGTTTATGATCTTGGATATTTTTTATAACAACATCTTTGGTCCCAGAATATGGTTTTTATCCAAAGGTAGGTGTTTTCTGTAATTTCAAAATGTTCAAATTTTAATCGAATAATTAATTAAATATTAATTTATTCACATGGTTTCATTTGGCCAATATTCTGAACAGAGTATTAGATCAATATTACATATTCTCTATTTAGTCTACAGTGAGATGTTTTTCCTATGTAAGTTATATACTCATGTCAACATTTGGGGCCATCCAAGACCCCATTTATACTTCTTTTATTTTTCTTCATTTTAATTTACTCTTTTATTTTTTATATTTCCTACTCTACATTATCTTTTACTCCATACATCATAATGTGACCAAGAGATAGAGATAAGTAGAGATAATGAGTGATATAGAGGAATATAGGTACTTCTATGTTTCTTGGTATGTTCCTGATCATTCATAGTTTTCATGGGCCAAAAAAATGGGTGAAGTTTTGGCTGATTCCTCCCAAAGTTAGTCAAATTTTTATTTTTTCTATAAATCCTTATTTTTATTGTTATTTTCAAGTATTAAAACCCTATATAATTTTTTAGGGCCCCTTAATGGTCAATCTATAGGTTTTGGGGAAGAAAAAATAGTTCCAAACTGTATTATGGGATTTCCCATTTAGGAATCCCTATCAAAGAACATGTAGTTCAGGAACACATATAGTGTGTTGTTCATATGTAGGAAAGACGATTTTTGGATGTATACACCATGTATGGGGTATATAAAAAATGTATGAGGGATCTAATGTGTAGTTGTGTACCCTTCCATACAGCCCGTGTAGGGGCACATTTCCTTATAGAGTACGCCAGAAGATCCCATGTCGGTTGCATAAAATGTAATGGTACACAACACAAACCATATACATGTCTAAAACATGTGAGGTACACAGGAAAGTACCCCATGTAGTACTCAAATTGTATACATGATTAACAGATTATGCACTTTGGATTTTTCGTGCAATGTTCAGTAAAGGTACACACCCAGCTAATGCATTGAGGGTACAAGTTAAGTACCAGGGTACACATGTATTTTACTCTACCTTTTCTTCCCTTTTGAGGGGTATTATTATTTTTTTCCACAAATATGAGGTTGTACATAATAAGAGACCAATCCTAGTAGTTTTTATCTAAAAACGTGATGGTGAAACCTTATGATAGATTTGAGGTTTCCTAATGTGTGTTTTGATTTCTATATATATGGGGAAGTTCTTCTTAGGATAATCATGTGTAGTTATCCTATGAATGAGACCCTTTTGTCTAATATGGTTCTTGAACTATATATTCTGACCAATTATTTGTAGATTCTCCCATTAAGACATCTCCCTTGAGGGATGTGCACTCATGCGATTTGTGGTTGTGAGGTTAGTTTCTTTACAGGATCCCATGTAGGATTCCTCTGAGTACATTTCTATGTATGGGATCCACTCTAGTATACTTCAATCATCGTCATGGTACCATGGGACCCCTATGGGTTTCCTTTTATAATATTTTAGCATAGGGAATCTATTGTAGGATCCCATTAGCTATGTATAGTTATGAGGATCTCATGCAGGATTCTTTTGCTTCTTATAATATATTCAAGGGTCACTTCTTGTACACCTCTTCCTATATACTATTTGAGGAAACTATGTAGGATTCCACCCTTTACCTATACTATTTAGGATCCCCAGTTGGATTCCTCTTCTACTCCTTGTTTTGAGGGAACCAATGGGTTCCCAGATATTTGATATACCTTGATCTTGTACTATAGTTTTGGTTAGAGGTAGTGGTGAGTGTCACTTTAGATCATGTTCCAATCATTTAATCATGTTCAGCTATGTCAATCGTAGTAGGATTAAGCATTTCTCAACTATCACTCATTCTTAAAAAATTATTGTTGATGCATATTTTTACTATGAAGTCAACGACATGTATTAATATAGGTATATGAATACCCATTAAATGACATATATTTCCAAGTCGAATAGGGAAATTAATATCAAATGAAGGCCTAGTGTAGTGTCATTCATGCATCATCTGGCCTGTGTCAGCAGGTTTGCACCATTTCTGTATCACTTCCCACATAATAAATCATAAAGGTGAATTCAATTATTTAAACCGTAGTCTTTTGGATGTAGGATTATAGGGGGTATCAATATTTTTATTGGGTCAAGAGGTTTTGGTGGACACCACACCTCACCAGTTATGGTCCCATCCCACCAATTACGAGACACAAACCCCAAGAAGAATTTGAGTGTAGTTGGAATCAATCATTCACAATTCCATTTCCATAGAGTGGGCCCATTTTATAGTACAACAAAACCAAACCTCAGTTTCATTTTGAATGTACATTCAATTTTTTATTGCTAGTACAACGATGTTAGCAAATTGTGATTTCTTGTTGGTTTCTCGTGAGCTTCATACGAAGTTTCATTCATTCTCTTTAGAATAACTCGATTTTCTTCTTGGGGTCTGCATTATTCATTTTGGGATTCCCATATTCTATTTCCAAGAATCTATATTCTGATCGATTTTACCTTCATATTTTTTATACTCCCAATGGTATTACTAGGGATCTGGATTTTTAGCCAATGTATTTGATTACTACGTTTTTGGGATTTCCATTGGTTATTCCTGCGATCCATCCATTAAGAAAACACCAATGATAAATGGATATAGAATCCATATTAATAATACTTGAGGAAGATTACACTCTCCCTGGGGATGAAGATGATTCTTATCTCCTCTTTTTGACATGGGTGATGGTGATTACATTGTCATCAATTTTATTATAATTGTGTATGATTATGCTATCCATAGAGAAATGGATGATTATGCCGTCCTTAGTTGTTTACTAGACTAAAGTGTTATAAATTCTATTTAACATCATTGGATACCAATTGATGATTATGATATCCCATATAATATGAATTATTACTATCTCCTCAATTAGATACCTTGAGGGGTGGTCATGATGTTTCACCAGAGATCACTCTTAAAAATTTCCTATGTTTCAGATCCTTAGGTTTCATCCAAGTTCCACGGTTGTGAATACCAATATACAAAGTCTCAGGTCTTGGACATTAGGACTAGATTTACATGGAAAGACAATTATAGAATCCAGGTCTATTAAATTTATAAGATGACCCAATATACTTTCCTAGAATCCATTATTACAATTACTAGTGGTGAGCATCGGTGAAGAGAGGGTTAGGATGAGTATCCCCCTAGGGTGTCTTAACTTGATCAAAGACATTTATGGAACTCGAACAAGCCGGTATATATTGATTGATATTACTAACATATATATTGACATGATAAATGGATTTATTGGTACAAAATCCAATTCAATTCCCCTGCATAGTATGTGCAGACAAACAGGATTACTGATCCAATGATTTAATGTTTCTTATTTATATTTTTTTTCTTTCAAAATACTCGTGTATATATATATATATGAATTTATATAGTAATATACATATATAAACATATAAATAAAATTATACATGATGGAAAATTTACAAATTTAATAGGATTATGGACCTAGGGATTAAGAGTGGTTTCCCATAATTTGATTAATTTATCATTTTAGTTGTGTCGCCGCTAGTCTGAGCATATTACATGAGAATAAAATTATGATAGTTGATCTCAATGTTCATCTTAGAGGTTAGGGGGATACTAAGAAAATTTATCACCCATGAATATGTACATCGGTGTACGTGCATGTAATTACTAATCCCCACTGATAGCACAAACACCTCGCCATAAATATTCTATCGAGTCCTTTAACACTAGGTACCACTAGTTTCTGCACATCCACATGGTCACCTCCCTGGGGCCCATCTACATTCTTGAATGATCATCTGAATAATGATTTTCCCCAGAAGTTATCACATGTTCTTTCCAGTTTTCTTTGTACTCACTCGTACACACCATGAGAAACATCCCAAGAGGTCAATCATCATAATCACTATAATAGGTAAATAAATCTTTACTATGGAGTTATTATCTAGTAGGCTCCCATAAAAAAAGGAACACCTTGTTTAGATGATTCATTTCGTTTATTAATTAAACCCTTTATCATTATATGGTGTTACATTCACCCCCTTGAGCATAACATCCTCATTATCGACCCTACATCTCATCCTTGGTAGTTTGGAAAAAATTATTGCATGATCTTACTCTGATACCCATGTTTCAACTGGAATCCCCTTATAGAATATACACGCCTCTTTAAAATGGCCATCAGTTATTCGCCCTCCATTTACCATTAGTCACTCCATAGACACATGGTCTCCTCTCTAGGGCCCACCCACAAACCCAGACAGGTCATCTGACAAATGATTGTCCCCACATGACAAGACATGATCTTTCCAATGTGATTTTTCCTCAATTGAACACACCATTGGAAACATTCTTGGAGAATACCCATCCTGTTCACTACTAACCAGAATGAATGCTTATTTGTGGAGTTGTAATATGTTAGGATGCTAGAATGAATGGTGCACCTTATTGACTTGGGTCACTTAATCTAATCATTTAACACTTTATAAGTATATGGTATTACAATTCATACCTTATGTATGATTTTCAAGTCGAACATATTTATTGGTGTATGGAATGGTCCCATCGTTGTATGATCATGTGGACCCCCACATCTAGATTATTATGGCCAAGATGATGTAGTTCGATGGTGTCATTGAGATCAGGTATGCGTTATGGATAATATATAGAAGTAGAACCATAAAATTTTATTTTAGTTTTTTATTTAATAATGGTTGAATAGATAGCCCTCTGGTGTGTCCATTGTTTTATGTATGAAATGGTAGTTCATGTTTTTTTATAATTTCATTTATTATTACATCATGTTACATTTTAGGTTATTTACTACTTCGGAAGTTATTTTATTTAATGCGTGGATGATATTTTGGTTTTTCTGTTGTGTTTCACTACTATGAGGGTGTAGTCCCCCACTGTACCACCTTTAGTTCTTCATTTCTGATCTAAAGCATATATCATACATGGAGGTGCGCTTGAGGACTTTTAACGAAAAAGATCAGTGAACCAAAAATGTTGAATTTATTGGGTATTACAATAAAAAACATAAATCAATTATCAACCAGAATATAATTTCTTTATTCATAAAAGATAAATTTAGATATATATATGAAAATATTTTCCTCTATGTGGACATAGAAAAGATCTTTAAAACAAATACAGTGACATTTTGTAACATTCTGTGATTTAATTATTGTATTTGTCATATTCATAATAACGTTCCAATTAAACAATTAAAATATGGACAATGGGAAGTAGGCTAAAATTTATTTTATCCAATAATATTTTTGATGAAATATTGTTACCTTATAAATTAATATTAAAAATGGTTTAATAGATATATCCTTTTTTAAGGTGATAAATATTACCACTTTCATTATTCAAATTGAAAAAAGGGGAACAATTTATTAAAATAGATCCCAATAATTAAAAATATATATTAAATTTTATCTAATTAAATAACTATATGTGGAAGATATTTTTATGAAAATAATTATAAAAAATTTGATAAAATCTCTTTTTAGAAAAATTGACTTATTTTGAAAATTTACATTTTAATAATTATATTGTTTTTATACCAAACACATTCATGATATAAATTCTAATGAAAACAATTTTATATAAATAAAACAAGAGAATTAATTTTAATATTTAAAAATATTACTGTAAAATGGAATGTTATATATGCTTGAATGAAAATTATGATTTTCGATATAGATCAGTGTTATTCACTTTTCACTATAAAATCAATATATTTAGGAAAAATCATAATTATCCAAATTAATATAATTTTGATATGATATTTTCAGAAATTACATTATATCTATAAAATAAATTATATATGTTATAAAAAATAATTATAATACCTTATCATAAAAAAATTAAAAAATCATAATGAAAAAATGTAGATTTGAAGAATAAAATAACATTTCTAAAAATTGAGTACTTATTTCATATGAATTTTTACATTATTTTTTATAAATTATTTTCTTTATATATAATTCATAAATTTTTAAATTCTATTAATATACTCCAATTTAACATCTAGGATATAATTTCAATATTAAAATAAAAAAATATTGGTGTCCATTTAGGCACGGTGTTGTGTATCGTATACAATGTCAATCAAAAAATTATATTAAAATATTATAATGATATAATTAATAATAATAATAATAATATGTAACATCAATGTTCTCATTATAATAGTTAACTACTATGAACTTTTAGTTTGATAGAAAATCATTGGACAGCATCACGTGATATGATACTCAAAACAATGATCATGATGTTTTAAAGAGTTTGTAAATATTAAAAATAATTTATAAAGATTAAAATATTGCAAATTGAATTTTGTTTTAATAACCTACTCAAATATAGAATAACATTCACTAGAGACAACTAATAATATCCTTCAGTTTGTAATCAATCACATGATAGGCTTGCTTTTACTAAGATAATACATTATTCAAAGGTACCACTACATTTTATTCCATGGAAACATTGATGACTATAACATCAACCATTTTATAAAAATCCTTCAAGAGATGATACATTTGATTATTATTGTTTTTCTAATAGTGTAACATTGACCCTTTTGCAAGATCCACTAATTTAGTATTAGTACAATACGTTGTGATAGGGCCTTTACTTCTAGGTTCCACATTATGAAGCTGGAAAAAAATTCAAATACAAATGGATTCTATTTCTTCATTAGGATCCACTATATTCTTGAAATCCACTATAGAATAAGTAAAATTTGGATAAGTATAACTCTTTAGTCTCATAGATCCCTTATAGAGAATAAAAACATATCAAGAATTTGAATTCATATCATTCTAATTTGTTTTAAAACTAGAATCAGTATATCCCTTGATGATCGTACTCTCGTATCCTCCAAATAAAAGAATCAGGTAATCATTTATTATAAAATACATAAAGATAACCTTATTTTAAGAACAATGATATTCACCAGGATTAGCATGATATATTCTGAACATGATCAATGTGCATGGAAGATCATGTCTAGTACAGAATATAGAATACCTGATTGGTCATATCATTGAAGTATATGGGATATTACACATTCATTCACTCTATTTGTGTGTATGAAGACCATTTTATTGTAAATATGTATAACATGATACAATATAACCAATTTCCAAGTTAATTGTTCCATACTGAATATACATAGTATCTATTAATATATGTACCGTGGATTAGTCCATCAATCCTCTTTTATCTATAATGATACATCTTGATACCATGAATTTAGGATTCATAACATAATTCCTTCATTAAGGAATAATTTCTCAAACAATCCGTAATAGACTATAACAATAGAATTCAATTTATAAAAAATAATATAACATCAAAATATACCACTAAGACAATGACCAAATTCCCACTACATCGCTTGTAAACTCATGTCTCTAATCCATTTATAATTGAACTGAATTATTTTATAGGTTCATCATATTTAATATTTCAAAACCTAGATAACTTCTTCAATCCTTAAAAGGATCTCTTCAACATTCATATTCTCTTGGAATAACCGTGAGTCATAATTCCTTTAATATGTTTCATATATTCATCTTTACGAATGATCCCTCTATGAAAATATATTTTTACATCCATCACTTAAATTTTATAGTCATGGTAGGATTATATAGTAAGAAGAATTATTATTTATTTAAAAATGGAAACGACAGAAAAGTTTTCATCATAGTTTTCTCTTGAATGACCATTTCACCCAATAATATTTTCATCAACTGGTGGATCAACTAGAACAATGTCATTATTATGATAAATGGAATCCACTTCAGAATTCATGGATTCTCACCATCATTCATTTTTTATATCTATACTAAATATATTTATTAAATGTGTTTATTATTTTCAAATAATATTGATTCCCCATCATCAATAATTAGAAAACATATATCCCAACTTCACTTACCTCTCAATTACTCTTACACAATTCCTTTTTTATTTTTCTAAATCCTCTTCCAATGGAAACTATGGAATATGTTATTGTACCAACTCATGTGTATGAAAGGCATTAACATTTGAAAAATTTGATCTTTCTCCCACTATCCTTCTAGAGTATTTTTTCCATCTCAAAAAAGATATATTTTCTAGTGACAATAAAATTATTTTCTATGGGGTAATATAGGTTTTGTCCATTTTCTTCCTTATGATACCCTAACAGGTCACATTGTGCAATCGCTTTCTAGTTTTTTTTTTCTAGATTTGGATATATCAAATTCCTCACATCCACATAAAAGTGTATAAAACAAAAGGTTTCCTTTCACTCTATAGAATGAGGGGAATTCCATTTTTCACATTATTTTGTACTCAATTTAGTATGTATCTCATATTTTATAATGAATATTACCAAAATTTTAATAAAAGATTTATATGATAAATCATTGAATTTTCCATTTTAGTATGGTATTGTTCCTCCATTAAATAGCTCTATTACATTATATTATGAGTAGTGTATTGGGATGAGATAGATTCCCAACATCCCTTAGAAATTTTATTAACTCTTAGTTCATATTTTCACAACTTCTTCCTCATTAATTATTATTTATCTTATTTTCCATGTTATTCTCTACATAATTCTTGAATTCATTAAATTTATAAATGGACATGAATGTATACATCATCAAGTATACATATCCATATCTACTAATTTCATTATTAAATTATAGGAATTAAGATTACCAACATCTGAATTTTAGTAGAAATGGTTAACAGACATCAGTGTGTACCAATCCAAGAATTTTATACCCCTATTCACCATGCCCACTAAATTATGATTTGGTCATTTACCATTTTAAACAAGAAAGATATCCATAATATGGTATTAGATCTAAATAGTTTAAATAACCAAGTTTTAATACCTTTATCAAGCACTTATCATCTATATTATAAATAATATGATGTCATAATCGAGTTTTATATGATTCAATTGAAAATGATTTTATAACAATTTCCATTACATGTTTTTTATAATTTAATACCCAAATATTGTTATTTAAATGATCCATACCATAAAATATTATGTGATTTTATAATAGAAAACTATAATTCTCAAAAATCAAAATTAAACAATTTTTATCTTTGTAGGATATAGAAATTATTCAATTTGTAATACTTAGTGGAAAATATAAAACACTTAAAATCAATCTCAATATTGTGGGAAATTAACTGTGGTAGTTTTTAATTTCTTGAGAATACGAACACAAAAAATTGGTAGCTCATAAATCATCCTCTCCCATATCAATATTTTGGAATATACATGGTTCTTTCGTTTACATGTATATGTGATCACCAGAAGTTATTTCGATACCCTATGCAAAGAAATTGAAGATCCCCATTTAATCTTATTGTTATTCCTCTTCATGTGGCCTAAATTATATTTTAAAAACATAATACTTCATTTTACATTCCATTCATATTGATATTCCTCTTCTTAGTTGGTCGATGCATGTGATATTTGGTATAGTATTGTTTCTTGGGGGCCTTTTACATGTTATTCATTTTTTATTCAACATAACTAATATGGGGTTTTCATGCCCCTCATCTTTTTCCACCTAGTGAATTAGAGTATGATGTTATGAAATACACTTATAATTATTTCTCATGTTATAACTAACAATAAAATTGGATTTCAAGTGATGTGAAGAAATTATGATATTTATTAATTAATCATCTAGTAATTTTGAACCTCAAATATATAAATGATAAATGTATCCAATAATATCAACTACGTGAGACACATCTGGTACCAACTCTCCATTTTTTCTTTCAAAAAGTTATTTTTAAATTTTTTCTCTATTGTATACCATTATCTTGATAGTGATCTAAAATGTGAGGCAACATGTTATACACGTCTATGTTCTGAGGTTTCATTAGTAGATCATTCTTCCTGGATGAATGCATGAATCATTTAATATATGTTTCATCATTGAAATGTTTATTATAGGGATACAACTCTTCCCCACAAGCCTCTTCACAAGGTTATTTTGTAATATGTTCTACTTTGACATTCAATTTCCATCTATGGCATAGGATAACAGTTTAGCGCCATTTTAACCTTGTAAATTTATCCCAATTAGAAGTTTATACTTATTCTATATAGATTATAAAGATATGATTAACGTAATATTTATTTTAATTTATAAAAATATTAAATGAACAATGTCAGTACATTATCTGATTAAATGTAGATAGGAAAGTATTATATTATAATCATTAATAACCTACTATTTTATTGATACAAAATATACATATCTATTTTAGTTGTAATAGATTATTTTGCTTACTTTTTACTATCAAGAATTTATATTTACCATTTTTTCACCCCATAATTAATCAATCAAGAAATTTTAAGGGTATTATAGAGGCATTCAAAATTATAATTGTATGAACATAGAGTTCCACACTCTTTTGAGTGGATAACTCAATCCTAAAATCCATAAATTGTATTTTCTTAACCATTTAATCTTATTTACAATAATAACTACTTTAGAGGTCATCCCTTAAAATGAGCTATGTTATTTAAACCAACAACATCATGTTATAATCCCTTTATATTTGAAATCCCCTCGAATTTGGCCAGTTATGCACATTGAACAATTATTCAATTTATCAAAAGTACTAAAAGGTTAAACCTACATAAATTGTATAATTGAGTTATTTTTAATAATTATAACTATACATACCACTTTTTTCTTTATTATATTCTGGTTAATATTAATTGTATATACAATTGTGATTACCCATATCTTTGATAAATATTAGACATAATCCAATTTAATTCAGTTATATGTTTCATGATCCTTAATTTATTAATTCATATGATCATAACAAAACAACTATAATAAAATTGAAAATTCACCTGAAAAAAATATATTTATAGTTTATTATGATCATGAACCTTTAATAAAGGTCAGATTACCAATAATATAAAAATCCAAGTGTTCACCAAAGGGGAAACTCCATGAACCATGAAATGTTTTGTGTTGTATCTCACCACCTATACACCTATATATACCCCTTGAATTTTTTATCCTAATATAAAAACATGAACTACTAACACAAACATTGGAGTTCCATCCATTACATACTCTTTTACTCAAACATAACGATGGGGAACAAAAGATCTGGTCATTTGGTTTACATAAATGAGCCAATTGCGTCATAAAACCCTATACAATGTGAAGGGGGATGACATTCATTCCATGTATTTAAATTAAAAATAATTTAAATGAAACAAATCACTTAAATATTTTGGTCTATTCTCATGTTCATCTGTACACATATAATGAATTATGCATTCAATAAAACACCATTCAATGCTAATCGTGCTTATTTTTGATAAATCATGCTCGAATAAATTTAGTATATTATTTAATGAATATATTATTTATCTAAATTCCTATTTGATTTTTCTTGAGATTATACTAAATCATAAAAAATATTTTTATTCAAAATTAAATTTTTACAAAAAAATATTCATTTGTGGTAACATGGTGAGTACCCATCCAAATTACACAATGTGTACTATATTTGACAATTGATTACTTATGGAACATATAAAATACAAAAAATAACATGTAATTTCATGTCATGTACTATCAACATAATGATCACATGGAACAAATGGTATTTATGTAGAATTTTATATTTGAATGCACGTAGAGTAATAACTGTATTACGAATTATACACGATATTCAATTTTTTAAATATATGATAATTATTTAGAAATTATATATATATATATATATTTGGAATGTAATATCAACATATTTACCACATATAACACATATTGATATGGTTTATGTCATATTAGAAATTATTTTTTTAATTATTTATGATTTGGTAATATTCAAAGAGTTTATAATCTAGCTTCATAGTCTGTGTGTGTCTGTTTCTCTCAATATACCGAATACACATGCCAAAGCACTCAGAATATAAAAATCTATAAAAATAATTTTTTACATAGCATGTGCATGGGATATATATTGTGTGGTCTCTAACTTACACAGTCACATAACTTGTAAGTCATGTAAGATCATACATATCCCAATATTTATTAATAAACTCCATATTGTGTATGTATGTTAAACATTGTGTAGTCTGTCTAACCATAAGCCAAACTAGCCTGATTAAAACATGGTGTTCGGAAATAATCACCACATGAAATAAATTTACACATCTGAAATTAATTCTAATTTAATTCTTCATTCATTGAGAAATGGTATGGGGTGTGTACCGAAAAACTTCATGGAATGTGACCTTGAGATAACTGGAAAAAATTCATAGCACATTGGGACCTGTTCTTCTATTTTATTTAATTCATTAAATTATCCAATTTGATTATATTTTCAATTATTTATACTAATAATAAAATATCTCATAATTTGGAATAATGAATGATTAAATAGAAATTTAAAAATAATGTTAAATGCACAAATTAACAAAAATCATTAAATGATTATAATAATTATGTGACTACTCTGTTAATACCTCTAGGTTCTGGGAATAGATAAATCACTAGAAAGGCATTTCCAACATGATTTTTTTTCATAATTGATTATTAAAAATTTATTCAGAAAATTATAAATTCCATTATCAACAACATTTAATCAAATATGAATCGACGATTGAATTTCTGAGAAAAGATGTATGATCATTGAAAAATATTTATAATTAATTTAAACAATTAATGAATTACTATTTGATTAATTTTTTCTTCATTGATGGATTTTATAATTTCTATATATCATAATGTAGCTTCATTGTATTAATAATGAGTATATTCCCTCTAGTGGGGATCCACATGTTTTCCATGAACATCTGAAAATCACCTTAGGAATCTGTGGGTGGTACCATATTAGATAATGTTGCTTGTATTATTCAACTTTTATCGGAATAAGAATAACTTCAAGGATGTGTTGTGATCAATATTTCTAGAATTGACAGTTTTAGAGGAGTATGATCTCTCTCCATTTATGAGAGAGTTCATAGGGAGAAAACTTTGTAGGTCTTTGAGAGAAATATCTTCAGATGTCAGTATGCACAATAAAATTGAAATGGAACCCCATACAAAAATAATATAACATTGTTTATATCCTGATAGGGTTATAAATGAATAATTACACATGTTCCACTTCATTATTTATTTAATCCCTAAGGACATTCATCTCTTTAATAATATTGTTATTATTATTATATTCTGTCATTGGAAAAGATAGAAAATTAAATTATATATCATTTATTTTTAAAATGTTTAATATATATTATTTCTCATCATACCATTAAACTCTGTTATACATTCCTCCAAAATAATTAGCAGACTGTGAATAATGAATATTTATTTATTTAATATATATCATATCATTATTCAATAATTTTTAAATAAATATTTCATGCACTAATGTGAAAATAAATATTTAATAAGTATTTCTCTACCAAAATATTCCATTTAATAACTGGTGAGAAAATATATGCTATCATAAAAACATGAATAATTATTTAACAATACATGAGATAATATTTATGCAACTATTTAAATAATAAATATTATTATTTAACTGAAGTTACAGATACACTTTGTGT
The DNA here is from genome assembly GCA_963277665.1 of Viscum album. Taxonomy (NCBI): domain Eukaryota; kingdom Viridiplantae; phylum Streptophyta; class Magnoliopsida; order Santalales; family Viscaceae; genus Viscum; species Viscum album. The sequence continues at coordinate 1,220,026,702 of OY728142.1, read as the reverse complement.
GTGAACCTCTTTACCACTTTTTCAGTGTAATTACATAAAGCAAGACAAATTCGACGTTTAGTTTCTATAAACATGCCAAGGAACCCATAAAGAATTAATTTAATGTCATAATGAATTATATGATCCAATGAATGCTTTACATGTAATGTAATCCCATTATTATGATATATATAATCATTTAGGTTATATAAGGTTTTCATCAACATCTGTATTGTATATCTCATTATTTTAAATTATAAAAATTCAATATCCTATAGAAAACCTCACACATGGACTTATTTAAATTATTTCATTTCAATAAATGGGACACATTTTCCAACATAGGTAAATGTACAGAAGCCAAAAATACATTTTTTCATTATTCCTTCATGTAGTAATACTCTATATGTTCCCAATACATCCTTCTTCATCATCAACATTTTTCATAGTTGTTTTCATCGACAAATTAGAGTAAGTTACTAAAAATATCCTTTAATTGTATTCATATATTATAAGTACTAATACACACATATAGAGATAGTAACATCCAATGACACATATATAAATTTATTTCATACAAGGGGGTCTTATTATTATATTATCTTATACAACATATTACCGAAGGCATGCCCCATGGGAATGTTCATAGAATTCATATTAGCCACTAGACCTAATGGCCTATATAATTATAACCCTCGAATTATTAATCAATTTATATTGCTTTTATTTAATAAAATTTTCCAAGCACTTATAGGTTCTCATCATAGTGGGTGTTACGAGCTTTTAGTTCGACATCTACTCTTATGACATTATCACATGCTATGGTACATAGAATAATATTAATGATTTGATAATGATTATATTAATATTGAATATTATGAATGTAGGTTATCATAAATTACATTGAGTTTTCTTATAGGGAACAAACTGTAACATAAACAATATATTATTATAGTAAATAAATTTTTAACAAATTTTTTTTTACAAAAGACTATAAGAAGACACAACTTACTAAATCGAATCTATTTTTATTTAATCATCATGAAACTTTTATGAACATTGATTGTGATATAAATGATGTGATATCAATGATCAAAATTATGTTTTCTCTATTGTGGTCCATCCATGAACATAACCATAATAATAACATAATTATGGCTAGATATGACGCACACTCATTGGATTTGTGTAACATGGGTTTATATACGATATAAGAACAAACTCTGTGATTAAGAATTCTTCATGTCAACATTATAGAATTCTAGGGAAACAATGAACAATTATTATACTATATGGAAGAAATAATTAGTAAAAATGTATCCTTTTTATAAGTAATTGTTTGTTCAAAATAGATGAATTTCCCCTAAAATTAAAATTCATTAATACATGGTAGGTGTTTCCAAAAATTCCAATAGAACATTAAATTGTTCAATAAACCTGATAAACAAATGTGGCTTGATCAATAGTGTGAAAATGATAAATCTATTTAATTTAGTGATCCTATAATCCAATTTGTAATGAAAAATCAATATAAAAGCTTTCATAGTCACTATAAACGTTGAAAAAAATGTGTCTCCAAACAAGACATCATGTTTCTAATAATTTATTTGAAAATTTGATCTATTATCTCCATTATGATAGATATATTAATGTCATGAATTCATTATTTCAATATAAAAATAACTACATATATAAATTTTTCATCTAAAACATAATGATCTTATGATATGCTTTGATGGTTACATGAGTATTGTAATTTTAACATTGATATCATCCAATATTAAAAATTTATCATCAAATATATCCAAAAATAATACTCTATATTATACCCCAATTTTATCACATAAAATGAAGATTTTTTCCTCTTTGGCTTTGCATCAATGTATTCAAAATGGTGATTAATATAATATTACTTGATTACTACTTTCATTGTACTTATTCTTTTGAAATGGCTTCCAATATATAATGGTGTATTAGTGGTTACAAGAGTATTATATTTTTAACATTGATATCACCCAATATTAGAAAATTATCATTAGATATATCCAAAAATAATATTCTATATTATACCCCTAGATTATCAAATAAAATGGAGATTTATTCCACATTGTCTTCACATCCATGTATTCATAATGGTGGTTAAAATATTACTAATTCATTACTATATTCATTGTACATTTTCTTGTGAAATGGATTCTAATATATAATTTTGTATTAGTGGTTACACATGGGTCACCTAAAATGAAGAAAAAATTATTTTCAAGATCACTACTACAAAATTTAATTATTCCAACATTTTTTCAAATTAGTTATAAAATAAACATTCGAAAGAGATGTAGTGTTTTTAAATGTTTTTATTAGATAATAGACAATGATAATTCATTTATCATGTCATTTACTATATAATATGTATAAAAAAACTAATATTTCATACTATTTTTTGAAGAAGTGATGTGATAAACCTTATAATAGATTATGAAATTTCTATGAAACTAAATTTTGGTTAATTATTTCTCATGAAAGTGGTCTATTTTATATAGTGTCATATACCATAACCACTTCAGTATTTGATTAGTGGAATGAAATCTCATTCATTTCACATTTCTTCTATCATCCACCCTTATTAATCAGTGTCCTCCTCTTTCACACTCTCTGCACTATATTTTTATTTCCATTGAAATATCAATCCTCCCCCTTGTGGTATATATTTCTATTTTTTGATTATTTATTCAATTTTTCATGAATAATTTTTTAAATTGAGTAATGTTGTCTTGAGATTGTTTTCTTGAATGGTCATTGTTGGAAATAATATTTTTTCATCTTTTCACAACTATTATTTTTTCCTTTTGATTATTCATGCATCTAGGGTATTTTTTTAATTTATACATGATTCCTCCATCTAAAAAAATTCTTATTTATTATAGTTTTTTGATAAAATTATCAATTTATAGAAACATATATTCTCATAAAACATTTTTTTAATATTAATCTCAGTTGTATAAGACCTTTTATATATATTAAAATTACTCATATAAAATTATTTTTGGATAATCTCATATTCAATTACATTAGATACATTATACTAATTAGACATTATATTTATCTATTCTTGTTTATATAAAATTTCAACTTCTATATAACATCACAAAAAAATCACCAATAGTAAATATCTATTGAGTACTTCTATATATTTTTATTATGTTGGTAGCTTATTCATTTTGCAATATTTTTTAGGCAACCATGGGAAGGTCGTACTATTTTAATGATGATTTTTTTATTTAGAATAATTGAAATAGATAGTATAAGGGAAGTGTATTCGTAATTATATTGTTTTATACATATATTTTTCAGTTTTACATTTGATTAATATAGAGTTTTAATCATTTGTAGTAGGAATGTATGTGTCCTAAGTTCTATTAATTTCATAGGATAATTTTGTTATATTTATCTTGATTCATTAGTCTATAATCCAATATTTTTTAATATGGTTTATCATATTTTATAGAGAATATTTTTTCATGTATCTATTTTAGGGTATGGTATTCTTTTTTAATGTAACATAAAAATGTGTATTAATATTTCATTGGTTTTTTTATTCTCTCAACTTTTCTAGCATTATCTCCCTTCCTAATTTATATTCTTGTGGTTTATAATTTCAAATTAGAGTTATAAAATATATTGAAAAATTGGAACTCGTTATAATGCGTGTTATGATCTCTGTATAAAATAATAAATTGATATCTTATAGAAAATATTATTGTCTATATTACAAATATGACACATTTTCTATGGTTCATTCATTTTTAAAATTTAAATGATCTATCCATTTTAGTAGCATGGAATGTCTGATCATTAGTTTAGTGATTGAATTTCTATTATACAGAAAATTATTAAATCAATATCATTCAAATGAAGATTTTTAAAATTTTAAAATTTTAAAATAATGAAATAATCTTTTTTCTAGGTCAAATATATTTGATATGTTTTATTTTTAAAACAATTTATGATTATTTTTCTTATTTATAAAAGGAAATATAAAATTAAATTTCAAAATAGAATGACTTACTTCCAAATCCTCATAATATTTATAGTAAAAAAAGAGTCATTATTTGATTAATGAAATGCGAGAAAGTGATGAATATTAGGTAGTTTTCAATTCTTTTTTGGAATTTTCAAAATTAAATTCCACTAATAAATTATAATTTTTATGGCTATGATTGAAATATTTTAATATAATGAAGTTTAAATTCATAGAAATAAATGATCATTAATTTTTCCATATTTTAATTCCAGTTGAAACCCTTAAATATATCATGGTGGAACTATGTATAATTATATATCTGTTGATTATGGTTAATTTGAACATGATAATGTCTGATAAAATGGAAGAATTGATTCATGATATTGTTGTAGTTGAAATCTGGAATAAACTGATAACTAGGAATATATATGGTGATAGTAAAAATGCATAATGTACAGGTTGTATTGAATTTATGGATTTATATAAAGTGTAAATATTGATTAACATGGCAGTAAAAAATTGATGTTTTTAGAAAGGATTTACAGAGTTTTTTCAGTTGTGGAAATTTATTCTTCTAAAAGACAACAATCTTCCGTATTCACATTATAATGCAACGAAAATGTTATGCCAAGTGGTCGTAGTGTATAATAAAATTATTTCATTCCCAAATTACAATGTGTTACATATGAATGAATATAAAGTTATGATAAAGCATCATAAATGTTGGAAAACATATATTAATTTGATAAAAATATAATAGTTTGATTTTATTGTTAAATATATTCCATCCAAAGAAATTTGATGCCATACAAAAATAACTTTTCTGAAATGATTATTTGAAAATTAAAATAATTCAAAAAGGTTAATATGGAATCTAGATGAGAGGATATCTAACCGAGAATATCATTATCCTACAGATTTTCAAAACTAGATGAAATTTGTTCAACAATTTTTTAAATTGTGAAATGATGTTATAAATCTTATATATTGACTGTACACATATAAAATGAATCCATATAGAAATATTAATAGAAAAAATATATCATTTATTATAATTTTTTAATTTACAACTCATCCTTTTAATTTTTTATGATGTTGAAATATATCATTCTTATATTAATGTTTTCTCCACAAAAATAACATGGAAATGATATTTATTTTTTTGTCACAATTTGTTGATGATTTGAAAATTTTAAAGGAGGGATGCGTTAGAGTGTATTAACAATATAAAATGGAACATATTCAACTACATGTAATAATTATGTTAACTATAAATGGATTCCCAAGATATGAATTTTTTTGACACAATGTTGAGGGATATATATCGTGTCCAATTTGTGAACAAAATAAATCATATTATCAACACAAACCTGAGATAAAAATTGTATATATAGGTCATCAAAGTATTTTCATTATGGATCTATATAATCAGATATTCATGAATTAATTTAAAGGCACACAGTAATTTTATACTGATCCAAAACATTATACCATCGATCATTATTTTGGGAGAGTGAAATTCATTGTTGTTACATTTGGAAAGACAAAAAACATGGTAATGATAGAAATATTAAGAATAAATTGTAATTATTTTTTAAGCATCTATATTTCAAATATCCTGAGGTCAAATATGAAATTGATTTCATGAATGTGGAAAAAATATTTTTAATATATTTATGGGAACATTTCTATAAATTAAAGGAATGATTGAAGATTTGTGGAATGCATGGTTGGATTGTCTTAATGGGAATACATTTTCAGTAATCTCCTGGTCCTAATGTAATATAAACTTTCCTACATCTAGGAATATCATAAATTATGTATGAAATAAAAAATTATATCAATTTTCAGGGACATCATGGTATATAAGTACTAGAGGGTTATTCTTTAAATGTAAAATGTTTTTTACACTAAAATATTTGATATCTTTGGGTATAAAATCTGTAGTTTGTCTTGTTATTATGCAATATCTCATACCTATTGCATTGTATTGAATATTTCATATCCATGTCAAAATGAATATTTCAAAGGTTATTTTTTCAATTCATTATTTTATAACTGATAATAATTTTAATAAAATGTAAATTTTTGATAATTATGCAATTACTATACCTTTTAAAAAAGAAATTTATTTACCCCAAGAGATTTTTGATATCATAGTTCATTTTATTGTTACATTGGTGTGAGAAATCAATCGTTGAGGACCTGTATATATATAATGGATCTATCCTTTTAAAAGGTATATAAATATATTTAATTGGTATGTTAGGTATCCGTATTTACATGAAGCCTCCATTATTAATAGGTATATTTCTGATGATTTTTTAGAGTTTTGTAAAAGCTACATTCCTTTAGTGGAGCACATTGTTTTTCCAATATCTCACCATTAAGAGACAATTGTAATGGATAGGGGATCTATGGTTTGAGATGAAAATCAATAATATATTAATATATAAATCAAATACTTTTTTGTCATATCATGATTTCAATGGAAATATTAAGTGAGTATAATGATGAAAACATTAAATTCATGGTGTATTCCACATGGAATGATCATGGGGAAGGAATTTTAAAATAACCATGAGTAATTTCATAATATTATATAGTTAAGTCATATATTTTTATAATTTTCTTTTAATAATTTCATATGATGTTTAAATTTTTATTTTTATATTTTTTATCTAAATAAATATTATAAATATGTAATTAAATTATTTGATTAAATTAGTTTAGTCTTGTCTAGTTTACCCGAATAATAACTTATGTCTACCCTTTACATAACTTTTTTTATATCATAATTCTTTAATGTAAAAATAGTTTATTTCAATTTAATATATTTAAAAATAAAAAAAAATCCGATAGATTATATTCAATAAATAATACATTTGGTGTAATATATATTTTAATAATTTGGAAAATTTCTTCTTTTCACATCCCATTTATTGAGTAACTCTACACTATTATGGTGTATCACATTGGAGATTATCTAATGAATAGTATTGATATTGGATTGTGTTTTTTATGATTATAAAATTTTTATTAAAATTTAAATATAATAGTTGTATATATATTTTTTTATGATATTTAATCCCACATTAGTGTTTTAGTGTTTATGTTAACTACTTCGATATATTTAAATGTAATCAATATAGTTAGAAATTTTTTTAATCATTCCAAATTTTAATTATTTAATTTTATTTGTAATAGTTGTATTTATATATTTTTGTACTAATTATGTGTTACCATAATTTATAGGATAATGAATGATAAAATATCTAACTCATCGTGATCTTCTAGGTTTCACAGTACTCATACATTTGTGTTGGATCATAAAAAACATCTACTAAGGAAAATCATCATCCTTCTATGTAGGATTCATCTACCATCAAAGGGGGAGAGTACAATTCGAGTGTTTCTAATCATGGTAGCATATATTTACCAAAAATATCAGTTCCTTATTTCAATGGCCAACGAATACCTCTTTAATTTGTGGAAATTGATATTCTTATGGTTCCAAATTCATAAAAATTTAACAAATTTATTAATGTTAAAAATAAAGAAACATTTACAATATGGACTTATGATAAGAGAAGTGTTGAAAGTGTGACACTGTCAAAATTATGGGACATAATTTTGGTAAGATCATTTTGTATTATTTTACTTATATTGGTTATTTTACAAATATTGGTTTTTCCTGTTATAATCAGATAAAAAATTAGATACATAGAACTAGATGAGTCTAGAGTATATATTTAGGGTTATATACAATGAGATTATTGTATTTTAGGGATATATAGCATCAAAATTCACGTGATATATATCCATTTCTAAATGAATATACATGGAACTACTTTTTAAAAGTACACAACAAGAAGGGTTTTTTACTGTAATGTTATATTTAAGAATTTATTTTATTAATGATAATATTAATGTTCTACTAACTATTAATTTATAGAAAAAGATTAAATCCCATCAAAAGAACTAATAATTAAATATATGCCCACATAATTTATCAAATTGGGTGTATAAATTATTGGAAGAAAAATGATAGCTAAATTATTTTCAAAAATGGAGAGCTAGATCATGAAATATCCCCGGGCATGAATGAAATTTCGACCAACTAGTCATAAAAATTTAAGAGATCACTAATGGAAAAAATAACTATATATTACAGAACATTGACGATGTTTGATGAGAGGATTTTAAGAAGTTATTAATTTTATTTATGATATTTTAGATAAATATAATTTATATATATTGTGATTCATTATGAATTTTTTATTAAATTATATATATGAATCATATAGGGAGAAGAGCACATATGGTTCTTAATATATGATGGTGGGATGTATATATTAACTAATTTATTGGAATTTCATAAATAACCAATTCATGTTTGAGGACACATAGTACATGTACTAAAAAATTTATTTTCTTATTCTTCAGATTCTTCAATGGAGTATGATTATAAAATACTAATAGATTCATTATCAACTTTTGATTAGAATATTAGTGATGTTAAGAAACAAATTGGGTTTACTATGAACCTATCACCCATGCTCACCCCATATAAGGCCCAAGAGGTTTTCTCTATCCTCCCTTGCTTTTACCTCGTACTGTTTATCAAAAATAAAGAAATAAAAACCAATTTGACTAAAAAATTTAATAATAAATAACTATAAATTGAACAATAAAAATGATCTCTATAAATAGAATGAAAATAAAACGGCACATTATTCCATGTGTCCCTGAAGGTCACCACTGGCCACAAAATCTATGTCTCACCACGAAGATTGAGACAGATCTATAAGGAACAATAAAAAGAGAAAAAGTTATAGGTGGGGGTATTAAAACATAATAGGAAAGCACAAAAAATAAATCCCCATTTTTAATTCCATTAATTAAAATATGTATCAATTTCATGTCTGATATAAAATATTTAAACATTAGTTATTTAGACAGATTATTAAAAAAGTAATGATATATTTCTATTTTCATTTGAAACCAATTTATTTTCCTAGAAGGATTCCATATCATATTAATGTAGGGATATATAATAAAGAAATATTTTTTATTGAAAAAATGAAAGAAAGTTGAATATAAATATAAAAAATTTTCTATAATCATATTATTACAACTTTAACACCTTTATAATGGAGACACAAAAAACAAGTATGTATAATAAATAATCTCATAAGAGAAATATAATGTATAAACCCTGAGAAACCAATCAATCAATGCATATTAATCATTAACCATAGACAACTATGTTTTAAAGTACATTAGGAACAAAGGATCTTAGTGGATAATTGAGAACATCCTTAAACTAGAATCATCTCTTATATATGCCTCACTCGATAACATCAATTTTCTAACATGGTTGGTCATATCCTACCTATATTAAATGAGGGGAACAATACAAAAGAATGGCAAGGTCCATAATAAGGGCCACTAGCCAGTGCGTAATATAAAATATTACACCATCAATTCCTATAAATTCCACAATCTATGATAGGTTCCCATGTTGTTTATAAATTTGGGATGTTCTAAAAAAACATTTATGCAACTATGAATATACTTAGAATAATCACACAAAGTGGAACGAACCCCGAAATTACTCTACAAGACAATCACTTTCCATTCAATCATTATATCACAAGGAATTCCCAGACCAAGGATTAAAAATACCACTCAACACTACCATGTCAAGAGGGTCATCTAAGGATAATTTTCAAAAGGGACGAATTTATGAAGGATCCAAATGTTCCACAAGAATTCATTATGTGACAACATATTTTCTATAAAAATCTCACAACCCATTTATAATTTCATGTTCTTGAAATTATTTTATCAAATAAAAACCACAATTCACTAATAAAAACACATTTACAATTTCAAAGCCATTATTTAGTAACCACAGACTTATTATATGGGATTACTAGGCAATTTATCAAATACATGGTGTTTGAATTTTAATATAACTATTTCACTCAAATATAACACAATGAGGATATATCTATATTTTATTTCAATATAATATTTTAAGAATAATTCATCACTAATAAATTTTCAAGGATGGTTATAAGGGTATGAAATCAATGACACCTAAATTCAAAGGAAAAATACTAAGGGATACCTACCTCAAACAACAAGTGCTTTGATGAAGATGATCTGGAACCACTCCTTACACCATAATGCACACACATTTATACATATATATATATGAATACAAATTCATGAATTCCATATTTTACCTCACCATGATGGAATTGGTACAATATTGGTATATACATATATATTCTTTAACCATTCCTATACATATAAGTTCCCTTCACTCCCACAGCTCGAAACTACTTCAGTGATATCAAATGCAAACTAGAGAAATACTAGGAACTCAAAAACCAAAAAAATCATAATTTAAACTTGATCCAATGTAATGGAACCAATGAACCAGGACCACAAATCTACCCAAAACTCACTTCCATCACCGTCTATGGATAGAACTGATCTCAACAGGACAAAAAACCCTAATAATAATGAATCGACCAAAATGAAAAATCACCAAAATGATTCAGGGTTCAACCAAATCATACTCACTAAATTTAAGAGAATAAAACTAAGATATAAAGGAATATAATGATATAATAGTATTTCTAGAGATAAATTCACCCAAAATTTAGTGGTTAATTGATCAATAATGACGGGGAGACGAAACAGAGGTGGTTCCCCATGAGGGTCTTCTCATGTATCCATGAGAGGGGAGAGGGTGGTTTGTTGAAAAATGGGGGATGAAACCCACCATTTAGGGGTTAATAAGTTCTAATAATAATTAATAATAATATACATATTAGTAATAATAATTATAGAAATAATAAATATAATAATAATATTATTAATAGATTTTTGTTTCATTTTTTTCCTTCTTTAATTAATTGTTATTTTTTTGAAATCAGGTAATTACACATGGTTATTAAACATGGGCTTCTAGACCATTCACCAATAGGGCATACCCTCTAGGGGAGAAGAGGCCATCACATAGCCTGGTCACACTATTTGAGAAACCGTGCATCAACTCTGTAACTCAACTCTTTCATTTCATAGTACCAATTCATACGATTGGTGCATGGTTTAACATTACCATGAGTAATCTATTATACTATAATATAATGGTTCATGATCACTAATTTGCCTCACATGGTTTGGAAAAAACCATGAATAGGACAAACAACCACCCCTATCTCCCAATCACAAAAATTCTCACTGGATACTCGACCCAAACCTCAAAAAAAAGACCGAGCTCCAATAAAAAAACAAAAAAAGGAAACCATGATTGGATTGTGAAAATTATCCCCCAATAGAAACATTCATCCCCCAATATGTCACGCAACAAAAATAGGAAGAAATTAGTAGTTAAAAAAATCACTTCTAACCAAAACAATGAAACTCGGTGTGAGATTTCATCTTCACAAGTCACACCAATCCAATTCTAGATAAAATGAAATGGAGTTAACTAAAAAATCCAAAAAAATTATCCCCACCATAAAAGAAACCTGTTTACACAACAACACCCATATGGGAACTCATTTTACAGTCCAAACAACATAGCCTTAACCTCCCATCTCAAATGGGTTGACCACCAAAAACAAGGGGGTCCCAACTAAGGGAACCCGAAACAATCATTAATTCAAGATTTATCATTTCTTAAAAAACCAAATAAAAATTAAAATGAATAAATAATTAAATTGAATATGATCCAATAAAAAGTATAAACACAAAAGATAGAATGATATCATGATTTACATCCATAAAAGACACCACCAAATCTATAATAAAATGGAACCATAAAATCTTTTTTTTTTAAAAAGACTCTACACATAGAAGGAGTTACCAAAAACACGTAAAAATAAGAGAATATACCAAAAGGAAGAGACATGAAACATGGTAATTGAAATAGGTTCCAATCCCACACTAGGGAAAAACATGGACAAGTTTTCTATACACATACAATTCATGACTTCATGAAAATCGTCACATTATGATATACGAGTGGATCCCCAATGTCTTGAATCATCTGATTACCAGAACATAGAATATCTAGATCCTCAACTACAAAAATATCTTCCATTATATAAAATTAAATTACCTATTCAATTTATCCTACAATCTAGGCTGAACAAAACATCTTTTCTTAACCAACTACGAATTATAAATTCTTCTATTTTTTCAAAAACAGAAGCTTACAGAAAACCCAACAATAATCGTTTGTGGTAGAAAGTACAAAAAGGATACAACCCCATCACTAAATCATTAATATAGGTAGATCCATAGAAGAAAACAATAAGTGAAAAAAATATTTATAATTTCCTCAAAATCCCTATCCCCCTCAGTTTTGACAGGTTTAAACCTCTAAACAATTAGCAACATTGATTAAAAAATATGACATTTCCCTAAACACAGAAGAGGTTATCCTAGAGTACATCATTCCACTCATTTCTAGGAATTACCATGGTAATAATCAAAAACAAGAAGCATAAAGTTGAATCAAAACTCATTAGAAACAAAAATTCCACACTTCAATCACAGACAAAAACCCAAACAGAACTCACCATTTCAACCACATTTTCAGTATGTCAAAATCGATAGATCATGAAAGGGATTAATAAAATGAAAATAAAACAATAATTTATTTCTCACTCAGTGTTCAAAACATTTAAATCCCCCTTTTTGAAAAACATTTATCAAAAAACAAAACTACTTAAATAACCTACATTTGCATTCCATTAATTCTAACATATTTACAACCTTTTCTAATTTCAAAAACACCTCCACACTTAAAACCAATTTCCCACTTTCCACAAGTTTACCTCAATATATGTGATCATTCATAGAAATACCAAGGTCCAATTCAAAAAAAATAAGAAATTAATAAATAGATCATTCATCCTAAATTACAAATTGGTAAGAAATTTGAAGTAACACAATATCATTAAAGAAATACATTTACAAATTCCAATGAATCATTTATTTCACTTTTAAAAATGTGTGTCCAATATCCCAGTATTATTTCAAAAACATCATCTATTTTTTCCAATGAAACCACACATTCTGTTAAAACAATACTATTTTCAGAAATCATTTTAATTTCCAATCTCATTTTCCCACTCCAATAACCATTTTACCTTTCTAAAACCTCTTTCCTTAAAAACATTTAAATTTATGTTGAATTCAAATAATGCAAAAAAAAATCATGGAAATAATACTCACCAATACTCTATGAATAAGGAACTAGTGGATATATCTATCCTAGAAACATGGATTAAATGTACATGATCTGATAAATAATTATCAACAGGATGTATCTCAAACCATTAACTCGGGCTACACATGGTTCGCCACTCAATGAAAGTTCATCACATAACATTTTATCGCATTCATTATGATATCCTATCAACATAGAACAAAAAAATATTTGACTACCCCTAACAAATAATCTCACATGATGAAAAAGGGTCCATGAATTACTTCAACAAACTACATCTTGAGTCTTGAAAGTCCTAATCTCCATGATACCTAACACCCCAAATAATTAGGGCCTATATTGATACCATTTTGTCAGGAACTAACCTGAGTCGACCCTGAACTGGTCACCTGAGGATGACTGTGACATGTCCGAAATGGCATTCCCAAATCCCCATAGGTTGGATACTAGTGTTGGGAATAAGAAATAAATCAATTGGGAATGATTTTATTCATAAAAACTTTAATTGTTAATAAATATAATCAGCATAATGGAAACTATCACTAATAGTAAACTAAAAATAAAACTACACATGCCTACATGTAACCCTACCTAACACCAACGACCATGAAATCGACATCACCCGACAATGACCATAACCAAGTTGGAAGTATCACATAAACTAAAAATAGAAATAAATCAATAAGAGAGAGTATTGAAACATATTTGGCATTCCCAATTAATCTATTTCCACTTTTATTTCCTTTAAATAAAATATCTTTTAATTTAAATATCAAAATAAAATATGTATTGAAAGGAAATTTAAACATTCCATAAAAGTAATCTTATTCCATTTCCATTTTCTTTTAAAACTAGTCACTGTTCCAAGAAAGAAGTTTAAATATTTTCAAGAACTAGGGATAGAGTAGAAGGAATGATGTTTTCATTTAAAAGGGGAAATAAGTTTCATATCATACTCAATAACATTCCCATGAACATTATAAAATCATTTTATCACCTTTATCAAATATATACACTATAAAGGGGTAGAAGTAATGATCACACAAGGGAGGTGGAGAGTATCAATTAGGAGTAACCATCCAGACGAGGACCCTCAATCATTCAATGAAGAAACATAATTGTTGATGTACATGGGAGAACCTAGGATATCAGTGGATAATCTAAAACATACTAAAAACTTACACATCCTTCCACCATGCCTTAATCAATTAATTAAATCCTCTCCCACAATCGGAATTACCATACCTGGCCCAAATGTGGGTCATAATCCCAATGTAGGGGAGAGTCCATTCTATTTTCCATTAGCCAATGGGAAATATAAGCTACTACATCAATCATTCCTAGAAAACCCTATTACTATTCCAGGTTCCCATGTCATATATAAATAGTTTTTTCCCAGAAAAGTTCAAACATGCAACAAACCATAAGTATATATAGAAAATTCACACACACAAGCACCAACCACAGAATCACTACATGAAAAAATCCCTTTCTTTTTGACCATTAGATCACAAGGGAGTACCATACCAAGGATATCCCATAAAATTGAATAGAACTAATTCAAGAGGTTAATCCATTGAGATTTTTCAATGTGGATCAATTTATGAAGGTGCCAAACATTCCTAAAGTATCCATTAAGTGAAAAACCATATTCCCCAAAAATAACACACAATATCTATTAAATAAACTTAATGAAGTCCATTTAAAAAATCCAAACAATAATATTATAATAAAAACACATTTACATGACCAAAAACATTATTTGAAAAAATATACATAAAAGGGCCTACAAGGCAATTTAGAAAAACACTTATTGTCTAAATTTCAATAGAAAAATTTTAGTAAATTCAAATGAAAAGTGGAAATTACCCTATTTCATTTAATGAATTTATTCTAAAAAAATACTTCATTAATTAATGTTCTATGAGTCTGAATATATAATTAATTCAATGGTTCTTGAATTTAATGGAAAAATGAAAAGGGACACCAACCTCAAACCACAAGGTCTTTAATGAAGACAGTCTAAAACCCCCCTTAAATCCTACATGAATATGTATTTATAAATATAAATATAAATACCCTTAAATTCATATCCCATATTACCAGAATCATATGGTAATATCTTTTAAGAGGGAATATATATATATGACTAACCCAGGCATGCACATATAATCATCATAGACTCTTGTGTATTGATACCAATTTCAAGGGGTCCAACACACTCTAGAAAAATATTAGGAACTCAAAAACAAAAAAAAATCTTCATATAAAACTTAACAAAATTAAAGGATCTAAAGAAACCCATATCAGAAATTGTAACAAAAATTACTTCCAACATTGACCATGGTACGAACAGATATCAATGAGACCATTAAACCAAAATAATCAAGAATGGAAAAAAAAGAACCCCCCCTGAAATGAGTTAGGCTTCATCCAAAATAGATGCACCCCATGGAAGAGAAAAAAATAAGAATATACAGAAGAGGAGATTAGAAGATACCTACTTGAGAGGAAAACACCAAATGATGGGCAGATAATTGTCCTAGAATGGAGGCTAGAGGAAATGGAGGTGGCACGCCTTGAGGTGACTACTCATACTGTTGGAGATAGGGGAAGAGAGGGTGGTCCGTGGAAGGGGGAAGAAACCCCTCATTAAGGGTTTAAATAAACATAACAATAATGAAAATATAAAATAAAAAACATAGTGATAATTGAAATAGTAATACCAATAATAATAATATTAATAATAGTAATATTATTATTATTATTCGTATTACATCATATTGTTTTGTTTTGTTTTTATTTATTTTATTTTCATTTAATATTATTTATATATTTTTTAAACACATAGATGGTCATAAGATTTGGCCTCATTGTCCTCCAGATTGTGCACCAATCGTGCATATCGTACTAGAGAGATGTGACCCTCACATGGGATAGCCACACTGTTTGAGAAACCATTATAAGGACCCATACTTCACATACATGGTTATTGCTTCAAAATTGAAGCATACTTATTACAACATATAACAAAACCATGAAAGGACCGTATAGGTATAGATTCTTTAGAAACTGGGAAACATAAACAATTGGTTCATAAAATCAAATACATTGTCTCCCATTTATTTCATCATAACTAGAGTCCCTTTTTAGCATATCCTACTTACTATCCTTCTTCTTGACCTCAGGAAAAGAAAACATACAAAATGGTGAGCTCAAATGCTCAGTAAGGGTAAATAAAATGAATATCATCCGTAACATATTCATAAGAACATAACATTTTGAAAATCTTAACCTGCAAAAGAGATCATAATATCATAACTTGGGATAAATCATAACAGTGAAATGTAATCCCAATAATAATAACATAAAAAATGAAACTTTTTGGAATACGCACATAATAATATAAAATCATTTCATATTAGTCAAGGCTCATTTCTAAGAACATCATAGAGGACAAATTCCATTACTGAATCGAGTTCACTCCTCATTCCAGTCATGTATCACTAAACCGGTTTATCTTACCATTCCAACAATGTCTATCTCAAGAGATATAAATCTTTATCCAACGAATTGGGGGGAGATATAGGTCCTGCCCATCTAATAATGAAACAATTCTTATGTGTGACACAAAATCATAAATCATCCAACATAACATAAAGCATGTAACAAAAATGGGATTCTAAAACATTATTCTATCATAACATAACCCATATAAGATAAAATGACATCATAAAATTTATTACATTACAAAACAATCATATCAATGTAAAAATAGGGATAGAAATAGATCCCAATTTTATCATATATGGAAAATAATTTTGAAAAAACACTTGAACACCATTCTTGAGGAAAATAGTTTTCTACTTCAAAAACATTTTTCCTTTCTTAACATGTCATACAATTTTAAACTAAAATAAGTTGATTAAAAATAAACATGAAAACTTGAAAATGAATCTTCTTGGAAATAATGTTCTAAAAATCCATTCTTGTCGTATTTGTTAAAAATACATTCTTCTCCTACTTTGGCTGGAAAACTCAAAAAGTACCTCGTATAAAAAACGACAAAAGATTCCATTCATATATTTTACTAAAAACTCACAGAATGGTAAAATTGGATTTAAAAAATTTTAGGATGATAGTAATAGTATTACATATTGAGAAACATGGATGTGGATGATAAAATACACCCCAGTAAATACCAAAGTACAAACAATCTCGGACAAAAATGAGATTGTGAGATTTTTCCTTACCTTAGGTCCGATATGCTTTGTACGTTTCAGAACCTCTTGTATAATTATTTTAATATTTTCATTGACTTATTACATAATCATAATCATTGTTATGATAACATATATAGTCATATTTGTATCTTATTAGTATTAATATTTCATTGCTACTTGTTATTCGGGTGTTTATTACTTTACGTTCTTATGCGTGTTTTGTCGAATAAATTCTTATTACATTTTATAAGATATAGATACATCATTTACAGAATGGTATTAGTGTAAAATATATCATATTAATTCATTCAATTAATTTATATAATCTTTATTCAATAAAGATCATTTTGAACGAGTTGCATCACATAGTGGAGACGGTAGGCCGTACGTACGCACGAGCGATGATATCGTTCCCATGATCGTGGAATTGTATATAAGTGTATGCATAATATTTCAGAATCAATACAATATTAAAAGAATCATATATATTTATTTATTTACACCATTATACCCATACACATATGGTGGTGGTGGAAAACATATTACACCACGCCATGCAGACGGTATTCTGTACGTACGCACACGCGTGGTTTTGTTTACCGTAGGCTGGATAAGAGGTGAAAAAAGGTTGTTTCATATTTATAATAACATATAAGTATATGAGGGATACTGATGTTTTTAATTCATAATTAACCAACTAAAGAAGAGGGAGTAGAAGAAGAATGGAACTTGAAGAAGATTGTGGAAGGTATTACCTCTTTCTCAATTTTTCTCCTTTAAACTTTCTCTTAGGGAACTAGAGTTGGTCTTTTGAGAAGACCAGTACCTCTAGTATGTTTCTACGGAAGTGGAGAAGTGAAATGGCCAGTTTTTGGCCAATATTGAGGGCTAAAATTGTTGTGAGGAGGCGAGAAATGAGGTTCCCTTTTATAAGGGAGGAGAGGGGCATCTTTGGAAAGTGTGGAAATATTATTTTATTATAAACTTATCTTCAGTTTCAAAAGGTAAAAAAATAATTAACGTTAAAGATAAAATGACTAATAGTCTAAATAAAATCATCCAATAATAATTGGACATGTTTTGGAAAATATTTTAATCATTATAATCTTATTTATTTAAATCATTTATTAATGAGGTAAATACATTATCATTATTGTGCCATAAATAATTTAATTTATTTGGAGTCTAAAAATTATAAAAAAAATATAATTATGTAGGAAATATTTTTATCTTTCCAATTAATATTTATAGTTGAAAATATAATTTATATAACCACTTATAAAAATTAACTAATAAAATATTTTTCTTAATGTCAATTTTGTCTTTACATTAAATTAATTAATCCAAATTGTCATTATCACTACAATGTGGCTCAATGGGGTCCCAAAAGAGAACCAAGGATTCCCATGGTCGGACACCACTCATTAAACAAGGTTAGGACAAGTGTCAAGGTAATTTTAAATTATTATAATATTCTTTTAACCTTGAATTACCCTATCTACCTTTAACCACAGTAAATAAAAATTACCGTAGTTACTAATCATAATATCAAAAAAAAGTAACCTATTAACATAACTTGGGCCCACTGATTCCAAATATGTAATCCATTTTTCAATATTCAAAACACAGAAGTTGCAGTAATTAATTTAATATTAATCTTGTTGTTAAGCAAACGAGTTTTAAAAGTTAAAACATTGCCAAAGATTGAAATGTTTTTACCTATGAATTCAATGTAAAATTAATGATAATTAAATAAATTATATTAAATGGTAAAAATATATTATATTTATATATGAAACCCATTAAATATTATAATTTAACCATATAAATTATTGCGCTAAAAAAATATGTTTTTAATTAAAATATATCGTGTATTTACTATTCATCAAAATATGAATGTTACCAGAATAATATGAAAAAATTACCAAAAGTAAATTTTTATATAATGATTTGAAAGAAGAATTTTATTTGGTAAAATTTAACATATAAACTTTTCAAAAAATAGATTTAAAATGGGTGCACCATCAAAAGGCAATAAAACTGCATTTTTTGAAAAATACTTATTTTATCTGAAAAACTGATTTTGTTTTCATACCTCATTCTAGAAAATGAGTACGATGAATTATAGTGTATTAAAATTTAAAATTAAGTTAATACTATTCATAATTTCTAGTTTATAATATGTCGTTGATTAGTGAAACTCAGTATTTCATACTATACACGCTATTGAGGAAGGTCGCGATTACGTGTAACACAAGCCAAACTAGTATTTTGTGCAATGAATGATTCCCTTGCGTATAACATAATACATAAAAAAATATACATCTCATAAAATATTAGGGTGTTACATTCTACCCCCCTTAAAATGAATTTCTCCCTTGAAATTCGTCATTTCATAACAAACAGATGAGGATACCTCTCCCTTATCATATCCTAATGTTCCCATGTATCTTTTTCTAATTGGTGGTTCCTCTATAAAACTTTAACCAAGCTTGTGTTCTTATTTCGCCAAAATTTTTCCCTACGATCAAAAATCTCTTTCAACTGTTCTTCATAAGAAATATCTTGCTCTAGTGGTACATCTTTTGAGCATAGTACATGTGAAAGATCAGGTATGTACTTCCTCAGAAGAGATACATGGAACACATCATGAACTTGAGAGAGATTCGGTGGAAGTGCAAATCGGTTAGCTACGTTCCCAACATGATCTAGAATTTCAAAAGGACAGATATATCTAGGGCTCAACTGTCCCTTCTTTCAAAATCTCATTACCCTCTTCCAGGTAGATATTCGTAAGAACAATTTAACGCCCACTTCAATCTTTAGGTCTTTTCTTCGGTTGTCAGCATAACTTTTTTGTCGACTCTGAGCTGCTCTTATGTGTTGTTGAATTGATCGGACTTTTTCTGTCATCTCCTCAACAAGATCATGTCCTAATAGCTATCTTTCCCCATCTTCATCCTAGTAAGTTGGAGTTCTGCATTTCTTTCCATTGAGAGCTTCATAAGGAGACATATGAATACTAGAGTGAAAGCTATTATTATAAGAAAATTACACCAAAGGTAGGTGTTGATCCCAACCACCTTTGAAATTGTTCTCTCTGACTGACAGTCTGTCTGAGGATGATAAGCAATTCTGAAACTCAACTATATATCCATAGTATACTGAAGACTTCACCAAAACTTTTAGGTAAACCTCATATCCCGATCAGATATAATAGAAAGTGGTACTCCATGCAATATTACCACTACCTTTACATATATCCCGACAAGATGATCCAAAGAAAAATATTCTCTAATAGTAATGAAGTGTGTCGACTTCGTAAGATGATCAACTATGACCCAGATATAATTATTGCCATTGAATGTTTTAGGATGTCAAGTGACAAAGTCCATGGTGATGTTTTTACATTTCCATTCTGGAATGGGTAATGGTTGTAACATCCCCATAGACATCTGTCTCTCGGCTTTAACTTGCTTACAATCCAAGCATCGAGAGACATATTCAACAACATATCATTACATGCCATCCCACCAAAAGTACTCATTCAGGTCTCTATACATATTTGTGCTTCCTGGATGAATAATGAATGAATAACTATGAGCCTCATCCAGAATCTCCATCTTTAATTCTTGTATGGGAGGAATATAGACACAGTTCATGAACCTTATTATCCCATCACAATCATGGTTGAATCCAGGAGAAAATTTCACATTCTTTTGTAACTCCACATCATCTTTCTGCACCTCATTAATCCTCACATGTACAGATGGTTGAACATTCATTTGAGAAAGATATGTTTTCCCCTTCCATTAAAATTCCAAGATCCAGCCTTTTTAAATCCATAAATATCAGATCTTTTGTAATCCTCATCATGGATAAGTTAGCATGGTCTTGTCTACTTAATGTTTCCTCCACCCTGTTTGCTTTCCCAGGGTGGTAATGAATTGAGCAGTCGTAATTCTTAATCATCTCCAACCATCTTCTTTGGAAAATATTCATCTCCTTTTGTGTGAAAATATACTTTAAACATTTATGATCATTATAAATATGACACCTTTAACCAAAAATATAATGCTTCCAAATCATTAATACAAAGATTACCACAGCTAAATCCAAATCATGAGTTGGGTAATTTTGCTCATGGATTTTTAACTCTCATGAGGCATAAGCTATCACCATATCATTTTGCATGATAACACACCCCAGTACCTTCTTGGAGGCATCACTATAGATCACAAACTTTTCTCGACTACAAGGCAGTATGAGCACATGTACACTAGATAACCTTCTTTTCAACTCCTTGAAATTCTCTTCACATTCCTCCATCCACATGAACATAACTCATTTTCGAGTCAACCTGGTGAGTCGATTAGATAATCATGAAAAATATTTCACAAAACATCAATAATATCCATACAATCCAAGAAAAATTTGGATCTCAGTTGCTGTTGTTGGTCTTGATCATCTTTCGATAACCTCTGTCTTTGCTGCATCCACAAATATCCCCTCTTTTGAGATTATCTGAACCAAAAATAAAACTTTTTGAATACAAAATTCACACTTGGTAAATTTGGCATAAAGATTCTCCTTTCTCAGGGTCTTCAATACAATTCTCAAGTGATCTTCATGTTCTTAATTTCTCTTTGAATAGTAAAGAATATCATCTATAAATACTACCACAAACTGATCAGGATAGTCTCTAAAGAATCTATTCATTAGATCCATGAAGATATCAGGGGCATTATTAAGACCGAATGACATCACTATAAATTTATAGGTTCCATACCTTGTACAGAAAGTCGTCTTTTGTATATCCTCTTTTTTGACCCTTAATTGATGATACCTGGAATGAAGATCAATCTTGGAAAAGTTTTGAGCTCCGCAAAGTTGGTCAAATAAGTCATCAATATGTGGGAGAGGATATTTTTTCTTGATAGTGATCTTGTTAAGTTCTCGATAATCAATGCAGAGTCTCATTGATCCATATTTCTTCTTAACAAACAGAATATGTGCTCCCCAAGGTGACACACTAGGGCGTATGAATCCCTTATCAAGATTCTCTTGGAGTTGCTTCTTCAATTCCTGCAACTCAATTGGGGAAATTCTTTAAGGTGTCTTTGAAATGGGCATAGCACACAGTATGAGTTCTATTGAAAACTCAACTTCACAATTTGGTGGAAGACCTGTCAATTCCTCTGGAAAGATATCATCAAACTCTCTTACAATGGGTGTATTCTTAATCACGAGTTTCTCTCCAACCCTTTGAGATAAATAACTTTCTTTTATTGGAATCAAGTCCCATAAGATGGAAGAAATTTCCACTGGAATGTTATATTCATCATTTCATCGATAGATGATAGTAGATTGATCGGGAAAATTAAATGTGATTTCCCTTATTTGGAAATTGATATGAGCTCCATATAAAGTAAGCCAATCCATGCCAAGAATCACATCAAATTCCACTATAAAAATGATCACAAGATTTATAGGAAGCACTTTCCCACAAACTTCAACCGGAGAAGAATTATAAACTTTTGATGCAATCATTGTGCCATTAGAAGTTGTCACAGCTAACTCAACATCTAGTTGTCGAGGAAATATGGAGAATCCCATAGAAAATTCTTCAGAAATAAAATATTGGGTGGATCCAAAATCAAATAAAACATTTTATACTTTAGAGTTGATGGTATGTGTACCTTTCACCACTTCGTTATTGTACTCCACATCACAGATAGTAATTGCATGTGACAACCCTTTGTCTTTGGCATTAAGAGTTTGTTGACGTCGATCAAAATCAAACAACCCTTGGATTTGGGAATTGATTAGCATTGTGCCCCATCTCCTTGCACTAGAAACATTGAAGTATAGGAGGTTTATTCCATGTATCCCTTTTTTCAAATCATTAGACATCTTCTTCATATTATTTCAACATTCAACTACCCGATTACCTTTTTTCCACACTTAAAATATTTCTTTGTCTCTTTATTACAATTCCCTCCATGTTTCTTTCCACAATTTGAGCATAAAGGAAAACTCATCTTCTTTTCAGTGTGGTCTTTATATTTTCCTTTGAATTCCAATTTCCTCTTCTTATCAAACCCATATGACTGACGGGTTACTCCAATCTCCATATCAGTCTTGAGAGCACATCAAACAATTTCCTCATAGCTATTGAAGTCCCTTTTTTCTAACGGCCTTCAAAGAAATGGTTTTAAGCCACTAAAAAATCAATCGATTTTACTCTCAAGTTGGATAATAATTCCATAAGCGTACCTTGCAAGTCTTGTAATATTTGCTTCATAGGTACCAACAGATTTATCATCCTTTTGCTTCAGTTAAAGAAACCCCTTCTCAATATTTGTTCGAAGAATATGCGGGAAGTACTTATTGAAAAATATGTTCTTGAACTCGTCCCATTCCATGGACTCAATTTCATCTCTTTTCCTCATATTCTTAATAAGATTCTACCATTGATCAGCATCACCTTCCAAACAATACACTGGTAAGATGACTTTATCATGTTCAGAACATTGTAGAACTAAAAATATCTTTTCAGTGGTACTAATTCATTTTTCAGCCACTAATGGATCAGAAGACCCGTTGAATTAAGGTGGATGCTACCTCATGAAGTATTAAACATAATGTTGCTCCTTATTTTGCTCGTTTGGAAGACCTTCATGATTCATACCTTGATAAAGTTGTGTGAGCATGGCTACAAGATTTTTTATTCTAGCTCCGGTAATGGTTTGGTTTCTCAAGGGGGACAATCATTGCATTTCCCGTCGCATTCCAAAATAACACGGTTCTTTCTGGTTCGAACCATTGACTAAAACCAAGAAGAATAGTGTGTGCAACACTAATTATAATAATAAAACCACATAATCAAGAATAAATATTCACACTTAAGGTCATATCATAGGTTGTTCATGGCCATTTCTAAAACACTAAGATTGTGTTCTATGCTTAGACATACCCTTAGGGTTCTTACTAAGGCTTTCACATACTAGTTTCTAAAGGTTGACTATAACCTCCCTCTAATACCAACTATAACGACCCATAATTTACATACATGGTTATTACTTAAACATTCAAGAATACTTATTACAACATATAACAAAACCATGAAAGGACCATATAGGTATAGTGTCTATAGAAACTAGGAAACATAAACAACTGGTTCATAAAATCAACTACATTGTCTCCCATTTATTTCATCATAACTAGAGTCCATTTTTGGAATATCCTACTTAATATCCTTCTTCCTGACCTGGGTAAAAGAAAACATACAAAAGGGTGAGCTCAAATGCTCAGTAAGGGTAAACAAAAGAAATATCATTCATTTCATATTCATAAGAACATAACATTTTGAAAATCATAACCTGCAAAAGAGATCGTAATATCATAACATAGGATAAATCATAATAGGGAAATTTAATCCCAATAATCATAACGTAAAACCTGAAACTTTTTGGCATACACACATAATCATAGAAAATAATTTCATATTAGTCAAGGCTCATTTCCAATACCATCATAGAGGAAAAAGTTCATTTCTGAACCGAGTTCACTCCTCGTTCCAGTCTTGTATCACTGAATCGGTTTCTCTTGTCGTTCCTGCCATGTCTATCTCACGAGATATAAATCATTACCCAATTAATTGGAGGTAGATATACATTGCACCCATCTCATAATGAATCCATTCTTATTTTTTCCACAAAATCATAAATCATACATCATAACATAACCCATGTAATAAAAATGGGATTCTTAAACAACATGCCATCATAACATAACCCATATAAGATAAAAGGACATCATAAAATAAATTCCATCATAAAACAATCAAATAAATGTGAAAATAGGGATATAAACAGAACCCTATTTTATCTTAGATGGAAAATAATTTTGATAAAACACTTGAACTCCATTCTTGAGGAAAATATCCTTTCTACTTCAAAAACATTTTTCTTTTTTTAACATGTCATAAAATTTAAAACTAAAAGATGTTTATTAAAACTAAACATGAAAACATGTAAAGGAATATTCTTGGAAATAATGTTCTAAAAATCAATTCATGTCGTATAAGTTAAAAAAACATTCTTCTCGTACTTTGGTCGTAAAAATCCAAAAGTACCTCGTACAAAAAATTAGAAAAGATTCATTTCATATCTATTACTAAAAACTCACCAAAGGGTAAAATTGGATTTAAACCATTGTAGGAGGATATAAATAATTTTACATATTGAGGAAACATGGATGTGGATGATAAAATACACCCCAGTAAATACCAACATACAAACAATCTCGGATAAAAATGAGATTGTGAGATTTTCCCTTACCTTAGGTCAGATATGCTTTGTACATGTCCGAACAACATGTATAATGATTTAAATAATGTCATTAACTTATTCCAGAATCATACTCATTGTTATGATATTATATATGGTCATATTGTTATCTTCTTCTTAGTAATATTTCATTGCTACTTGTTATTCCGGTGTTTATTGCTTTATGTTCTTATGCGTGTTTTTCCAAATAAATTCTTATTACTCTTTATATGTTATAGATACATAATTTACAGAATGTTATTAGTGTAATATATATCATATTAATTCATTCAATTCATTTATATAATCATTATTCAATGAATATCATATAGAATGAGTCACATCACATCGTGGAGACGGTAGGACTTACGTACGCACGAGTGATGATATCGTTCCCATGATCATTGAATTATATTGAAGTGTATGTATAATATTTCAGAATAAATACCAATTTAAAATAATCATATATAGTTATTTATTTACACCATTATACCCATCCAAGAACGGTGGTGGTGGAAAACAAAATACACCACGGCCTGGAGACGGTATTTGGTACGTACGCACGCACGGTGATTTTGTTTACTATAGGATGGATAAGAGGTGAAATAGGGATGTTTAATATTTATAATAACATATATGTATATGAGGGATAATTATGTTATTATTCCATAATGAAACAACTAAATAATAGGGAGTAGAAGAAGAATGGAAGTTGAAGAAAATGGTATAAGGTATTACCTCTTTCTCGATGTGCCTCATTTAAATATTCTCTTAGGGAACTAGACATGGTCTTTTGAGAAGACTAGTACCTCAAGTAGGTTTCTATGGAAGTTGGGAATTAAAATGGGCAGTGTTTGGCCGATCTTGAAGGCTCAAATTGGTGTGAGGAGGGGAGGGAGGAGGTGCCCTTTTATAAGGGAGGAGAGGGGCACCTTTGGAAAGTTTGGAAATATTATTTTATTATAAACTTATCTTCGGTTTAAAAAGGACCAAAAAACATCAAATATGAAGATAATATTACTTGTTGTCGAAATAAAATCATCCAATCCGAATAGGACAGGTTTTGGAAAATATTTTAATCATTATAATTTTATTTATTCAAATCATTTATTAATGAGGTAAATACTTCATCATTATTGTGTCAATAATAATTTAGTTTATTTGGTGTATAAAAATTATAAATGAAATATAATTATTTAGGAAATCTTTTTATCTTTCAAAATAATATTTATAGTCAAAAATATAATTTATATAACCCCTTATAAAAATTAATTACTAAAAGATTTCTGTTAATGTCTATTTTGTCATTACATTAAATTAATTAATCCAAATTGTCATTATCACTACCAAGTGGCTCAATGGGGTCCCCAAATAGACCCAAGGATTCCCATGGTCGGACACTACTCATCCAATAAGGTTAGTAAATGTTTCAAGGAAATTTTGAATTATTAAAATATTTATTAACCTTGAATTACCCTATTTACCTTTAACCGCAGTAAATAAAAATTATCTTAGTTAATATTCAGAAAATAAAAAAAATAAAAGTAACCTATTAACACAATTTGGACCCACTGATTCGAAATATGGTATCCATTTTTCAAAATTCAAAACACAGAAGTTGCTGTAATTAATTTATAATTAATCTCGTTGTTAAGCAAACAAGTTTTAAAAGTTAAAACATTTCCAATGATTGAAATGATTTTACCCATGAATTCAATGTAAAATTAGTTCTAATGACATAAATTATATTAAATGATAAAAATATATTCTATTTATACTTTAAAACCATTAGATATTATAATTTAACCATATAAATTATTGTGATGAAAAAAGATGTTTTTAATTAAAATATAATGTGTTTTTAGTATTCATCAAAATATGAAGGTTACCAGAATAATATGAAAAAATTAACCAAAGTAAATTTTTAAATCTGGATACGAAAGAAGATTTTAATTTTGTCACATTGAAGTTATAAACATGTAAAAAACTAGATATAAAATGGGTGCACCATCAAAAGGCGATAAAACTGTATTTTCTGAAAAATACTTCTTTTATCCAAAAAACTAATTTTGTTTTCATACCTCATTCTAGAAAATGTGTACGATGAATTATAATGTTATAAAATTCAAAATTTTGTTAATACTATTCATAACGGGTAGTTTATAATATATCTTTGTTTAATGAAACTCGGTATTGCGTACTACACATGCTATCAAGAAAGGTCGCGATTGCATGTAACGCAAGACAAGATAGTGTTGTGTGCATTGAAAGATTCCTTTGTGTATAACATAATATATAAAAAAATATACTTCTCATAAAATATCAGGGTGTAACAACCTTGGAATAATTTTCTAACTCAGATCTTTTATTTGATTGATCCTTTTCATATGCTTTTCACACAACATCCTCTAACCGTGAACATGACATGATCAACCAAGATAAGGGACCACAATCACTATTGGGTGTCATATGATTTGCTCCAAACAATGTGCATGACCAAAAACTGCCCATAATGTCCAAAATTCAATAATTCTCGCAAATCCAATCAACTCAAACCTAAACTATAATACCGTGCACAATGAAACAAAAAAAATGAATTCATGTTCAGGGTGTGATAGGTTATATTATTATAGAATGTATTAGAGCATCGATATAGTCGATCTTTTCATACTTGAAAATATAGTTTCAGGATATTGATCCCAATATTCTACCTCTAGTTGAAGATCCCAATCCTCCACCTCATCCAATATATCTCTATCCTACACCACTTCCACTAAATGTTCCCTATTTATTTTGAGTTATATGTTGAGGATCCCCAACATCATATTGTTTCATATGGGATTATATATAAGATTATGGATATTATTTGTCATTAACAGATAGAGATAGATAATCTTAGGGATAAATTATATGATATTATTGATAGATTAGAAAGAAACCCATTTCCTAAATATGAGGTGACTTTAATTGGAAAATGTATAGCCCATTTTTTATTTCTACCATGTACATTTATTTGAAAAATTATTATTTAGGTGTGTGTAGATTTTATTCAATATTTCATATTGGTGTCAAAAAAAATTAACATTATAATATTTATATATTTATCTATTTTTTAGAATACATTAAATGTAAAGATACACTATAGATACTATGTCAATTATAGGCTCTAATGACTTCAAATAAAACTTCTTTTAAAATTTATAGTTTGTCAACATATTTGAATTTATTATTAGGTGTTTATGAAATTTAGGTGGATTGTAAAATTTTCGGGGTTGAAATGACTGTGATGCTTTAAAAAAATGTATCATAGAGCTTATAACTAGATATGAGTTAGTGATCACCATGATGTAAGCCTTTTCCATGTATGTAAATTATCATCAATACTTCTGTTATTTTAATTCATTTATTGTTAATACATACATTTTTTCTTTATTAGATATCAATTTATATTTTTCCTCCCGCAGGATAGTACATCATTATATGGATTTCAAGAGCTGGAATTTAATTCACCAATAGTGTCAAAAATAACTAATACATAAATAACTATTTATTTAATATGAAGATTTAAAAACAATGTAATTCAGTGTTAAATTATTTTATAGCAGTAAATATGTGGAGATTATATTTTAAAATTTATTATATCTATTAACTTGTGAGATTATAATTCTTTATATTTTTGTCCACTGGATGTTGGTTTTTTGAGGTAGAAGACACATTAATAGTTTTTCTCTATCAAATATGATCTGTATGATACTTTTAATCTTGTATTTATTACATAATTTTGAATATTTGAATACTTCTATATTTTATAATGACATTTGAATATATTTCAGATATATTGTTTTTAAATAGGAATCTGATTAATTTAATTATACATAGTGAAAATGTGTCAAAAGATCAAATATGTAAAATATGTGTAGAATTATCATTTATAATTACAAAAATTTTGTTATAAGTACATAAAATTTTATTCTTAACTGGATAATTATTTTAAAAAAATTCTTTCATCATCAATATGTTGTAAATGAATGTAGATACTATTTTATATTATTTATGAATTAAATATTTTCAATTGGGAAAATTAAAAATTTACAAAAGTATATATTTTGTTATAATTAATTCCATTAATTTTTCAGTCATTATATAAAAAGTACATTATTAATGTTTTACATTTAACATTTATAATTTTCATGACGCTTGACATTATACTAGAGAAGTGGAAAGACACTTACATTGTGAATCCGTGGATTATTTCCTATATATAATTGTGTTATAGATTAGGTACAACATATATTGTTGTCACGACCGAACATCTTCATGATTAGGTAAGGGAAATCAAATTCTCATTTCCTTATTTCCCCATGATTATGGATAGATAATGACCCCCCGATTCCCGCCTTCTATAGGCCCCTGAGTGGCAAAGAACACCAATGGTAGAGAATCTCATCACGAAATGGAAGGTATTACCCTTTTTTATAAAACTAGATCGTGAGATAAGATGGTAAATCCCAAACAAATCCAAATTTAAAATGTCAATGTAATGAAAAAAACCCTTTAGTACATGCATGTTCAAAATTAAAGGTGATGCATGGTAAAAAAAACTCTAAAATAATGTACCAAAATAAATGAAACTAAAAAAACACCAGGAAAAATCCCGATTCCCAAGATAGTATTGTCCAGTATGATCCTCAATGTTCTATTGGAAACCTAAAAACAATTTTATATACGTCGGGTGAGTATAAAAGTATAATTACTAGGAAAACTAATGTTACCCATGCACATGTGTGGGAACATACTAATGTCCCCATGAGAAAAAAGTAGAACCTCAAAACACCTACTGAGGAATACAAACCCACCCAGTCTCACCAAGACACACTCACCAAATAAGGCATATCAAGTAATAGAATAATGACATCGATATTTGGGTACCCTACACCACTTCCCCTCTTGTGGACTTATCATCACTAATGGATAATGTATTGGTAATACCACTCTTCCCATACATAGTCCAACTACCAAAACACACACAAAAACACCCAAGACTAAACTACACACAATCACACCCGCAGATACCTGGGCTACAACAACCACACCTCTCACTCAAAGACTCCTATGCATCATCCCGAATATACATTAGAAAAAAAATAGTCCAAAGACTCCTAGGAATCTCATCTACAAGAAACCATCACCCAAATAATTTTGGGAAATGGTAATCCTCAAGAGATTATATCTTACTCAGATACACTCAGGTGGTATAAAATTATAAGATGGTGTGAGGAAAATACTCATCAAATAGCCATCCATCCTCACACAGGGATCTTGGGAAAGAGACCCTCAACTATGAAATGGTGGTGTTCAGTACATAGTGATTAATAGGGGCGGTGTATGTATATAAATCACAATGAACAACAATATATATATATATATATAGGTAACCAAACACTCATCCCAAGAAAAGGGTTTCAAAACAAGAAACTATCCCACACAAACCACCTTGGCTGCTACCCCTATATGCGAAACAACACAACAACCACTACAAAATCATAACCTAACCCTTTATCATTTAAGAACTATGCATTTATTTGTTTAATGGGTTTCTTATTATTCATTCCAGAACCACTGGGAAACTAAAACCCACAAACATACAAAAAAAAAAAGAAAAACAAAACCACAGTCCCACTGCACCACAAATTTAAAACCACATTGCAGTCCCACCGTTGAACATTGCTGAACCACCACAAGACAAAAAATGCAGTTCAGTTGGATATATGTTTTTACATTAAACAATCAGTCGTTCTATCAGTCTAGGATTCTACCACACCTCCCAATTACCACCCCACACACAAATACCAATATAACCACCATTAACCCACAAACCTATTTTACACACACAAAAAATACACCCTTCTTCTGAAACCAACTCCTTTTTCAAACCTTATACCCATTATCATGCTCCCAATTGCAGTACGACACAACTCATGCAGCATTCCAAAACACAATATAACACCACAGTCTGTGACACCCATCAATAGGATGTACATATTTTCATATTTAACTATAATATGTTCTTTAATTCTCCTTAATTATAACCGAGGTGATCACAAAACATGCCTAATCCTCAGGGCATCCATTTATTTAACTAGTGTATGTGATTAGGCATATTTAATGTTATTTTTTTTCTAATCAAGTATATAAAGAAAAAAAATCAATAGAGCACAAGAAAATACCAAGAATGGCCATGATTTTCATAAGCCTTAACAGACACAATATTCCAAAAAATAAATCAAGTATAACTACTAAAAACTAGCAATAAACATCAACCAACTCTATTCCAGTTATTTTTTTGCCCATTTTCTCTCTTGATCAAATCCAGTTCTTTTCAATTTCTTGTTTTTATGATATATAATCAGATGTTCCCTAAAAGTATTCATTTCTATATATGCACTTCATGATGCACAATTAACAAAAGCAAAAGAAAATCTCTATCGGATGATAAATGGATCAATGTTTTTCCTTCTTCTAAGAACATGAAATCTCACAAGAACCATGAAACTCATGGAAAATCAAGCA
The DNA here is from genome assembly GCA_963277665.1 of Viscum album. Taxonomy (NCBI): domain Eukaryota; kingdom Viridiplantae; phylum Streptophyta; class Magnoliopsida; order Santalales; family Viscaceae; genus Viscum; species Viscum album. The sequence goes on along the minus strand of OY728142.1, from coordinate 1,219,994,320 downwards.
AGAGAACTCTGGAATATGTGTGTGAATCATCTAGGGAGGAATGTTCTAGGTGCACAAAGGGAAATGGAATGGAGGAAGGAAATAAAGATCTTGATTTATGAAAGGTAGAGATCTTAAAAATCAGGGAGATTATTTCAATTTTCTGGAAATATGATCATGGTATGACCACACAACATGTATTTTACATGATTTTTGGAATGTTATGAGACACAAATAATTTAATAATTCCCCATAGAAATGGTTGATAGAGACATATGAAAGGCAATGAGATGATAGGTTACTATATCTTACAGATAAAAACCTAACATAGGTGAAACTAGAATAACTTGTGAAAAAATGAAATGAGTCACTGATGGGTGAGTCATAGATGCTAATCCAATGTTGTGTGAGATTCCAACATGACCCATCGATGCTGATCCACTGACGCTAGGCAACCGAAGCCATGTCCTACCGATGTAATGACCTAAAAACGCATTGAACAACCGATATCCTAACCTGGAGACATCTCAACCTACCGATGCCCTGACCTACCAATGCTGACACCCTAGACTCACCGATGTTGATTCCCTTGAACCACTAATGAAAAAACTGAAAATTTTAAACTCATGATGTAAGACACCAATTTCTCCTAGAACACCTCACACACATGATTTTCACAATGTAAGGGCCTTGGGAAATTCATGTTTTTACATCATATAACTCTAATTTATTCTCGTCCTAGATAATTCAAAACTAACATAGAAGAAAATGGGCTCGGAACAACCATCCCCTATGTTACCTCATAACTTTAATACATATTTTTTTGTTCAAAAGATGGAGTAAAAAACATGGATTCTAAGGATACATCTTTGAAATATAACTCCTGAGAAAATGAGCATCACTAAGGCCCCACACTGCCCCACATAACCACCTATACAACAAAGGTCACCCTATTCAGACATATAGATCAGCGATCTACTTATTCCATATCAATATACTATCCTACATGTGTGTCACTAACTCACCTTCACGGGTTTAATAACATCCACATTAATGTGTTCAAGTTAGGTATCATGTTATCCCCACCCCATAGTTAAGATATTTCACACAAAATAAAAATATATGGAATCAACTTATAATAGAAAAAATGATGTCAAACATTACATCAAAAGAAAGGCATAATGAGAACACAAGAGAAAAACTGAGAATATCTCTTGGTACTAGGAATTAATATGTTCCTCTGGTTCCCATGTACTATCTTCGTGGAAACCATGACTCCATAATAGACGAACCAAATGAATAGTTAGTCTACATAGCACTTTTTCATCACAATCCTGGATTATTTTTTGTCACTACATGAATGTCATGTTGTCTTTGATATTCAACTCACCCAAGTAATATAGGTGTTAGTCATCATGTAGATACTGATAAAGCAAAGAGACATGGAAGACGTCGTGCATCCTATCCATCCACGGTGGCAACACCAACTGATACGCCACCTCTCCAACTTGTCCCAACACATCAAAAGGTATGATGATCCTAGGAGAAATCATGCTTCCCTTAACAAACCTTAGCTGTATATGCCACATGGAGACCATTAAGAACACATGTTCTCTAACATCGAACACCAAAGGCCTCTTTTTATGATCATCATATGAAATATTTTAGTCTTGAGTCGTCTTCATCCACTATTTCACAAGCTAAATGTTCTCATTTGTGCACTACACTACCTATAGTCCATGAAGGGATACTTCCCCTACCATGGTTTAGCACCGTAACTCAGTTTAGCACATGTGTAAATGACACAATCTTCCATAATAGGATGAAAAATGTTCTAAACCATTGTGAGAGTGATAGAAACTCTTGTAGGAATACTCTACCAGGGTCATGTTTCATACTCAAGATCCACCAAAGTACAAAACACATGCTTGAAGTATACCCTCCAAGGTTTGTATTGTCCTTTCTTCCAGCCCATCCTTCTAAGGGTGAAAAAATGATAAGGCGTAACGTTTTTCCAAAATCATGATGAAATTACCTCCATACTCAAGATGTAATATGTGTATCCCGATATGCCTAAATGAATCCTAGAACTCAATTTAGTTGCACCACATCGTCTATGTACCTCTTCACCAGGGAATCCATTGTGCTCGACTCATTTATTGTCACAAAGTGATCCAGCATCGTCAATCGGTCAAATAGTACCCATACCGCATCGAATACCCCATTATCCCTGAGTAATCATGTGAAGAAACACATCAATATGTCATTTCACCTCCACATGGTAACATCTCAGGGCTGCAACAGACCATCGGAGACGTGGTGTTCAGCCTTCATTTGCTGACACACTGGACACCTTTCCACAAACTATGCCACTACCCGCATCATCTTGGGCCAACAGAAATTTTCCCTTAGGCCATGATACATCTCAGAGACTCTTTAATGCAATGCTAGGGGTGATCTATGGAACTTATGTAGAACTCCCTCGAGCATTTCCACTAGTAAAAACTCTTCCGATAGAAGAACATATGATATTGACTATCCACTAACCATCCCTCCAAAGCATCTGTCTGGGATGTGTGATCATGAATCACATCAGCCTCTGAGTCACCCCATTGAAACTCCACTACCTTCCCCACCAAGAAAAAATACACTATCATCTGAAATAGATATCATCTTCCACTTTCCTCCATATTTTACTGGCGCAAAGCATACAACTCCTCCACTGCCTTCCAAGTATATGTGGATTCCCAAACAACCTCCTCCTACGACATTCTAGGAAAGGCATCGAACACAACCTTCTATTTCTCTAGGATGAATGTAATTTTAAATTCAAAATACTATAGAAAAATCATCAACCTTCACTCTGAAGTGTTTAGGTTTCATTTTGGAAAAGATATACCTCACGCTTTTGTGATCTGTGAAGACCATAAAGCTCTCCCTGATGAGGTAATGTCTCCACAACATCAGCATGAACATGACCACTACAAGATCCAGGTCATGGGTGTAATATTTATATTCATGAGGAAATAACTTCTTTGTACCAAAAATGATCACTTCTCATTGCTGTATCAACACACACGACAATAATATGTTGGAAGAAAAACAGAACACATATAACATCACTTCTTCCTCAGGAAAATGATGCACTAGAGAATTGACAAGACTCCACATAATGTTGCATAAAGCATCTAGACACTAGTCACTACAAATAACACCCTAATATATTCAGGTCAAAGCTATCAATGGAGATACAACTCAAGATAATTTTGTTGCAGACCTCCGATAATAGCCTATCATACCATGTAAACTATGAAACATCACCACATTCTTAGGTTCTTATCAATAAACAATCACATCAAACTTTAATGGGGGCACATATATTACTTTTCAAGACACCACATATCTTAGGATGTGAACCTATTGCATCGAGAATATGCAGTTGGACAAATTTTCGTAGAGATGGTGGTGTTAGAGGACCTCCAAGGCAATCTCAAGATGCCTGATATGATCCTCCTATAAAGATGATAAGATCAATATATCATTGATGAACATTAAGACAGACAGGTCCAGGTACGGATTAAAAACATATTTCATGTTCCCCATGAACAAGCCTCATGCATTCATAACACATAACGGAATAACCATGAAAAAAATTGCTTCCATACCTGCAACTGAAAGTAGTCATTGGGATATCACAATCCTTTACACTCAACCGGTGATATCTTGATAGTATATTGATAATAGAGAGCTAACCTACAACCTTGAGCTAGTTTAAAAGACCAATGATCCTTGGAATGTGTAATAATAATTGACCATCACCTAATTCAGCCTCCATTAGTATATGCATAGTCTCAAGCCACTATCCCCCATCTTCACTATGAAGACTAGAGAACCCAACAATAAAACACATGGCTAGATAAAACCATTATTTATCTTGTTGTCAACATAAATCCGCAACTCCCACAACTCAGTAGGCATCATTCGATAGGGATCCATCAAAATAGGTTTGAAACTTGGTTCCATGTCTATCTTGATGTCAACATCACATCGAGGGGGTAGTGTTAAAGATTTGTAAAGGGATAGATCCAGTATTTCACTGAAAATCCTAAAGACATCCACTATATCTATACCTTCTAATTCAACTGATATCTCGGCTAACAAACAATGAAAAAGTTCAACTCGGCGAATACCCTACATGAAAACTCTTCTTGCCAAAGAAGGCTACAATCCGGTCACCCATTTATAAGAACATAAAACTTCTCCCAAAGTATTCAATAATATGTGCATAGAAAATAACCATTCGATGAATATGATAACATTTTATGGGTGAATTTACATCATAATAATATCCCCAATGGACTGATGTGGCCCAAAAAATAGTCCAGATCCTCGACAAACATAAAAAATACTAGTATATACTCTATCTGGCATACTCAAAACCTGTGGAATTCAAAGTCTCTCTAAATTTATTCTAAGAGAATGGACTAAAACGGGTAAAACAAATGTGTGTAATGATCTTGAATCAGACAAAGATCACACAAGGGTACTAAACAGAATGATCGTATCCTGTACAACCTCTGGCCTTGCAGGAACTGCAACCTCTGCAGCGTGTAACTTCCCACGATCAGCTCCTCTACCTCAATACTATCTAAAACACCCATACTATCCCCTAGATGAGGACATAGAGGATAAATATGAGGTCGGCCTCCTCAGTCACAATATACCATTTTTTTAGTTGGAGCCTGATTCCCTTGTTACTAGAAGGGCCAAACTAGTAACTTCTATTTTAGAGGTGGTCTCTAACCATGCACACACCCATTGTATGGTTCTCATATTGGGAACTGGTTCCAAATATGTCCACAACTAATGTAGATAAAGCACCTCTATCCCATGCCCATTAATAAAGGGAGAGGACCAGGATATCAGAACTCAAAAAACTGAGACATATTCCCCGCTGGCAAGAACCTAGAAGGCCCTAATGATGGAGACTTGATGCTAACATAATTCCCCATTCATGAACTCAGAAGGCTCCCCTATCATGGTACACCTCCAAGCGAGTGCATCCTTTCCACTACCTCGTCCATTTTTTGATCCTCTAATGACGTAAGTATAGTGAAAGGAGTAACATAATACAAAATAGATGGTTGTAGTGCCTCCTATAAAAGTCTCACTCAAGAATCAGCATATAAGAAGATATCTGCTATGAAGCGTAGGAGATATTTAACTTGATCCCATGTTCCATCAACAACATACTCCCTTACTCAAGGGATAGTATCATATGCCTCTTCTCATCCATCATCATTGATGAAAGGAAATATACCAAAAACTCCCATTCATAGACTTGCCACAAGAAATCAGTCTCCTTCCTCTCTTAGGGGTAATGTGTCCACCACTAACTTTATGCACTTTGTATCTGGCTCACTTTAAGAGGAATATTGTACACTGTCAGAGCTCAGATGAAGATGAAAGTGATCACTAGATCTTTGAGCCAGTTTTCACCTCCAAGTTTAAGACCCTTCCCTAATACTTCCCCTCAGTCTACCACTGGTAGGTACAAAGCGTCCTCTACCACTGGTCATCATTCACATCTCGATCAGCGCTCCGCTGATCAACCAGGTCAAACTATCGAGCCACAACTACTTGTATGACAAGGGGGAATCTTCTAGTTTTCATAAATGATATGTTAATAAGGGACTAATAATACAAAGTAGTGAGGAAATTTTATTTTCACCTTTTTAACTATACATATATTTCAATTTAACAAAACACATGATACACAAAAGAACAAAAGTTATTATGATGCATGCACCTATCCTTGGATCTCTACCATGCTGTAGGCATTGCCTCACTTGGAGTTTTAGAAGGACCAAAATCCTTGCATCCAATCACCAGGGGACCTAAAATTCAGTTTCTGAGTCCGTCTTCCATTGCCTATTCCGCATTCCATGATATTTAACACTTCTTCCCTACTATCTCATTGAATACTCACTGTGCGTCACTCGGAACACCATCATATCATTCAACTCGCAAACCTACCCCTCTGATTCCATTTTTTCATGATGCACCTTATTCAAGATGAGTTAAGGAACAAAAAAGTTCCATGCCATTCCATCATCATGATGAAGGAGATATAATGACCCCCGAGTCTTGCCTTCAATAGGCCCTAGAGTGGTGATAAAAACCAAGGGTATAGAATCTCACCTACAAATATAATCCATTAAAATTTTTTATAAAACACGATCGAGAGTTATGATTATAAATCTCGAACAAATCCAAATTCTGAAATACAATGTAAATCCAAAAACCATTTCCCACATGCATGTTCAATAGTAAAACAGATGCAAGGTACAACAAAACACTAATGTAATGTACAAAAATAAAAGAGACTATGAAGAGACAACAAATAATCATGATTCTCGAGCTATTAAAGTCCATCATGATCCCGAAAGTACTCTGACAAACCCTAATTTAGTTTTATATACGTAGGGTGAGTAATCAACTTAACATAGTAGGAAAACTAATTCTACACGTGAACAAGTTAGTGAACATAAAAATTTCCATATTAGAAAATAGAAGAACCTAAAAACACCTACCATGGTATAGAATCCATCCTAGCCTCACCAATGCACACTCACCAAATAATGCAATTCAAGTAGAGTAATATTATGAGAACTTCGATATCTATGTATCCCACCCCACTTTCCCACTAGTTTATTGCTCATCCCTAATGGATAACATATTGAAGCTATCAATATTCCCATATGAATTCCCACTTCCAAAACCAGCTCATAAGCAATTAGGCTTCAACTATACACAATCCCGCACATACAAACCTAGTCCAGAAAAACCACACCTCTCACCCAAAGACACCTGGGCCTCATCCAAAAGACACAAGGGAAAATAAACTTGGCCCGCAAACAGTATGGCCTCTCACCAAAAACAAACCCTCTCCTCAAGAATATTTTCATATGGTATGTCTCAATACATTACATCCTACCCAGGAATGATTGAGAAGTGTGAAATCGGAAGGGGGAATGATGGAAATACCACCCACAACCATACCAAAACAACACAAAAAACTAAACTGTAGTCCCACTAAACCATATCTTCATAACCAATCTATAGTCCCACTACACAATGTCCCTCCACGACCACAACATAATAAATACAGTTCATCTCTCTACAAGTTAATCAATTCCACAATCAAAAAATCTATTAGACTGAGAATCTTCACACCTCCCCAGTACCACCACACACACAAAGAACACTACAACTACCATTAACCAACAACCCTATTGTACACACAATCCACATCCTTCTCCTGATACCAACTCATCCATCCAACCTTGTACCCACAATTGTGATCCTAATAACTCCACCAGACACCTCACACATTATTTCAAAACTCAACAAAATAGATCACTCAGCCACACCTATCAAAAGGATGTGCATATTTTCTTATTTTACTCGTATTGGATTCATCATTATAGTTAATTATAACATGGGTGATCATAAGGAATGCTTGATCTTCGGGGAACCCATTTATCTAACCATTATACGTGATTAGGTAGATTTAAGGTTACAATCATTTATTTATGTTCCTCAACAAAGAAAAACATCACTTGTTCACAAGAAAACACCACCAACGTCCCTGATTTTCAAAAAAAATTATATACACAACAATCCATAAAATAAACAAGGCTATAGACAAAATAAGTGATCAACATCAACCCAGAATCTTCTTGTTATTTTGGTTACCCATGTTTTCTCTTGAACGAATTCAGTAATAATCTATTTATTGTTTTTAAGAATATTATTTAGTCATTCCTTAAAATTATTCCTCTATATACCCTCCCTTAGGGATGCACAATTAGCTATATGCAAAAGAAAATTCATTCCAGATGATCAAAGAATCGAAGTTCCTCCTTGCCCTAGGAATATGGAATCATGGGAGCACCACGTGACTCCAAGAAAACTGAGTAGGAGTATTCTGGAATAGGTGAATGGCTCGTCTATAGAGGAAGAAACCAGGTGAACAATGGAAAAATGAAATGGAAGAAGGAATAAAGTGATATCAATTTATGAAATGGTGAGATTCTAAAAATTAGGGAGATGATTTAAAAGTTCGTGAAAATAGGATCACGGTTTGACCACATGGATTGGTAGTTACAAGGCTTGTGAAACATTATGATACAAGAGAAATTTAATAATTTTTCTCTTAAATGGTGGATACAGACCATTGCATGACTGTTAGTTGATAGGTTACCATTTCACAGAGATAAACATGTAACAATGGTGAAACTAGGAAAACCATGAAAAAATAGAAATGAGTCACTAATTGGTGAGTCGCCGATGATAATGTAAAACCTCAAGCTTCTACGACACGCTTCTCTTTGAATAATGTGATAGCATCTGTTGTAGGTAACACCGAGTTCTAACACACCATAACAAATCAAACTAGTTGGTATCAATAGTAATACATACTATTTGAAATTATATATATTTTGTATTTCAAAATTGACTTCATTTTTGGATTTGTAATATCGAATTTAGCCTAAGGTGAAATTTTGGTACTTTTCGGATAACTTTATTATTTTGAGGAATAGTGAAAATTACTAAATTTTAATTAAAAACAAATTTTTTAATCGAAATAATTTATATTGATAAATTATGAATTTGAGTGATTTTAAAGTATATTTAGATATATTTTTCTCATTTTATACAATGTTGGTCATTGGACATAATTTCACAATTAAACTGAACATAAACAAGTATCAATCTTTTGATAGTTATTATAACTTAAAAACACGCTTTTTGTTTTGACAGCGGGAATTAATTTTAAATTAATTTCTGACACTTTTGTGTTTTGAATTTTGAAAAATGGATTCCATATTTGGAATCCGGATTTTCCAATTGTGTAAATAGGTAACTTTTATTTTTAGACATTTTGAATAATTACTTCGGTAAATATTTTATTTACAATTGTTAAAGGGTAAATCTGGTAAATATGGGTTAAAATTTAATATTATAATAATAAATAAAATTATCATAAAACGTGTCATAACATTATTGGCTTATACAAGTTCGACCATAGGCATCTTTGGGTCGATTTTGGGACCCCATGGTGCCTCTTGTAAGTGATAGGGACACTTTATTTTAATTAAGTTAAAATGAATACAAAATGACACAAGCATATAACTTTTAGAAAGACAATTTTTACATAGGTTTATCTATGTTGGAATTTCGACTATAAATATTCATTATAAATATAAAAATATTTAATACATAATTTTATTTTATTTATAATTTTAAGACATTAAATAATTTAATTTATTTATGACACAATGATGTTGAAGTAATTACCATAATAGTGAAAAATTAAAATAATTGATATTGTAAATACCCAAATAAATATAATTTGAGACTTTTAATGAATTGAACTAATTTTATAGGACAATATGACATATTAGGATTGATTTAATTGACTTTTTTTAACTAATCATTCTGTTATGATTTTCAAAAAAAATCAATTTTTCAGATACTGTCAAAATTGACAAAAATGAGTTTTTAAAATAGATATTATATTATTAATTGATATTAAATTCCTAAAAATATAAGGTTCATCCAAGATACTTATATAATGATTTGTGTATCATTAATGGTCCACTTGGGGGTCGCTTGGATGTATATAGTAAGTTTATTAACTATATTATATAAAAATACAAAGTGACATGGTAAATGTCAAATTAATTAACTAAGAGTTAAAACTGAAAGATAATGTTCATATAGTAACCCAAACCTGTCTAAATTCTATTGGTTGAATGGTTTTCGACCTACCCATACTTATAACCTTTAATAATAAACTTTGGAGCCATTAGAAACCGAATATGATTTTATTATAAAATAATATTTCTGCTTTTCCAAAGGTGCCCCTCACCCCTCTTATAAAAGGGCACTCTTCCTTCTCTTTTATTCACACCTTAAAAGCCTTTTTTCTCGTCAAAACTATGCCATAATACTCTCCCAACTTCCCTCACTACATACTAGAGTCCTTAGTTAGATCAGAAAGCAATCCTAAAGAGCCCTTTTGATGAAATCAAAAGGAAGAACCCGAAGAAGAGGTAATGATTTCACCACCCTTTTCCAAGTTCCTTTCTTCTTCCACTTCTTCTTAATTTTTAGTTACCATTATAAAATAATAACTCCAGTATCATATATATACTATGATGTTATTATAAATATGGTACAACCATATTCAGTATTCTATCCATCCTTTGAATAACATGTCACCATACGTGCGTACGTACGGCTTACCGTCTCCACGTCGTGGTGTAATTGTTATTCAATATATTATTATTTGGATGGGAATAATAATGATGTTTAACACATGTAAATAATAATTATAACATGATAATAATTCTGTATATATTATATACTATCCAATTATATATTATTTTAATATCAAAGGAATGATATTGTCGCTCATGCGTACGTACGGACTACCGTCTCCACGAACGCGATGAGATTCATTCTCCATCGTATCCATTCAAGTATAATTATCATTTGATGTTTTAAAAATAATTTTTAAGGACATGATATCATTCTGGATATGAATAAGACACAACCTATCCATGACAAACATGTCTTATGTAACAAAACATATAAAAGAAAACGAGTAAGTTAACACCTGAAACGACGATAATACTAAGATATTATTAACAAAGCAATTTTAAAAGATCATATAGGATATCATATTAATATATATGATTCTTGTATTATTTAAAAACAATTATTTCACCATTATACCGGAGGCTAACCTACCCTCAACCAAGGAAAAGTACAAGGTAAGGGTTTATTTCACAATCTCTTCATTATCTGAGGTTGTTTATACGTAATAATCTACTGGGATCTCTTTATCATCCAAATCCATGTTTCTTAAAAATGTATTTCAAAACATTTTCACTATTTACAAGAATATGTTTTAAAGTCATTTATACCTTTTTTTGACTATTTATAAGTAGTTTATAAAGGAATCTTTCCGTCTTTTTCCAAACAAGGTGCTTTTTAACCTTTTCGACAGAATTAAGGTAAGAATGTTTTTTTAACTTATACGACGGTTGCGGTTATTTTCCGCCATTATAAAATCGTCGAAGCTTCCCTTACAAGATTATAAGAATATTTTCAAGTAAAATGTTTTATTTCAGAAATATATGACACTTAAATGATTTCAAAATAGAAAGATATATTTCTCTAAAAAGAGTTTTGATTTCATCTATGTCAACATAATTTGATGGATTTTTACACTTATTTGAAGTTTATTTATTATGATACAAATCATCTATATTGTATTGAAGGTTTTTTGATATGTTTGAATGTGGATGTGCTATTTTTATACCTTTCAAATTTTATGGTGAAATTATTGGCATTTCGTATTCTAGTTTTAATACGAATGTTTATGTTATGTTTAAACATTTTCATATGGGAATACATTGGACTTAATATGTGATTGTTGGGGCCCGCTATATCTCCTCGATGCATCGGTAGGTCTCATGAGACAAATTAGTGTCTTGGCACAAGGCCTTGGCAAAATCTTATTTGTAGTCTTGGCACGAGGCCTTGGCTATGTGGTTATGATAGTCGGGCATTATGAATTCCATCATTATGAAAGTGGTAATTGATATTGCATGTGATTATTCAATTAGTAGAATATCCATGTGAATAAGTAAAAGGCATTATTTAGTTTTATTTTTTCCATACTATGTTGAAGTTCATGTTTAAAAGTCTTTTGTTTTATGTTATACATTGCCTTAAATGTTTATTCTTATTTATAAAAGTTTCCACTATATTTTTATCCTTACTGGGAATTTGATCTCACCCCTTTTCTATGTTTTATTTTTCCCAGGATGTGAAGAAGTAATTTATGAATGACCTACAGGGATAGTATGTGGGGATATGATTGTGGGATAAGGAGACTATGTTGTTGTAGTAGTTTTTAACATTATATTGTAATGTAAAACATTATGAATATATCTTGTGTTTCCAAGTCTACTAAACCAATCGGTCTTTTGAGATTTGATCTTTCTTGTGATCATGCCAATGTTATTTAAAAACGCACTGACTCTAGGTAACTGGGGTCGGGACGTTACAGTTGGTAAGAGAGGAAGCTTAGTACAAACCTTGGAAGCTAGATTTAGATAAACTATGATTAGAGAACGTAGACCTAAGATGATATTTGAGAATTAGTATAGAATAACTTCCTAGAATTTTGGTATAGTAGAGATTTTGTGAGTTTTCCGAGCAATACATCCCTGTCTGGATACGAGTAGGTAGAGGCGGCTCTGGCACAGATCTACCTATGGGTAAAACCCGAAAACACTGCTATGAGCTAGACTCGAACGAGAACTGGTGCACGACAACGGTCCTTGCGACACTCTTGGTTACGACACTCCCGAGGGATATGCTTAGGATAACTCTCATATTCATTACAAATAATTATGAAGGGTTTATGAGTATATACTTCCTAAAAGAAAACATTTTTTGATTATGGATTATATCCATAAATAGTTCAATTTATGTTAAGGGTCTTATAAGTATGGGATTATGTATTTTGATTCATAAATTGATCTAGTTTATTCCATTGTTTAGAAATGGCGGCTAGTGGATGGAATGGAAACCGTATCAATGCACACACTCCATTTAGGGATTTCCCTCCTGCTCAAGATAATTATAGTGGGGCTGGTGATGCAACTGGTGCCGATCAGCTAATCACCATACTGGGACAACTTAATCAGGTTTGAATAATATCAATACCCATATAGAGCACCCTGATCCACGGCTTGGAGGATCAATGTTAGAATGCTTCATGAGGCAACAACCACCAATGTTCAATGGGAGTACAAATCCATTAGTAGCTGAGCAATGGATATTTTCCCTAGAAAAAATATTTCAGGCTTTGGGGAGTAGTGAAAGGGAAAAAGTTATCATGGCAGTTTACCGCCTCACTGGAGATGCTGATCAATGGTGGTCATTGATTCAAAATAAGAAGGAATATGATGAAGTATCAAATATGGAATGGAGGGAGTTCAAATATCTGTTTTTATAAAAATACTTTCCTCACGACCATCGAGCAGATATGGAAAGGCAGTTTCTGAGTCTGAGACAAAAGGACGATGAGAATGTCAGAAAGTATAAGGATAACATTACAAGGTTAGCAAGGTATGATGGAGATTATATATGTAACCAATGAAGTAATATTTACCGTTTCTTTGATGGGTTAAAACCATTTCTATGTCGAGAAATAGTATCACAATCCTTCTCGTCGTATTAAGACATTGTCTCATGTGCTATCAAGACCAAAAACGAATTCTCTAAGTCTTATGAATTTAAAGAAAAGAAAGAGAATAAGAGATCTGCTGATCAATCTGGGAATAGAAATAAGTGGAAGAAGGGAAATGTTGAATATCCATCCTATGGTAAATGTTAGAAGAAACACCCCGGTACTTGCTTGAAGGGAACGGGAGTCTGTTACACGTGTGGTGAAAAAGGCCACAAAGCATGTGATTGCAAAGGGAAGAAGGAAGCTACCAATGTTCAGTGCTAAAATTGCAGGGAGATGGGGAATTATGAAAATTAATGTCCTAAGCATAAGGGGATCTTAACTCAGAAAATACCAAGGGATCAAGGATAAGCTTTTGCTATCACTACTGCTGAGATAGAAGCTCCGAAAGACGTGGTGGAATGTAATTTAATGGTTTCCTCAAGTTTAGCAGATGCATTATTTGATTCTGGATCATCGCATTATTTCATATCTTCCCAGTTTGCTAGGAAAATGAGATATTTCCAATTTTATTTAACAAGGGAGTTGTTATTTAAAACTCGTAAGGGAAGTATCATTGCAACAAAGTTTTGTGAATCAGTCCCCATTAGAGAACATAAATGTTGTTTATTGTGTGATCTCATCGTCAGTCCTATGATTGAGTTTGATATAATCCTTGGTATGGACTAGCTTTCGGACTATGATGTGAGGATTTATTGTAAGAATAAAGAGGTTATGATTCTTGATGATGATGATAAGGAACACCTTATCTTTAGAGTACAATCATCACCACCTAATTCCTATCTTGATCCACCCCCATTAGCTCATATAAATTCAATTATTGGGGAGGAAGAGAATTAAATGACTATGGGTGAGGAAAGGAATGTTCAAATAGAGGATGTACCCATTGTTAAAGAATATGTAGATGTGTTTCCAGACAATTTACCAGGACATCCTCCAGAATGAGAAGTTCAGTTTTCCATTGATTTAATTCCTGGATCAATGCCTATATAGAAGACCCCTTATAGAATGGCCATTATAGAATTAGTAGAACTAAAGAAACAACTAGAGGAATTGAGTAATAAAGGATTTATTCTCACTAGTGTTTCTCCATGGGGATCCCCTGTTCTATTTGTTAAAAAAAATATGGATCCATGAGGTTATGTATCGACTACAGGGAGATCAATTCTATAATAATAAAGAACAAGTATCCCCTACCTCACATTGATGATTTATTTGACAAACTGCATGGAGCTCAATAAATTTCAAAGATTGACCTTCGATCTGGATACCATCAGTTGTGTGTGAAGAAGGAAGACATTCTGAAGTCAGCATTTCGAACTTGGTACGGGCATTACGAGTTTGTTGTAATGCCTTTTGGATTGACTAATGCACCCTCTGGATTCATGGATTTGATGAATTGAGTTTTCAAGGAGTATCTCAATGAATATTTTTTGGTATTTATTAATGATAACATGGTATACTCCAAAAGATACGAAGATCATGAAAATCAATTGTGTGTTATCCAGAAGACTCTGAGAAGACATGAATTATATGGGATGTTTAGCAAGTGTGAATTTTGGATTCAGGAGATTTCATTTCTTGGCCATATTGCCTCTAAATATGGAATCATTGTTGATCCTTCTAAGAACAAGGCAATACAAGAATGGACAACACCTACGAATATCACTGAGGTAAGTAGTTTTATTGGTTTAGCGGGTTATTATCGATGATTCCTCCAGAATATTGCCCAATTGGCAAACCCAATAACGAAGCACACATGTGAAGGGGTTAAATTTGATTGGACAAAAGAGTGTGAAGAATGTTTTGAAGAACTGATGAGAAGATTAGTCAATGCTCCTATATTGACTCTACCATCGGGGAATGATGGGTTCATTATTTATAGTGATGCATCGAAGAAAGGGATTGGTTGTGTCCTTATGCAGAATGATAGGGTTATTGCCTATGCATCACGACGGTAGAAAATTAATGAACAAAACTATCCTACTCATGATCTCGAGTTAGCAGCCTTGATCATTGCTTTGATGATATGGAGGCACTACCTCTATGGTGAAAATGTGTGATTTATACTGATCACAAGAGTTTGAAGTATATTTTCTCACAAAAAGAACTCAACATGAGGCAAAAGAGATGGCTTGAATTACTCAAGGATTATGATTGTACGATACACTACCACCCGGGGAAAGAAAACAAGGTGGCAGATGCTTTGAGCAGAAAAGACCATGGAGATTTGAACATGATGGGAATTTAAAGGGATCCAATTTTCATAGATCTAGTGAAGATGGACATGGGAATAACTAGGGAAGGTGAAACATCAATGATTTTCCAAATGGTTTCCAACCCATCTTTACTATAAAGGATTAAGAGTTCTCAGACTGATGATGGAGAATTTAAAAAGAAAATTAAAGCTGTGAATGATGGGAGATTGAGAGATTTTGTGTATGAAGATAGAATTTTGAAATTCGGGAAGAGGCTTTGTCTTCCCGATATACCTGATCTAAAAATTGAATTGAGGGATGATGATCATAGTTCCAATTTCTCTATACACCCTAGGAGCACCAAAATGTATAGGGATTTGAAGGAACATTTTTGGTGGCACAACATAAAGAGGGAGATTGCTGATTTTGTGTCAAGATGTATGGTTTGTCAATAAGTGAAAGCTGGAAGGCAACAGCCTGGTGGAGTATTGCAACCTCTTCCCATACCTGAGTGGAAATGGGGCAATATTACGATGGACTTTGTCATGGGACTACCAAAGACTCCTCGAAGGAACAACGCAATATGGGTTATTGTTGATTGTCTTACCAAGTCAGCACATTTTCATGCTATAAGAGAAGATCTTCCACTAGAACGTCTAGAAAGACTATATATTAATGATGTTGTGAGACTTCATGGAGTACCCCTATCGATTGTATCTGGTCATGATCCCCATTTTACTTCAAGATTCATGAAGAGTCTTCAGAAATCCCTGGATACTGAACTTCATTTGAGAACTACCTACCACCCTTAGAAATATGGACATTCAAAATGGACTATTCAAACTTTATAAGACATTCTGAGATCTTGTTCACATGTCTTTCAGGGTATGTGGGATTAATATTTACCGTTGGTAGAATTTTCCTATAACAATAGCTTCCATTCAAGTATTCATATGGCACCATATAAAGCGTTATACAGAAAGAGATGTTGCACACCAACCTGTTGGGATGACGTTGGTTAATGAAAACTTGTAGGTCCAAAACTAGTGGAGGAAACGATGGAAATGGTGAAGGTAATCAAAAATCACATCAAAGCAGCTCAAAGTAGGCAAAAGATCTATGCCGATAATCGAAGGAAGGATTTGGAATTTCAAGTTGGTGATCATGTTTTCATGAAGTTATCTACATAGAAGGGAGTCATAAATTTTGGTATGAAAGGTAAATTGTGTCCCAGGTACATCAAACCTTTCAAAATTCTAGAACAAATTGGGGCTGTAGCTTACCGATTGGCAATTTCACCAAGTCTCTCCAAAGTTCACGATGTGTTCTACGTATCTCTGTTGAGGAAATACATGCCTGACCCAATGCATGTACTCACCTATGAAAAATTAGAATAGGAACTCAATCTGTCTTATTGTGAAGAGCCCGCCAGGATTCTTGATACAAGATAACAAGTACTGAGAAACCGGAAGATGCGTCTGGTAAAAGTTTTGTGGAGAAACCATAAGATAGAAGAGGCAACGTGGAAACCTGAGGAACTTATGATGAAGAAACACCTGAGTCTTTTCATGCGATAATATTCTATAAATTTCTAGGACGAAAGTATTTGAAGGAGGGGATAATGTAACACCCCACGCTTCTACGGTACTCTTCTCTTTGAATAATGTGATAGCGTGTGTTGTACGCAACACCGAGTTCTAACACACCATAACTAATTAAACTAGCCGTTATGAATAGTAATAACTACTTTTTGAAATTATATATATTTTATATTTAAAAATGGACATCATTTTGTGATTCAGAATATCGAATTTAGCCTAAGGTGAAATTTTGGTACTTTTCGGATAACTTTAATATTTTGATTAATAGTGAAAATTACTAAATTTTAATTAAAATTAACTTTATTAATCAAAATAATTTTTATTGATAATTTATGAATTTTAGTGGTTTTAAAGTATATTTTGAATATATTTTTACCATTTAATACAATTTTGGTCATTGGACATAATTTCACAATTAAACTGAACATAAACAAGTATCAATCTTTTGATAGTTATTATAACTTAAAAACACGCTTTTTGTTTTGACAGCGGGAATTAATTTTAAATTAATTTCTTCCACTTCCGTGTTTTGAATTTGGAAACATGGATTAAATATTTGGAATCAGGATGTTCAAATTGTGTAAATACGTAACTTTAATTTTTAGACATTTTGAATAATTACTTTGGTAAATATTTTATTTACCATGGTTAAAGGGTAAATCCTATAAATAAGGGTTAAAAAATAATATTATAATAATAACAAATTACCCTAAAATGTGTACTAACATTATTGGATGATACAAGTTCGACCATAGGCATCATTAGGTCGATTTTGGGACCCCATGGTGACACTTGTAAGTGACAGGGGCACTTTATTTTAATTAAGTTAAAATGAATACAAAAATGACACAGGCATATATCTTTTAGAAAAACAATTTTTACATAGGGTTATATATGTTCGATTTTCGACTATAAATATTAATTAGAAAGATAAAAATATTTCCTACATAATTATATTTTATTTATAATTTTTAGATATTAAATAATTTTATTTATTTACGACACAATGATGATGCAGTAATTACCATAATAGTGAAAAATTAAAATAATTGATATTGTAAATACCCAAATAGATATAATTTGAGACTTTTAATGAATTAAAATAATTTTATAGGATAACGTGAAATATTAGGATTCATTTAATTTAATTTTTTCGAACTAATCATTCTGTTATGATTTTCACAAAAATCAATTTTCCAAATTGTGTCAAAATTGACATAAAAGAGTTTTTAAAAAGAATATTATATTATTAATTGATTTTAAATTCTTAAAAATCTATGTTTCGTCCAAGAGACTTATATCATGATAGGTGTATAATTAATGGACCACTTGGGAGTCTCTTGGATGTATATAGTACGTTCATTAACTATATAATATAAAAATACAAAGTGACATGGTAAATGTCAAACTATTTAACTAAGAGTTAAAACGAAAAGATAAGGTTAATATAGTAAACCAAACATGTCTAAATTCTATTGGTTGAATTGTTTTCGACCTAAAACCACCTTATAATTTTAATAATAAACTATGGAGCCATTAGAAATAGAATATGAATTTATTAAAAATAATATTTCTAGCTTTTCCAAAGGTGCCCCTCACCCCTCTTATAAAAGGGCACTCTTCCTTGTCAATTCATAACACCTTC
Organism: Viscum album; assembly: GCA_963277665.1. Classification (NCBI taxonomy): domain Eukaryota; kingdom Viridiplantae; phylum Streptophyta; class Magnoliopsida; order Santalales; family Viscaceae; genus Viscum; species Viscum album. Next base: position 1,219,975,561 of record OY728142.1, on the reverse strand, counting down.
AAAGCCTTTTTTTTCGGCCAAAATCTGACAAAATACTCTCCCAACTTCCCTCACTACTACCTAGAGGAATTAGTTTGATCCGAAAGACATCCTATGGATCCCTTTTGATCAAATCAATAGGAAGAACCTGAAGAAGAGGTAACAATTTCACCACCCTTTTCCAAGTTCCTTTTTTCTTCCACTTATTCTTCCTTTGTAGTTACCATTATAAAATAAAAACTCTAGTTTAATATATATACTGTGATGTTATTATAAATATGTTAGAACCATATTCATTATTCTATCCATCCTTTGAATAACATGTCACCATACGTGCGTACGTACAGCTTACCATCTCCACGTCGTGGTGTAATTGTTATTCAATATACTATTATTTTGATGGGTATAATAATGATGTGTAACTCATGTAAATAATAAATATAACATGATAATGATTCTTTATATATGATATAATATCGAATTATATATTATTTTAATATTAAAAAAATGATATTGTCCCTCATGCGTACGTACAGACTACCATCTCCACAAACGCGATGAGATTCATTCTCCGTCGTATCCATTCAAGTATAATTATCATTTGATGATTTAAAAATAATGTTTAAGGAATTGATATAATTCTGGATATGAATAAGATACAACCTATCCATGATAAAACAAGGCTTACATAACAAAACATAGAAAAGAAAACGAGTAAGTTAACACCCAAAACGGCGATAATACTAAGATATTATTAACAAAGCAATGTTAAAATATCTTATATGATATCATATTAATATATATGATTTATTTATAATTTTATTACAATTATTTCACCATTATACAGGAGGTTAACTTACCCTAGACCAAGGAAAAGTACAAGGTAAGGGTATATTTCACAATCTCTTCATTATCTGAGGTTGTTTATACGTAATTATCTACTAGGATCTCTTTATCATCCACATCCATGTTTCATAAAAATGTATTTCAAAACATTTTTACTATTTACAAGAATATGGGTTAAAGTCATTTATACCCTTTTTAAACATTTTTATAAGTAGTTTATAAAGGAATATTTCTGTCATTTTCCAAACACGGTGCTTTTTAACCTTTTCGACAGTATTATGGTAAGAATGTTTTTTTAACATATATGGTGGGTGCGGTTATTTTCTGCCGTTATAAAATCGTCAAAGCTTCCATTACAAGATTATAAGAATATTTTTAAATAAAATGTTTTATTTCATAAATATTTGACCGTTAAATTATTTCAAAATAGAAAGAGATATTTCTCAAAAAAAGTTTTGATTTCATCTATGTTAACTTCCTTTGATGGATTTTTACTCTTATTTGAAGTTGATTTATTATGATACAAAACTTCTATATTGTATTTAAGGTTTTGTGATATGTTTTACTTTGGACGTGTTATTTTTATACCATTCATAGTTTATGGTGAATGTATTGACATTTTGTATGCTAGTTTTAATACGAATGTTTATGTTATGTTTAAACCTTTTCGTATGGGAATGGATTGGACTTAATATGTGACGGGTGGAGCCCACTATAGCTCCTCGATACATCGGTATGTCTCATGAGACAAACTAGTGTCTTGGCACAAGGTCTTGGCAAAATCTTATTTGTAGACTTGGCACGAGGCCTTGGCTATGTAGTTATGATAGTCTGGCATTATGAATTCCATCATTATGAAAGTGGTAATTGATATTGCATGTGATTATTGGATTAGTAGAATATCAATGTAAATAAGTAAATGGCATTATTTCATTTTATTTTTTCCATAGTATGTTGAAGTTCAAGTTTAAAAGGATTTTGTTTTAAGTTATACACTGCCTTAAATGTTTATTCATATCTATGAAAGATTACACTATATTGTTATCCTTACTAGGCATTTGAGCTCACCCCTTTTCTATGTTTTATTTTTTCCAGGATGTGAAGAAGTAATTTATGAATGACCTACGGGGATAGTATGTGGGGATATGAGTGCGGGATAAGGAGTCTATGTTGTTGTAGTAGTTTTTCACTTTATTTTGTAATGTAAAACATTATGAATATATCTAGTGTTTCCAAGGCTACTAAACCAATCGGTCTTTTGAGATTTGATCATTCTTGTGAACATGCCAATGTTATGTAATAATGCACCGACTCTTGGTAACTAGGGTCGTTGCGTTACAATGAGCCATGGATATGTGAGCTACCAATATGACCCACTGTCACTGCTCCACCGACGTTGAGCTACCAACACCATGACCTACTAACGTAAGAAACTACCAACACATCGTCCTACCAATTCCCTAACCTATCAATGCCTCAACCTACCAATGCCATGAACTAATGACACCATGACCTACCGATACCCATAACTACCAATGCTGATGACCTCGACTCCCCAATATCATCACCCTCAAATCACCGATTGAAAAGCTAAAAATTTGGAAAAAAAATTGATGAAATCCACTGAATGCTCCCATAACACCTCCAAAACTGTATTTTCACAAAGGAAGGGCCTTTGGAAATATATGTCATTAATATTCTAAAGTAAAAAATGTATTAAATTTTTAAGGATTTCTACTAGTTGGGTTTTGTAGTTTTTTGTTTTTGTTTATCTATTGTACTGATTGAAAGATGATGGATATTTGATTTAATTTCTTTTTGAAATTATTCTTCACATCAATTATTTAATAAGAGGTGAGTGAAATTTAAGGAGAATATTTTTCATGTAATAGTTCTCAAAACCAATAGAAAACCCAAAAATTTTCTTTTATGGTGGTTTCTATGAGTGTTTTTACGGGATTTTTCATATTAGTTATATGAAAATTGAAATTATAATATATTTATAAATATATTTTTTTAAAAACCAATGGTATAAACCATTTTTCATATTGTTTTTAAAAAATCCTACATGAAAGACTACATCCAAGAATGTAATAGTTATAAAATCAGTTGATATTAACTGAATTGAAAAAAATAGGATGTCTCTTATAAAAATGTCACATGTTAACTGACATAAAAAACTAATAAACATTTACACGAAAAAACCTTCTTCACTAGTGACTATAATAAAATCAAAAAAAGGTGTACATAAGAAATTACCTCTATCAATGAAGTCAAAAAAAGTATATTGTTATCATTTCGTTGTTTGGGACAACCTATTAAATCTATAAATGAATAATGTTTAGAGAGTGCTTCCTAATTATTCAAAATTTATTATGTGACAATATCGACATCCTGGAAAACTCACCAATATCAAATACCATCATCATATATTTCTTTATTAGAGAAACCATCTATCAATAAGTTTGTAGTATCCATAGGTTCATCTCTTATAGTTATCTCAAATTTTCTTCACCATGTTCATAATAAAAAAATTATTAGACATAATGATTTATTTTTATATGTAGTCTTGATATGTGACCTCATATAATAATACTTGGTATGATATTATTATCATGGATCAACAATAAAAAACATCCCTTGATTTGGTTATGTAGAAATAGGTTAGATTCTCTAATAATTTAAATTTCTACAGAAAATTCCATTAAACCATGTCGATTCTATTCCATGAAAAAAATGATTATTAAATCCAATCCATAAACTCGAGAAAACTATAAGAAATATGTCATAATTTGTTTAATGTATTATGGATATCTATCAATTATTATTTTTATTACATGATAATAATGTACTGTTATGTGACAATGAATCCTCATATCAACTTATTAAAATGATGTAAAATATCAAAAAATAATGATTCTTGTCAATTTATATATATATAACTAATTTCCATATCATTGTAATATACTTCTATTCTTCAATATATGTACACAAAAAAATTACAATTAGTTAAATCCAAACCGGAATTGATCTTTTAACCTCGTGATCAATCACTGTTAGAAAAATGATGACATTATACATTTATTATGAATATTCATAATTATTATTTATAAATTTACTATTAATCTGTGTTGATAATTAAATTTTAAATTCATTAACTTTCCAAAATTAATTAAAACATCCAAAAAACTGGTAGAAATTAAAAAATCAGTTTAAAATTAATAATTAAATTAATAAAAGTAATAAGTAAATGGTATAAACTAAAAATATTAAAAATATTGAAATAAATTAATATTTAAAAAATAAATTATACATTCCCATAGACTACATACTATTTTCTAGAAAAACAAATTCATAAATATATTTTCCAAATAGAAGTGGGTGTCAGAATGATAGGGGGAGGGTTTCAATTTTATATGGTCAACTAGGATGCATGAACCCCATTCACACATCATATTCTATCCCTCAATAGCATGTATGAATGCAGTTCAAAAAATATTTTTAAGTATAAATACATTAAATGTTCTATATATCACTTTTATCATTTTTTGAAATAATGATGATGTTCAGAGTGTAAATAAAACTAAGGAACCTTTTTTATCACTTTTTATATCATAGATATATGATCATTTCTCAATGCTATTTATTATTGATAATATTTTACATTATTAATGTTATATCATACACTAAAAAAACTATTACCATTTTTTGTAGAGTGTTAATTTCTATAAATTTTTCAATATATATAATCCATTAAAACAATAATTTTAGTATAAAAATAACATTAAAGGTAATGAAAATTACATTCTTCAATTTTTTCTACAAAAATATTAAACTAAATAATTTCAAAATAATTTTATTACATAGAGGTAAAAATCACTTATAAACAAAAATTATTATAACCAATAAAAAACTCTCTTAACGGGCCTCCAAAAAATTTGATCACAACCACTTCCAATATACGTTTGTTCCTGTAACAAAAAGAGTTATTATTTAACAAATTTTACATACAAAATTTAATAAAAAATTATAATTGAATTATTATATAATAATTGATAAATTTCATTTTGGATAATATTTAGTTACATCCATTATGTCACAACTGAATAATCAGTTATATATATTAATTATCAAGAAACGTTTAATTTATTTTCTCTATTTTGAGGATGTGATGATTATTTAGAACTGAATGTCACTTTTAAATTAAAACAAAAAAAATTATGTCATATCAGTCACACCATATATTGGATTGACGTGTGGTTAAATTCAACACATCATAAATAAATTATCAATATTTTCCCTAATTATACATTAAATATGAGTATGATATATTAGATTTGAATATGTAAAGACTATTTTGAGAAAAAATTCAGGTTTAAATGAAAACACACACTTTAAGATATACTATCCACAATTTGTGTCAGAATGATGTATGGAAAAAAAATTCGCATCATAGATTAATTATAAATATTTTTCAAAATATATAATTGAAATATGATTCTGTTTTGATAATTTTGAGAATGTGGAACATTTTTTGAACGAAAATATCACTTTTAAATTAAAAAATGCCCTTTAAATTATATTAGAGAATTCATATGTCACATTGACATAAATTTAATTTTTACACGTTATAAATTTATTACAAGTATTTTTTAAATTGTTATATATTTTTATTTCCAACAAAAATAAATTATTCGATTGAGTTAATGTAACGACATATATCTACCAATAAAAATTATTGTGAAACATGAAATTTTAATACCATTCTAAAAAACAATTTATCTATTAATGTTATGTAAATGGTATTCAATATAACACACAACATTTTTGAATTAATTTTTATGTGGTCATCGTAATATTATAATATCTTTTCATAGGTTTCTATAACTCTTCCAAGGTGATTTTTCCATGATTAAGAACTAAAACAAATATATAATTATAGGTTTCAGTCTATAATAATTGTTCCAGATTTCTGTCTACTTTTATTACTCATTAAATATGATCTCATGGGATGTGTCATGGATTACTATCTACTATTCATCATCTCTTAATTACATTTTACTTGAAGGTTCTAGGAAAATTCAGCTACCTTATATGATCTATTATCCTTAATATTTCATCTTCCATAATAAGCCTCCATTAGAGATGTATCATTTGTAGCTATTGTAAATTATTTTTTTAAATGAATCCTTTAGATTTTCATAGTATTTGATATGGAATTTAAAAATCCCATGAAAAAAATATATTTTTCCCATTGATCTTGTATATATTTTTTTCATAAGGTTGGGTTAATATTGCTTTGTCTTCGATTTTATATTGTTGTTCACTAGGTAATTTCCAAAATTATACCCCCTATATTTTAGATTCGTCATTTCTAAATGGAAAATTAATCAATATATATATCAAATTCATAATCATGATCAGAATGCGATTTATCAACTATTTATTTCTAGTTAGACTCATAGGACCCCCATAGTTGAATCACTTTTTTTCTCCTCCTTTGATATTATCCAATTTTTTTGTTGTATAGATCCTAGTTCTAAAACTGGGTTGGTCCCATTGGTTTATATATTTTCCCATTTTGTCCATTTCCTATTTCAATATATAAGAATACACACTACCAATAGTAGAATTTCCTAATAAAAAACTAATTCTATAACCTAAATCCAATATCTTTTAACTTCACACCAATAAATTGAGCTCAGGAGAGGTGATCCTAACTCCTCTAACAAATTAATTTTATGACAATTGTAAATGGAATTCAATGCTCCAATATGGGATTCCAATCCATGATAATTATAATTTTCATGGTCCCTCAAATCATTTGGGGATAATACTAGAAATTCCATCGTTTTTCATTACTCAAGGATCAATGATATAACTGAGGTAAAGATTAAAGGTAGAATCATTCTATACAACAAATATTCCATATCTTCGACAAATTCCTCACCAACGAGAAAACAAAAAATGATGAAAAATTAATATATGACCAAGAATAATGGGGGAAAATACAATTAGGCCCATAAATTTCATAGGAATAGGATCGATATCCTACTAATTTACCAACTAATATGGTACAACCTCACACCTCTAGAGCTTCCCATACTGATGGATAATATCTGAACTAGTGACTTCCAATACTAGAATTAGTAGTGATGTGTTACTATGAATACCTGGTGAAACCAATTATAAATATTTGTACCTATTATATTCTCATTGTTAATCATGTTTTACATATCCTTACTTCGTAGAGGAAGAGATAAAGTCACACAAATACTGAAAATAAATCACATGATACCTTATATATTCCAATTTTACAATTATACAAAAGGACTCTTCTAGATGATTTGCGATATAAAACTTATTTAAAATGTGTGTAGTAACACATTGAAATAAAAAATTCATCCTACTATCAATTCTAATGTAATGACCGTCTGTTTCGTCAAACATTAATAGTATAGCCATGTTTTGAAAGAGGATAGATATAGAATGAAATGTAATCTAGATCACTAGAGTTAGAGGGTCGGATACCTTAGTTACAGATCTTTATTAAAATTTTAATGATAATTAGATATCATTTAATCACATTTGTGTATGTGATGTTCCTTTTTTTCTAAAATATCGCATTCAAATGAAATAAAAATTTTCAAATCATATCAGCGATAATGTGTGCCAGATTGATTTTATATTAATTTTTATATGTAAAAAATGAATTATCAAAATTTTATATAATTTATATAGACTACTAGAATGTTTCTTCTATGTTTTGAGTATGTGGTTTCTATTATGAACTAAAATTAATCAATTAGAATAATAATTTTTACTTTTAGTCACGTCGAGAAACTTGTGAATAAGATTGATGTGAGATTCGATATTACTCACAAGATATTAATTATGGAATAATTTTATAGTGCATCAAGTCAATCTAAGTATGTTTTATTAGTTTTGAGTTTGTGGAATGCACATTTCACTAAAATATTAAATTTAAATGGAAACCCATAATATCAGATATACAAGACACATTATGTATATTTTTAACTTGTAGATTATTCTTACACAGAAAAAATAAATTATGTATATTTTTATAAAAATATATACAAAATATACTGTAGTTTTATTTTATTTGTGTTCCACATGTTTTCACGAAATATCATTTGAAAATGAAAACCATTACATTCAATAAATCTTGTCACACCCTATTTCAGATTGACTTTAGGATAATTACTATATTTACCAAATAAATTGATGGTCTATAATTCAATGAAATTAAATATTTTTTATAATTTTTGATTATGTGACATGTGATTTACTATAAAATGTAACTTTTAATTGAATATATGAATTTGTAGTCATAATAGACACACCTAGATTCAAATTGATGCCATATAAATTCAAACTTGTTATAAATTAATTAATTATGTTTTCACCAATGATCAAGGAAATCAAGGTTTTAGGAACATTTTTCAGTGTGAATTTTTTTTTTAACTAAAATATTATATTTAAACTTAAATAATTCAATTTTAGTCATAATAACAAGGAAGTTTGTGGTATTATTGTGTGTATATATCCTATATGTCAAAAATTAATTACTGATATTTTTTTTACAAAAATAATGAAAAGATGACTATATTTGATATCTTTTCAGAATGTGACACAATTTTTCAACTAAATTTCCTCCTATAATTAAAAAACACAATTTCATTCATGTATTCCACATCATATGTCAAATTTCCATGAAAATATTTCGTATATTTTGAAAATAAAATATTTATTATCATCCTATAATATCAAGACAATTGTGTTATCTAGTAGGTGAAATCAACATTAATTTACATGTCAAATTAAAGGAGAAATATTTTAAATACACATTATATAAGATACATTTATATTATATTAAAATTTTTCAACCTTCAAATATTATAAATTATATACTCATATTACATCATGTATATATCATAATATATGACTAATGGTACCATAATATCTTGTTCTATTCAATTAATAGTATAAGAATGAACACATCATAAAGAAATGTATTTGGTATAATAGTATTATCTTTAATACAGATGGATACATCTTAGTGGTCTTCATGAAACACATACAAAATTTAATTTAGATAGTGAAATGGAGGAAACAATGTAAATATAACATAAAATATTTCTTTATTTCAATTTTATGTATGATTTCATTTATCTAGCCTAGTGATCTATGATTTTAATATGTGTAATCATTTTTACTATGTTTAATGTGATTTTTTAGATCCATTTAAACATATTGAATAAATGAGGAAAAATAATGAAAATGATCAACATTAAAAATAATGTGGGGTCTTCATCTCATATAAAAAACATTACTATAAAATAATTTACTAAAATGAAACTCCATATACTATTTTTGTTCCTAATTTGTTGAAAACCAATCTATTATAAAGTCTCTATTGATATAATGAACAAAAAATGATGATAAAATTAACTAAATTAGATTTAGATAAACTGACTATTCATGATCATTGTGAAACAAAACATATTAAGAACTTGATTTGTAATCACTTTTCTCAGTCAAATTTACACAATTTTTTAGGGTTGAATCAGTCACTTGTAGTGTAGCTTGGGTTTGTAGAATTCCAAATGATCTAAGAAGACAACTAAAAACATGTATATACTATGGAATATTTCTACCTTTTAGGAGGCCAAAATTGGAATGATTTTATATTGGAATAAATAATCACTAAGAGAACTATGTGAATTAAAATTATGATAATGGGTTGATCCTAGGATATTTTAAATGGTTGATTAGAGATATTTAAATCTAAATTACATCAATTATATTACCTTGATAAGGATTCATACAATTTATTAATACTAACCTCATCACATACTGGTTAAACACCTTAAAAACAAATTCTAATAACATGTAAACTTGGAGTCTCATTATCATGAGCACTCTAATGTAAAGTATCAGGATATAAAAAAATTGTGGTGATAATATTCAATATGGAATAAAAAAGAAAATTATTGAATAAAAAACTCATATATAATGTAATATTGTAAATTTATATAGAATTATATAACATATAATAATGAAATTTTATACATTGTTGGATCAACCCATAAGAGTTAAATCCCTCCATTTATGTTATTGCTTAAGTGGAAGTGAGAAATAGACTCATGAGGGCAGAACTAAAGAAGTGAAAAATAATAAAATATTGAACAATCAACCATTGTGTGAATAATTTTTATCTTCAAATTGTGAATAAATTCTCACCTTAATGAAATCATATCAATATATAAATAAATTAATAGATTGTGATAATAATAAAAATAAATATTTTTAGACTAATGGGATTCAGGAAACTTAAAATTAATGGAATTACATTATAAATACTATGTGGTGACATAACATTACAGTGAATCAAAACAAAACATCCCCTAAATACATCAAAACAATTTCCTTATATAGGAATTTCAAGAGTATTGTGCTGAGTCCACAATATTATAGGTCTTCCCACATGATTATGGTCGGATTTGGTAGTGTAATGATTGTGGAATGTGGAATTTTCAACCCCAGACTTGAAATGGAAGCCATCTTCAATGCCTCCATCAATTGTTACCAAAGAAGAATCTAGATAGATGAATTTAATGGTACAAAAAATAATAAATTGGTTAATTATATTTCCCCTAACATATTGAATTCTGTTATCCCAATAGGATATTTTCTTCCTGATATGATCGAAATAGTGGGTTTATTTTTTAGTCCATATAATATATCCCAGTATTTTATATTTAAATTGGGCATCGTAGAACTCCATTATAACATCAGAATTTTCCATATCAACATTTTAATTAAATGTTCCCAGAGAATTTATCTATCTTTATTAGTATAATAAGGATTTGATATTTGTAGATACAGTCATTTTATTTTGATTTTGTCCATCTTACTTCATCGAGAATGTTCTTGTTTTGAGGCCCATTTTGGTCGTCTTCCAAATTTAATCTTTAACAGAACAAGAAGGATAGAATGATCCTAGTATCATGGGTGGAATGGAATGAAATATTAAAATAAAATAAAGATAATTAGGTGTTTTGGGATGTGTAAAAAACTATATCATGTAATAATTCATTTTAAGAAGGAATTATAAAAAATTTATGAGATGAAGATCAAATTGTAAATATCACTAGTACAAATGATTATGAAAATTTAATCTCAGGAATATTATAATATAAAAATTAATATTAGAATCTTTTAGTGGATAATAACAATCTCCAAATTATATTTTTTCCTTTCTCAATGAGAATTTTAAATAATATGAAAATGAATTCCCTCTTCCAAGAATATCTTAATATACAATGATAAAAATTTAATATTCACATCTAAATACTATCAAAACTACAAAGATCATTTAAAAAAAACCATGGTACAGAATCATATCCCATGCCTATTTCCATTCATTTGTTTCAATACATCTCCTCATTTAATCTAATTACAATTATGCATGCTGATGTGTTATGCATCATAAAAGACAAAAAGGTACATTTCTATTCTAGGGGGAAAAGATGGATCCATAAGTTTGAATCATATTTTAATATTACGATGAGTATTACGTTTTTCTGTAACATTTCCACGGTGATTTAAATAGAAAACAATCAAGGTGAACCAACTTGTGATAAATTTCCAATGAATCCCAGACTCATATTATTTTGGGATCCATGTGAATTATACATAATTAAGAATCCTCTCGACTTAACTCATCAAAAAAATTTTCAAATTAACAAAAATAGAGATAAAATTCCCATCTCCATGAAAAAAATAAATGAATTCATGATCAAAAAATGTCAAAAATCCACCCATAATTTAAATCCACTACTCTACTTGAAATTGTATTATTATATTTTTTTCAATTTTTCAACACATATGTTAAAATTACAACAATTATAAGACCTATTATATTTAATATGGGATCCAAATAACTCAATCTAATACCCTAAAATCTAATGGATGTGCATTGTGAATTATTTAAATTAATGAAAATTTAAATGGTGAAATATAAACTTAGATAGCCACGCTTTCCAAATTCTATACTTATGAACACAAACATGGAATAGTATTGGAATCAATGCATGAAATTATACAATATTATGTGTATTGTTTTAATTGTGTATTATAATGTTCAAGGTTAAAATAATGCTTTACATTATTTCACAATATATATATATATATATAATTTTATTAAAATTATGTTTTTTATGCCCAAGAAAGCAATTTCATATATCATCCCATACCAAACATATAAATGATATATCTCTAGTGTGTAAAGAAATAAAAATTTATATAGAAGTAGATGATAAGAAAAGGAGTTCTAAAAGGAAATTTAAATGAGAAACCTGGTATAAACACACCTTTTGGTTGATTTTGATGTTCATGATTTTCCTAACTACTCCTTTTATCTCCATGTACCTATGATAATCCTCAAAAATGATGATTTTTTTGTTTATACTAATAGAAGAAATGTTATTTTCTAAAAAAACTGTCAATCCTATCATCCGCTAAATATTTAACCCCAAAGCAACTAAAATACAATTCAAACCCATTGAGGTTCCCTTATGTTAAAATTCAATGGAAAAAGGATAAAGTAAAAAACATAAGAATTTATATTGTAACTCTAATCCTTGATAAATGTATAGTTTAAGACAATTTTTCCTCCCAGAATGAATTTTTTTTAGTTTTATTTTCTAAAAATATAATTGAAATAATTCATATTGGTTATGGTACATACTTTGGATCAGTCAAATACTCTATTATTTCTTGTTTATTGAATGATTTAATGAATTTTGTAACCTATGATTGTTGAATTTGAAGACATGAACAATAGTAGGATCCCGAATCTCTACCTGCCCATGATTGTACACATGTTTCACTATGTAAGGACTATACCATCTAGACCATAACATTCATGGGTGTAAATTATGTTTAAATCTATATAATAGAACTAATTTTCCTCATTATAAGTTTCTAAATTTCAGATTCATATATTGGTAGGCTATAATACTAGATTTATTGATCTATGAATTTTCAAAAGCCTGCATATTATGTTCCTCATGTTCATTGAGATCTAATTTCCTTTTTTAGCCAATAAAATGTCAATCCTAATTTTTTATTTCCTATAAGGCATTTTGATCAATTTCAATTGAAAAATGGCATGATTTTCAAAAAATATTATTCTATGGTGACATTACGAGGATGGTATTTAATGAAATATGATATACCCAATGAACATCCCAAAAATTATTATAAATATACTTTCGAGAGGGATTGGTAGTTTTTTCCATAATTTTCTAAATTTCTATATTTTCCAACTCAGCATGACCGTTAGTTTGAGAATTTTCAGAAGTTGAATTTTTTTGCGAAATAAATTTCCTATAAATTAGTTTCCAGATGGTGTAGTTATAGAAATGGGTTCCATGATCGTCGATGATAGCTTAAGGAATTCTATATCTATAAAATAAGATTTCATTTAAGAATCATATCAAAACATGATATTAATTAGACATTATGGGAATGGACTTAACCCATTTTGAGATATAATTATTAACTAAACATATGAGGATTCGTAACCAATTGTTCTGGAAGGTTATCATGAAATAAATTCCCCAAAAATCAAATATTTCTTTACCAGAATGGGATTAAGGGAAATTTGACTCCTTATGGTTTTATATCCTAATTGATGACACTGTGGAATTTTTTTTTCAGATTATGTAAAAATCGTATCTAGGATAGTCTAGTTGAAACAACATTTGGGAAAATTTTAGTTTTTTTACTTGAGGAAATTATTTCTCTACATGCCTCTATCTTAAATTTTTTTACAATGGACTATTTTTGAATCTCAGGGACATATATCCCATTGATTTTATCTGGATAGAACTTGAAGAGGTATGGATCATCGAAGACATAGTGTATGACCTCATAATGTAATTTTCTTTTATCTTGGGGACCAAATAAATTCATAATGACACCCATAACCCATTGGTTTGTTTTGTCATCATACCATATGATATCACACATATAATAATAGTTCTCATCCAAAAATTAATTAGACACAGAATTTTGATGTAAGTTATCATTGAATTCCCTAATAGAGAGTTCATCATCTTTAGAAATCTCAAAAAATATTATATCCATATTGGTTAAATCATACTCTGGATGAATAAATATGAACCTAATCAATCATTAATTTGAGTATGATTTTTGGAACAATAATTTTTGAGCTAAATGAGTTGCGAAGACTATAATATGGGATCCTATCAGATGTGGCCAACAATTTTCTATGGAAAATATAACTATAATAAACTATTTCTACATGATGTTGTTTATGATATGTTAATTATCTAATGATTTACTTTCATAATCATTGAAACATGGATTTTTATCACAATGTTGTACCAAGAATACTCTTACATGGAATTCACTCGAACCAAATGGTTGTTTCCAATTGGAAGATTTTATTATATGTATAATGATACAAGATAACTTTTTTTATAATGATTCCTTAGACATTTATATTCATAAAAATAGATCATCCTTATACAGAAGAGGACAAAGTGGTTGAGAAATGGAGATTAAATTTCTAAAGGACATTCTATAGAATCTATCATGTCCTAATAAGGACCTCACTTACTTGATATTTTTTTGGGTTATTTAAGGGAATAATGACATAAAAATTATCTTTATTAACATATAACCATATAATAGAGTATAAATGGCCAAGATGTAGACATTTATTTACAATTAAATGAAAATTTATTCATTTTGGGATGAGATTATTATCTCCGCATCTAGAAAAAACACTTTCAACATTTACAAGGAATCCCTAAAATGTATCCCAAAAGATAGATATGACATCTATAAAGACTTAAAATTAATATATATCCCCCAATTCAGATAAGATTTCCATAATGAACTCTTTTAAGGTACTCGAGAAATTACATAACCCAAAGGTAATGTTCTTGATCTAAAAGATCAAAATGTATAGGTGAATGTTTGTTCCCTTGATCTTCTAAAGAAAAAACTATTTTTTTGTACCTTGAGTTTCCATTTAGAAAACAAAAGAACATATGTCCCACCACTTACTTGAAGACTTTATCAATGAATGGTAAATTGAAATGTAATTTCATGCTTCATTAGATTTATTTTTTATATTCAATTCCCACTCTCAATCCACTACTGACCCATGTTCTGATAATATCACTATCCTCATTGATAATCAATGTGTTTCCATTCTTGTTTTAAATAACATGAATGGGGTATACCCACTCACACTAGACAATATGATAGATAATATCAACTTTCATAAATTTTATAGGATCTTTCAATACAAAGTCCATAATATTGGGATTGAGTTTCGAATGAGGTCGAATACATGGTATGGAGTAAATTTACAGAATTGTCCTATGAGTTCCAAGGAGTTGGATAATCCCAATAATATCATACATCATCAATAAAATTTCATTTTTATACTTTCCGACAACATCTATATGCATCCTATCTTTATTGGCATCATGAGAATGAGAAATGACCAAAGGGAAGGTTTCATCATTTATTTTTAGTTCATACTTGAATGATGAAATCATGAACTTATATTGAATACCTGATTGGTTAACAAATTTAATAGAAGGATGGGACCTCATATTGATGTCAATTTATTGGTCCAAATGACATGATATAATTTGTTCCTTCTAAATTGAATCGGCATCCACTACATTGGCCATATCAGGGTCAGGATTGAGGAAGGACACAATTTTTTTCATTTAACCAATGATATGATTGATTTTTCATCCTAAAAAATCATAAATATGATCTTCTTAAAGATATTATATCCAAGGAGATAAATTCCCCTCTTATTAACAAAGAAAATCAATATCATATTGACTTAAACGTCATTCAATAATTCATTGTTGATCCCTCAGTTCAATATCAACACTTTCTATACAATTGAAACCATGGATATCTTCATCATCCCCAATTTGAGTGTTTTTATTATAAATGTTCTGATCAAGGTTTGTGTTTCCAAATGTTATTCTCATATTCCCATTAATAAATAAGATGACTTCGATTTTTATTTCTAAAAATGAACAAAAAAGGATGATGGGGGTTTGACCACTATTAAATAATATTTGGTGATTGTTATGGACAATGAAGTTATACTGGTAAATGAAATTTTTAACATTCACCAAAAAAAATCATTTGGATCACCTTGGAAAACCTAACAATACGATCAGAATGTTGGATTGTGAAAGAAGTTGGTTAGAGTTCCTCAAGACCTAATTGATAATACATGGAAAAAGGAATGAGTTTTACACTGGATCCATGATCAAAAAAATTATTGAAAACATTGTTTTATTATATATTAGCATCGATTTATAGATAATCATGGACTTTAAACATTATAGGAATGGTTCCTAGGATGTTGGTTCTTACATTATCATCCAAAAGGATTTGTCTTTTATGAAAGAATACCATTTTGAAATCAAATGGTTCCATCAAGTAATTGGATTATATAGGTATATTCTGTATTGCATTGATATAGGGTATATTCTAATTAACAGTTGAGAATATTTCCAACAATGTTTAATTAATTATAGGTCCATATGTTCCTCCCATGTGTTGAGGGGTGGTAGTAGGTTGTTTGGTTTTTTCGAGTAATCATCGTTCCTTCTCATTATTATTGGATTTTCCAGATTCTTTGGGTTTTTAATCAACATTTCATTGTGATATTGAATATTCTAATTGTTAGAGAATAGTTTTTAGGTTGTTCAATGGATTTACCACATCATAATACAATCACTTTTTTTAGTTGTTCATGAGAGGATTATGTGTAACTGGATTCTCGCTAAATGGTTGAGGATGTGAAAGGCTGAGTAATAATGGGTTCCTTAGTACTTATTTGTAGATTTTAGTATGTTTATAAGGAATAAACATTATTATTAACACTTTCCATTTGTTTAAAAAAATCAAGGATTATGGGAAGGAAAATTGGGTAGGGTCTGGAGTTGTACATTTATCCATGGTGGATATTTTGGTTGTTGTGTGATCTTTTGAATAGGTAGTTTGATGGGAATGTTTATGGGTTTTGGTATTGGAAATTATTATTTTAGTATTGGAATGTTTTCGGTTGGTATTAGTTATGGTTTATCAATTTTTTTGGTCGGTAGGTGTTTGTTCCTAGTGGCCGACTTGGTTGTCGGTTAGCTTTCCAACAGAATCCAAGGAGGTTGTTGTAACTAGGATTAAAAATATGTTGGTGGTGTGGCCTTTAAAAGATCAGATAATTGACATAAAATTTTGGTCATACTAAAATAAAATCTTGTATTGAAGTGATGGTTTGGATTTTTTCAGTCTTTTTGTCACTTCTATCATGAAATTTGTAAATAAACACAACAATTAGGATTTCATATAAATTTATAAGATTGGTCTCCTCGATCTTCCCAGTGTGTACATTAGGAATTTTCATGTGACATAGTTATTAACTAATAGTTTAAATTACAGTAGATTTGGATGGATTTTCATATTAAGGTGTTGTTCCCCATGATTGGTTTTTTTTGGAAATAGCTTCTAGATACTCATAAACATCATTTGGGGATTTGTTTTAAATGTTTCTGTTAAACATCATATCAATGTACTATTTTTTTACAAGACCTCAAACATCAGAAATTATTTTAACATGTTCATGGATTAAAAGTCCAAGATGAGGCAGAATTTTGAGTATGCCTTTCAACCATTCCCATATTTCATAAATTGACTCCCCTACTGTTTCAAAAAAATATTCTCTTTTTATATGAAATTATTTTCGTGTGCGGAATATTTTTTGTAGAATTCACTTTATAATTGGTCACAAGAGTGGAATGAAATAGGTATATAAATTTCTAACCTATTTCTTACCTTATCATTAATTGACAAAGTAAATATCCTAATCTATGATTACTCAAGTTAATATGGTTGGCACATGGTTTCAATAATGTCCGTGATTTCCATTACATGAAGGTACACCATTTCAGACTCCATCCCATGATAGGATAAAAAGTTGGTTTATAAATTATGTTTGTATACATGGTGAGGTTATCCAATATAATAATTATAATTAATTAGTATTCATTGATCTAGTTTTGTGTGATGTAGTAATTAATTTATTGATCGAATACATTCCCAATGTTTGGGGCTCCCTCATTTGGATTTCTATTTTGGTTCACACCTAGATTTATGAGTTGGGTTCTTTAATGACCTTCAATTTAAGTGGTTAAATATTTGAATCCAGTGTATAATTAAATTTACTATTTAATATAATGAAACTCCTAAATTTTATTTCCTCCCTAAACGCATGACTATCCAATATATGTAGACGATATTAAAGGTCACGGGTAAAGGCATACATGCCCCATGAAAAGATAAGAAAAAGTGAAAAGATAAGAAAAATCATATGTGAAAAGAGAAATGGGATGATAAAATAGATATGGTGGAGTATTGAATGAGACTATAATGTGATTTACTTGTGTCCTCGGTAACAACCACAAAATTTGGTCTTGCAAAAATTTACCCACGTATTTACCGTGAAAGTGGTAACATGTACTATAGCTTCTGTTGTTGAATCAAAAAGTATTATAAGAAGAAATATAAAAACATTTAAATTCTATGAATTCTTATTACCAATTAATTGATCAAATTTGGGTTGATTTTGGATTATTTTAAATAGTCACTTATAAACCAATATGAATTCAAATTATGATAATGTGTTAATGTGAGGATATTGGAAATGGTTAATTGAATGAATTTCATTAAAAATTATTTTAATTTAAATAACACGATATGTATTCATATAATTGATACAAACTAACTAGTGTAAAAAATGTTAAAATTCCTCCAAAAACAAATTCTAATAACTTATACAATTTGAGGATCATTTTCATGATCACTCCAAGGTATAGCATCTCAGTAGCACATAAAGGTGTGGAAATAAAATTAAATAATGATGAGGAAGATAAAATTCTTTGAAATAAACAATAAAATAATTATATAATTAAGCATCCATATATTTATAAATAACATCGAAAAAAATCCATTTCTACACATTTTGATCATGACATAATAGATGTATACTTTCATATATGAAATTTTCACAATTTAAGTGACAAGTATACTCATGCGGGATGAATTGAATAAGTGAAAAACAATGAAATAATAAACAGTCCACCTTTATGTAAAGGATTTAACACTTTTAAATCTAAATAAATTCAAACCATATTCAAATGGTATTAATATGTTAACAAAAATAACTATAAATTAAAATCGTAGTACATTTTATTAAGAGAATAGGGTGATTCAAATGTCTTACAATTAAAAGATGAACATTACAAAGACAAAGGAATAACACAACATTAAAATGAAATAAAACACAACATCCCCTAAATCCTTCCCCAAAACATCAATAAATATAAATTTCAATAATATTTGGATGACCCCCCCTACATTAATAGTCTTCTAACTTTATTATGGAAGGAATATGAGGTGGAATGTTTGTGAAATGTCGACTTTTCCACAAACAACCCAAAATGGAATCAAGTTTCTATTCCTCTAAAAAAAGTGACAAAAAATCATCTATATGGATGAATTTGGGTGGGGATGAGAATAAGGAATTTAATCATCAAATGTACACTAATTTAGCATAATTATTTTCCCCAATTTGATGTTTTTTAGATATGCTTAAAATTGTTCGACGATTTTCTAGCCTACAGAATTTTTACCATAATTTCATCATTAAATTGGGACTCCTAGAAATCTATTCAAACATTAGAGTTAAACCTATAAACAATTTAAATAAATTTTACTTTTGATATTACCAATATTAAAATCAAATTTTAGGATTATTGGGCTTAGATCATGGATGATACAACCATATTATTATGTTTTTGTCTTATTCACTTAACCAATAATGATCTTGGTTCAAGGACCATTTTTTTAATCTTACTAATTGAATATTTAATATCTCTAGAATAATAAAATCCTCCTCCTAGCAAGGGATGCCTGGAAATAAAATAAGAAAATAAAATTGAAACATTTGTTGTTTTAGGTGGTGTTTAAAAATTTACCATGTAATAATATATTTTAAGAAGGAATTAAAAACTTGTTAAAAAAATAATAGAAAATTGTAAAATGAACTATTAAAAATGTTTCTAAACATTAAATAGAATGTATATAATAATTTAGAAAATTAAATTTATCCTCTTTCATTTTCAAATCATAGTCACCAACATGAGTTATACAAGTCCTGAACAAATGAAATCAATTATGAAAATGAGATCCATTTTCAATGAACATTTTGACATACAATTATACCCATTTTGACATCAGATAAAAAATCATCAGATCTATCAAAATATTTTTAAAAAATATAGGTCCAGTTGCAAATCCTAATCCCAATTCCATTCTTATAATTTATTTCATCAACACGTTTCATAAAATTTTAATTAACTGTGATGATGTGTTGTTCATCAAAATAAACAATGGGGATCATTTTTTTCTAAGGGAAAAATATAGAATTTCAAGGTTTAATGACATTTATATATTAATATAATTGTTCATTTTTTCAATTTTTCCAAGGTAATTGAAATTTAACTCGATAAAGTCAACCCATATAGTGATACTTTATCAAGGAATCCCAAGCTCAATGAACATGGTGCACTTAGTGAAGCCTACATACTCAAAAATCATTATTTGTTAACTCGGTAAAAAATACCACAAATAGTGCAAAAAAATTACCATTTTGGGACAGGAAACTATGGATTCATGAAACCCATGTATCAAAAAATTCATATTAGGTCAATCCATTTCTATACACATAATTTTATAACGATTTTTTTTATTTTTATTCTTTTTTTGATAAAATTGTTAAAGTTATAATGATAACCAAACCAATGATATTTATTAGTAGACCCCATTAACACAGATTAATATGGCATAATGCAAAGGATGTGCGTTGAAATTTTTTTAAATGGTTTATAATTTTAAGGGTGAAAAATCAGATTAGACATCAACACTTCCATAAATATAGACTCTTGTACATAAGAATGGTTTAAAATAATAATCATGGCATGAAATATAATTATATATTTAGTTTCAATGTTTTCAATTTGAATTATTATGTTCAAGTTAAGAGAAAATTTTCATTCAATTAACAAAAAATTTATCGTTTAATTTTTTTAATTATTTGTTTCTTTTTTATTCATAGAAGTAAATATTTTTCATATAGTTACCCCTAACATTGAATAATTGTAGACCCAATGATTGTGGAAAATAACATTTAGAAGTTGGTATAGGATGAGAGGAGTTATAAAATTTAATTAAAATAAGAATCATGGTAGTATTTTTCATGGTGGTTTTATTTCATGTTTTTGATGCTATTAATTACTATTTTGATCATAATTTCACTCTAATAAGATTCATCAATAATGTATATTTATGTTTATACATATCGATTAAATGTAATTTTCCTAAATTTTCATCTCTATTAGAAGCCCTTGGATAGTACACACAAACATATTTAACACTGAATAGAATCCCCTTGAGGAACAGTTAACAAAAAAATGTAAAATGGAAATGATAAAAACATACATGTTTGTTTTGGAACTCCAAACATTGATTCAATGTAAAAGTGATGGTCATTTTACCTCCTCTAAAGTACTTTTTTTAATGTCATTGGCTATTCATGGAACATCAATCTATAAAAAAATCAATTTCCTCGCTAGGATCATTTAACTCGTATATAATTTATTAATTGAATGATTCCATGAATGGTTTTAACTTATAAACATTAAATTTTAATAAATTAAAACTTGTATGATCATGAATATCTTCTACCCCATAAGGTTACACATGATGCACTGTATAAGGAAATAACCATCTATACCTTCACATTCCTCTGTGTAAATGAGGATTGTAATTTTTCAAGAGCATGATTATTACAGATTCCAAGGATTTTACTCTGTGAATTCTAGATTAGTTAGAATTATGTATAGATTTATTCATCCTTGACTTTTCATAAGCCTCAACCATATGTTTCTCCATTTCATTTAGATCTAATTTCACCATTCATTATGCCAAAAAAATGTAAAATATAAAATTATTACATCCCTAAATGTCGTTTGTTCAAAGTAAAATTGAAAATGGTATTCTATTACATAAACCAACATATATTGTGACATGATTTTGGAGGTTTGGAATATATCACGATATTCCCAATGGGGATTAATGATTTTCTCATATCAATCATTCCAAAAGTGATTTATCGTTTTTCAAGATTTTCATTAAATTCTCTATTTTCCAACTCATCTTGACAATTGGTTTGAGAATGGTAGGTAGTGAAGACATTGTGAGATGTACCATACATATATATGAGTTCAATTAAGTAATGGTTAGAAAAATGGATGATCACTAGTGATAGACCTACGAATTAAGAAATCTAAAAAATATGTCCTCTTTTGGGAATCAGATCATAACATGTTGTTCACTGGACTTTCATGGAATTGAATCAACAAATTTTGAGACATAATAAATAGAAAATAGGGTTTATAGGTAACCATAAGATATTTGGAAGGGTCCATTGAAATAAATTCCCCAATAATCAAATATTTTGAGGACCAGAATGGAGTAAAGGGCATTTGATACCTTTTGGATATGGATTTTTATTATTGACATCATGTATATCTATTAGATTCTTTTTATGAGTCTTTAGTATTGTTTGGACAAAAATAAATCACTTTGGAGTACTTTTCAGTGGATTTATTTATGTAAGTCTGGAATCCACATGCCTCTACAAGACAAAATTTTAGAATGGAATAATGTTAAAACTTTGGGACACATCACTTAATGTTTTGATCATGATATAACATGATTATGTATGGACTATAAAAAACAAATTGCTTCACATCAAAGAGGAATTTACTCTTATATTATGTCCTTAATAATTTTGGAATGATACCCATAAAAAAGTGGTTTTCTATTTCTGCAAACACAAGGAAAACACACACAGAATAGGGGTGCTCATCGAGAAATAAATCCAAATTAAATAGGTTATTTGATTTCCCTTTGAATTCCATATAGATTTATGATCATCTATGAAAATTTCAACACCCTATTTATCCTTGATTTTTAAATAAAAATAATGACGAATAAATAAAACAGCTAGTTAATATATCCTTACCATATTGTTTTTGATAGGTTATTTTAGAGACAAATTATCTTCATAGACAATGATATGGGATCCAACGGGATAAGAGTGGTATTTTTCTAAATAAGAAACTATAATAAGAAACTCTTTATCAGTAGTGGTGTATTTTTTATTTGTATAAATTAATTATATCATAAGTAATGGAATATGGAGTTTTATCATAATGTTTTCCTATGATAGATCCTACAGTGATTTTCACTCACATCACACATGAGTTCCATTTAATGGTTCAAATTTATAAAATTTATGATAGGTTGAGAGATAAGAGATTACACGAGTGTCTAAAATGAATCCTCATAGCTTACTATCTATAAAAAATACATATATTTTACTATAAGAGAACATAGTTGTTGAGAAATGGATATAAAATGGATAATGATCATTCTAGAGAAACAAATATGTCCTAGGAGGGACGTCAATTCCATAATAGTTTTTTCACTAGGATGGTGATTAATGATATCAAACTTGTCTCTTTTGACTTAATTACCTCGACCAAATACAATAGGTCCTATAAAAATTCCATTCATTACCTTGAAATAGATTTTCCCCTAGTTCATGATGACATTCTTATCCTCACCATTAGACAAAACGATTTTTATATTTACAATTAATCTCTCAAATGTATGCCTATATATGGTGAGTTCATCCACAAATAACACTAAATAATCCCCCATTATATCAGAGAATATTCCCATAATGCACCACAAGAAGGTATTGTGGGAATTTCATTACCCAAAGGGCTTGCACATGAAGGAAAAAGTGTCAAATGGATAGTAGAAGGTTTTTTTCACTTGATATTAAAATAATAAATCAATTTGATTATACCCTAAGTATCTATAAAGTATATTGTTGAATATATTCAAACCACTCACTTGACGACTTCATCAATGAATGGAAATGGGATATGCTCTTTTTTGTTGAATGAGATTAACATCCAATAATCAATGGACACACACCTTATACAATTATTTAATGTGGGGATAAGATTATAATCTTTATTGGTAATCATAGTGATTCCAATATTTTTCAAAATATCTTGAATTGGGCTTACCCAGTCACTATCAAAAATGGGGAAGATGATTCCAACATTCAAAAAAATTACATGTTTTTAAAATATCATGTTTATAATATTGTCATTTCGTCTCTCCACTGGATAAATACGTAGTTTGGTTTTAGATTATAGAACAATCTTATGATTACCAATGACTGGGATAATCCCATGAATATCTGACAGGGTCCATCCAGTTTCTTTCGTATGCTTTCTAAGGACATTCAAGAGCATCCCATATTCATTGTCTTTATGATAAGAAAAAATGAAAACATGAACGATTTGATTGTACAATATGAATTAATTCATGAGTTATGAAGGAAGGATCTTAAATTCAATATCAGGTTGGTGAATAATTTTTATATAATGACGGGTCTTTTCATTGAAATATGTTTCTTTTTTCATATTTACTAAAATATTCAATTCCTTTTAATCTGATGTTTTGGAAACCACATTTTCCAAATTAGTGTCAGGAATGTGTATTTAATAGATTTTTTTATTTCTCAAATGATATCATTGATTCATGGTCCTAAAAAGTCATTAAATTATTTTTCTAAATTATATTCTATCTAAGGAGAAAAATCTAGTACATGTGATCAATGAAAATCAATCTCATCTTGACATAAACATCCTTCAACAATTATTTGATTTTCCCATTCTTCACTATCAACACTACCTACCCAATTGTGATCATGGATCTCTTCATCATCCCTAATTTGAATGTTATTATTATAAATTTATATATCCAAAATCATGTTTCCAATGGATATTTTCATGTTCCCATTCCAAATTAAGATGACTGAGTTTATTGTTTCTAATAATGGATGGAAAAGGATGATGGGGTTTTTCTCCCTAGGACCTAATCAGGGGTGATTTTCATGGGAAAAAAGACAAAACGGTAAATTAAAATTTCTACATTCACCGAAACATTTTTTAACATCCATTTAGGAACCCTAACTCAACAATATTCATTTTGGTGTTTGACATAAGTTATTTGGAATTCAACATTTTTTAATTGGAAATACGTGGAATTTGTCAAGAAGTTAACACTACATATAAGACCACAAGTGAATTTGAAAACATTTTATTATCCTATTCCATCATTGATGTATAGACAACAAGGGTCTAATAACATATAACGAATGGATCATTGGATGGTGGTGCACTCATTGGTATCCAAGAGATCTTTTTTTTTATATGAACTCCCTTTTTAAATGTAAAAAATTACTTTATGTAGATTGAGTATATATGTGTGTTTTGGGTTTAATTGATTTGGTATATGTTCAACATGACATGTTAAAATGCATCCCTCAATTTTTCATTAATTTTTTGTTTATATTTTCTTCTCCTTTATTAAGGGAATGGAGGATGTAGTATGTTATTTTGGCATGGTAATGGTTCCTTCAAATTATCATTAGATTTATCATATTTTGATATTTTTTATTCAACATTTTCATTTGATATTAAATATTTTAATGGTTATGGACTGATATTTTCGTATTTTTTATTGGATAAACTACTTCTTATGAAAGTAAATACTTAATGTTATTTATGAGTGGTTTGTGTGTGACTAGATTCATCCACTAATTTTGAGGAAGGGACAACCTTGGAAGGAATGGGTTTCTTGATAGTTTTTATGGTTCATATTTCATATTTAATATGTGACCATTCAAAATACATTCCTTATATTTATTTAAATAATTTGTCAATGATTGGGAGAGGGTTATATTTGACAAGGTATTGAGTTGGTTAGGTTATCCTAGGTTGATATTTAGGTTTTTAGGTTTTCGGTTGAATAGGTTGTTGGATGGTATACATGATTGTTTTTTATTGGGTAAGGAGTGTTTGTATTGGACTGTTTTTGGTCAGAACTAGTTATGGTTTTGAAAATATTGTGGACAGTAGGGGTTTTTCCATAATGGATAACTAAGTTTTTTGTATATTTCCAACAGAATCCAATATAGTAATTGTACATTGGGTTAAACACTTTTTTTGGTATTGTGGATTATGAAATATTAGATAATTGACATCTACTAATGGTCCTCCTAAATGAACATCCTTTATATAATGGGTGGTTATGTAGTTTTTTGTCTTGTGGTCATTTTTCCCCAAATTGATTAGACATGATCAATATTTTGGATTTCTTATAGAATCATAATATCAATCTCTTAGACCTTACTAGTGGGTGAATCATACATTACCCTAAGAAATTATTCATACCTAATGTTTTTAATTTCATAAGAATTTGGTAGCTCCTTGTAATAAGGTTATGTTTCCCATATTTGGTTTATTTCATACATACCATCTAGATACTCATATGTTTCATTTAGGGCATGGGTTTTAATGTTTCCATTACACATTATATCAATTTACTATTTGTTTCTTGGACCCAACCCTTTATAAAATATTAAAAATTACTTTGATATTGAAATTCCATTATTAGTTATTATTTTAAGTGTCTTTGAACCTTTCCCATGTTTCATAAAATGATCACCTACTTTTTTGAAGATGTTTTTCATTATAATTTTATCTGTAATTATTTTATGATGGGGGTGATTATTATTTTAGTTGGACCTAAGATTATATTGATTTAGATGTTATATTCTTTGACCTATTATTTTCTTTATTATTTATTCAGAAATTAAAGAGACTCATCTAATTATCTAATGTTAATTTCTGTCAAATGGTTTCAATAATTCCATAGAATTTCCTTGCATAAAGGTATGGAATTTACAAATTCATCCAATTGAAGTTTGGATGGTGGTTTAGGACATGACGTTTGACAACAAAGTGATCCTCTCATAGAAAATCATGTATAATTCATGGTGTTTTATTGGTAAAGGAACGAGTGAGGTAGTTATTCAAGGTTTTATTGAAATCATTCTCTATATTAGGGTTTCAATATTTGGATATTCATTTTGGGTCGTACCTAGCATTATCGGTTGGTTTCATTGTAGAACCTCCATTTAAATGGGTTCAATTTTTGAGTCTGGAGTATATAAAACATAATGATCTATTGGAATGAGACATATAGGTGTTCTTGACTCCAAAACCACTAGAATATCCACCCTAACTAAATTATTTGATTTGGAATAGGTATAAGTGAACATGGCCCCGAAAAAAAGGGAAAAAATGAAAAATATATGTTAAATGGGATAATAAAATAGAAATAGGGGTGTATAGAATTTGATTCTAAGGTGAAATACTTGGGTCCTTGTAAATGGACCCCTGATTTGGTCTCCATTGAATTTACCCATGTTTTTGGGTTGAATGGATCACATGTAGTGTAGCTTGGGTTGAAAAATCCAAATATTCATAAGATGAAACCTACCTACAAGTAAATTTTATCGATTGGTTTTTTCTTATGAAGTGGAAAAATTTGGGTCAATTTTCGATGGAATAAAATGATCACTATGATACCCAGGTGAATTTAATATATGATGATGGTTTGATCCTAGTATGTTTCAAAGGGTTGAGTGGATGAATTTAATTATAAATTATTTTAATTTCATTAACTAAATAAGGATTACATCAACACTTAATGGTTAAAACCCTTTAAAATCACATAATTATAATTTATAAACATGGATGATCATTTTAATGATCACTCTATGGTTATTGATATTATTAGCACATAAAGGTGGGTAGGATAAATTGATTAAATAAGTATTATAATAAAATTATTGAGTGAAAATTAAAATTAAAATGAATTATTAAACATTTATAGTGTGAAATAACATCAAATCCATCTCCATGATACCCCCTTGTACAAATCATATGAGTATTAACACTCTATTGATGTTATTCTCTCAATGTAATGGGAAATTTGACTTATGAGGGAATAATTAAAGAAGTGAAAAAAAATTAAATAACCGTCCACCATTTTGTGGAGTACTTATCTCTTTTGTATGTGAATGAACTCACACCATAATGAAGTTGTGTAAACATGTTAACAAAAATAAAATAAATAAATAACAGAAATAGGATTTATTATAATACTACATTGATTATAATAACATGCAATTGAATGAAGAACATCACATTGACAAAGTGGTAGCATTGCATTATAATGAAACAAAATAAAACATACCCTAACTAATTCACCTCTATTTCCAAATAAAGAAATTTCAAATGTATTTTCTAGATACCCCATGATTCCAATTCCTACCATTAGATTATGTAAGGAAAATAGTTGTGGAAGGATTGAAGTATATGAACTATTCCACCCTTTATCATGAAATGGAAGCCAACTTCAATGCCTATGATAGATGTGTTCACAAAATAATATATATTTATATATTATGGTGGTCCATATAAAAATAATTGAATCCCCATATGTCTACTAACATAATGTAGAATTTTATCCCAATTGGATTTTTTTATAAATAAGGTCGAAATAGTATTGTTTTTTCCTAGGCTACGTAATATTCCCTGGAATGTCATCTCAAAAATTGGGCCTCTATGAACTCCATTCAACTATCATAATATTCCTTCTAAACAATTGCTAAAATAAATTCCTCATATGTCCTATCAATTTTGTTCAATTTTTTTCATTTGTCTTGGATCATGCATGATATTGTCATTTTATTAGGATGTTGTCTCGTTAACATTTCCCAGACTTTCAATAGATCAAGGAAAATTTGGATCATCTTACTAATTGAATTTTTAATATCTCTAAAAGTATAGAATTTAAATCATTGAATTGGCGGTATGAAAATAAAATATGAAAAAAATTCATGATCATTGGGTTGTTTAAGAGGTGCTCCAAATTGTTCCATGCAATAAATAATTTTATGAAGGAATTACAAAAACGTTAAGAAATTAATTTAAAATTATTAATTGAACTAGTATAAATGCTTATGAACGTTAAATATAATGAATTTTAATATGTAAAAAATGAATATTGTCCTCTTTATGTGGATAATCAATCACCTATTCATTATTTCCTCAAATATTATGACACAATTTAAGTTTACCAATCATTCATAGTCAAATATCGTAGTACATTTGAATTTGTGGGATATTTAGGGTTCTAATAGTTATGGATAAATATAGATAAACAAATGGTTAATTAATTTTTTAAATGTAATTTTTGTTACATTTGTAAATAACCATTTGGGGTTTCCATTTTGTGGATGGAGTATGAAATCTATCATAAATTTACCAATATAATAAATGTAATCACTATCATTAAATTGTTTTAGACACTACCAGATAAGTGATAAAAATAATTAATTTGTTCTAAAATATTTTGTATACTTATATAATAAAATATATTCCTCAATATAAAAAATTACTGTAATACATAGGGTTTTCATGTCATTCGGTTATTCTAAATTGATGGTTTTTATAATAAACAACTACTTTTATATCATAAAATATTTTGTTTCAAAAAATAATATAAAACATAAAATAGGAATATTATTTCTAAAATGTTAAATATTTCATACTATAAAATCATAATTAAAATCAGTAGTGATTTATTTATTGGATATTTACAAATATGATCATTAAAATATATCTTCATAGTATCTAAATTGTTCAAATGTTAATAAAAAGATTCTTAAAAAGAGATTTTGAAATGGAAAAAATGAAATATACTTTATATGATAATATTTTAAAAAATTACCACGAAAATATAGG
Organism: Viscum album; assembly: GCA_963277665.1. NCBI lineage: Eukaryota > Viridiplantae > Streptophyta > Magnoliopsida > Santalales > Viscaceae > Viscum > Viscum album. The sequence continues at coordinate 1,219,945,775 of OY728142.1, read as the reverse complement.
TAGTATAAATAGTATTTAATTTATTATTTTCTTTTCATAAATTGTGTCTACTTTGCCTACTACTAGTGAAATTTCAACTTCATCCATCAAGGTTTTATGTATAGTTGTGGCATGAGGACTGATGAAACCATATTTTTCATCACTGGTTTTTACCATTAAATTATAGTGAGATAGAAAATTATAGAAAATATAAATAGTATTTAAATATATTTCAAATATAATTTAAATTTGAAAATGAAAATCGTATTAAAAAGTACCTCACATATACATTTACAAATATAGGCTCTTAGACATTCATGGATGAGAATTTAATTTACATTCTCTATACCAATCACGTTGGTAATGGAATCTCTATATATTTGTTCATCAAATTTGAGGAAGAACATAATTTTATCTTATAATAGTGTTTCAACATGAACATGTAAGACAACTAATTTTGGAATATGGATTGGGGAAGTAACATTACTCTTATATTTTTTTAATTTCATCAGTTAACCATCTAGATTGTTTTGAGTAGACCAATAATTTTCGATTCTATTTATCCTTTTATAATAACATACATCAACTCATACCTTTTGAGCATTAACTGTAAAATGTATTTTTTATAAAATTAATTGGAAATAATATTCCTAATTATCATAATTTTTGTTCTTATTATTGTACATCCATTCTGTAATAGTTACATTGGATATTTTAATTGTGTGAACATAAAGTCAAAAAGGGTAATCAGTAGACAATATCTCAACTATTAATCTCCAAAAACCCCAAATAACATCTAATATTTTTTCATGTTTTTTATTTTTTGAATATATATTCATAGATATTTTACATGATTAATATCACAAGTATGTGATAATTGGGTGTTTATAGAAATAAATTATAATAAATTCAAAATTTCATGATTTTAATATATTTAATGTATAAGTATATTATTTATTCAAATTAAAATAAAATATTATGAAAATATTTAATAACCTAGGAAAAATATTCACTTTAGGAAAATGGACACCTTAATATTGGGGAGCTTTGGATCTTCATGTTGAGGTTGAAGATGTGTTATTTCTTCTCATTTTCACCTATTATGTTAGTTACATACCACATTAGTCTTCCAACAAAAATACTCATTTAATGAATCTATCATGTTCTACATGTTTCTCGTTCTCTCATTTGTATTCCAATGTGTCTTCAGATTCATAATGTATGCTCGGGGTCACACTTCCAAATCGTCAACTATAAGGTTTCTGTACTACTCTGGATGAACAAAATCCAGTAAAATTATTTTTCTATCAAGTAAAACAGATTATGATTATACTTTATTATATAGAAAAAAATATAGGAAACTAAATTCGATTGTAATGTAATATATTATATATAATTATATTTAAATTATTCCACATTTATAAATAATTCTCATAGTATTTTAATATTCTTATTTTCCCATATTAATTTACCCAAACCTCCTTCCATAGAACATGAAATCAGATGAATGTTTCTTGAGATTTTTATTCATCACTCTTCATAAAAAATTAATATAATTTTTTGATTATTTCATATCACGTAATGATTCAATATAGATTTATAATTCATGTTATCTTTTTAAATTGAATTTCCCTCCATCAATGATTTATAGAAAGGATATGTTGGTTTCAATGATTTTTTATTTTCTACACTACTATTTATTTAATAAATTAACAAATCAAAATAAATGTGACTAATAAATTTAATGACAAAATAAATATTACAAATTAAAATATAACCTAAATACTCCCTCCTACCAATATCCAAAAAATTGTCCCATGTGTCATGCATTATCAAGTGTGTGTATATATGTTGTGGGTGAGTGTTTATATTCATCTCAAAATACCTAAATTTTTTTATCCAAATAATTATATGATTTTATGTATAATAATTTCTAGAAACCATTAATAAAAATTTAAATAATTAAACATTTAATATATACTATGAAATGGATAGTGTGGAGTAAATATGTGTTTTGTTATTTTATTTATTATTAAAATTTTGTAATTATATCATAATATTATCCTAATGTGTTCCAAAATTATCTCTATTAATGATGGAAAACCATTATTTTATGTATCTCTAACATTCATCATTGGTAATAAACTATGTAATATAATATAAATAATGAAAAAAACTTAATATTATCACCATGTTTTCCTCATCCATTTTATCCAACCTAAAATTTTATACCAATACTTCTCTACTTAATAAAATTTCTTAAGAGGATCATGTTATGAAACTACTGTCTTTTATCAACCATATTTTGTTCACCTTCTATCATTTCCTCATCTTCAGAGTCTCTAATATGTTTTCCATATCATTTATATCATCAATATTTGTAGAATCCATTATTTTCACTTTACGTTAAACATTATATATATATTAAATAAGTACTGTTGTGAACACATAATATCATGAGGAAACATATTTGTATATAATAAAACAATTAAGATATTTTTGACATATTCACTGAATTTTATTTCCTTTTATTAAATAATGAAGGGATTTAAAGCCTCTTTAGAGTGTCCAAATCCCATCATTATTGTCTCTTTTGATATACAAGACTCCATTTTCATTGAGACTACTATTAAAATCTTATGACATCCCAATGAAATGATTCACCAAAATTGATTATTCTTTTAATAATGTATTCTTTTTATTCTAGAACAGTAAAATTGAAAAAACTATGTTTACATGATTCCTGAAATAAAATATGTGTACTAACAATTATTCCATTATACATTGTTCTTAAATAAACCCTTATTTAATGAAATATACATACATGAATCCCAATTTTTTATTTTAACAATACTCTTATTATCAACAAATTTTCATCCAAAAATAAACACTTGAAATATTATATAATCTAACTCTCATAATTTATTGATGATGCTAAAGTGAGACATATTAAAAAAAATTGAGTTTTATAATTTAAAGTAGATATATAAATAACATATACTATAAGAGTAACTCCAATACATTGTGTCACATTATATTCATCTTTTTCTTTCTAATAGAATGTATACATGTAAATTATATAATAGTTGTAAGGTAATAAGTGAATATTTTTTCCACTTGTTTTATATTGAATTCATTAAAAAAATTAATTTTTTTTCAAATTATTCATTAAAAATATAGTGTCAAATCTATCTTATAAGGTATTGATTATGTTTGTTTGAAATCTAGATTTCAGCGCCGTAGAGATTAAATGCGTAAGAATTTATTTATGTGTTTTAGTATATTATGAAACCTATATATTGTAATGTAATATTTATAAGTGGTCTTCCTCCTTTTGAATGGTAATAGAGAAAAATTTCTTCTCAAAATTACTTCACATATAGGAACCCATTGTTATAATATTTTATGAGAACAATCTTATACACATAAAATTTGCAGTCCACACATAATTTGATGGATTCGTCATTAATATATCACTATGTAATATTATCATCTAGACAACGTTGGTTTTTGATGTACCCTTTCAAAATCCTAGTAAAATGATCATGGGGATATATCCATCTATAATTTATATTACCATATTTCCATATTTCACTAAACAAGTGATCCATCAAGTGAATCATTATAATTAATTATTAATGGGGGATAAGCATGTTCAATTGACATAATATATCTACAATTTATTTTTCCAATGTATGAAACATCAATGAGTTAGTAACATTAATATATATAACCGAAACAAAAAAGTAAAGACTTTTTAATTTGTGTCATGTGTTTTTAGATAGAATTCAATATAATTCAACAAAAATCTAGTCATGTGATTTTTTGGCCTCAAACATCAAATCAGTAATCAATAAGAAATTATTTATATTTGATGAATAACCCATTATAAATTATTCACTACTAAATAAGTTGTAATATTTGAATATATCCGGACCTGAAAGAGTGTAAACTATTAGAGGAATACAAAACAATCTTTCACCAATTACTACATCCAAATCACCTCTTATCTCTATGTAAATAATTTCCATCCTTTCACTAATGATATATATTGTTTTTTCAGATGAATTTATTAATGTTTCAAAGATTCTATTGCATAAAATATTTCTTCATGCCTCACATCAATAAAATGAATGATATATAAATTGTTCATGATAAATAATTCTGAAGGAATTGATCAATTTTTCATACTAATTTTTTATGTTATTTCAAAATGTTTTTGACAAAGTTATTGTCAATATTATTTAACATCATAAATTTTTTATCATCTTTTAATGGATAAGGTTTTTTATCTTCTTTTAAAATCTCATTGAATAATAGTGTGCATGATAATTAAATATGTTATTGATGTAAAAATGTTTGATTTAATAGAAACACTTTCATCAATTAATATTTCAACCTAACCTAGTGTGTACGTTATTTATAACAATGACAACATATCATTTCTATAATGTTACATCCTAAAAAATATCAGAACTAGTAACTTCATTTTTAATTCCATAATACATGACTCTAAATTTGAAAAATTCATTAACTTGAGCATCAAAAAACGTAACACATGAATCCCACATACATTTTATGACATCACTCAATGAATCCAAACAACAAAATTAGCATTAAAATATTAGTTTTCTCCTAATATACGATATAAAATTTAATGTATTTATTATCCATGCATAACCAATGTGGAATTATAAAATTTAACAACATCATTATGAATTTTCTCTAAGGACTTATATGGACACCAAAAGGATTCATTAAATCTATTGATTGAAGAATATATGTGTTTCTCCAATAATATCCAAATTCAGGATACTCATGATCAATACTAATTTTCTACAAGAAGACTATTAGGAGAAATAATTCCCATAATGAATTATTGTATCATTGTTCCACTACAATTTCCATGTAGTCTCACCTATAACATAGTGTAATATAAAAAATAATTATTTGAAATTACGTCAATGCTTTTTTGGACCTCATTCATCATTCATGTATTGAGACTCAACACACATATGGAACATTATGAGTGACTCATGGTCCATGAGAAACTATATAAAAATAGTAATGGTGCGTATTCATTCATATTTCATATTAATTATTCATTGAAATCATTTAGATTTATATACTCAATAGGTAAACACATTATATTCTTGCAACATATTATTCAAGATATAATGTACCACTATAAATCTAGTATATCTCCATAAATTTCAACCATTCAAATTATATAACAATAGTATGGGTGACAATTTTTTGTATTTAGTACAACCAACATACCGTGGTATCTTTTCACAGCTCTATAACATCTCAAATAGATATGGAGATTCATCATGTTCATATTAAAACATTTTTCTTATTTCCTTATTCTGATCATCATCATCATTTATAGTTTTACTCGTATAAGAAAATCCATAAATTATAGTTTTATACAGATTAATAAATATATTCAATTTAACCTTATGTTAAGTACAACATCTATAACATTGAAATATTATTTGATTGATACATTTTGTTCTAACTCTTCTGGAGTAGCTCAAAATGAATAAAAACAATGTATACACATACAAATTATTTTATAATGGCCATTTACATACCTTATTTCAATTTTCATGAAATCTTTATCCCTAACCTCATACTCTTCAATAATGCAATTCCACCCCATCAATTTCTTATTTATATTAATATTAAATTAAAAAAAAATATATTTAAAAAAATAAACATAAAAATATTTAATAAATGTATAATCAATTTCTTAGATTTTTTTATATTATCAAGTTACAATACTACTTTTCATCCATTTATAAATGATTCCACATTCAGACTTTGATTGTAATCATATTTGAGAAAACAAATTTATTACATTAACAACTTGTATGGACATATGAAATTGTTTAATTATATGAATAAAAATTATAATTCATATTATATTATCCTTAATATAAAAATCTCATAAATCATTTAAAAAATTTTAATGGAATAATATAGAGAGATAATTAAATTTATTTTTATAAAAACCAAATATTTTCATCATAATAACAAATTATTTTTAAATGTATCTATTTCAAGAACATATAATGTTTAAAATTTTGTGGTATGATTTTATATATATTATTGTAAAAAACAAATATCTTGTATTCTTATGGCTTTTGTAAACCATGATCATAATTGATATATTATTAATAAACATTACCTTATATAGAATATATATCCCATTTTTTATTTTTAATAACTACATTGAGAACAATTAAACAAAATATTTATTCACATATGAGGTTTATTTTACTGCAGAGAAATTTGAAGTAAAATTATGAAATCATTGAAATGTTAAAACTATACAAAATTTATATCATAAAGAATTTAATTAAGAGTATTAAGATACTCCAATTACATGTATATAATCTTTAATAAATATGAAAATTGGAACTCAAATGTAATTTTTTTCATGTTAGGAAATTTAAAAGATAGTATTTGATATATGGACTCAGATTATCAAAAATTTTATTTTGTAATGATTATTGTTTATGAACTGTTCGATCTCATTTTATGTTTTAAAAAAAACCCAAAGTTTAAATTTGGGTTTTGTCATGATAAAGGGAAATTAAGATTCAAATAAAATTTGGGAGAATAATTTTTTTGAAAAAGGAAACCAATTTCGTTTTATATATATTTAATTTTTAATATGTATAATTAAATATTGAGTAAATATGTATTTTTAAAAATAAATAAATACTTTATTTTAATTTTATATTGATGTGAAAATAATTAATATGACTAATGATATTGGATAGTTAATTAAATATTTTTCCTATAGTTAAGTCTTTATTAATTGTGGATCATATTAAAAATGTGCATTTAATTAATGATTAGGTGAAGAGTACCTCTATTATGATGTTTTCATCCCTCAGTTGTGATATCTTTCTTATAAGGTTTTTTCCCTAGATTTTTCCAAACATTTAGTGGATTGTTTTATTCTATGTTCTGAATTTGATACTAACAGTGTGTTTTGAGAGGTTTTTTAAAAGAAAATAAATATTTTGATATTCTATAAAAAATTAAAAAAATTAAATGATATTGATTTCAATAATTGGGTTTCGATGAATAACATTCTAAAATAAAAAAAAAATTGATTTATCTCTATCTTTTGTGGTGAATTTTTTTAAAATACAATAAATCATTTTATTTTGTGATACATATAGAAAATTAGGATAAAAATGGAATTTCAAAATATTAATAACCCTCCACCACCATTTAATTCTAAATAATACCAATTTTGGGATGATTAAAAAACAACACTTAGAGAAAAATCCATTTTCTCCATTTCTCCTTTACTATTTCTCCCCTATTAACATTACCTTACAAAATATAGAAAATCTATTTCTCCCCTCAATAAAAATTATTTTCTCTCCCAATCACCTCTTCCCAAATATGTCTTAGTTTTTTCATTTTGACTTTTTTTGGTACATGGTTTTTTAGATTATCTTCTATGTCATAGGTTTTAATCTCATCCTGATTTTCTTGGATATTTCATCAGATTTTTGGGATATAGATGTACTTAAATAATGTTTTTAGTAGTCTTTCGACTTCCTAAAATTGATTTATTTGAGATTTAAGACGGTTTCTTCCTTCCCTCTATTTGATTCATCATTAGTGTTTGAGCAATTTCGATATTTGTATCTAGAATCCACTCTCTCGATTAGGTTTTAGTCATCCAATTAATTATTAGGGATTTTCAATTAGTGTCCCTCATCTAAATGGAGTCATATATATTTTGATAAGATTGAAAAATTAATTAGATTGAAGGATTCATCGGATCTATCACATCGTCACACTGGTTCAATTTTAACTAGTTTATCATATATATTCATCATGTTAATTTTATCATTTCATAGATCCATCTAGTTAATTTCATCTATTTCAATTACATTGAATTCACCAATGAAGTTATTACCAATATTGATCAATAAATTAATTATCGTAGAACTATTCTAGGTTGCACAACCAATACATAGTTAGATCACTATATTTTTTGGAGGTCATAATACTTCCATAATATTGTTATAAAATCTAAAATAATATTAGAAAAAAATAAGATGATTGGTTTAGCCACTAAAATTGGTTTTGAATGTATTATTCATATTGGTAGAATGAGTTAATGTTGTGGTTTAGTTTTTCTTTTAATGAATTTTTTTTAGAATAAAAAATTACACTTATTCCATTATGTGATAATGTGGGATTTAATGGCTTGTATGATTATAAAAAATTGAATTTCATGTAATTTTATGAGGTTTGTGAATGATGATATTTCAGGACCAATATTAGTTTTGGTATTTAAATGAAATAGAATTTGTGTTTCTAATCCTCCCTCTCTGATGGCATATTTTACTGACATTTTGAGTTTTATAGGGTTATTTGATTTGTGATACACATGAAATCCATTAACATTATTTTTGATAATGGTTTTGATTATTATTATTTTAGAATGAAATATATTTATAAGGAATTATAATAATATTGAAATTTTTCATTTCATTCATTATCATCTCTCTCCATTATTTCATTTGAAATTTTCTCGATTATTCATACTATGAACTGAGTATAGAGGTAGTTTAGTTTTATATTTTTATTGATTTAAAGAATGTGAACAATGTAGGAGGGCTATTATAGCATGGTTAGGTCTGCATTGAGTTATTTTAAAGCTAATTTATATACTAAAATTGGAATATATGCTAATTTTTTATATCAATGGAGAATTTCAAAATTCTTTAACATTGATATTTATATTGACCATATTAAGAGGGCATAAAGGATTATTATTATCATCTAACAAATGATTCTATGTTCCCATGAATGTTGGATCTTGAAAATGAGTGATAAATGAATCACGTGAATAAATACCTTTTTTAATTTATGTGTTTAACAATATCTTACGTCCAAGAGGGTTAATAGAATATGTTATAGATTCATTGTAAGGATTCATAATGAAAAATCATGAACATCCTTTTGAAGGTGGAGAGTCTTGAAGGAATTGTTACCACCCAAAAGAGTTAAATTTTTATGATCGATATAGTATGAAATTCCTTAAATGATGGGGGTCAATTTTAGATAATTTAATAAAAACATCTAGTTTACATATCCCATTAAAATAGGATACTGAATTTAAATTATTTCTAGTTAGGAAATGATATCAGAAAGATTTTGTGTTGAAATTTTATATTAATTAAATGTTAATATTTGTCTTTACATAAAAAATATTTCCCTATGTAAAGAAGAGTAGAATATAGAAACAAATAAATATATATAATAAAAAATAATATATAGAAAGTAATATTTACTTACAAAATCATTAAAAAATATTTCCACACATTATCCTTAAGGGTAAACGAAGTCACAAACCCCTAATTTGGGTATTCATGGTTTTATCCTAACAGTAATTACAATAATTCTTAAAATAATAAATCCCTCAATAATATGTTAGAAAAAAATCTATATTCCTCTCTTCAGAATCCCATCTAAAAGAAGATTCAAAACATCTCATCCATTCACTCCCTAGAAGCCCTTGATCAGCAATGTCAGATATATAATTATAATCAAATTATTTATCTATGAATTTAAAATATATCATCTTATATATTCATAAGAAAATAAATCTAAAAAATATCATAGTGTATCACTCCCTATGTATGAAGATGTTACAAAAACATTCACAACAACAATAGATAGCATGGGTTACAAAATCAACATCCTACGTGAACACTTGTTCTATTTATTGGAAAGGTCTCAATAGTCTTCTCTACAAATCTTAGATGTTGTTGCAATAACATAAAAAAACTCCATCTTTACTTGAATTAATTAAACTCATCAGGTTTCTCTGATTCTCGTAGGGTTCTACAATATTATAGTGTATTTGGATTTCATGTGGTTAGAATATAAATATTCCATCTGGTAAAATAAATTATATTTTTTTGATGAATTAAATATGTGCTTATTTTGGAGTCTTGATATAACTTCATCCAATAGCCTATTTTATATTTCTTATATATAGAGTTCTGTAAATATTATTCCCATGAAAAAATTAATCATAAATATGATGTTCCAGAACATGAATGTGCAATAATGAAATATAATTCTATTTGACAAATAATATAAAAAATCATAGAACTGTGGGTGTATAAAGGTTAGTAAAATAAAGAAATTTATGGAATTTTTTGTAATTTTAAATATATTATTGGAATGTGTTGAACAATATTATATTCACTAAACGAAATTATTGATATTATTTTTAGTTTTTACATGTTATATACTCTTATAGGGGATCTTTTGTTTCAATTTAGTTTTCATCCATTATCACTCTGATATTGATTGATTCTATAACTAATTATATTTATAAATACATTACTGATGAGGAGACCACATTGTCTCATTCACAAATCTTTGTCACAAAGGCCCCAACCATATAGGTTTCTATACCATTTTCTTCAAGAATTTATGGCATATTGTAAGTCATGATATCAAATGGATCATGAAATATTTATGGAAATAATATTAAAATTCATCTTAAATAATGAAACATTAATAACCCTGATTCACAATATGGAAAATATATATAGAGTCTCATAATTCAGGCCCATAAGCCTTTATATTATGACATATGAGATATTATTTGAAATTATGGTCAATAGTATTAGATGATTTTCCATCAATTTTTTATCAAAATAAAATTAACTTTATACCCAAAAGGAACATCTCTTATTATACCATCATTGTTCATGATAATTTTCATTCAATGACGATTAAAACTCACCCAAAAAGTGATTTCATGCCTTAGAATAAATAAATAAATTTATATAGTTTAATTTCCCTTTATATTATATATGTTTGTAAAATTTTTTATTTAACTAATGGGTGGATGTCATTAAATAGATTCTTTCCATGGTTTCAATTAAGATTAGGGTTAATTGAAATATTACAGAAATACTTTTTCTTTCTCGTAGTCTTCATTTGGGAGGTCCATTCCCCCATTTCTATTTATCAATGATACATATTATTTTTATAATATTATCAATGATTGGAAAAGAAATAAAGTTATACATGGTGAAGTTGTTTGTTTCCATATACCCCTGTTTCCCATATGATAATTTTTTTCATATGAAAAAAATATAGTATCTTAGGAAACATTTGGGAAATTTTGTTCAATTAGGAATATTATATATATCTATAAAATGGATTATTTCCTGTAAATGAACCATTCTAAATCAAAGGGGGCCTTTAGTAATGGAATTTTCAATTTTATGAAAAATGAATTTCAAGGAATGTCTATCATCCAAGTGTTGTTCAGACATAAAAAATATACATTCATTCTTATTGTTTTTAGAAAATCAATGAATGATATGTATTACACTAGTATTGTCATGATATATAAGATTATTCAATTGTATCATTAAGGAGGGATTACAATACCAAAAATCATATTCTTGTTAAGGTAGTTTCCCAATAAATTCCCCCATACGTCATATGTATTTTTAAGCTCCATGTTGATCTAGTTTATCAGTTAAATTTTTTTTCTGTATCATTTTCATGGTTAATCAATAATCGAAATTTTAAATCCACTTGGTTTTCTCAGATAAAATAAAATTTCCGAAGTCATTTTTGGGTTTGTGTTTTTTGAATTTAGTTTATTTTAATGATTCATTTCTTACTAAAAAAATTTGGAGTCTTTTTAAAAATAATGCTTCTATGATTTTTTAGGTTCTTCAAGCTATGAATTTTCATAATTTGGATTTTATGAATTCATTATTGGGTTCAAGGACTAGTTCATTTATTGAGAAGCTTAAATCATTCACATAGTAACTTGAAAACAAACTTTATTAGAGAATGAAGGATGGTTAGAGGGTTAACATATAGAGTGAACCATGGTTTATTGATCATAGAGTAACAAGGGTGAAAATCCCAACTGTCTGAGGATTGCAATGTGATATGGTTTGGGAATTATTTAATGATAATAGGTATGGATAGAGTTTTTATAAGGTTTCATCCATGTTTATTTATAGTGATGATGATATTAATCATAGAATTACCATTATGATTGGATCAGGATTGGATCCATCTTGCTTGCACTAGGAAGACCATAGTTTATATTCAATAATATCAAGCTATAGACTCTCTATTGACTCTATATTATCATTATTGTCCCATCATTGGAATCTACACTAGAATTCACTTGTACCACCTAGGTTCATGTTTTTTGTGGAAGTTATATACATAACATAATATATTTTTTGTTCAATCTTAAATCAATTAGTAACCTTGTATTCTTAAACTATCTCTTCAAAATCGAATCCACCTCACAAGTGATTTTGAATTTACATGGCGATAGAGGTGTTTGAATGTTTTTTATTAAAATTTTCTAGGGGCCATTTGGGTTTCAATCTACTTTTATTTAATCTAGTCCAATTGGTCTCTTTACAATCCATTGAAATATTTTGTGATATTTTATAAGTTTCTTAGATGATTTTAGAATGTTAGAATATTTTTTTATTTTACTTGGTTAACCAACAGAAAAACTTCTGTGTTGCACACACAACATAATTGTTACCTACATTTGACTAAAAATCAAATTTTTATCTTAAAATAGATAGATATATTATGATGCATAGATGGATAATCGATTAATTAGTACTGATATGGAATATATTGAATTGGTGTATATAGGAATCAGTACTGTAATTGTTGGTTGGGATTGTTGGGTCTATCACACATAGATTACTGCAAACCTCAATTGATATTTTTCATTTAATTGGAACACATTGATTGGTGAGTCCCACAATGTTAATTTCGGTATAGAGGTGGATTTTGAGCGGGATTTGAAGGAAATTATCATTGAATATTATTAAAAGCTAATTATTGATTCTATATTGGAACAATATTAATTATTTCGTGATTTTGGATGGGATTTGAGAAGGAATAATGTTTTGATGTATTAATTTTACTCAAATAAATTTTAAATTTGTACAAAATAAATGAATTTTTTTAATCACCTCTTGAGTGGAACTGTAGATGAAAATGCTATTTTTAATATCCGGTCTTTTTCAAGTTATATCTCTATCAATTTTATTTTTAACTTTTCGTTGATCATTTTTCATTATTTATAAACCTTAATGTATTTTTTCATTTTGGTTGGATATTTTTTTGAATAAATGTTTTCTTAGGTTATGATTAAAATAATGAAAACAAAAGAGGGTCCATGTGGAGAGCCTTTGATAAGGGAAATGATATAATGTACATAGATGTATGCTTTCCGAATTAATGGATTCTGGGTTAATGGGTCATGTGTTACCACAAGTTCTTGGTAATTTGAAAATTTATAAAGGGGTCATAGGTTGTTTTATAAGTAAATAATAGGTTGAAAACCCATCTATAGAAGATTAACACATCGGAAAAATATATTACAGGTCAGATAATGGTTGGGTGAATTTAATATCTATCCGGGGAGATGAGTTTTTTTGCATATCCAATTAAAAATAATTTCATGATGTTTAACTACATTTAACACCATGTAATACTCCAACCAGTTATATTAATGTATGTTTTAGGGTTGATTTTTCGATTCCCCCATGTGAATATCTACTCCTCTCAACTAAGGGAACCCTTATAAAGGATTTTGGTGTGTCAAACACCCTTTTGTACATCCCATTTGTGTGATCAATCATCAGTAAGTGGGTTTTCACTAGATATTCCTTCTCCCAATTGTTTCTCATGGAATTTTCTTATAATCTCTTGACCATGTGTTTTGTTAGTTTTTATCTTTATCGATTTTGATCTATGAAAATTATTTTTATCATATGAACATTCATCTATATGGTATTTTTCATTGGATATGTTGTTATATTTTCATTTAAAGGTAGGGGTGTAATATTTAACCACGTTGTATGATAATTTTCAATTATATATAATATATTGTATTTTTAGATACATAATATTTGATGACTAATTGAAATAATGTATTTAATTGTTCCTTAGAGTCCCTTTGGATCCAATTGGACAAGAACCTACCTTGTGGATATCATTTTGGTGAGAGAACCCTTGAAAATAAATCATTTGTTTAATGGATTAATGTATTTTTATGATGACTGGACTGTTGATGTTTTCATTATATATCATCACATTGTCTTGGATTTTTTATTGTGATAACTCGAATGTTATTGTTTTTGACAAATTGATATATGAAATTCCTAAATAAGTGTTAAATGATAATTTTCATAATTAATAATTGATCGATATTATGTGATATTGTGATTTTCTTTTTGATATTTCATGTATTTGGATTAAATTCTCAAATTCATATATAGAATTTTGGCCCCATGATACATGTAAAAATTATTATATAATAGGATAATCCCAATAACACAAGGTAAAATACTAATATAGAGGCATTGGGACAATTGATATGCTAAAATGATTATATAGAGAGCTATGCTCGATGACAGATGCTGAAATTCTAATATAGTGGGATTGTCCAAAATAAATGATGAGATTATTAAATAGTGTGTTTGAAAAAAAAATTTATGTTATAAATTGGTTCTATGGTTATGGTGGAATAGTTATAAGACATTTTTATATAAAAAAAATCATGGTTTAGTGGCAGGATATGATACCATGGTTATATAGTTGTGGATGGAATGTTTGTGAAACATGATCAGATATATTATAGAATACTGATTATGTATATTTATGTGGTATTAATTTAATTATTTAATTAATTAATACACATGTTTATTGACTTATTCTATATATTGGTTATCAGATCTGTTTGATTAGATGTGGTGGTGTCGAACTACTGAACTTTACTCACACCCTATTCTTACCATTATGAAGTACCTGAGTATATTATTTAGTAGAATTTTTGGATAAATTAAAATGACCTAATTTTTTATTAATTTCATTAATATTTGTGTATGAGATTATAGATGGAACATATTTTGAATTATAGAATGGGGACTTTTGAGTTCATTGTTGCATCTTCTTTTCATTAATTTGTCTTGTTTCTGTCATGACATTCAGTTAAATTCTAGGACACAATTAAATTAGACCTTAATTATTTATTTTATTATTTCGTTGGCTTCTCCTTTTGGTTTCTTCCATATTTTCTTGTATATTTTATTTATACACTATGATATTTATTTATTATTATTTATTATTCTATAGTTTTGTAACTCTTTAATCAAGGGTATAGTCTCCCATCTATACTTATCACACCCCATGCTAGTCGGCAACCTCTGGTTCAAAGGAGTCGTTACTGAAGTCTTGTAACCAACCCTTTTGGCCGAATTTGAGAGTGTCATATCGAGTAAGTTTACAAATTGGTATCAATGGAGGGGTATTTTATATTTAATTAATATTCAAGAAATGTATAAAAGGGATTAGAATGTGTTTGGAATTAGTAATGAGCTTGTGCATAGGATTTTACAACCCAAGTATGGGGGGAAATATGAGCTCCCACTGATGTAATTGTTTTTTGTGTTGTGTGATAGCTTATGTTTATGTTATTTCACCTTCACTGATTCACATGTTGGGTTAGATTTTGGTTCTATAATATTATAGGTTATTGAGATTTTTACTCATGACCTATTATAGCACGGGATGAGTATCCATGTTTAATAATTGTAACTTAGTTATATATTGACAAAAATTGTTTATGATAAAGACATGTTTATTTTTAATTTGATATATAATTTCTTTTGAACCATGATACGAGATACCTATTGTATATAATAAAATAAATAAATAGTTATTTCATGCTAAAAAACTTGTAAGGATTTTTTATAGAGACTAGGAATTAGTGTTTCTCAATTTATATGACTTTTTTATGTTCACCCTGTTATATCTAGTGTATTAAGGATTTTTTTCTGGTAGATAAAATGTCATCTCAAAGTCTTCGATATGAGAATCCGAAAAGTGATAAGCAGTATGCTCTTAATAATACTAAATTAGATAATCCAACAATTTTTAGGATCAAATGAATGTATAGCAATGTGAAAGCTTCATTACGGTCTTTAGATCCATGTAAAGAGATATTTTTTGCATTATTCCATTAATATATGATATGAAAATGTGAGTTTCAGAATTATCATTTTACTAAATTTACATGGGAGGGAGGAACCATGCATCTAAGCTCTTGATCATGTTTTCTGAAATGATCCTTAATAATTTTGAGAAAGCCATAGTTAGGATAATGAATCTTGCTTCATATATGCTTCATGGACCAGAAAAACATGGGTGGGACATTATGGAGCCGGAATTGAATTAGGTGGAGTAATCCTTAAAAGACATCATGAAGTCATTTTTGGGATATTTCTATTCGAATATGTTGACGAAATAGAAGGCTCGTGAGTTCATGCACCTGATGTGGGAGTTCATGATAATACTGGACAATTCTGAGCGTTTCACCAAAATATATTTATGTGAGACATATTTTGAAGATGATGTGATCTTCAGAACAATAAAAATATTGGATGGTCATCACTATGAGATCAATTTATAGGTGGAAATGTTCCAATCTAAGAAGTTTTGAAGATATCATTAACCAATCACTCATCATAAAAGGGAATATATGAAATTCCCCATGTAGTGGCTGGGAAAGAAAATTATGATCACTTCTTCTAGAGGAAATTACCATTTCTATATCATTTTAAATAGGGAAACAGTTTTCGGGGTAGTTTTAATCTATATCTAGATTTTGTTTCATTATCGTGTTAGCTATATGTAAATATGGGCTTTAATGGACCCAATTTTTTTACCCCACTTTAGAGTGTCACACATGAAGAAGATTGGTCCACCTAAATATGTTTTATTGGGAATGTAAGAACAATTTAGTGGAAGGAGAAATGGACTAGTATCCATGTCTTTGAAGGACTTAGTTATGTGTTAGCAGAACAATAGTATAGCTTGGATTTCAATTGGATGTTCTGGATGATGCAGATGATGTGGTTCCCCCCGTATAGGAATTAATTTTAAAAATTAATGGTATAACATAGGGGAGTTATGATGGAAACTAAGGAGGAGGGGATAGAATGATGTATGTTATGAAGACTACTCTGGTTATTGTGGATTTAATATCATATCAGAGTATACATAGTTTCTATCCCGCAATATAGAATAGAAACAATAGAGCTTTGAGTGTTGAAAGTTCAATTGGATGATCTATAATCTAATGGGTTTAAACAAACTAGTACATCTCATTTCAGTTATCCATTTCTCTAAACTGGGATGTTTGATGGGTCATTGGACATATATGTAAATAATTGAAGATTGAACAGGATGATGTTTATGAAATGATATCTTCCTCCATGCATCAATGATATCTTCAATCAATTGGGAAGTTATAATATATTATTCCTGATTTATTTGATGTTAGGATACCATCAGTTTAGGGAAAGGCCAATGAACATACCTTAGACCACTTTTAGTAGAATTTATTTCTTGTATGAGTTCTTAATTGATGTCGTTTGGTTTGAACAATGGACTGGTGGTATTAATGGACTTGGTGAATAGGACCGTTCATCCATTTTTTGTTTTTTTGTTGTGTTTTCCTTATATGAAATGTTACTGTACTCCCATTCAAATAATGATGATGTATAACATTTTGACATCATCTTAAATACATTGAGAGAGCATTGACATTATTCTTATATATAAAAATGTAGTTTATTGATTGATAAGGTTAACTTCATGGTCCATGCAATCATAATGTTTGGAGAATCACTGTTCATTTGGAAAGTTGTACTCATAGAATCTTGGGAACAACCAAATAATGTATTTGAGAGTTGGAGTTTTCAAGCATTATCATGTTATTATCAGTGATTTATCTAGGACATAACCCATTTGGAAACACCAATGTCCGGTATTTCAAAAATGGGTGTCATGTTTCATTAGTTTGGTTCTTGTGAGATAGAATTTTAGGAGATTAAATGAAGTATAACCATATAATCTATCATTTTTTACCTATGAAATGTAAATAATATACCATTTATTGTAATTCGTTTGACAATGAAATCATATTAGTTCTAATTTAAGAGGGTGAAGTTGTTAATTATGTCCTTGGACAGTTGAATCCACATGAGAGGAATTATCCTTCTCACGACATGGAGTTAGTAATGGTTGGAAATTCCATGGGATATTGGACGAATTGTATCATGTTTGAGTGGTTTTTAGTCTACATTGATCAGAAGAGAATCGAGTATATCTTTTATTAGTGAGACCTAATCGATCGAAAGAAGAGGTGGGTTGAGTATCTGTTGTCTTTCATATTCATGTTGCAATGACCCTCTTTGTATTCATGAATCAAGATATATAGGAGCCTCAGGTATATGTATCATTGATATTGATATCTATGATACCCATGATTCTTGAATGGATCAAGACTAAGCTTTTATCAAATCTAGATGTCCCTGTTCTGATAAAAAACCTGTATGGTGGGGAGACAACATCAGGATGGTCACATGGTAGTGGTAATTTTCACCTTTTTGTGGCCATGACTGGGTTCTTATGTGATTTCGAGAGAGGTTTTGAATGTGTTTCATGATTCTAGACGGTTATTATATCATAGTTTAATAATAAGTATTGTGAAATTTAGAAAATGATGGTGGGTTTGAATGAAAAAAGAAGGTATTAGGTAGCTTGTCTAGATGTTTCACTTTTCTGCAGGTGAATGCTGAGCATCGGAGGTCAGTAGGGTTTTTTAAGCCTTAAAAATTTCCTATGTGGAAATGGGATGAGGTCACTACATAAATTGTGATATGATTACCCATGAAAATCCATAAGAATAATATTGTTATGGATTTTTTGGATCGACTGATGAAGGTATCCCATTTCTTTTCTATGATGTTGACCGTGATGATTAGGGTTGTCATTAATTGCACAATGTTGTTCGGGTGCATCGTGATTTTAGGAGTATCATTTGGGATAGTGATCCTCATTTAACATCATATTTCATGGTGGGTATTCTGAAGTGTTTGTGATCCCAAATTATTTTGAGTACGACTTATCATCCTTAGACTGATGGTCAATCTGAGTGGACTATAAAGGTTCTTGAGTAAATTCTTTGAGCATGTGTTTTGGATTTTTTTGGTTCATTGGAGAATTATATAGATGTCATTAATTTTTTATATAATTATAACATTAATTTATCCAAAAAATGGAACAATTACATTATTTTTATTGTAGACCATTCTGTTATCCACTTCTCTGGTTAGAGGCAAGTGATTCAGCACTTGTTGGGCCTAGTCTCATGCAGTAGATATCAGGGAAAGTTTATTTGATAAGATAGTGGTTGGTGACAATTAAAATTAGGTAAAAATGTTACCGAGAACATTGATGATGACCTCTAGAGTTTGATTTTGGTCATCCTGTTTTCCTTCAGGTGTTTCTAAGGTTGAGATAACATTGTATCAGGAAACTAGGAATGATAACACCAAGGTTTTTTAGCCTATTTGGTATAGTTGATAGGTTCTATCTAGTGGTGTTCCATTTATCACTTACATTGTAATAAAAATAAATGCATGATTTGTTCCATGTGTTGTACCTTTGAACATATCTTCTAAAACCCTATCATGTGATAGATTTAGTTGATGTTGAACATAGTACTAACACATCCATTGAAGAGTTTGTAATAAAGATTTAGGATCCAAGTTATATGTATCTCCTCGGTGGGAAAATATCTTTGGTTCATGTGTAGTGGTAGCATGGGAGAGTTTTTGATTATACATGTGAGAGAGAGAGTCTAATGCGTGAGCACATTGGTTATACTTGTTCATAGATAACTCATAATGATGTTTGGAGCATCTCAAGGATTTTTTATATGGTTGGGATGTTTTATGATCCCATATTTTTACAGTCATTTCTCGATCTAAGAATTTCATTAAACATTTATTAGTTTAGTTTTTCCTCAACAACAATACCTTGGTGTTTGTTTTTTCAATATGGATGACTAGTTGTTTTAATAATCAGAGTCTTATGATTTGAGGAAACATGAGAATACTAGAGAGGATCCAAGTGGAGGTCTTTTTATAGTAAATATGACATAAATTATAGAAATATATTCTAGATTAATTAATGGAGTTTTTTTTGTGTTTCTAGTTTAACCATGTGCTCATGGAATGTTATTAATATTTAATGGAATTTCAGGTTGTTAAATAAGGAAAATGGGATAAAAACCCATCTGAAAAACATTTTCATATCATTTTACATTATTACATGTTGGGTATTTTTAGGTGAATTTAATATTAACCTGAGGTAGCTGGTTTGTAAGAATATCCCATTATAAATAATTACACAACATGTAACTAAATTACATGCCCTATAAATATGTGACATGTTGTTGAAAAGAATGTCATGTGGATGATATTTCTATTCACATGCATACTTATCTTCTCCTTTAAACCTAGGGAAAAACTCTTGGTGATATTGGAGTGACAACATTCCATAAAAACATCTCTCTATTTTGAATAGTCCTTGGTATGTGCTTTGGGTCCATTTTTTAATTAACATGATTGATTCTCCAGATTTTGTAGTTCAATATCTTCACCTTCTGCATTGATCGAGTTGATTTTCATTAGCTTTGATCTAGGTACATTCTTGTGATAATCTGCACATTCATTCTCATGGATGTTTTCCATAGCAACCATTGATTGGTTTTCATTTAAAGGTAGTGGGTCCAAACCTTTACCATGTGGTTGGATAATTGTAATTTATGAGAAATATTGATATTATTCCTACATAATGTGTACTAAAAAAATTTAAATAATTAATTAAATTATTTCATGGAGTCTCTTTAGTTCCAATTGGAAAATTATATATCTTTTGGATACCTTTTGGGCTAGAAAACCCATTTAAATAAATGAATTGTTTAATGGATTAATGTGTGTTTAGCATGACATGGATCGTGAGTGTTTTTTTGATATAGTTTCACCATGGAATGGATTGTTTTTTGAGATAACTGGAATGTTATTGATGATGAAAAATAGGTATATTATATATGTAAATTAATTTAAAATTTTAATTTTTATAATTAACCACGAATCCATATGATGTGATGTTCTGATATCCTTATCGCTAGGAATTGTGTTATAAAGAAATGTCAAAATGGTTATATAGTGAGTTGTCCCAGTGATTCACATTGAAATGAATATATAGTGGTCTAGGCCAAATAACAGATTCTAAAAAGATAATATATTTGGTTGGTCCCAATTGATATGAAAAATTGCTCATATAGAGGGCTAGGCCCAGTATATGAGTATTAAAATTCTTATATATGGGGCTCAACGAATATTAAATGCATAAATAATTATTCATCATGTTTAAATTAGATTGATCTGTAATACCTTTGTTATAAAGTTATTATTGGAAAGGTTATAAGACTTTCTTATTGAAATTTCTGTGTGGCAGTGAGGAAAGTTATGTTACCATGGTTATGTGGGTATGGTTGTGAGACATGCTCAGAGATAATACAGTATGGATCCAAAGTAGGTTCATGTAGTATTATATTAATTCTGTAATTAACTATTGTAACTGTTTATTTTCTTATTACATAAACTTGATAGTAGAAAAATTTGATTAGACACGGTGGTATCTACCTAATGAATTTTATTCAAATCCTATTCGGGCTTCTCTTAGGTACCCTAGTAGATTATATGGATACAGGATTGGACAAGGGTAATAGACATTGCCATTGATTTTTCTCTTTACTATATCTAATGTAATTTGGATATGGTACCAACCTGGGATTTAGGACTAGGTACATTTCAGTATTTTGTCTAGTCTACTAGTCTTCATTTAATATTTTTTATAGAATGACATTTATTTACATTCCAGTAAGTCATTACATTATTCCTATATTATTTATTTCATTATATAGTTTCTTTCTATTGTTGGTTTTTGGAGTGTTATATTGTATCTTTTAATTCTGCAATCTGATTTTTAATTATTGTAATTGATTATTCTACTTTTTTTTAACTTTATAACCAGGGGTTATAGTCTTCACACTATTCTTATCACACCCTCGCTACTATTCGGAATCCTCTAGATTATGGGTAGGAAAACTTGATTCCTTGTAACAAACACTTTTTAACAATGTGAGGTAGTTTCAAATCAGGGTACATTACACTATGACTTTGTTTTTTTATTTTCCTAGGTGGTTTTTATCTCTTGTAATGATTGATTTTCAATCTACGTACTTTTCCAGTTCCAGAAGAAATAATTAATGAATAAGGGTATTTAATGTGATTGAATTTTACAACTAAAATAAACACATATACTCTCTTATTTTTTTTGTTACGTAATTGCTTAATATTGAGACATGTTAAAGTAAAAAAAGACAATGAATTGAAAATGTAGTCCTTATAGACAATATGATAGTAAATTTAAGGAATTCAAAGATAAATAATCTCTACATCCACTGGTATATATATATAAACAATCATGGAAAAAAAGTGGCATGATGGACTAGGGGGCAAGAAATCCCATTACATAGTCCCAGGACACTACGTTGTGTCTATGATTAACTGGGTATTCCCCCATGCTAGCATCATCATTCCTATGTTTTCATTTATCACTATCATCTGATGACACCACCTGTGGATGAATTGCAAGACTAGGGCCTTTAACACAATTATGGGGGGGTGACCAGACAAATGGAATTGAAGGATTTTAATAACAGTGGTGGGGTTACCATTTAGAATATATTCTATTCATTATGATTTATATTCTAATTGAAAATTTAAAAAAAAATGCACACATAGACACCCCGATATGTATATATATATATATATATTAAAATGAATACATATTATTAAAATGAAATTTAATATATATATATATATATATATAAATCTAAATAATATTACAGTAGTTTCTTTTGAGTGACATTAATTATTGGTTTTATAAATGATGACATATATATAATAATTATATCAATAATATATTTAAATATAAAAAAAAATCTATATAATTAATTATTTATAAATAATTTTAATAATTTTATTTTATTTAACTATATGTAATCTTGCTATAATATATATATATATATATATATATATTCACACATAAATTATTGTCCTGAATAAAATTTTTGTGATTGTTCAATTTTTTATGTTCTTATGCAAGTGTTCAAATACTACAATGATATATGTGAAATTAAAAAAAATCAATTACACAATGTAATATTCATATAAATTCACAAAAAAAACACAGACATACAAACATATAAACATACTCATACATACAAATCCACACAAACATACACATACATACAACTACATACACATACACATACATACACATATAGATGGATCCGTATACATGTACATGAACATACAACCGGGTAAATTCACATACACATTCATACACATACAAAAAAATACATATTAAAACATAAAAATACATATATATATATATATACAAGTGAAATTACACATAGAAACCAATACACATACACATGAATATATATAAATATGCACATATATACACATGTACATATATATCTACATGCAGATATAGAATTGCACATACAAAAAATTTAAAAACACATACATATACATACGTTCACAAAAATACACACACATGGACATACACAAACATATATATATGCATGAACATATAAATACATAAATATTAATACACATACACATACATCCATATACATGCTTAAATAGATTGTCACACATACATCACACACGAAAACATGCACATTATTTCACACACACATAATTGAATATGTATTAGCTCCCTTTATTAGTTCTCTTTGGAACTAATAAAGCATATCACTATATTTCTTGGAATTTTTAGTATTGAAATTAATATGAGTGTTTCACAATATGTGTAATCCACATTCACATTTCCAGTGTAATAAAAGCATTTTGAAAGTATTGATTGAACAGTTCACACAAGTTGAATGTATAGTTCCTTCGAGAAATTTTAATCCAATCCCAAAATAACATTGGTTAATACAATTAGGAATAACCCATTTGGTAAATAATAACTAACATAAAACCTATGATCTACACCTCAATTAAATTTTTTTGATTATTTAAAATGTTATATTGTGGTTTAGGTGACAGAAATGATGCTGTTAGAATACATGATTATTCTTGTTGGGATGTATGTAGGTAAAATGAACTAAAATAATAATCTCATTTTTCATCATCCACATATATGAATTTATTATTCTATATGGAATACTATCATATTGAAACCACATGGTATCTTCCAGCCCCTTTTTATTTGTCCATGATGCATGAAAAACAAGCTATAATAATTTTGGAAGTATTCACTTTTATCACCCACATTGCTATTGATTTCTAAATGGACATAGTAAAAATGGGAGGAAATTATCCATATAGATGTGAGAATAGTTTACTTTTTGATGATTTATTTGGTGTGGAGGTACTATGTGGTTCTTTTTTTAATCCATATGGATAATGATTTTCTCTGCTAATATCTAAATAGAATATTCCAGTGCATTCTAGGGATGTTTACGCATGTAAGTTTTTATTTTCAACATTAAAATATATAGTGTAATGAATCCCCTATATATAAATTTAGAGATGTTTATTCCCTTTTGAGACCTAAATCCCTGATATGGAATTATTTATCACATTAGAGACACGAGAAACTATGGTAACACCGATAAATTTTTGAACATCGAATACAGTAGTGACCATCACTTGAATAAAAAAAAATCACTATTGGGAACCAAGAAGATGTTGTGAACAAGATACAAAAAATGAAGATTTAAACACTGTGAAAACGATTTACACACCGTGTAAATGGTAATATTCATGTTTAAAAAAAGGTGACGGTTTTTTGGGTGTTATTAGATCTTAGAGGATTATGAAATGTGATAGTGGATTACATATCAGGTAAACATTGATGGTTGTTTTTTTAGGGATTTGCATGGAAATTTTTTATTTAGTTTAGTCAAAGACTCTTTACTATAGTCCTAAGATCAATTCTATGTGATTTTGGTGAAAATATGTCATTTCAGATCGATTCCATTTGTGTTTGATCATCTGGGAGGGTGTGTTGCATCTGAATGGGTAATATATCATTTCTACTACATCGTTACCACTTATTAGGGTTGATTTTTGTGCCACATTTATATATCTATTTATTTTTGATGTAAATTCTCTTGATTCCTTTCTAGATATGTCGTTTTATCATTTTTCAAGGGTAGGTTCCTTTTTTTATTATTGTGTTGGGGGTCTTAGTTCATTGAGGTGTATTGTGATCTATTATCCCCCAATAAAAATTTTGTTTTTATAATTGGTTATGCTATTTGGATATTGATTTTAGGGCCACTATTATTTCCTTTATGTTATTTCATGTTAGTGGATACCATTATGGGTGTGTGTGACCCATGTTTTGAGGTAGTTGGTTCAGTATCTATCGATTTTTGGATGAACTACATTAATTTGGTTTTTGATAAAATTTATTATAAATTATATGGAAGGATTCAATAATGGGTTTTTGTGTTGAAATGAATTTTTGAAAAAATAAAGTTTTTCAATTTTTTTGGTAAAAGAAAATCTATTTTTAATGTATAGTGAATTATATTTTTAAAATGATTTCAAAATAAAGTCATTAAGAAATGTTTTGTAAAATAGATCACAATGTAATTCTAGTTTATATAGGTGTATGGTTTAGTTATAGTCCCTGTAAATTGAAAAAAAATATGGGGTTCCCTCATGGGGTGTTCATCTACTCCCTATGTAAGTTGTAAAAGGGGATTGAAAGACACAAATAGAGGGTTCACATTATTGGGAGTCCATGTGCATCCAATATTTAATTCATATGTATTGGTTCTGTATGTGTGTGATTATATATGTTGGGGTTATGGGCGTCCTAGCAATCCTGACCTATTGTGATCCTTGGTGTGATGTTTCATGTTCTTTGTCTGATTTAGGATTTTTCAGATTATATTATTTTTCTTCAAACATAAATGGATTTCATATGACATGTGATAAATAATATTGTTTTATATGATATATCTACATTTATATATTTATATGATATTATTTGAAACAATTTCTCCTAGATTTATTTATAATTGAGAAAAATGAGGGAACGAATTGTTTTTCCATGGTTTTGATATAAAATATATTTAATTATTATACATGCATTATTTTTTTAAAATTTGAGAATGTTCAGATTATTTTACAATTACATATTGTGGAACACCTTGGTGGGATCTTATTTATCCTATTATCATACAATTATGCACACCTTTGGCATTGTGTAGACCTATGCCTTTCATTCGTTGGAGGGAAAGGCAAGTCGTTGTAGTGAGACAGTGGTGTTTTTTGCAGTAATGTCTGGGTAACTAGTGGTGAGATAGTTTGAGTGTCCCACACTATCACATGGATTTGGTATTTTCCTATTTTAATTTTCCATTGATGATTCTAATTTTACATAGGTATGATCATCCAGCTTTTTAGTTGTATCATTTCCCCGTTCTTCTTTCAGTTATGGGATATTTTATCGCTTTCATATTTCACTATGTTACATGTGTGTGTGTGTGTATATATTCCATTATTTTGCTTATGTTTCCAAAAAATCATTACATATGGTTTTATTTTGATTCAATATTTCTAGCTGCTAGCTCGTGGGGATCGGTAACGCCCTTCAGGTATGTAATGGGTCGGGTCAGGTACTTTATTTTGAGGGTATTCAGGTCAATTCATGATTGTATTATCTTGAGACATTATTTAATATTTTTATTAAATATGTTAAATTAATTTTATTTCAATAAATTCATGATACACCATGCATAGATTATTATATAAGCAAATTATAATTTTATCTTGTGATGCATGCAATTCCAGGCCTAAAAAAATTTGATACTCCTTTAAAATATAACTATATAAACATGATGATTATAAACCTTCCATTATGTTTGAGGGTATAAATAATGATAAATGAATTATTAAATATATATGGTTAACATATATATTAAATAAATTCATTGGTTCTATACTAATTAAAAATAAATGAATAATCATTTCAAAGAGAGAAAACATTTTTCTGAAAAACATTAATTTTATGAAAGTCATTGTAGTAATAATTTGAAAACATAATTTTAAAAAAATTACAATTTTTATAAAATTTATTTCTAAAAAAATAATTTATTAAATACAAATTTCAATAATATAATTGTGGTAGTTTTTTGAGAAATTACAAAAAAAATTAATTTGTCGATGAATATTTGTAAATACTAATTTTTATGGAAAATTGACTTTAAATTTAAATTATTAACAATGTTAAATTTTTTTTTGTAATAACTTTTAAATTAAAATTAGTTAAATTATATTATTATTTTTCTAATTTTATTTATTTTAATCATTTCTATTATGATTTTTGATATTAAAACATTTTAAACATATGAGAATGTTTTCTTTGGAAAGTTGCTCTTTCATCGCATAAATGGTTTATTTTTAAATAAAATTATATTAAATCATTGAGTTGATTTTTTATATATATATTCCATATTTTTAATAATAAATATTTATAGTTTTTAATAATTTCGACTATAATTTTTACCATAATTATTGCTGAAAACATTAAAATTTAATTACCATGGGTATGGTAAAAATGAGTTTTCTGGGGGTTAAACAAAAAATAAAAAAGGATAAAAGAACCAATAAACCCCTCCAATATCTATTTTATTGAGTATATAAATATTATAACCACTGAAGATCTATTATGGATCATTTCTTATCTCTATGGCATTTCAAATATGTGTGTACACCTCATTGTTTTCACTAATTACATGTGTCTGACTCTCCTCATTTATAAAAGGCCACCCCTCTACTCTCCTCTTCCGACATCCAAAACCGGTTTTGATATACAATACCTAAAAAAAATACATTCCTAATTTTCCTCCCCATGTCTTATATATCTTGTTTTGATTATTAATCTTTCTTTATAACGATTTAGGTAAGAGATAAAATACACTCTCTGAAGAAGAGGTAAAATTATTAAATGTATGTATTTGTTTTCTTTATTCATCCACCTCACTAAAAATTATTTAACTATGAAAAAATAATAACACCAATATCTATAATATTATTATATGATATTATGTTAATTACATAAACCATATCCATCTCCACCTCCATGAAATGGGAAGTGAAAAAGTCAGTTGTGTGTGTGGCGGACTACCACCTCGTGAACCGATTTTATTAATTTTCTATAACCAACCTTAAAGGATCGATATAATTTTGAATTTAACATATTTAATTTATTTTTTTGAAATTAATTAAAAATTTAATTATGATACAACATATACATTCTTATATTAAATTATGTGGGGGATATGATTAAGTCACTCATGTGTACGACCGACTAGCACTTTACGAAGAATTGTGACTTTTTTTTATTTACATTTTACAGGAATTATAGTAATATTATATATAATGAGTATATATTATATTAATTATCTAAACACAATTCTTTAAAAAAAAATCTTTTATAAATTATTATCATTAGGTCTATAGGAATATAATAGTGTCTCTTGTGTGAATGTGTGGACTACGACCACCACAAAAAAGTTATTAATGTTTTCCAATTATTTACACAGATGGTATTGAGGATGTATATGATTAATATAAATAATATATAATATTTAATAATTATTCATGAAATATTAATTAATATTTTTTTCCTTTCATTCTATCCATAAAAAAATGGACACAACGATCATACGTATATACAACCTACCATCTCTATAAACTATGAAAACCATTTTCTAACCATAGTTTTCCTAAATTAACATAAATAAATATATAATTAATATATATGATATTTATATCAAGTTAAACTTTTCGATATTATATGACAATGACAAAATTAAATGGACCGAAATTACTAAACTAAAACCTACATGAAAAATGAAGTATTATCACATGAAATCATTATTCTAATACAGAATTCATAATAAAATGGTAAAAAAATGTAAAATTAAATAATATATAATAAAAAAATTGTTTTGGTTCCTTAATATATTAATAATTAAGATGTATTTATTATTCAGGTGGTTCGGAAACATTAAAAATTAGTCCATCGTGATGTAAGGGTTTATTATCATACTTTTACATCCATGAAATATGATCAATATTCCCACATATTAATTTTTTGGATTATATACTACCTAATTGAAATGATACATAATGATTATGTTTATATTATATGAATTTAATGTTTCATTTTATGATTAATTATTTTATGGATAATCCGATATTGAAGTTACAAAATTGGAAATTGTTAATTTCACAATCAATCATTATTATGGATTGTCTTTGTCTTATATAT
Organism: Viscum album; assembly: GCA_963277665.1. NCBI lineage: Eukaryota > Viridiplantae > Streptophyta > Magnoliopsida > Santalales > Viscaceae > Viscum > Viscum album. The sequence continues at coordinate 1,219,916,438 of OY728142.1, read as the reverse complement.
CCCTTGGGGGAAATATTTAATATTTCCATATCAGAATAAATATATCATCTATAAACTATTAATTCATGAAATTTTTCATGTAACATCACAATTTTTCTTCCATGTGGTACATAACTTGATTGCGATTTTATTATAAAAATCAAACATTATTTCAATCTTCGGTGAAAAATCATTCTACATAAAAATACATATATTCTAAAAAAATATCATATTTTTGTTTACATTTTAATATTTGTTATTAATTTTTACACATTTTAGTTTTTTATAAAAAAATTGTGTATTATCCATCTAATTTTATAAAAAATTCTTGTATGTTATTTACTGGAAATGTGAATGGAATCTTTGTTTTAATTTGTACGACATAAACAAAATTTCCCTCCAGTGTAACCCATCAATATTTTAAATTTAGTTTATAAATTTTCAATTTTAATAATCAAATAAAATTGTTTTCATCATAATCTATGTTCTTTTTAAATAGAATACTATCAAAATTAAAAGAATAATTTCTTCAAAAATGTTGTTAATAATATTTTGATGGAATTTTTATTCATCAGTGACAACAACCCTATATTGTAAATTTGATACAGTGGTGATATTTTCTATTTACATCATATTAAATATTTTTTTTGATGGTTAATAATGAGATTTTTTAATTATGTTTAATTTTATAAACATTCACCACATTACTCTAGATGATTTTGGATTATGTTTATCTGATTGGGGTATTTATTAACATTTAGTATTTATTTTTTCTATGTGAATTTTTGATTCATTATTTTTCACCAGTTTTATATGAGGGGTTAATTGGACATAGTATGTGATGGGTGGGTTCTGGTTATATATATCCCCTTTATGAGTCTATAAGTCTCATGAGACAAATTTGTTTTCCAAATTAGATAGTTTTCTACTCACAAATTTAAATTGTTTTGTCAATAGTCTTGACAATATGTTTCAATTGTTCATAAATATGAGTTTTCTTATTATGATATCATTTATTTATGTCCATGTTATTAATAGAATAGTTATAATATCCACAGATAACCTTAATTATTATTTGATTGTTTAAATTGCTTTATTTCTTCATCATTTATTTATTCCATATTATGCTCAGTTATTTGATTAAGTGGCATGTGTTCCAGTTATTTACCATTATATATTGATCATGATTATTTTGTCATTATAATTACATTGTATGATTACTCTTACTATGAATATGATCTCTCCAATTTCATTTGTTTTATTTTGACCATGAAACCTAGAAATGTTTTGTGATTGATATACAAGGATACACTGTGAGGAATAAAAGAATTCAGAAAGAAAATGCCTTGTTTATTTTTTGATTTCAGTTATAATTTATATTTCAAGTGTGTATTTTGTTTAAAAAGATTTATAAACTATCCAGTTAGTTGGAATAAAATTAATTTTATGTAAAAACAATTTAATAATGTATCCATCGGCACTTTGCTATGGGGTTTGATTTCTTTATAGTTTTAATTCCAAAGTAGGACTTATTGTTGCTTTGTGGAACGTTATGTGGAAATATGAATCATTAATTCTATATATGGGGGTGAAATTAGTGGATCTTGGAGATGGGAGTTATTACATTTTAATATAATCAACCTAAATACATTAGAATAACTATTTAGGCCACATCTTGTGTTTTGGGGAAGGAAAATATGGATATTTCCACAATAAATTTAATTAATCATGACATTTAATGTACAATGTTGATTGGTATTAGAAAATATAATGTACTATGAGATTATTAATATAACAAAAAATGTTTCAACTCATATATTTTTTCAATTATGATAATGTAATTAAAGTCTAGTTTTATTATTTTAAGAAAATTTGAATGTTTATTGACATTGATATCCATATGACATTTATTGTAAAATGAAATCCTCATATGATTCACTAACCTCCAAGTGTTGGACATGTTCATGTACATTATATTATGATAAGAATTAATGAATTATGAATTAGAAGCATTGGTTTATGATTTACCACTTCTTGGCATGAGTGAAGAAGAGAACAATCTTTTTAAAACACATTTGGATTAGGCACTCACTAATACAAAAAAAAGACATGCAGCAATAGACCAATAACCACAATCATGTTTCTCTATGGTTATAGGTCACCAATAACAAATAAAAAATGTATGTGGATATAGGTGTCATATAGCCACGAGTAGTGTTTTCCTATGTCTATATCATTACCCATGCTAACGTGGGGAAATTATTTACCATTAAAATGGAATTTGAAAAAAAATTATTGCCATGAGTGTCCCATACGTATGGCTATAGGGTTTTTAGACTAGGTCTATAGAAACCAGTTTATTGAGCCAATCATAATTGAAAGCTTGTTGCAAAAGGTTCTCATACCCATTTTTATTGGGAGGTGTGATGAGAGCATATATCCATTGTATACTATTTTTTGTTGAAATAGAAGGCTTTTAATCATGACTGTCAAGGTTTTGGGATATATGGTAGTGAGATAGGAGGTTTTAGTTTGTGGTCCCGTGGACTATGGCTATAGTCCCAATAAATGGACCCTATAGCCACAATCAATTATAAACATGGCTATATATTTGTATGTTTGGATCAAAATTGTAATGTATTTAATAATAATAATTCATTATGTTTATTAAATAATATATATATATATATATTATGTTTGTGTAAACAATGGGACATTAGCTTATTGATTGTATGTATTGGTTTATATGCTGGATACAATATATTTAAACTCATTGTTAACCTTTTTTTTAATGGATATATACATGGTCTCCATGATCATTGATATAGGTCACCCACATGGACTGGATTATAGCCTTCTGCTTCGTGCTCATAATTATATGTTAGTGTTGGATCAGTTTCCATGTGGGATGGCCTATATCCAATATGTTGTATCTATGACCACTAATACAGATTCAACCTTTAATAGTGAAAAAATTGCATATATATATTCTATAAAAGAAATAACTATTGGAGAAATGTTTAAAGATGATATTTACCATTATAAAAAAAGTCACTGAGTGCGGAATAGATCACCAACATTTTTTAGCATTGATAAATAAGTTTAATTTTTTTCCTATGCACCACAACAGTCCCTTTTTAAGCATTCATTAAAACCTTTATCAGCACTTCACACTCTACAAACCTCTATCATGCACCACCCAACCCATACATAGCACTCTTGAACACCCACCCACAAATTCTCAATACTGGAATGGCTCCAAAAGAATATTCTCATACTAGGAATTGATCATCAGAACTCCATTCTAGTTTTTAATTCCCTTTACCAATCATCCAATCATGTTTTGATTTATATTTTATAATGTCTCTATTTATTCATTTATAATTTTATCTTTGTGATATATATATATATATATTCACACTTATATATATTTACATATATCACATATTAATATTATTTTATATGTATTTATATTTTTCATATATTATTATTAATTTATATATATTTAAATATATATATATATGTTTATTAAAAACAATATGTATATATAAACCTTATATATACATTACTATAAGAATAATTATATATATATTATTATATTTTTATAATGTATAAAAATGGTTAGACAATGTTTTAAATATAATGGATGATAATTAATTTCATATGATTTATATAAATATTTGTAAACGATTTTTCAAATTATTCCTATATTGAGATATAAATTTTATACATTACATATATATATTTATATATCTATATATTTACATATATATTTATACATATTTACATGTAAGTGTGTATTTATATATAATATTTTATAATGTATTCATAAATATATAATGTAGATACATATTTATGAAATATTTAACGATAATGGTTTATATATCTATAAATACATTAATATATAATGTATATAATAAATAATTAAAGAGGAAAAATTTAATGGTTTCCCATCCTATAGATAGGAAACCATTTAAAAATTTATTAGGACATTTTCCCTTAAAGATGATCATATTCAAATTATTGTACAAATACTTGTTATTGAACGCTATGGTGGGATCCTACTGATCCTTCTATATCACATCTTATAGACACATTCACCAGTGCTTAGATCATAATATAAATTTCGGTATGGGTTAAGGTAAGGAGTCATAATGAGGAGGTGAGGATTCAGACAGCTATGTTTGGGATGCTGGTGGTGAGATTGTGGGAGTTTCCAATGACAACACATGGAGTTTCTAGTTTTCTATTTTAGTTTTGCTTTAATATTTGGAAATTTACGTAGTGTTATTCTGACTTCGATTTATGTAGTATAATTTTGGTCATATTATTCTATTTTTGTAATATTTTATCACTTCCACAGTTTCCCTATATTACATCTGTATATCTCATGGTGTTGCTTCTGGCTAGAATAAATCCTTCCTTCTTGTTTTTTTATGCTTGGGTTCTAGTCGCCAGCCCTTGGGGACCAAGAACTCTCGTTGAGTATGTCATGGGTCAGGTAGGGTACTAGTTTGAGAGTGTTCTGGGGCGAGTGAGTTAGATTTTGGTAACAGATGGAGGTTTTTACTAAAGAATAATTATCTTAGGATGCTTGGTAGATTGTAGATAGGATTGTTTGGACATGAGATGTACGTTTTATTGAGTGTCTGGATAGCTCATTCAATTATGAGACATATTTTATCATAGTATGTTGGGTGTCTATCTCCTATACTGAGTTATTTATTTTATTCTATGTTTTTTTATTGTTTTCTAGTTCAAACTATGATTATTTCATTATTTGATTGTATATTATCATTCTGTGTATAGCAGTATACCTCTATGACATCTTCCATAGATTCCATATGAGGGTGCAGTTAACTATCCAAATGGGAATACTCCTCTAGGGAAATATATTATCTTGGTAATGATGAATTTTTTTTCTTAACAAGAATGATACACAATTATAGAGAATCTTTTTTTGAGTTACATCTAGGAGTTGTAGGAGATAAAGATCTATAACAAGATTTCTTACATGAAAATCCCCCATCCATCAAGAGTAATAATTAACATCAGTAAGTAGAGGACAGGCTAGATATTATTGATGAGATCTTTTACTTCCAAGATTTTCCTGAGATTTTCATGGTAAATTGTATAGTTTTAAGAGATGAGGGTCCCAACATGTGATGGTGGTATTCCCTGCTATAGAAAGATAAGAATGTGGTATTAGGTTGGAAGGTCTTTTAAACCATCTTCATTTGGTAGTTTTTTATAGAGCCTCTAGTGATGGAAATTTCTATGGAGTTCCCCTCTTTGTAGTGGGAGAACATTCATTTTCATTATACACCAATAGGTTGGCTATGTTGTTTTTCTTCATCCGGGGTGGTAAATAATTACCAGTTGAAATATTATAAATACATGAAGGGCATGGGACTAGATATCATATTAATGTAATTAATTCTGAAACTTTTTTCCAATGAAAATATTATGGGGTTGGTGATGATAGACACAATGAATATGGAAGGCATGGTTGGTTATTATATAACTTCTCTTCAACCAAGTGGAGAATTTAGTAAAATAATGGGAAAGAATAGATTGTGGCAAGGTCATTGTTGGAGTGGTGGAGATGGTACTCAAAATAAAACCTCATAGGCACATCAAGTTGTAGCTAGTGGTGTTCCTTTAGATTGACATTAGTGTGTAATGGTTAGAAACATCCAAAATTATTTTCCGATAACTGAAAATATATGCATCATTTTGCAATGTTATGGTCATCTGTATCATGTAAATCAGATTATGTATATTCCTCGTAGTGGTCATAGATTATCATTTACAAAGGTTTCTATGGTGAAATCAAAGGATTCAATGACTACAAGACTCCAGCCACATGACTTAATATTGAATCACCTCCATATATTATATGACATTCAAATAGAGGTATATGAAAGTATAATGACAATGTGGGGTTCTAAATTCTTTCATCTTCAGTAGTTATTATTTTTTGAGTATTATTTATTCCAACTCATTTATCTATGTCCATTTTGTTGAAATGAATAATCTTTCAACTAGTCTGATAAACTTTATTATGGATTCAGTAATTACAATTGAAGAGAAAAGAGTAGAGGTTTTTTTGTCCTTATGCACTTTCGATAGTTCATTCATAGTTGTCATTTGATTTCATTTTTCTCAATCTGGGAATATATAATGTCATCATAAGGATATATTGGCTTCATAGTCATTATGTTGAGGTTTATTGTCATCATATGAGTGTCTATATTATTTTGACTAATGGGTTTTGTTTTGTTTTTTAGGATGAGTGGGATCCAAGGTATCATTGTGATGGAATTTTCTAACAAGATATCAAGAGTGTTTTGGCTAATTTTAGAGTTCATCTATTTTATGTCATATATTTTTTTGGCATTCTCTCTATTGTTCATTATTTTATTGACATTTTCTCATTATTTTTCTATGATCTTCCATTGCATAGGGAGTGAGAGGTTATGACAGACTAGGTGATAGGTAAACCTCTAATTTTGATAACTTCTTATTATATGGAGCCAACAGAGTTGAGAGAAGACATGATTTAGTTGGATTTTCTAATGGTGAAATGTTTTGTTTTCCCTAGTGTTTCATCCTACGTATCCCCTACAATCATTACCATGATGGAATATGGATTACTCCAATTTTGTGTTTATTTTTGAGATGATGGACCATGTAATTATTAAGAACAAGTATCATAGGCCATGTGTGTATTATTTTTTTCTATTTAAGTAGAGAAGAGTGTTTTTCAGTGATTTCTCTTCATTCTTGTTTTCATCTACATAGTGATCTGAAATCTGATGCATCATAGAGGATGTCCAAGAGTAGGTATGACCATTATTAATATCATATTATTCTATTTGTTCTAACTAATTATCATTTAGTTTTTATGGATTCATTAAATCTTATATTCCCTAAGTATCTTGAAAATTATTGTATGGTTCATTTATTATATTTTTGATTATTCGAATTCCTTGAATGGTCCCAAAAACTATATGTGTTTAGTTATGGAAATCATGAGGAGTCGTAATTCTTATTGAAACATTTATAAATTCAATTTATTGTTCCATGGAATCAATTTATTACGTCACGTGATTTCTACGAATGGAATATCAGTTGATCCTATTAAGGTGAATGTTTTATTTTCATGGTAATAGCCACATAACCTCATTTAGATTCAGATATTTCTTGGTCATATTATATACTATCAAAGGTTTATTAATGATTTTACAATACTGGTCTCACCATTGACTAATCTTTCATGGAATGTGGTGAAATTGACATGGGATTCAAAGTTTATATCTTCTATTGATGATCTGAAAAAACTTTTATAATAGATTTCTATTCTGATCTTACCTGAGCATGATAAGGGGTATATGGTTTCTGAAATTCTTCTAGAACTAGTTTGAGTTTTTTTTCATTTGCAGGATGATCATGTGGTGGATTATAGATCAAGCTAGTTTCGACATCATGAGAAGTATTTCCCTAATCAAGATTGATATCTTGTTGTGGTAATGAATTTTCATAAGTGTTGGTAAGACTATCTCTTTGTGGGAGGAATATAGTATTTATGTCATCGGATTCTTAATTTTATCATTGATTTGAAATAATTTAATATCAAATAGAGTTGGTGGTATTATACCTTAAAAAAGTTGACATTAATATCACCTACACTCTTTGGGAAAAAGAATTCCATTACAGATTCTCTCATTAGGAATTATCCATCACAAGGTTTCATTGAATCGATTGAATATTTGAAACTTATAGGGCTCTTCATTCAGTTGCATCAAGATTCATAGAGGGGTGTTTTAGGTATTTTTTTCACCAGTGTTCAGTTATCATCATCAATCCATGAGACTATTCCTTAGATTCATTATCAAGATGATGAATTTAGTGAAATTTGAGAAACCATAGATGGTTGGGAGAATGATTCTAGTTGGACTCTATCATTAGATGGTATTATCTATTTTGGGTATCTGTTTATCATCCCATCATCTGTGAGGAGATTAGATTTGTTAGATTATCATAGTTCTTCATGGGTCTTTCATCAGGAAACTATAATGATGTATCATTACATGTCTGTGTGGTTCTAGTGGCCACGTATGAAGTATTATACTGTATATTGTGTTTCCCACCTGTACACCCACCAACAAATTATGGAAAAAAATAAAAATTCTTCTGGTTCAATGCATTTTATTCAAGTTCTTTTTTGGAAATGGGAACTGGTATTGATAGACTTATTTTTTGATTACCATGGAATCCATTAGTGAGGAATTATATCTATGTGTTGATTGATCGATTAAAAAATCCATCCCATTTCATTATCATTAGGGACAAAAATAAAATTGATGATTTTTGATAGATATATGTGCAAGAGACCATGATGTTACATGGGGTTTCTTGTATCATTATTTAAAATGTTTATTCTATGTTTACATAGAGGTTATAGTGGAGTCTCAATGAGGTGATGGTGACTCAGATCAGGTTTTGTACAACTAACCATCCACAAATAGATGGCCAGATGGAGCATACTATTTATGTCCTAGAGTATATACATAATTTCTTTGTCTTCGATTTTTCTGGATCCTGGAATGGTCATATATAACAGATTTAATTTTATTATATCAACTGTTATAATCATCAGTATGAATGGTTCCTTTTGAGGCTTTTTATGGTCACCCATGTAGGTCGCCCCATTGACGGGAAGAAGTTGGTGAGGCCTCTCTTCTTGGCCAGAATCTTTTTTAAGTGATTTAATAAAGGATTCATGTTATACATCGTCATCTAGTTATAGTATAGTTTTTAAAAAAAATTATATTGATATGTTGAATAGTCCTATGGATTTAAATATAGGTGATCATTTTTTCATGAATGTTTCTCCTTGGTTGGGTAAAATCCATCTTTTAAGGAAAGGAAAGTTGACCCCAAAATAAGATGGACCATTTGACGCCACTAAATGACAAGGAAAGTATTATTATCAAATTTAATTTTGAATTCATTTGATTTTAAGTCAATATTTTTATAATATATTGTTTCTCCATAAATACCATCTTTTTACATATCATGTTATGTGTTTCAAATTGATTGATTTAGAGGCAGATGTTTTGTGTGTGTGAGGAATCCATTTGAGGTCATTGACTCTCATGTGAAATCCCAATATGATTAGTCAATTGTGTTAGTCAGAGTGTTATGGAGGCATAAATAAAATTCTCATGATTCATTGGATCATGAGTTGTTGATGATGGATAAATGGCCTCACCACTTTTTGAGATAGCTTTCTTCCACATTACTTCTTGGGCATGGTAACCCTTATGGTGGTGAGTTTGTGACATCATGTTTCCACTTTTAGGTGTTTCTATTTCCTATTTTTATTTTTCTATTAATTTCATTGTGTTTTGGGACTCACTAGCACGAAGAGAATGTTTTATGTAAAATAACCTATGTTTGAGGATGTATGTTATTTTTAATTAATTGATTCCTAGTATAAATGTATTAAATGGTTTCTTGTTTCTCTCTGAGTTCAGTGAATGTCGATGTTTGTTTGGATATTCCTGTTGAAATATGTACTTTTCACATCCTTCATGAAAAATACACATTGTGTAAGGTTTTCTTTATACAATATTTATTTTATACCTTCTACGTAATGTGTTTACATGTTGTGTATTAGGAACCTGATAGATGTCATGAACTTGATACACAACATTAATATTTATCATGCCATGAAAAGGATTTTATTTCATTGTATATAGTAAAATATAAATTTTTAATAAAAGGTGATGGGATTTACAAGGTGTTTGAACTTCAGGAATCACACTACCTAGAAATGGATTGCATGTTGTGTAATCATTGTGGGTCATTTTTAACGAAATTTATCGATGATTATTATTTCATTCGGCCACAACCTTATTTATCTCAGCCTAGGATATCTTCTAGGTGACTTTTGTGACTTCATTTATTCTAGAAAAATTTGTTTAATGTTGAGAATTTGGGAAGTTTTGTTGAGTCTCTACAGGTAAGAGATCCTTTCTTCATGTTAATATTTCATGATCGTAGAAGTTCCATTGCATTGTATTTATAGATCTGTTGAACTATGAATTTGATTATCTTTATTCCATTCAAGATTTTTTTGTGGTATTGTTATGGGGGACAATCCCTATTTTTTGTAATGTGGTGGGTGTTATTTCCATGATTTATGTTTTCATCAATTCTCATCAATAAACATTTATTATTTTTTAATTGATTATATGATTTGGGGACTGATCCATAGGGCTCTGTTATCATTATTGTGTTCATTTTTATTAGTGGATCTCACTGTGGGTGTGTTCCGAACAGTTTTTATGTAGGTGGTTTCATATCTAGCCTATGTTGGATGACTTTCATACTTTATTTATTTATATGTTATTTTTTAAATGGCATGTTTTGATTCAATGAGGTTTTTGTTTTTGGAAATTAGTTTTTGATAAATGTGGATTTTTTCATTTTCAGTAAAATAAAATGTATTTTAAAATCATTTAGAAATGGATTTATGGATTGTTTTCATAGAATGCTTTTTATGAAAATTTATCGAATATAGATATCAATGTATGTCTTGGGAACTTTTTTGTATTATTTAGTAATAATCATCATCTATTAAATCCTTTGATGGCTACACTCATGGGAAGTTCCTCTACTCCTTATCCCTGTTGTTCTAGGGACTTGAAATATACTTTTGGAGGGTTAAAATTTTTTATTGTTCATATGAAACTATGATTTAATGCATATTTTTAGGAAATTTATAAGCTTAAATATCTATGTTAGGGGTGTGATTTTCCTTGCCATAAACACCTAGTGTTATCATTGGTTTGGTGTTGTATGTCTTTTAGCCCATTCATGTTGTTTTGGTTGTACTATTTTGGGTCGTACTACCATGGATTTTATACGTTATATTATGTATGCATTGGTTTGATTTCATATATATGATTTGATATATGAATATGAAATGATTTGAAATTTTTTTACTTGGTTAAATATAGAAATGAGTGAAAACAATAAAATTAATTATATATACATGCTTCTTATATAAATATTTTCTAACTATTAATAATTCCTTCTTTAATTTATAGTCATTCATGTTCATATTTTTGTATAGATACATTATAACGAATAACTAGGTGGGATCCTACTTTGATTTTTATCTCACACCCTATTCACTCCTTTCACTGTGTGTATTCCATTGTATGACATTAAGTGTAAGGAAAATCCAACTACCATAGTGAGGTAGAATGTTTTATGTTAGTCGTGTCTAGGTAGCTAGTGGTCAAATAGAGGGAGATTCCCATCTATTGATATTGAGTATTAATTTCGTTTTTTAGTTTTCATTTGATGTTTGGACATGTACATTGGTATGTTCTGACTGCTTATTTAGTTTTATCATTTCCTCTTTCTTTTTTGAGATTACATATATTTTATCTCATCCACTATTTCACATTGTTATATATCTTCCATTATGTTGTTTCATGTTCCCTGAAATCATTACATTTGTTTTATTTTTAATACCCATGTTCTAGTCTCCATCATGTAGGGATAGGGAACTCCATTCCTGTATGATGGGGGTCGTGTTGGGTACCAGTTTAATAGGGTATCTGGGTTGGTTAGTGATGTTAAAAACTTAGGAATTTATTATATATTTTTTAAATAAACTAAATAACATATATTTCTTAAAAATCATAAAATAATGAGTTTATCTAATTATACATGTAACATTAAATTTATCGTTGTATGCATTCTACATGAGGCTTATACAAAACGTAATACTCTGTTAAAATATTAGTATTTAAACATGACCATTATAACATATCCATTAAGTTAGAGGCTATAAAAATAAATAATTTTTTAAATTTATATGTTTTAAAAATGAAAAAAAAAATCAATTGATATTTAATGATTAGAAATGAAATAATAACCTTTTAAACGTGAAATAAATGTTTTTTGAAATACAATATTTTTTTGAAAGTCGATTTATCCATACATTCCACAATTAATTTCAAGATAATTTTTACCACTTCATGAAAATTTTTTTGAAAAAAAATAAAATTTTTAAAATCCACATGTCAAAATGATCATTTGGTGTTTTTATTCAAATATATGCAATGATAAATGTTTTTTATGAATAGTAAAAAAACAGATTTTTATTGAAAATTGACTTTTCATATAAATTTTTTATATAGTTATAAAATAATTTAAATTAGTTATAAAGTATAATTAGATCAATTATATAATATTTTAACTATTTTATGTAATATTAATCAATTTATATTACATTTTCATACTAATACATTCAATACAAATCCGCATTTTCTCTTTATAAAAATGCTCTTTGGATGTGTCTACGGTTTGATATTTTATTTTATTACGCCACTAATATGAGTATAATTTTTGAAGATACAATTCATATTTGGAATATTAATATTTTATATTATCTAACAGGTTCAACTAAATTTTTTTCGATAATGAATAGTGAAAATAGTATATATTAATTACAACGATTGATATAAAAAATTGGTTTTCTAGGGGGTTAAACTAAAAATAAAAAGGGTAAAATATTATATACAATAACTCAATTCCAATTTTATAGAAATATATCAACATTATCACCTATATGTTTTTATAATAGCCCATTTTGAGCCTTTTTTATGAGAAAAATGTGTGTACACTGTTTTATTTTCAAAAACTACAAATGTGCAACTCACCACACTGATAAAAAGTAACCACAAATGTTATACTCATCACAATTACACAACAATTTTTTTAGAAAATAACAACCCAAATACCTCAATTAAATCCCCCAAAAAACCTACAGTCCTTATATTTATTAGGAATAACATTTAATAAGGGTTTAGGTATATTCCTAAAGATCCTCTCAAAAGAAGAGGTAAAATTAATAACTATTCATATTTGTTTTATTTCGTCTTTCACCTCCGTAAATCATTATTAAATTGGGATAATATAATAAAAATAATATATAAAATATAATTATATTTTTTATTTTAATTGTATAACACACTTATATATCCCCTTCCGTCAAATGGGTATGACGAACTACCACCTCGTAAACCGATGTAATTCATTTTCCATAACCACCAATAAAGGATGGATATAATGATGAAATTAACATATTAAAAATATATTAATGACATTAATATAATTTTTAAAATATTATATCACATTTATCTTCTTAATTTTCATTATGTGTGGGATATGTTAGCATCACTCATGTTTAGAGCGGACTACTGCCTCATGTAGCGATGTGGTTCCTTTTTCATTTACACATTACATTATAGGTAGAAATTTTATATTGAATGAAAATATGTGATATTAATGTTATTGAAATATTTTTTTAAATATAATATCTTATATATCTTTTTATCATTCAATCCATTGTGAATTAATAATGTCTTGTGTGCTCACTTTTGGAATACCTCCAACACATAGCGATGTGAAATGTTTTTCAATTTATTTTTTAATATATGGTAATAGGGATGTATTTTACTAATATAAATAATATTATATATATAATTACTGTAGAATTATAAATTATTATTTATTTTCCCTTAATTTTATCCGTTGAAAAACGGAAAGGGGATTCTTGGGTTTGTACACCCAACCATCCCCATGAAATGTGTAATCCATTTTCAATCTATCAAATTAATAAATTCCACTAATTACATATATAATTAATATATATTAAATATATATAATGGTAAAAATTCTGAATATGATTTTTCCCTGATCAAATTAAGTGGGAAAAACTTACTAAACTAAAACATTCATGAAAAATGAATATATTATCACCCAAAATAGTTATTTTAAGAAATAATTGATAATAAATAGTTGATAAAAGACTAAAATAAACCCCCTTATGGAAATAATTTTATTGGTATGGTAATATAATATATTTTTAATAAAACTATATTTATAATACTTGTGGTTCATACACATATGAAGGAATTTGATCCATAGGTATGGGTTTTATTGCGTAACTTTTACATTTATGAGACATATTGCATATTTCACACTTATTCCTTTGTGTTGATTATATACTACACCTTGATATGTTATATCATGATTTTATATACCTTATTGGTATTTATAGTTTTATTTTATGATTATATATTTTATAGGGAAAATTATTAATAAGTTACCAATGTGGATAGGGTTTACTTCACAATCTATCATTATTTAGGATTGTTTTTGTTTAAGTATTTGTCATGATAAATATTTAATATTTCTATATTAAACTAAATATAATTTCATATAATATAGTTATTCTTGATTTTTTTCTTGTAATATCACATTTTCTTAAATCCTTTGTAATTAAATTGATGGATGATTTTTTTAGAAAATCGAACATTATTTCACTATCCGATCAAAATTCATTTTTCATAAAATCAATATTTTTTAAAAAAAAATTCAAAAGTTTTTTTGTATTAGTAAAAGTTATTATTAAACAACCTTTTAACAAATTTTATTTTTTTAAAAATGTTTTGAATGGAATACCCATTTCATTTTCAAAGTAATTCCATTTGGAATTTACTAAAAATATAAAAGGAATGCTTGTTTTAACGTGTATGACATGAACCAAATTTTCCACAGTTGGGACCACATCATATTTTGATGTTTATTTAAAATGTTTTTAAATTTTATCTTCAAATAAAAGTATTTTCCAAATAATTTGTGATATTTTTTTAAATATATTAAAATTGAAATTTTTATTTTCCTAAATAATTGTTTCTAATGATTTTTTTTGTTTTTCAATTCATTAATGACATAAACCCTTTATTTTACTTATGAACCAATGAGGATATGTTGTATTTATATCATCATCATTATTTATATGTATGTTTTGTGATGAGATTTACTGATTATGTGTAATTTTATTAACATTAATCACATTACTCTAGATGGCTTTTGATTTTGCTTATTTGATTGGGTTAAGTATTAACATTTAATATGTTTGTTTTTCTATATGAATGTTTATGTTTATTATGTTTTAACCCTATTCATATAATATATTCATTGGAAAAAGTATGATATGGGTGGGTCTCAGCTAAAGATATCCACTTGGTGCATCGACATATCTTATGAGACAAATCAGTTTTCAAATTAGATAGGTTTCTACAGAAATATTTAATCATTCTTATGAAAGGTCTTAAAAGAATATTCAAATATTACGAATTATTAATTAAATAATTATGAGATACAACGATAATTTCATGTTATTATTATATTTTTTATAATATCCATATATATGTTTCATGATTATGATATTATTAATTTTAATTTATTTATTCAACATTTGTTTATTCCATATTATGCTCTGCACATTTATTAAATGGCATGTGGTTTAGATGTTTCCATCCCAAATTGATAATTCTTATTTATTCATATTATATTACATTGTATGATGACCATTATTGAGAATATAATCTCTCTCCATTCTTATTATTTATTTTTCCCCATGAAACTAGGAAATGTTTTTTGATTGATATGACAATACGTGTTTTAAATATTAATATGATTATGAAGGAAAACACTTTGCGTATTTTATTTTTTCAATTTTAATGTGTATTTCATGTATGTATCCTTTTTACCAATATTACTAAACTTCTAATCCCTTTCTGATGTGATTCCTTGTATTAGATAAAAATTTATTAAATTAACCACTAAATCCAGGGTATTTGGGACAAGGTCTTTATTTGATTAATATTGAAGGACTTACTACAACATACAGACATGTGTTATAGATATATAAATTAGGATTTTTATATTGGGATCCACGTAATGTATTGAGGAGTTGTGAGATATAAGTTGGGAATATCATCATCCCACATACCATAGAATAACTTTTTAGGCTCTATTTTTTGGGTAGGAAAATATATATCATTTCCACTACAATGTCTGTGTGACATGACATCATGGGTACAATGGTGAGTTGTACTAGGAATTGATAATGTATTGTTATATTAATAAGATAATATAAAAAAATTTCATATATTTTGATAATGTGGATAATGTTATTAAATAACTATTTTATTTTATTTTAGAAAACTGTAATGTTTTTGACCATGATATACCTATGATCTATACTATAGAAAAAAATCCTCATAATTGACCCTAACATTCATGTGTCGAAATTTTTTATGTGCCTTTAGATTGGATAATAATAAAATATTGTATGTGTTATAATCCTTGATTATGATGTTTCTATTACGGTGGTGATTGAAGAAGAGATCATTACGTACATATAACACGTCAATAATAAACTATAATAAATAAGACATGTATAAGTGGACCTATGGCCAATATTAATTTTTACAAGGTTATTGGTCACCTATAGCTATGTGGAAAAATACCCATGGATATATGTGAGATATAGCCATGAATAGTGGTTTCTTATAGCTATATCATTGTCCATTAAAAAGAGAGGAAAAAATATTTCCCATGAAATGTGAATTTGAATCACCTTATATCCAGGATTGGCTCATTATAGTGCTTACAGTGTGGTGGGGTTGGGGAAGTAGAAGCTGATGTCTTGAGACACTGATAATAGAAGACATTTAGCCATGGGTGATCGTGCCATTGGCTATATAGTGGCCTCGTGAGATTATATACCCAAAGGATGCTATATACTATAGAAATAGAAGGCCTAAAACCACGAGCATCTAGGATTATGTCTATATGGTTGTAAGATAGGTGGTTTTAGATATGGGGTCTTATATACAATGGCTCCATCCCCTCCATCCAGACCATGTAGTCATAGTCATTTACGACCATGACTATAGTTTTGTGCAACATGATGAAAATTATAAGGTATTTAATAATAATAATAATAATATATGATTATAAAATTATATATAAATATATATATAATATTTTTGTATGTGTATATAAATAAAATTAAGTAATATTATTGATATTCTATACTGATTTATATGAGGGAGACTATATATCTAAACATGGTGACAACCTTTTTTAAAAATGGAAATCTAGACATGGTCTCTATGCCCATGGTTACCAGTCACCTATAGGGACAACATTATAGAAATGAGCTTCATGATCATAGTTATACGTCCATTTTGGTCTTGGTTCCACATCGAATGTCTTATAGGAAAAACGTTGTATCCATGTCCAATATGACAGATTTGGCCTTTAATAGTGTTAAAAATATTCTATATCAGTGCTTTGAAATAATTGACTACCAGAGCGATATTAAAATTTGACCATTATCAGTGATAGTAAAAATTCTAATAATGGAGACCATTATTAGCACCACAAACACGGATCCATTGTAACTTTATCATTGATTTTTTGCAATGATAAATGGTGCCTTTATCAATGTTTTTTAGATGTGATAGATTATGTATTTAAAAGTGCTAAATTTCACTGATAAAGGTACCATTTATATCTAATTTTTTAGCACTAATAAAAAAATTAAATATTATTTTTCACACACTAGAATACCCCAGTTCCCTGTACTTGCAATTAGAATTTTTAGTTCAATACACACCATAAACCACCATCCAAATCTACCCCTCCAAAACCCTACTCATCACTCGCAAACACCCACCCACCCTTCCACAATTCTTGAATGGCACCCTCAAAAAACTGCTCACACTAGGAATTTATACTTTGACCTCTGTTTTACATTTTAATTCCCTTTACAACAATACTAATTGTGTTCTTATTCATGTTTTATAATATTTCTATTTATTCATATACATTTTTAACTATGTGATATATATATAAATATTCACACATGAATATTTATTTCAATATATCATATATGATAAGTCATCTATATATATTAGAATATAAATACAAATTAATATGTTTGATTAATAATACGCACGGTTATGTATATATAAACATGATATATTCATATTATATGTTAATATAATTTTCATATGTTTTTATAAATGTATACAATAGGTAGATATTATTTTAAATAAAATGAACAATAATTATTTTCATATGATTTTTATAAATAATTTTTAATTGAACATTAAAATAAATATATATATTGCGATATAAATTATATACATTACATGTGTATTTATATGTCTATATATTAATAAATATACTTATATTTACATTTAATTGTGTATTTGGATATAATATTATATACTGTATTTATAAAAAATTATTGTAAATTCATTTATATACTAAATTTATTGATAATTATATATCTGTAAATATAAATTTATATATGATGTATATACATAATATTTATAAATATACAGATTAACGCATATCTACAGACACATGTAATCATTTATATTTCTCATGTGAATGTACGAATATTTATGAATATATTTATTTATTCACATAAATTAGAATATTTATATAAATAGGTATTTTTTAATTACCAAAATAATTATTATATACACTACAATAGATGTCCCCCTTAAAGCATGCAAATAGGTTTTTAAATGATCTAAAAAGAATTTTAAATCGAATCGATTATAAATGGGGACCATTATATATTCTTAAAAAATTGTCGATAAATGACCCAATTTATCATGCTTTTTTAGAAGTGATAAAGGAATAGATGGATTCAATTTTCTGTTAATATATGTGAACACCCAACTAGAAAACCTATAGGTATATACAACACTCTAAATAATCTAATATATATTAATTTAATTGGTATAATTAATAAAAAAAAATATACACCCATGGAATATATATTTCAAACAATGTGTTATATAATTAAAAATAAAATTATCCCAAAAATAGTTAAAAACATTGAGGTTCCACCTTTTGAGGCCTCCACTCAAAAATTTCTGACAATGGTATTATTTTTTGAACAATTCAACTCAAGTAGAGAAAAAGATTCCAAATATATAAGAACACAAATATTACATTAGTAAAATTATATAGAAGAAAATTAAACATTACTATGTAAGAATGCATTAAAAAAATGTCAATATTTAATAAAAAAGACTCATTTGGAGTAATAAAGGTCACATTGTGCGTCTATTTTAGGTTTGGTTGATTCGTACACTTGAAAATGAGTGATGGATCATTTTCCTAATGTATTAATACAATATGAATGTGTTTTCTCAGTTTTCAGTATGTTAGTTGCGTTTTTTTCTAAAATATTATTTCAAACCCAAACCATTTCTTATGAGTCATACCAGTTACAT
The DNA here is from genome assembly GCA_963277665.1 of Viscum album. NCBI lineage: Eukaryota > Viridiplantae > Streptophyta > Magnoliopsida > Santalales > Viscaceae > Viscum > Viscum album. Next base: position 1,219,897,257 of record OY728142.1, on the reverse strand, counting down.
CATCCAACATTTCAACATGTTACAACTTCATATATTTCATAAATTACACATGGATTATTATTTGAAATTATGAAGACAATCAGAGTCTGTTTTATTGGTTATCATTGATGAAACATTTTGAACTAAAATATCATTTTTAAACTGATAATGTAAACATATATTCATACTGGTCACACGATGCATTAGATTGATTTGTGGTTGATTCCTACATATCACAAGTGACTCACGAATAATTTTCCCAAATTATCAAATAAATTCAAATTTGATACCATGGTATTCAGTATACCACCTTTTGGTTTTACCTTAATTAATGTCAATTTTAAATTAAAAAAATACACACATGGAGTTATACCAAAAACATCATTCATCTTATTGAGGTGTTATTGATTTCTACACATCAAAAATGACTTATATATCATTTTCATGAAGTATAAAAAAATATGAATGTTTTTTGGGTTTTATTATTAAACTTGTTGTTTTTTACTTAAATTAATGTCAATTTTAAATAAGAAGAGACACTTTGAGTTATACTAGACACAACATCAGTCATATTAAGGTGAGGTTGATTCCTAAACATCAGTAATTACATATATATTGTTTTGATGATGTTTAAAAGTAATTTGAATGTGTTTCTGTGGTTTTCAGTATGATAGTTGTTGTTTTTTACAAAAATATCATTTAAAACTTCAAAACACACTTTATGAGTCATATCGGTAACATCATGCATCATATAGATGTTATACTACTTCATTAACAACAATAATTAATTATGAATTAGTACTCTATTTTTTAAAGACAATTGGGGTTCATTTTATTGGTTTTCAGTGAGTGACATTTTTGAAATAAATGTCAATTTTTATCTAATAATGGAATATATTAGTCATACCAGACAAACATTGTGTTTTATTGAGTTATGAATGATTCATACAAAAAAGAAATGACTCATGGATCATTTTTCTATAGTATTATAACAATCAGAATTCATTTTGTAGGTTTTCAATACGCCATATGTTGTTTTTCATTAAATTAATTACAAATTTAAACAAAATGACACACTTGGAGTTATACCAACCAAATATTGTGTCTTTTTCTGATTGGTTGATTCTTGAATGTCACAAATTACATATAGATGATTTTGATATTTTTTAAAAACAATCCAAATGTGTTTTTTGGTTTTCAGTATGCCACACATTTTTTTACTAAAATTAATGTCAATTCTAAATAAAAATACAAAAATTGAGTTATATCCTCCACACAGTGACTTCTCTTGAGGTATGGATTATTACTGCACATCAAAAATGATTTATATTTCATTTTCCTATAGTATCAGTCCAATATAAATTTATTTTCTTAGTTTTCAATATGCCATTTGTTTCTTTTTACTAAAATGTCATCTCAAACTCGTAACATGAATTTTATGTCTTATAATTCACATTGTGCATTGGTTTCACATGAGACTACATCATATATGTCACAAATTATTTATGAATCATTTTACTAAATTCTCAACACAATCGTAGTGCGTTTTATTAGTTTTTAGGTAGTGACACATTTTAAACAATAATATTAATTTGAAACAAATATTGGTCACTTTTGGTCATATTGATCACACGATGCATCATATTGAGGTTTAGTGGATTCATACACATCACAAATAAATCATGGATCATTTTCTTAATTTATAAAAAAATTCATAATTCATTTTCATAGTTTTCAGTAAGCCACTATGTCATTTTTCTTAATTTAATGTCAATTTAAAAAATAAATTGTCAATTTTAGTCATATCGATCAAACCATGCATCAGGTTGATTTGGGGTCTATTCCTACGTAAGAAAAATGACACATGGATCATTTTACTAATGTATCAAAACAATATTACTGTTTTTCCCAATTTTCACTGTGCCACATGTTGTTTTTACTTAAATAAAGGTCAATTTTAAATAAAAACACACATGGTCTTATACTAGACACATCGTGAATCCTATTGAGTATCGTTTTATTCCAATATGTCACAACTGAATTATAAATACTTTTAATGATGTACCAAAAAATCTAGATGTGTTTAATTCATTTTCGGTATGCCTCTTGTTTTTTTACATAAATTAATGACAATCATATATAATTAGAGGTACATTGAGTTATACCGGCCACACCATGTGTCCTATTGAGTTTAGGATGATTCCTATATTTTGAAAATGACATATATATCAGTTTCCAAATGTATCAAAACATTATTATTGTGTTTTCTCAGTTTCTAGTATGCCAGTTCTGTTTTTTTAATTATATGACATTTCAAAAATAAAACACACTTTATAAGTTATATAGGTTCCATAATGCTTGAATTTGACATGAGACTGCTTCATACACATCCCAAATGAATCATTGATTAATTTCTGAAATTATTAAGACAATTGGAATTGGTTTTCCTAATTTACATAAAGTGACACATTTTTAATAAAAATGAAAATTTTAATCTAATAACAGACACTTTTAGTCATTCCTTTAACATTGTGCATCAAAATGTGGTGTGGTTGATTCGAACATGTCAAAACAGACTAATGGATTCTTTTCCAAAAATATACAAATATTACGAATGAGTTTCATGACTTTTTAGTATTCAAAATATTATTTTTACTTAAGTAATTTTCAATTTAAAATAATAAGAGATTCATTGAGTTATAACGGTCACACATAGCATCCTATTGAGGTTAGGATGATTCCTACACAAAAAAATGATATATAGGTCATTTTTCTAATGTATCAAAACAATATAAATGTGTTTTCTCGATTTTTAGTATGTCATTTTTGTTTTTTTAAATAAAATGACATTTCAAAACTGGAAACAATCATTATGAGTCATACCGGTCACATCATGCATTAGTTTGATGTGAGAATTATTCATACAAAACATAAATGAATTATGAATCACTATCCTAAAATATCAAGAAAATCGATGTTGGTTTTCTTGGTTTTCACTGAGAGAAACATTTTTATCAAAACTATCAAATTAAAACAGATAACTGACACTTTTAGTCATACATGTCACAACGTTTTTCTGATCGATCTGAGGCTACCTCCTACATATCAAAAAAATAATCATGTATCATTTTCCTATGAACTATTTCATGAGATTCTCACATGATATCATTATTTACCATAAAATTTTCAGATACATCTCATTTCTAAATCCATTCTTACTAACCTGTGGATATGAAAAATAATAAATGGTTATCCTAGATGATCAAAAAGATTAAAAAATGGATATATCAATGATCATATAATGATAACATGATGATAGAGATGTTAGAATGAGATATTAATAATATAAATTCATGCCCATCACACAATAGTAGATAAAATGATGACAAAATTAATTAATTACATAAGTAGTATGAATTCACATTTATAGATTCATGACCCATTTGCTTATTTTCATTATCTAAGTTGTTGTCTCAAAGTCCAATCTCGGATGAGAATGATATGTTTTGAGCTTCCTTCCCAAAATCGAACAAACTAATCCACCTATATAAGAGAACAATTCTAATGTGAGTAATATTAAAAAGCAGTAAATTAACCATAAATATTAAAAAATACTACACTTTTTTGGAATTCAAATCTTCATGTTGTTTTTATATATTATTCAATCAAGTATTCCGCCTATTAAACTCTGTGAAGATCAATATCAACATGTAAATATGAGTCTTTTTGACAGTCATTTTAATTCTGGAAAAATATAAATACACAAAGGATTAATAAATATTTTTAATGAAATAGAAATTATCTTCAAAAATAACTCTTCATGGATACTATTTGGTTCATTGAATACTATCTCTCTCATTAATTTAAAAACATAATAAGCTCAATAGTTTCTATTGGTTTGTTTTATATATTACACAATAATTTATTACAATAAGTGATTTTTTTATATGTGTTTGGATATTGAAATATTATTATATAAGCTCTAATATTTTCCCATTAGTGGTACATTTATTTTTCGTCGTTCTTTGAACCTATTTTCATAAGTTGTTTTCGGGATATTTATTCACGACCCTATCATAATAGAATCCTTATTACAAGATAATATAAATTAGATAACATCATTTTTATCTCTAAATATTTGGATTCAGTTTATCAAAAATTGAGAAGATCTATCATGTGTGGATGTTTTTTTAGATATCCTCTCTCTCCAAATTAAATATAGTCTCTCATCTATACACTTTCTTTCAAAACCATTGATCCAACCTACCATTATTTCATATTTGTTTTGGTTTTCTTGTTATTCTGTAGCGGTGACATGACAACTAATGAGTGAAAAAAATTCAGGGTAATATCCCTTAAATTTATTTTCATATATAAACCGTACGAAAATATGAAATGTATTTAGTCATAATTAACATAATATCAAATTTGGGAAAATAAATTCTCATAAATATACACCATGTATACATTTACAACTAATCCACCTAGACAGTCATTGTTGAGGAATTCTCTTAAATTATTGAAATCAATGAACGTTTTTTCATCCACTATGAACATATTTTCTTCAAATTAAAATGTGTGAGTATGACCATATTTTAATATTGTTTCCATATAAAGAATCATTTCTATGAAATGTAGATATAGAACAGATGGGGTAATAGTGCTTTCAGTATATTTTTAAGATCAGTTAGTCAATCCTATTGTTGGTTTTGAGTTAGAATTTATTTTTATCCCCTTAAATTTTTCCATTTGTATAATCATTCATCGGTTCAATACTTTTTCATTAAGATCTAAGTGTTTACTTAAAAAATTGAAAATGAATACCTCCTTATAAAAATGTTTTATTCCAGATGTGATGGTCATGTGAGGAATGTTCCAGTACCTTTTTTGACAGTATAAATATTATCCTCATATGTTGGAATAGGTAGCTCAGTGATCGGATCATGGCCTAAATTAATTTACACTATCACATTACCTATTAGTATTGGTCTATTTTTTAGTATGTCATCATTGATATTGAAAACTTTATCCCTCACTACAAGGTGATGGGAGGGTGTTGATAGATATGAATGACAGTCATTATCGCGTAGAATAATATCATTGTATGAAACTTTTTAGTGTTTTTATGATTCACATTTCACAGAGACATTAATTATACAATTTTTTACCTCATAAAAGAAATCTCTTTGAGGGAAATGGCTGGCATCATAGCTGGTGGTGGAGGGGTGGTATCTTCATGTTGTGGTTGTTCTTGACTTGGTTCTTCACTTTAGATTCCCCCATAAATATTTACCTTAATCTCTAACTATTATATTAATTTTTATTCAAGGTTACCTAGTCTTTCTTTCATCTGTTTCAATTCTTCACTTTGATCATCCTCATATTTTTTCACAAAAATATGATCAGTGTGTCTCCCCTAAATCCACACCTATAAAGAAGCCAAACTGTTTTGTTCACTTTACCACCACCAATAGTATTTGTTCATTCGATACAGATGTTGTTGATTTCTATGAGTATGTCAGATAGAAAATAAAAGAAAATAAGTGATTACTATTATGTAATAGTGATTTGAATGAAAACTAATTTTTATTACGTATTACATACACTCGATTCCCCCAATTGTTTTCATCTATTGGAATCCCATGATTATTTACACGCACCTTCTCCCATAGAAAATTTTGTAAGACGAAAGTGTCTTTGGATTTAAAGTCATAAATCTGCATATAAATAGTGGAATATAATTATGGTTCTGTTTCATGTCACATAAAATTATTGTGTAATATTTAAAATACATACATTTTTTAAGGGATATATATGCCATCCTTTCTTTGCGATAAGGTTATGATTGTTTTTCTACTTGTTCCTTATTTCCAAAACCATGTTGTTATTTCATAAATACAATTTTTTAAATCAAAGTGATGAATACAGTATTATAATACAATGTATCCCAAGCCAAAATATACCTAAAAAGTTGAATATTCACAATATCCAGTAAATGAATCTCACACTTGTTAGGATATATGGTTTGGATATATAAGCGATGGGTGAACGTTTATTTCCCTTAAATATCATTTACATGATGTCTAGTATGAATTAAATATTACCACATTTCAATATTTCTAGTAGGCATTAATACATATTTTTATGTGATTCACCTGCTGTAAATTCACCCTAAAATGGATGATGATGGGTATTCCAATGTTTCATTATTTTAATTTTTATAAAAATAAATAAATTATATCTTAATGTTATCCTAATCACTTTCCACATCACTATCTTATGTGTGGACAGAACATGGTGCCCAAAATCACTATCAATTTTCAAATGTTTCAAAGTGATGATTCCAACATAATTACTAAACATGGCCTTATTGGGGTTAACATGTTGGTTGTTGTGTAATCCGTATGACCACATATTTCATGCCTTTGATTTTAAGGTTAATTATTTCTGATAACACCATCAATCTATGGAGATACTATTTCTTCTACATTGTTAGTCCTTTTTCTCATAACATTTCTTCATATTCATCGTCATTAATATCTGGTTCCATTAGAGCGGTAGCATCAGCATGTGTATATGGTGCTTGTAACTCTACACTGTGATGGGTACGTTGTGGAGAAACATGTTGTTCCTCATGAAAGAGAGCACAACCATGTTAACCCTATACACTAAGAGTAACTGTTGGTTAAGAGACCAGTTGTGATACGGTATTGGGAGAACCATCACAAAAAATACATTATCTATAATGGTGGTTTATCATTTAATATAGAGTACATAAATTCACTAGAAATCATTACATGAGATAACAAAATGTATATTATAAATAAAATTTACCTGATCATCGAACTCTTTTTTATGAATTAGATGATTTTACCCCTCTATCGATAATCCAAATATCTTTATTGTTGTATACTCTAATATAAAATACACTATCTACATTGATACTACTGTGAAATGATTGCAACATCCTAATGAAAGGCTTATCCTCAGTTGAATTTTTATTTTAACCATTAGTGGTTTGGATCAATTATAGAACAAGTAACGACATCCGTTTTGCAGGATATGGAACATAAAACACTTTCACTTCCTCTAATTATATTATAAATGGTTCTTCATTGTAGCATTCATGATAAAATCAAATTTCATGAATTCCAATTCTTCTGTTTTAACCCTATTCATATTATCATCCCACATACATTAAAAAATTGTCACTTGTAATGTTGTATAATAAAACTCCCATATTTGTTTGATGATGTCAAAGTATAACATATTCTCATAAATTGGATTTAGTTTCATATTACCAGAAACATGCATCACTTCAGACACAACTATAACTCAAATATTTTCTATTGTACATCCATCAACCTATTCGTATGTAAAGAACATATAACCATTAATTATAGAACCATAGTATGATAATTCATACACACTTGGTCACCTGACAATCCATTGATGTTGTTCTAAATTTGAAACTGTATTTTCATAAATCTATTTATAAATATGGTCCTAAAACCTTCTTATAAAATTTTTCTTATAGTTATTTGTTATCCATTATCCATCCCTTGATAGATTCAAATGCCTGGTATTATTTTGGCATTCATCATTTGGGTAATCCTCCAATATTTAAAAAAAATCATGGTGGTCATGATCTTGATTTATATTATTGATTGTGACAAGATCTCTTCCATAACTTCCTTCACCCTCAATCAACCTAGTGTGACTTGATTTTGGTAGACTAATGCTTTCCGCACCGAATAGGTTTTCAGTATAGAATTCAATGGATTCCACAACAATATATCGCTCCACAATACAACCCTCTACAATACTTCATTTTTTGATACAACCTATCAAAATCTTTTTATATCATTCAATTTGGTCCATCCAAATGTAGTGTACATGACCATATATTTGAATCTCTCTCACCAAGAAAACCTCCAAATAAACCATCATATCAAATAATATTATTAGGAAGATCATTTCAAATTCACATATTATGAAAAAAAATCAATTTAAATATTCATATATTTCTCCAGATCTATAACATTGATTCAAATATATGTGAAGAAGAAATAGAGTTTGGTTAATGTATAATAATAATTCTTGTGAAAAAATAATTGTAAAGATATTGTCATTTGATCTTGCATCAAATCATGGAAGTCATGTGATATCATACATTTTATCATTAAATACATCATGGAAATGATGTTCTTGATATTTGATTAATACCACCCTAGTGCCTTTTTCCATTCAAGAAGATCCAAAAGTAACATCTTATCTATGTTCACAAAGTGTAAGAAGTTGGAGGTAGAAAAGTTCATTTTTCACTATTTACTGGAACCAACTATTCTCATATTCTCATGCCCACCATGTCAATAATAGGCTTAATTCCATCCTTTTTTTAGGTTCATTTAGCAACATGGTTATGACACTATCACATACATTCTTTTCAAGATTCATAACATCAACAAAATTTCTAACTTACTGACAATTCTTGTATGGTAATTCAAAAAAAGATAACTTTTTTCAACCGGTTTTCATAAGGGATTACAATTTTTTAACAAAATAAATGTCCAAATATTATACATTATCAAATAGTTGATCACATGTTTGTGTAGATGGTGTTGTATGTTCTTTTAAACATCTATCGAATGATTTTTTCCAAGATCGATACTTAGGTCGTCAAAGTAGAATTCATTGATGTCCATGAAACATGGTTTTTTTAATGTGTTAACCTAATTGAATGTGTACCATTCTTTCATTATGGACACCCATGAGTTTTTTTAATTCTATATACTGAAAATATTATTTAAGATGGAATGTTATTTATAGTTCTATATAACATGTATCTCAATGTGAAATCATCATTTTTGTGAGCATCATACAACATAACAAAAAATCCAATAATAATTTCAAATCCTTGATCAATGGAGCCAAAAAAACAATATCATTACCCAGATTTTTTGTTCATGGTATAATCCTAGATAACATGATGTATTTTCATTTCATGTGTGTCCAAAATGGAAATTTATAATTTTCCAACCTAAGGGACTATGTACAATGAGTGAATATCTGAAAACCAAAAGGGTTCACTCAATATGTAGATAACATAATATGATGGTTTATCAGCCTATTTGAAAATTTAGGAAACTCATAATAAGTTCCCTTCCACTGATGAGATTCTGTCGGGGGATTTAATTTTCACATGTTTATTTCTTGTATATGTGTTCCATGTTAATTTACCAGTAGTCTCCTCACAACTATATAGGTTCTTAAACCATGTAATTATTTATAAGTACCCTAAGAATTTCATACGCCATGATTAATTTGTCTTGTATCAAGATTCTCCACACATTAGGAATTATGTATGTGATTTTAGGTCCTTTCAAAATAGTAAAAAGTCAGGCAATAAAGTGTGTATTTGTTCAGAGATCATACCCATCGAGCACAACATTCATTTTGGCATAGAATTTTAGGCTCCTGATGTAATTATCTTCTTGTATAATGTCTTTCTAGAGAGAAATCAGATCCATAAAATAAGAATCACTCCATTTTTTCCTTCATTCCAAGTATAAAAATTTAGTACAGCTGATAGTGTTGTGTATTTAGTGAAACTAGTATACAATGGAATCCTTGTACAACTTTTTAGATTTCCATTCAACTCTAAGAAATAGCTAACTATATTTTCTAATGTCCTTTTAATTTCTTCATTATGTTCTTCATCAACATTCACATATTTAATCACATCACCAAATAGTTAGTCTTTATTGTCTATAGTTGTCATCATATTAGTTGATCCATATAACATAGTGTTATCTCAGCCAATAGTCACAATCAATTTTACCCCTTTTTATTCCATCATTTATATCTTCGATATATTTCATGAAAGATGAAGTGTTATTCAACCTCCTCTATACTATATTTTCTTCAAAAAAAATCATAATCATGGAAAAAGTATTTGAGAAGGGTCATAGAAATGACCTTTTGAAAGCCTGATGAACACTATCAGTCCATCATTATACTCTTTTTTCTCACGATATGCATTCATCCATTCATTATTCCTATCCAACATATTTGGTTTGGTAATATTTATATTTAACAAAATAAATACAAAAAAGGGGTATTTGAATAAGGTGAACTCAACATTTGACTGATAGTTATTATTTAATTTTATTTCCTATGACTCAACCCCTTTAAAGCGAATCAGAAATTCCTTTGTAAACTATTTAAAAAATCTTAGTTGATATCGAATTATAAAATCAACTATTTTCATGAATTCCTCCATAAAATAACACACCATTTTTAAAATGATACTAGAATTAAATGTGCTTTCAAAACATTCACACCATTTTATGAATGTTAATCTATTGTGTTTAAAAACACATGGCATGCAACCTATAATAATGCCATGTGTTTAAATAATTTTTACGTCATAGAAAACCAAATATGTGTACATTGAAAAATATAGATTTTTAAGAAACATTTCAATACACTTGAATCGATTTAAAAGATCCACTTATCCATTTACACAATTAAAGAAATCCCAACAGTGGAAATTTATATATGATGCATGAATTAAAAATATCCCACATTTTATAAAATAAAAAGATATAAAAGTTTTTCCATGTATCTCATGGTTAATAGTATGAATACTATAGTTTACTCCCATAAAATTAATGAGTATTGAATAAGCAATAGATAATGATAGAAGTGTCACTTGGCCCTGATTCATTTGAACAGAATGTCACATATCTTAAATGTAGGAAATTGTATTCTACATGATTCACTAATCATGTACTATATATACATGATTCATCCAAATTGCTACATTAGAAGAAAATCCCATTATTTGGGGTATATAATAGGTTATGGATAAAGGAATATATGAACTAAGAGCTCCTCCACTACCAATGATTCATTTCACATGGTGATGTTATATATTTCAATCACTATTTTAATTTATTCAAAATATATCTGACCCAAAAGATAATATTGAAATAAACACATTGAATGAAATAATATTTACAAATCTATGGAAGGATTTAGAATGTTTCTCATATGTTTCATTTTGTTGTCTGGTCTGATAAGAAACCACATAACCATCATGTATATAAACTATTCAACTCACGACTCTTGATACATCACAATATAAGCTAAAATTATTACCCAAATAATGTATTGTTATGATATATGTTTTCATAAATCATCCATTAAGATCGTATATGGCTCTCCCAAGAACATATAAAAAAAGAACCATTCCTCATTTTTGATTAAATCCTTCATATCAATTCCAATTAAAAAAATAGTGTATTATTATCTGGTAATAACTAGAAGTTACAAAAAGTATTTGGATATAAAATAACTGTAGTATCCAAAAATACTCTATAACATTGATCATCTAAGGATATAGAAATAACTAAATAATGATATCATTTTCCCCATGAAGTCTATATATTCAATAAAAGAAATATGATTTGAGATCATGGAATATAGTTGATTCTTCATATTTTTTCTCAAAATGATCACTTGATATCGAGCATGTTCCTCCATAAACTAGGAATACATGATGATATTATTAGAAAATATGGATAAACAATTACATAAATAATGACAGAAGACCCAGTTCTTCTCATCCTTGAAATCTACCATTGTAATTTACAAACTTAATGGCATCCCTCGATACCCATAAAATAAATACATACTCCTAAATATATTATGTGGTATATCAATATAAATTCTCATAACCTAATTATAACTTCATATAAAATCGATCTTATAGAACACATTATCACAACTATGTTTACCAAATAGTCCCTCAATACGTATATGTGGATATAAGTTCATTTCTATCCGATAAAATAACCTATAATAGTCCTTATATATTCTCAATGATCCATTTTAATTTTTATATATAAAACAGAGGGACCCTAAGGGGATATAATCATTCATATGAACCCCTTTACCTCAAAATCAATTAATTGTGTGTTCTTCTCTCATTGCACGACATGATCCATCTTACATGATGAAACAAATATACGATTCACCCTTGGTATGAAGATAATCATATACTCAACCAATCCCATGTGTGGTAACTTAATGAAGTCCTAGGGGAATAAATTTGGAACATGAAAATAATATTAGGACATAATGATTGATGTTTCACTCTATCATCCAAAATTAGTCTAGAAAATTGTTATATGATTCTTGCAATGTATCGAAATATAGGTATTATATACATAGTTTTCATAACCAACTCTCGAATATAGACATAATATTCAGCCTGAAAAAATATAATTCCACCCATATATGAAAAAAATGATATAATAGATACATCACAACATGGTGTTTTTAAATTGTAGTCACAAACTAGACTCCAAGTTTTCATGTCACTCAAATGTATTATTTATCAGTTATTATAATATTTTATTAAGAAAAGTATATCAATAAAAAATTTACTTATACCTATTTCAAGGTATCAAGTTATGATCCCAAATATTCATTTATTATTATCTCATTTGTAGGAATAGGTATCTAATGCCCCAAGACCCAACTCAATATGATTATCAATGAAAACTCATCACCAAAAATTCATCAAACACATCGATTTGGACAATACATATTTTTGCACTAGAATCTCGTCAATAGACTTGATATGAAATAGACAATTATATATAAGTAACTGATCAAATAAAATGTAAAATGAGAAAATGAAAAGGAAATAGTAAGATAATAACAAGAAAACTCACAGTGGAATCACATGGGGAGATGGGTTCATGGCGGAGGTGTGTTATTATAGGATAATGGATTCACAACAGTGGTGGGGTTCACCAGGAGATATTGGTTGCATGAATGAGGTGGGTGTGCGGCAAGGAAGGGTTTATGGCTGGAGGTATGGTTTTCTTCCCCTCATAGGTGAGATTCACAACATATGGGTGTTCAGTGGTGTAGTCTATGTTCAAAATAGAGGTGGGATTAACAATAGTGGTGGAGGGATTTTCAATAGTAGAGAATGGATTTGTCATGGGAGAGGATAGATTTTCTATGGTGAGGGAGAATGAGGAGGGGACATCAAAAAAGGAAGAGGAGGGTGATGCGGTGGAAGGCTTTCCCTTCTGCATGATCATGAGATAGTTGATAGAAGGAGGATACCGTTATGGTTTCTTTATAAATTTGGGTAAACATTCTATCAGTGATAGCGAAAAATCACTAATAACGATATGTTTTATCAGTGCTAAAATAGATACTGTTGAAAATACATCATTTATGATAAACCATTTATATTTATATATATCTATATATAAAATTATAAGTGTAATAAATAAATATTTATTTATTTATTATGATAACAATAAATAATTAAATATTTAGTTTTATTAATATGTTTAGTAAATTTATATTTATGTATAATAAAAAATATAAATAAATTTATATTTTATTTATATTTATATATATAATTAATATATATTTAGAATAATTAATTTATAATAAATATTTTTATTATATTTATAGAAGGGGGAGGAGTATGGTTTAGTCTCAGAAGCCCCCATCGCTCGTGATCGTGGTTTCGAGGGTTTTTTTACGGTGGTCAGTTCTTGTTTGTCTCTTATTGAATCATTCCTGGGGAATAATAAATTTGATTGGCATAAGTCCAATTTTCCTTTAGATTCATTTTTATGAAGTGAAATGGTGGTTTTTGTATTCTTGATGATTTGGTGGTGGTGTTTTCTAGGGATGACAGATAGCGGATGATGGCACATCACATTCCAGATCTGTGTTCTATGTTAATTTTGGTGGGGCCGTTGATGTTGGATGGTGGATCACGGATGACGGAAAATCTCATTATTGATTTGGATGCAACTCTTCTAGAAGTGATATTGTTGGATGGTGGATCAGGGTGGCTGGTGTCATATCTGGATCACTTCTAGTGGAACTGTTAAAGGGAGGTTGGCTGGTAGGTGTGTCAATCTCAGATATGTTTCTTACCATCGATGTTCATCACATTTCGGATGAGATGCGGGTAGTGTCATGGGATTCCACTAGACCATTGGATGTTTTCTTCAATACATATAACCTTAGACTAGAATTTTATGACTAGATGGAGGAATTGGCCCCAGTTCAGGATATACTGGGGTGTGTATATTTAAATTCCCATGGTTCTGTTTCTTTTAAAGACAACTTGAAGTCAAATCATTATTTCACCAACTCATGGAGTTCCACATCCATGGTCATGAAAATGGTTCATATGTAATTGTTGAATCCAAAGTGTAATTGATTTCATAATTTCTTATATGTGTAATCACACTATAGTTGTACGATTAAATTCTCAAGGATAGGGTAGTCCATAGAAGATTTAGGATATGAATATCCAACTTCTTCAAATATGGGGCTTCGGTGGAAGGAGGATCGCCTCAATAGGTAATGGGTTCTTCCATATCAGGTTCATTTATGATGAACTAATCTCTAGATCAATGATATTATGCATTATTTTCAAAAAAAATTATAATTTAAGGATCCATTATTAGGATCCTTTCATCAGTCCTTCAATTTTGATGAACTCCATCAGTTAGAGTTGGATAAAAATTCATAGTCTATCACAGTTTCTTTGGAATTCTCCGTTGTTGTGGGATAATGCCTATATTGTTAGGTAAACGATCAAATATGACAAAGTAATTTTTATTTTTTACTTTGTGAATTTTTCAAGATTCCTTTTTTATGATTATCTTAGATCATCTCACAGAGATTTTGTTCTATTGATTTCCACTAATCGGTAGTTAGAATTTTAAATATTTTTTGAGAAAAAGCCATAATTTCCCTAGTTATATGTGAATATAGGGCACTTGGATCACCAATTCCAGAAAACCCTATTCAAACTACATGAACAATGTTCATTCTATGGTAAATTATAAATTTATTATTCCTTTGGATAAGAAATTGAATGATGGGGAATGATTGATCCACTTGACATCACAGATTTCTAGCTACGTAGTGGCAAATGAATATCAACTAGTGCTTAAATTCCTATCATACCTGATAATCATAAAATGTATGAGATTGATGAATTCATTTTCAAAAAGGTGATATACACTATGGTGACTAGATCGACCTCTAGAGGGTTGAACCTATACAGAGTTCTGTTAAGAAAAATCTTTGGTCGTATATTGGTATTGAGTAAATGTTTGTGGCCAATGACTCATGATGTAATCGTAAACATAAAATGGATCATCAGTTGATTATGTAATTCTAGGATTTTTTTTATCATTTTTCTTGTTGGGAATGAAACAACAGTGTAGGATATTACTGTTCTGCCAATGCCTATGGAGAGCCCCCGTTCAGGGAACAGTGAGAAAATGCAAATTGATCAATCTGTTGATTTGGTGAGGGATGTTTCCAAAGAATAATGGCAGAAGTGTATGTCTTGGAAATGGGGTTTTCATCCAAAAACTCATGGTAGGGGATGTCGTCGGGATGATGTTGTAGCACATTGTCATGACTGTTCTATGAGCCTACTAACTATGGACCAACAAAAGGATAGGGAGAAGTATTTTGTGTTGTTCAATAAGAGTAAATCATATGCAGAGTTGGAATCTAATAATGACGCCTTTGGTGAGGATTATGTGGATGTATAGTTCCCTTCGTTTTTATTTTTCTTTTATGGATGACGGCATGTCTCTGTTTGACCCTGTCCTTCATTGATTCCATTGTCATTTTTATTTTCTAATAAATATTTTAAGAGCATACTCGCATGTCTCCTAAACCTTCTGAGTATAATTAATATCATTATTATAATTCTCAAAATTTTTATATGTATATATATATATATATTCATTTGTAATTATAACTATAATCATTTATGTATATTTTTAATATTTTTATAATAATTTAATAACAAGAAATATATATATATATTTATTTATTTATTTATTTATGGTTATAATAAATAAATATTTATTTATTATTATACTTATAATTAAATATTAATTTTATATTTATTTAAATACTTATAAAATTATAAAAAATATGTTTATTACAATTATTATATTCTAAATAAATATATTTATTATAGTTATTATAATTTAATTATTATTTTAATATGCTTGTATAATTTAGAATTATAATAAAAAAATATTTTTAATCATTTGTAAAAATGCTAATATATTAATAAATATGTTTAAATATTTATATGTATTTATAACTTTATATGTATATTAAATATATTTGAAATAACTTTATAATTACATACATATATATATATACATATTTATTTATAATTATAACTATAAATAAATATATATTTATTTATATTTATATATATAATAAATATATATTCATTTATAATTATAAATTTATAATAAATATATTTATTAAATTTAAAATTATATATAACTAATATTTGTCTTTTAATTACATAATTATTTAAATATATCTATATTTATTTAGAAAAAATCATTGGAATGTCCAATTAGTGATTAATCATTTTTGAAACATTAAATGACTATACACGATCTAGTAAATAATAGAAAAATATATAAATATATATTTATTTAAATATATATATATATTTTAAAAACATTATATGTATAACAAATAATTTTGTTATATTTTTATAAATATATATACATGTATATATATAATAAATATCTTAATAAATATTTTTATATAATTATAAATATGTATTGATATATACCTAGTAATGTAGTGATTATATGAAATTTGTCATCACAAATATATTGACATCATGAATAGAAATGATTTCGTAATGTGTAAATGTACATTCATGATGAATACAGAACATATGAACCTCATTTATATTCATGCATCAATATATTTATTGCTCAAATTCATTGGAAACATATATTTTTATTTTGAAAGGGAAAAAATATTTACAGAGTATTTATGTATAATTATAAATATATGAAATCGATGAAATATATTTATTATTTAATGAAATTTATTATATTCATATAATTATTTAAATATATATAATATTTAATTATAATCTTATAAATTAATTTCATAAACATTATATATAAATTTGATTTATTAAAAAAACTATTTTAATTATAAACATGATTTTTTTATTTAATGATTACAAATTAAAAATATTTTTCAATATAAATATAATAATATTATACAAAATAATAGTATTTTTAATTAAAAAACATTTATCAGCGCTTATAGATAGTGCTACTAAAGGACCCACTTTTTTTAACACTTTCTAGTTTGTGCTTATAAATGCGAGCACTTCCCTTCCCTGGATCTCTAGTAGGGATATAAACCATACAAATATAGGTATATATATACACATTAATGTATTTTAATAAGGTAATAAATATGTAATTTATTATATTAAATAAAATGAATAATAAATATTTATTTCCATTTGGTTTAAAAATTTAAAATTACAATTTTAATGAAATGTGTTTAAATATGTATTTTTACAATAGAATTATTGTAAATAAATATAAGTAGATATACAGAAATTTAACAATAAATATAACTACATTATGAAAAATGAAATAATTTAAAAAATAAAATATCTATATGATTGTAATATTGGGAAATAAATTTAGTTATTATTGAAAATGTAGAAGAAGCTATCTTAAAAGAAGTTCAAATACAATCCAGTATTAAAAAAAATTGGCTAACCCAACTAAAAACTCAGTTTTGGAGGGCTTCTAAGAATTTTTTAACCTAAATAAAATGGTGATAAATGTTTCCATAATTAATAAGTCATAGATATCTTCTGATGATTCAATTTGATATGAGGTAGAACCCAAACAGACACCCAAAACAAATGATTTAGTCATTTGAATTTCAAATAATATTTTCAACTTATCTTAAATTTTCATTAATCAATTTTTTTCCATGTTTTACAATTGTTATTAAATAAATATAACATGATCATAATTATAAAATTATAAATTATAATTCCATTTTATATAATTTATAATCCATTTTTTCACAAAATATCTCATATATGAAGTGTAAATTTATATTTAGCATTATCAAAATCATATTTTCAATCAATTATATTTATATCAATATAAATATATTTATTTACTGATATATTAGTTTTCATAAAATATAATTTTTTTGTGAAATATAATCATTATCATTGCTAATAATAAATTCATGGTAATAGACAACCTTTATCAGTGCTATTGGAAAAGCATTGATAAATCCCCCACTTATCGACACATTTGTATGAGAACTGATAAAGGCCATTATTAAGGAATTATTTAATTCTAGCACTAATAAATACCCCCACATTATCAGTGATTTTTTATTAACTATAAAAATAACCCCCTTTATCTGTACTTTTTTTGTGTTGGAAAAAACACCATCATTACCAGTGTTTTTAGATATCAATATTATATATTTCATATGCAGTAGTAGACACTTATAGCCGCAAACCCTATGTCATTGGTTATAGACCATTTTTCTAGTTATGGCCATATTAATATTGTTTTAATTTAACTTCTATGTCTGATTAACACAATAATTCATATGAAATCATGGACAGATATAGCATGCACAAGCATTGTAAATTTTGTTCGAAGAGAGATATATAGGTGATGTTTTTTATCAATAAAAACTATTTTTGTGAAAACATGCAGGGGTGCATCATATGGACCTCATATAGACAAATGGGTTGTCTATATTATTCATCTATACACTCTAGGACTTACTAATGGAAAACTTATACACATTAACACACACATAGACATGAATACATACTGAAATAGACACATACATATAGATACACATTCATACACACACACACACATTTACAAATTCAAACACATAAAAATACATACACTTTTGTATAAATACATTCATGAATAAAATTGGCATCCCGCCTAATTATTACATAACTTATCATCACAATTTACAAACCATGGATCTTTAAAGTATTGTGTCTTGGAAATAAAGAACAATATATATGGAAACATAAAACATTCATATTATCCGCATGAAAATATTATTTAAAAGTTCATCCGATTTATAATTACTGCATCTTATAACATGGATACATACATCAATGGAAAGGGTGTGCAGAAGTCCCAGTAATGAAAAACAACTGAAACAGTTAACACGTGATCTTGTGTGATATCAATAAGAACATGAGGGAAATCGTAAAGTAATGATAAGTAGTAATACCATTGAAATAATAATATTATTAATAACATGAATATTTTTCTAAAACATTTAATTTATACATTCATGAACACATCACCAAGGTCCACCACCAAGGTGTCATAACAATTACTAATGTTATTCGCCAAGGTATCGTAAAACATGTCTCCTCTAGAGTTTATATTATTTACCCAATGCATTGGAGAACTATTAGGGAAAATCATTAATATGTATTTATATTCATGTGATACACTTATATTATAATGATACCATTCATGAATATCTCAAATAGAATAAAATAAATCGGTTTAATATCAAAATCATGACGTTTTATAAAGTGATTAAAAATGATATCATTATGTCATTTATAAAAAATGAAATGGGAGTGAGGGTTATATGTATGTCAATTCCTGGATCAAATATATCATCTTTATGTATTTATTAATACCGCTAGAAATAATATATCTTTGTGTATTCTCATAAATAAAATAAGTTAATTTCATGAGAAAAAGAGAGACATTTTGAGATGAAAATCCTGCAATGTAATGGACATACAACATGGTTTTAGAAAACATTAAAAATAGAGGTGAAAAGGGTTAAACACTCATAAATAATTAAAAATTCAGTATTAGGATAGAATAAAATTTATGTAAGATCATGGAATGTATGTTTTAATGACATAACACATGAATAGGAAACTTGAAAGGAAAGAGAAGATGTGATTTCTTTTACGAAAATTCGGCAGCCTAACGACGTCACATATAATTCACAAAAATCAGTTGTTGTGAGAATAAATGGACTATGATCATTTTTAAGTGAAATAGACATAAATAATTATATATAATAAAATAACCCAACATAATACAATTGAAAATATAAGACATAACAAAAAAGAAGTCATGAATAAAAGAGGAGGGTGAAAGGTTCGCTTACAATGAAGAATAACATCAAAAGCTCAAAGGGTTTGACCTTTGGGGGATTGAGGGATACTTTTAATGACTCATTTGGAGGTAAAAAGATGTGATGATTATTGAAGAGGAAATTTATAATGAATGGAATGAACGAATGTGTTGGTATTTATAGAAAAAGTGAGGTAATATTTTATTAATTTCCAAGGGAAACCTCAATATTGGTAATGGAAATCAATGTGATTGACCATGGTATTTCCTTATGGTACTGGCTACTTGGTACCAATCATAACATATCTTACTATACACAAGACGAACAGAATTATTATCTTATTAATGATTTCATTAAAAATGTAACTCAAAACTATATTTTTACTATTCAACAAAAAAAACATTTTATAAAAATATCATAAATTTAACCCAACCTAATATCGATGCTCTGAATTCAAAAATAAACTCCATTTTAAGAAAAATAATTTTCTATTTATGAGATATTTAATTTTTATGTAAAAATACTATTTACTCAAACAAATACTATGACTTAACATATAATTTATTAAAAAGTTATGTACTTATGCTATCATATCACATTACCAATCAAGATTCCTAAATTATATTTATAATTTCAAAATTTAGGTTATTATCCCATTGGTCACATGTCTATTCATATTGGTAATATTACTATTCCTAATTTTCTATTCACCAAAAATTATGTCGATCTAATTGGAATATAAATTTCCTATTGATCCCAATTGTATAAGACTATTTTTTGAAAATCATATGACATTATTAATTATTCAAGGTATATAATCAGATATTTTAAAATATTTTTTTTCAAATATTCATCAATTATATGAAAATTTTATAAATTATTATTATGTTCATTTTGACATTTCAAATTCACCAATTTTACCATAATAAAAAATAACACTTTTATTTATACAAAAGGATTACAAATGAAACGAAGGCCTCATTACAAAGCCCCTTATAACACCTGTATAGGTCCAAAGTGTAAGGTGTGATATAGTGAAAGAATCTTGGGGCGGCGCCATCAACATTGTCCGAGTGGTGATTTCTATAAACATGATCTTCTCCCACAAGCGATTATGTTTAATCTTAACATGTTAGAGTAAGGCATGGGCATGGTGCAGGGAAAATCCTAGTGATGCAACATTCATACAAAGCTCCGACAGATGGGCTTCGTAGGGTTCGTGTCTAATGGATGAGAACATCAAATCATTTTTTTGTATTATTTAACAATAATAATTTGTATTTATGAACAATAATCATAATGTTAAGATTATAGTTTCCAATAGTCATATTGACCAATGGTCATATAACAACTGAAAACCTATAATATATTATTAATTATACCCACTTCATTAATTAAAGGATATAGTTTTGTTGAGTATAAAATAAAATAACACAAAAATTCATGGAAAAATTTATTCAAATGTTCGAGCTTTTATATTTTTCCTCCCTTAAGAAATTTCTTCCACAAAATTTAAATCCTAACCACATATCAGAAATTTTGGGGATACTTCTTCATCAAAATATCTTTTGTTCCCCACATGGAATCTCTATATTTATGGTTCCTCCAAAACACGTTAACTATGTGGGTAGTCTTGTCACGTAGAACCTTTTCCCTACAATCTAAGAACTCCACTGGCTTCTCCTCATAAGGGATTTCATGTTCCAATTGTACCACCTATGGATAAATTAAATGTAATGGGTCAGGTATTTACTTCTTCTAAAGGGATACATGTAAGACATAATGTATTTGTTCTATATTTGGAAGTAGTGGAAGCCAATAGGCCAGTGCTCCTACACGATCAAGGATTTCATAGGGTCCAATGTACCTAGGGTTGATCTTCCATTTTTTCTGAAACCTCATAACTATGTTCTATGGGGAAATTCAAAGAATGACTGTCACAAACATCAAACACCAAGTCCCGTCGACGGTTGTTAGTATAGATCATTTTCCGACTCTAAGTATCCTTAATGTGTTGCTCGATGGAATGGACCTTTTATGTCATCTCTTTCACTAGATCAATCCCAAGAAGCTTTATCTCACTAACTTCATCCCATCATGTAGGAATTCTATAATGCTTCCTATATAGATATTTATAGGGATCAATTTTAAATATTAAGTGGTAGATTTTTTGTAGGAGAACTCAACTAATGGGATATGTTGATCTCATTAACCATTAAATTGTGTTGAGAATGGTCTCATCAATTCCTTGAGTGTTTGAATAGTCCTTACAGATTTGACAACAGTTTTCGGTGATAGGTTGTACTGAAATTCAATTAGGTACTCAGATAATGCTGAATACTTCTCCAGAATTTTTATATGAACCTTAGATCATGATCAGATAATTTATAATGTGGCACTCCATTCATCCTTATGACTTCCTTCTCATAAATCCTGTCATTTTTATCATGATAGAAATCCTCGTGAATAGAGATAAAATGGGATGCCTTTGAGAGATGATCCACAATAACTCATATCACATTGTTTCCCATGAATGTTCTCAGGATAACAATAGAAATGTACATATTGATATTGTCCCACTTCCATGCTGATATGGGTATTGGTAGTAATACCCCTTTAGGAAGTTCTTATTCTTCCTTCATTTTCTAACACACTAGGCACCTTGTAATGTAGTCATCAATGATCCTTTTCTTATTATCCCACAAAAAATGACTACAACGGTCTCTATACATTATTGAGATTCCAGGATGTATAAAGAAAGTTGAGCAATAAGATTCATCCACTAAATACTTTTTTTATTGGGGAATAGATGGAACAAATAATCTTGTACAAAATTTAAGTACACCTTATCAATCAATATTGAACTCAGGAAATTTCTTTTCTTTCATAGCCTCAATCATCTTCTGTAACAAAGGATCTCCTTTCTGTGCTTTATTGATCTTCCCTTGAAATGATGGTTGAAAAATCATTTGGAATAGGATTGATGATGGAACTTCCATTACAATTCCAACGTCCAACATAACTAAGTCATTGATAAAATGATATATTTGAATCCTCATCATGTATTTAACAACTTGGTCTTTCCTACTTAATGAGTCAATGACTTTGTCTTCTCTTCCAGTATAATAATGAATTGAACAATCAAAGTATTTATGAAGTTCCATCCATATCCTCTGTCTCATGTTCAATTAATTTTGTGAGAAAATATTCTTCAAAAATTGATGGTCTATGTATAAATTGTATTTTTCCCCATAAATATTGTGTCTCTATAACTTTAGAGAAAAAAAATCATAGGATACTCAAGATCATGTGTAGGATTGTTCTTCTCAGGAGTGTTCAAATGTTTAGATTCCTAACAAATAACTTTGTCATTTTTCATGAGGATGAAACCCATCCCATTCATAGATTCATCACTAAAAATAATTATTCCTTCTCTACATGAGAGTAGAATTAACAAGGGTTTATTAACAAATATCTTCTTTAGCTCTTGGAAACATTGCTCACAATCATTTTTCCTGATGAACTTGACCCATTTTTGAGTAAACTTGGTTAATGGATTAGAAAGAAATGATTTTTTTTCAAAACACCTATAATATCCAACTAATCTAGGTAAACTATGAATCATAGTTATTATTGCTGGCTGAGACATCTCCACTACAACATTTTATTTAATATGGTCAACAATGATTCCTTCATTGGTTAAAATGTTCCACAAATAATAAACATGATGTAACGAAAATTCACATTTGCCGAACTTTCCAAAAAACCTATCATTCCCTCTTATTTGAAAAAAAACCGATAGGCATTCCAAAGTCTCCTAACAACTTTTTGAATATTTATTAATATCATCAATAATAACTACAAAAATTTTTCAAGGTAGTCATTAATGACTATATCCATAAAATACATAGTAATAGTAGGTGTATTAGTCAGTACAAAGGCCATAACAACAAACACATAATGCCCATATCTTAGTCAGAAGGCAGTTTCTTTAATATCTTATTTCATCACCCTAATTTGATTATAACGAAATCAATGATCAATCATATGGAAGAATTGAGCCCCAGAAAGTTGATCAAATAATTCATCAATTCATGGAAGAGGGTATTTGTGATTCACTATGATCCCAATTAGTTATCTATAATCAATGCATATCCACATTGATTTATCCTTCTTCTTCAAAATTATAACTTGTGATCCCCATGGAGACACACTCGTTCGGATAATACCCTTCTCCATTAGATATTGTAGTTTCATCATTAATTACTCCATCTCCACATTTTCCATCTTATATGGGGTCTTTGATATCAGATGAGATCTACGTACGTGTTTTTTGTAGAACACAGCCTCTATTTCTTGAGAATGTAAAAGTACCTCCTCATAGAATATTTCAATTTATTACTGAATTATGGAGACATTTTATAACCTTATACTCTCATTTCATTCTTATTCTACACAGATCAATTCCATAAAGAATGATATATGAGGATGTTCTTGACATAGATCAGTTTAACATATCTCTCCTTAGAAGATAACTTTAGGTTCTCCATTACAGACTACTGAGATTTCCTAGCATCTTAATTTTATCTTAGTATTATAATTTGAGAGACATAAAATCCCTAGTATTATATCAACATACATATTAGGAATGACAACTATATTTTCATTATTATTTTTCTCAATAATGTAAATACTATAGTTTCTAAACATTCACAATGCTTCGATAATCCAACTAGGATTGTAGACTGATAACTCTACTTTTAACAATTTAGTTGTTGATTATAAAATCAATACAAACATGGACGAAATAAAGTAAATAATTGAACCAGTATTGAACAATGTACTTGCTAAATTTGAGAGAACAAAAATATTACATTCCACCACATCATTCAGAGCATCAAAAAGAGCATTTATGGTAGAAAAAGAATGACCTTTCTCCCTTGGCCTTTGCTATGGTTGATGGATTTTCCTGTCATGAACCGGATCTGGTCGCCACCATTAACAGAACCAAACCTAGCCTGTGTAAAGGCTCGAAGGGCTTTCCCTATCCCCATGGGCTAGCACAAGTTCCCGGGTATCAAACAAATCTGGTTTGGGAACGATTTACCCGAGTATGAAAGCATAAATCAAAAAAAAAACAATCAATTATTAGAATCTGAAATTTTCATGCTAAACAATTCTTAACAAAACCAGATCTGAATACATATGTTTAAAGACACTAAAAGTGGTTTAAAAACAAATAATGTCAACATAAATACATCCCCATGTACTCCACACGACAAGGGGGTCATCACCTGAAAGCTGTCCCTGAAACTCCGCCCCAACGATGGGGACTTACATCATGAACTGTCATCACCCATAGCCTTTCCTTTACCTGAGTCAAGCATAACCAGGTCTACTTACACCCAAGGGGTGTAAGTAGGGTGTGAGCCTAAGACCAGTAGGATACCACCAGATGATTCCAATGTGCATGCAATACAATGTGAACAAAACAAGCAATTTTAATACACAAGGTGAAACAGTGTTAAAATTCAAAGAAATGTAACTTTCAAATGAAAACAGTTTTCAATCCGAGAATTTTAGAATGTTATCACATTAAATAAACATGTGAGCTACTGCAATGTACTGCCAAAACAACCCACAAAAATGTTAAATACCACAAATCCAATGAGCCTCAAAATTGGGAACACCCCTAAGCACTAGGTTGTCTCGGGCCCTATGTACCTCGTACCTCGGTGTAGAGTAACCATAGAAAAATCTGTTCTCATGCATGAGCCACTAGTAGGGAACATAACCATAACCTAGTGGTACCCAATCATTATCCAAATAGTTTAGTTAGAGTTGTCGTTATCGATATGCTAAGTGGAACAGGGACAAAACCCATCCGATCCATTAGTCGTACTAGTACAAATCCGCCCCACCTAGGTACACGTGCTTCCCCTTTTTGTGCTCAAAAAATTTCAGCAAACAACAAACATCATTTTTTATATAAAATTTCACTACTGGTCACAAACAAATTTTACAGTAGCTACACACATTTTAAACCATTTAAAACACACAATAAAATAATTTTATTTCCAATAAAACAACTTCTCAAAACATCACATTGTTTTTCACCCAAATCTCTTTAAGATATCCACCTTTCACACTATGGTAACACTTGTATGTTATTAGAACAAAATTTCAGTTCAAAGACCTTTAATTAAACCAACAATTCAGTTATAGGGCATCCCAAAATGAACCAATGACTGATTTGAAGGAAAAACCCCCAATTTCACCAAAAATTGGAACTTAAAATTCATTTCCATTATAAATGCAACTAAAACCAATTTTTACAGAAAAATTAAAGTGAAATAAACATTAATGTACCATGAAAACAGCAAGCTAATTCACAAAAAAATTATCATACAATGGAATCACCTACCAAATTAACAAAAACCCTTGAATCTCCGTGTGAAAATCAAATCGCACCCCCGCCGCACCAAGAGAGAACTAGATCAAACATAAAACCACACAAATTGGCCAAGAAAGCCCATCGTTAAACCCTAGGTTCGAAATCATTATTTCGGGACATTAGTAAACCAAATTAT
This sequence comes from Viscum album, assembly GCA_963277665.1. Classification (NCBI taxonomy): domain Eukaryota; kingdom Viridiplantae; phylum Streptophyta; class Magnoliopsida; order Santalales; family Viscaceae; genus Viscum; species Viscum album. The sequence continues at coordinate 1,219,870,654 of OY728142.1, read as the reverse complement.
AACCGAAGAAACCCTAATAACAATGAGTTAAACCCAATGTAATTTGGAAGAGGAAAGAAAAGGGCTCATTTACTTGAAGTATCTTGATGTAATCACTCCAAAACGTTAGTATATGAAATTTAAAAGAGCCTAAATTAAATAAACGTTTGAACAGGATGTATTATCTCATTTAGGAACTGGAATGGAGGAAAAAGATTGACAATTGAGTGAGTTATTAAAGAAATACTTTACCTCTTCAAATCTGGGCGATTTGAGGAACCCAATGAAGTTCGGCACCAAATCGAGATTATCCAGAGCTCCAAAGATGTGGGAGAGAGTTCAGAAGTGCGGTTGTGTTAATTGGTCCTAGGTGAGACTTGGAATCACCTAAGAATACCTAATATTGAATATGTTATAACAAAATCTAATTTTATTTTTAAAACAGGAATTGGGCTTTCGGGCAGGCCCATCCCCTTAGATAAAAACCCAAATAAACCCGGGTTATGGATTTATAATAGCACCACATTACATTGGTGGTGTTAACTGGTTAGGGGAGGTCAATTAGGAATTTTAATGGATGAAAAATGTTGAAAAATGAAAATGTTATAAAAGACTCAATATTTATTTTTTAATCTGGAATTGGGCTCACGGTTTGGCCCAATTAATGAATACTCATCTATTCCTCCCTAAAACCTAGGGAAACCCCTAAAACAATGAAAGTATATAAATTAAATGAAAACTACCTTTAAAATATGTCTTGTATATGACAATTATCGCCACCATGAAGGACTTTTTGCCCCGGAAAGTCAACATGAATCTCGGTTGGAAAACCAGAATGGGTACTCTTCCTCGACCCATGACTTTCGCTCCCATGTCTCATGTTTATCATTCCCATGCTGCCATAAAACCCAGACTAAAGGAATAGACTATCCTCGAAGTATCTTCTCTTGGGAGTCCACTATTTTCACCGGCCTCTCAATGATAGACATGTCAGACTCTATCTCCAGTTCTTCCCAACTCAACACATGGGATGGATCCGGATTGTATTTATTCAACTGAGAGATGTTGAAGACATCATGGATAGACGTCAACTGAGAAGGTAAGGCCAACCTATATGCCACCTTTACAATATGCTCGATGATCTCAAAGGGTCCGACATACCGTGGCATCAACTTACCTTTCTTCCCCAATCGACGATGGCCCAGACGAGGGGCCTCTTTTAAGAATACCCTGTCACCCATAGAAAAATCTAGGTCTCGACGCCACCGGTCATCATAAGATTTATGACGACTCTGAGTTGTCAATAAACTCTGCCTGATCAACTTGACCTTCTCAGAAGTCTCCTGCACAAGGCTCGGCTCAAACAGTGAAGTCTATCCTACCTCAGCCCAACATAGGGGGGACCGACAAGGCCGACCATAAAGCGCCTCAAAAGGGGCCATTCTAATCGTGGATTGGTAACTATTATTATAAGAAAACTCTACCAATACCAAATTTCTATCCCAAGAACCTTTAAAGTCCAGGACACATGCACCAGGCATGTCCTCCAATATCTGATTCACCCGCTCTGTCTGACCATCCGTCTATGTTTGGTATGTCTGCTCATCTTAATCTGAGACCCCAAGGCCTTCTGAAGGCCTTCCCAAAAAAGAGTAGTGAATCAGGGGTCTCTATCTGAGACAATAGCTGATGATACACCATGGAGTCTCACCACTTCCCGATGATACAAATGGCCCAACTTATCTACTTTAGTTGTTTCTTTTATCGGAATGAAGTGGTCTGATTTGGTCAGACAATCAATCACCACCCAAATAGAATTATTACCCCGAGGTGTATGAGGTAAGCCAACAATGAAGTCCATGGCAACCTCTTCCCACTTCCAGGTAGGAATGGGTAGTGGTTGGAGCAAACCGAATGGCCTTTGGTGCTCTGCTTTTACCTGCTGACATGTGTAGCATCTCGAAACAATGTCTTTTATGTCACGTCTCATACCAGGCCACCAAAACTGCCGACGAACATCATAATACATCTTAGTGGCACCGGGATGGACAGCCCACTAAGGCTGGTGGATATCTTCCATCACCAACTTCCACAGATATAATGGCACTACTGAACGGCCCTTGAAGCACAAGATGCCCTCGGGAGAAGACGACTAATCAGAGGATGTCTCCCCACCATGAAGGAACTGCTTAGACCGCTGACAAAGATCATCACTGGGTTGTTCCTGCTGAATCAACTCCAACAGAGAAGGAGTCAACTGGACGCTTGACAAGAATTCCCCTCCTCTGTATTCCCTGGTCTCCACATGCATCTAAGAAAAGAGACCCATAAATGTCCACTCATCACTAGACTTCTTCAAATCCTGCACTGGAACTCTTCTGCTCAAAGAGTCGGCCACTACATTACCCTTTCCTGGGGTATAGACAATGTCAAATTCATGCCCTTGCATGTACTCGATCATGCGACGTTGCCTCATGTTGAGGTCCTTCTGTGAGAAGATATAAGCCAAGATTTTGTGATCAGAGTATACCACAAACATCTCCCCAAAGAGGTAGTGACGCCAAGTCTTCAAAGCATGCATCACCGCTGCCAATTCCAAGTCGTGGGTGGGGTAGTTCTTTTCATGTGGTCGAAGTTGGAAAGATCCATACGCGACCACAAGAACATCCTACATAAGCACGCACCCAAGACCCATACCTGAAGCATCACAATAGACCAAATATCCCTTTCCAGCCTCTGGAAAAATAAGCACGGGGGTGGTAGTAAGCCGCCTCTTTAGCTCCTCGAACGATGCCTGACATTCTGGACCCCATACAAACTTCACCCCTTTCTGGGAGAGGGAAGTCATCAGTGAAGCAAGCTGAGATAAATCCATAATTAATCACCTATAATAACCAGCCAAGCCAAGAAAACTCCTGATCTCAAACACATTATTCAGTTTCTCCCATGAAATGACTGCACTAATTTTCTCAGGGTCCACTGAAACTCCATGCTCTGAGATCACATATCCCAGAAATCTCACCTCTCTGATCCAGAAAGTGCACCTTGACAAACTTTGCATAGAGGTGGTGATCTCGTAATGTACCCAAAACCATCCTCAAGTGATGTTCGTGTTCCTCCTCAGATCAAGAGTATACCAGAATGTCATCCATGAAAACCACAACAAAGGAATCGAGATACAGATGGAACACCATATTCATAAGTTCCATAAATACCATTGTAGCATTGGTCAATCCGAAGGGCATGACCAAATTCTCAAAGTGTCTGTACCTGCTTCGGAAGGCTTCTTAGGGATATCTGACTCCTTCACCCTAAGTTGATGATACCCTGAACGCAGGTCTATCATTGAGATCCACTTTTCCCCCTTCAACTGATCAAACAAATCATCTATTCTGGGAAAAGGGTGTTTTTTTAATTGTTACCTTATTCAGATTTTGGTAGTCAATGCACAACCGGAGGGTTCGATCATCCTTTTTTGCAAACAACATAGGAGCGGCCCAAGGAGAGATGCTCAGGTGAATGAATCCTTTGGATTCTAAGTCATCCAGCTGTATCTTTAATTCCCTCAACTCGGTGGGGGCCATGCGATATGAGGGAAGAGATATCGGTTGTGTTCCCGGTGCCAGATCAATCGAAAACTCCACATCCCGCTCCAGGGGAAACCAGAAAAATAATCTGGGAATACCTCGGGACACTCATTCACTACACGAGGTAGTGAACCTTTAGGGGAAATACCATCTTCTATCAGAAGTGAAGATAACTGGATGATAACACATCCCAACTCTGGGAGTGGAGGCCCTACGCGACTTGATCGTGGATCCCATTCTCTATGAAAACCCCGAGGACTCCCATCAGGTGCCGTGAAACTCACATGCCGTCTGTAGAAATCGATGTGTGCCTGGAAGTGTACTAGCCAATCCAACCCGAGTATGACATAAAAAAGTTCCATATCTAAGACCAAGTGGTCCCACTCCATCTCGACCCGTGACACAGAAAGTGCACACGAGGGGCACCTGAGTCCCTGCTCCTTCTTTCCCAACGGTGTCACCAACTCCATCGAAAAACACATCCACTCAGTTGGAAAATTTACAATGTACACAAAATGTCCAGAAATGAATGAAACAGAGGCACTTGTATCAAAAATAGCAGTAGCTATAGAAGATTTGATCAGAACGGTACCTCGAACTGTCGACGGTCCCACCTCTGATCTTGCTGGTGACTGATCCACTACATGGAGATGTACAATATCTTCCTGAGGATGACCGCTAGTATGTGGTTGTGCCCTGAACTGGCTCTACCCAGAAGATGATCCAGCCCTACCACCATGACCACCAAATCGAGATCCCCCAGTCCTCGACGGCTCGGACTGTGCTAGCACTCCTCTTGATGCCACTGACCCTACCCCACATGGGAGTTGACGTGCCACACCGCAGAAGCGCTGAAAATGCCATATACCTCCACACGGGTAACAAGGCTTTGGAGGAAGAGGACGTGCTGGTCGGATATGCCCAGGCCTCCCACATTGGTGGCACATGACCGATCTCGCATCAGAAGCCGCAGAAGAAAACTGCCTGGAAGATTGGCCTGAACTGCCCCCTCCTTTCTTCACATGTTCCTCCCTCTTCCTTTTCTTCTCTGAGGAGCTGCCACTACCCACTGCTGATACTGAACCATAGAAACCAGCCCTGCCTTTGCTATAAATCTCCTCCATGCATGCCCGATCAACAAACACAGCATAGGTCCTCAGCTTAAACAAGAACGCATGGGAGTATATCTCTGGTCCCAAGCCTTTCTCAAACCTCTGGGCCTTCACTTTCTCATTAGAGAAAATTTCCAGAGAATACTGAACCAACTCAGCGAAACGGTTGGCATACTCCATCCCAGATAGATACCCCTGAACATGTTCCATGAACTCTCTAGACCTGGCATATGCCAACACCTTAGGGCAATACTGTTCATTGAAGACAGCCTTGAAATCTCCCCAGTGCATCTGCTCATTCTTCCCAGCCTAAAGCACTGACTCCCACCATTTACGGCTGGGAACCTCCAACATGAAGGAGGTGCACTTCACCCTTAGCTCATCAGGTGTTTACAAAAACTCAAACATATGGTCGATCTTCTCGAGACATTCTTCTGCTTCCTCGTGTTCGGTGCTACCTCAGAAGGTTGGAGTCTTGTTTTTCAGAAACTCTTGTGCTTTATCTTTTCTAGGACCTGTCTCCATTTCGCTAACATGAATAGGAGCATGAGCTGGTCCCTGTCCCAAATCATGGATAGCCCGAACAACAACCTCCATGAGCCTTTGATCAATCAGCATGGGAGAACTCTCTCCAGCTTCATCCTGTGGGTGCGTGGCAGCTTTCTGGGGAGGCATGTTACTGCAAAATGAAACAGTAACAAAACAATAGTCAATACCACAATTCTGAAAATTGTAATCAAATACATCAAATATAAATAGACTAAACACATTCCTGTAATAAAAGAAACAACTACTCCACATCTCCCCGATGTCCTCATGTGGTCTGTAGCCCACATGTCTCACCAAGAAGTGAATTCAATCAGTAAATTCCAGCATCCTATGGTGACTCAAGGTCTTCCAGGAGAGGTGCGGGCCAAGCACCCTAACTCACAAAAAATACCCCGAGCCCTGATAGTCCTATCTTTTGTCTATCCCGACTCATCTCAAAATAACAATATAACCCACAAACATTAACCTGCTCGGATACCATTTTGTCACGAACCGGATCTGGTCACCATCATTAACGGCACCAAACCTAGCCTGTGGTAAGTCCTGAAGGGTGTTCCCTATCCCCACGGGCTGGAACAAGTGGTCGTGTATCAAAAAAATCTGGTTTGCGAATGATTTACCCGAGTATGAAATCATAAATCATAAAAAAACAATCAATTATTAGAATCTGAAATTTTCATGCTAAACAATTCTTAACAAAACCAGATCTGAATACATATGTTTAAAGACACTAAAATTGGTCTACAAACAAATAATGACAACATAAAGACATCCCCATGGACTCCATACGACAAGGGGATCATCACGCGCAAGCCGTCCCCGCAACTCCTCCCCAACGACGGGGACTAACATCACGAACCGCCATCACCCTTAGCCTTCCCTTTACCTGATTCAAGCATAACCATGTCTACTTAAAACCAAGGGGTGTAAGTAGGGTGTGAGCCTAATCCCAATATGATACCACCAGATTATTCCAAAGAGCATGCAAAATGTGAACAAAACAAGAAATTTTAATACACAAGGTGAAACAGCGTTAAAATTCAAAGAAATGCAACATTCAACTGAAAACAGTTTTCAATCCAAGAATTTCAGAATGTTATAACACTAAATATTCATGTGAGATACTATAAATTACTTCCAAAAACAACCCACAACAAGGGTAAATACCACAAATCCAATGAGCATCAAAATCAGGAACACCCCTACGAACGAGATTGTCTCGGACCCTGTGTACCTCGTACCTCGGTGTAGAGTAACCATAGAAAAATCTGTTCTCATGCATGAGCCACTATTAGGGAACATACCCATATCCTAGTGGTCCCCAATCATTATCCAAATAGTTTAGGTAGTGTTGTCATTATCCATATGCTAAGTGGAACAGAGACAAAACCCATCTGATCTACTAGCCGTACTAGTACAAATCCGCCCCACCAAGGTACCCAGGATTACCCTTTTTGTGCTCAAACAATTTCAGAAAACAACGGACATCCTTTTTCATATAAAATATCACTACTGATCACAAAAAAATTGTACAGAAGCTACACACATTTTATGCCATTTAAAACACACGATAAAATACTTTTATTTCCAATAAAACAACCTCTCAAAACATCACAATGTTTTTCACCCAAAGCTCTTTAAGATATCCACCTTTGTCACTATGTTAACACTTGTAAGTTATTAAAAAAAATCAGTTCAACACCATTTAATGAAACCAACAATTCAGTTATAGGGCATCCCAAAATGAACCAATGAAAGATTTGAATGAAAAACCCCCCAATTTCACCGAAAATTGAAAATTAAAATTCATTTGCATTATAAATGCAACTAAAACCAATTTTTATAGAAACATTCAAGTGAAATAAACATTAAGGTACCATGAATACAGCAAGATAATTCCCAAAAATTGCACACACAATGGAATCACTTACCAAATTAACAAAAACCCTTGAATCTCCGTGGGAAAATCAAATCCACCCCCGCCGCACCAAGAGAGAACTAGATCAAACCTAAAACCACATAAATTTGCCAAGAAAGCCCAAAGTTAAACCCTAGGTTCGAAATCATAGTTTCTGGACATTATTAAACCCAATTATAACCTATGAAACCCTAATAACAATGAGTTAAACCCTAAGTAATTTGAAAGTGGAAAGAAAAGGGCTCATTTACTTGAAGTATCTTGAATTAATCACTCCAAAACTCAAGTATATGAAATTAAGAAGATCCAAAATTTAGGGTAAGTTATAAAAAGATGTATTATCTCATTTAGATACTGAAATGGAGGAAAAATATTGAAAATTGAGAGAGTTAAGAAATAAATACATTACCTCTTCAAATCTGGGCGATTTGAGGAACCCTATGAAGTTCGGCACCAAATCGCGATTATCCAGAGCTCCAAAGAGGTGGGAGAGAGTTCAGACGCGCGGCTGGGTTCATTGGGCTTGGGTGAGACATGAAATCAACGAAAAATCCTAAATATTTAAAATGTTATAACAAAATCTAATTTTATTTTTAAAATACAAATTGGGATTTCAGGCAGGCCGAACCCCTTAGAAAAAAACCAAAATAAACCCTAGTTATGGATTTATAAAAGCTCCAAATTACCTTGGTGGTGTTAATAGGTTAGGGGAGGTCAATTAGGAATTTGAATGGATGAAAAATGTTGAAAAATTAAAATGTTATAAAAGATACAAAATTTATTTTTTAATCTGGAATTGGGCTCACGATTTGGCCCAATTCATGAATACTCATCTATTCCTCCCTAAAACCTAGGGAAACCCCCAGAACAAAGAAAGGATGTAAAATAATTGGAAACTACCTTTAAAATATGTCTTGTATGTGACATTTCTCCTCCACTACCCTTGTATTTGGATAGTTATTAGAAAATTGTCCATGTTGTAAACATTTATATCATTTGACCACTGATAGTGCCTTCACCATAATTAATTTGTCATTAGTGTTTGGGAGTTGAGTATTCCCCTCACTATGAAAATTCCGTCTAATATGGACATCTCTTACGCTCAGGTAGCTATTCCCACTCCCAAGAATGCAGTTCCGCAAATGCTTTATCCTAAATTTATTACATATGGGGTGTTTCACTTTCATTCCTCCTCTTCCCTGATCAAAGGTCCCCCTTAATATGAGGTCCATTTATCTCTTATTGTGGTTGTATTTATGAGACCACTATCTTTCACCAAACTACATTTTTTCCTTTCATTTCACACCATACGATCACCCCATAGCTGTCATAGTATCGATTGTATATATTTTTCGATAGATGATGTATTAGTTCTCAAAAAGAATTAAATCAACCTTCCCATTTGGATCCATATCAATGCTTGAGGTGTAATGTGAAGGCCTTGTGATGTTTAGCTCATAAAATTCCATAGATTCATTCTCCTTCTGCTTCATATTGAGAAATTCCTTCTCCATTTTAGTGCTAATAGAATGAGGGAAATACTTATTGAAGAATATACCTCTAAACTGGTCCTGATCCGAAGCTTCAACCTCCACTCTTGGCCTCATGTTTTGAATCAGTCCTACCACTGATCAAGATCATCCTCTATGAAGTAAATATAAAGGGTGACCATCTCTTGCTTTGAACAGGATAGCATAAAAAAGATCTTCTCGATAGAGCTGATCCACTATTCAGCAATGAATGGGTTTGTAGATCCACTAAAGATTGGAGCCATTGATGAATATATTACTGACCATATTATTGTTCCCTTCACTGTGATATCATTCAATTATCTTGATTCATGATATTTCTATTAATGTGAGTTAGTTTGATCATCATTCCCCTGAATGTTTCCATTCCGGATTCCATCAGAGTGTTGTCAGCGCATGGTCCATTGCGGTCCCCATTTTCACGGTTCCTCCTATTCCCGCAATTTTATAAAATAATAAAACCCCTGTAAGAATCTTATTTCATTTACGAATCATTTAACGATAATTTTTTTTTCTCTTAAAACATCATTCATAAACATTGTATTCTTTAAGAACAATTACAATTCTCTATAAATCCTTTATAATTATTCATAAAAATCTTGTGATTAACCCAACATATTCCCTGTGAGTTTCATACCAGGTGTGCAGTAAGTATCGTTGTCATATACCAGGATACCACTGGTCAATCCTGAAACACCTTGTCGGAGTTTTTGCTCCTAGGTACATCTATTCTAGATCCACATCTATTTTTTCGTATCCATATAGAGATTTATTTCTTCGAAAACCACGTACATATATTTCAACACAATTCCAATAAGTTATCTTATATATAATCATTTATATGGGGTTCTTCCTAAAATTTTCATATCCAAATATCAAAATGAATTAAACTTTTATTTTATATCATTATGGCATCCCTCATTTTTTAAAAATTACATTTCATTAAATTTAACAAATAGGGGATCTTTAATGTCTCGTTTATTGAAAATATAGAAAAATATTAATAAAAAAATAAATTGGACAAATAATTCCCTTGAAAGACTTCATAAAAAGTTCATCCTATGTATAATTACTAAATCTCACAACCTACAGACATACATCAATGGAATGGGTGAGAAGATGGCCTAGTAAGGAAGATAATAGGAATAGATTACAGATGATCTTGAGTGATATCAATAAGAACGAGAGGGAAATCGTAAAGGAATTATAATGAGGAATATCAATTTAATAATAAGATGAAATATTACATGAAAATGTTGTTACAAAAATAAATTTATACATTCATGAACATATAAACAAGTTTAATCCCCAATGTGTCATAAAATTTACCAAGGTTATTCACCAACGTATTGTAAAACATGTCATCTCTAGAGATTAAATACCTTACCCAATGAATTGGAGAGCATTCATGGCACATCATTAATATGTATTTATTTTCATGTGATCCACATATATCATAATCATACAGTTCATGAATAACCAAACGATAATCAATGAAAAAGGTTTTGTATCAAAATCACCACATTTTAAAAAGTCCTTAAAAATGTGATAATTATGTGATTTATAACCTATTGAAATAGAGTGAGGGATATATGTATTTCAATTACAGAATAAAATATATATATATTATGTCTTGATGAATAGCCTCATAAATTTAATAGGTTTGGTTATTCACATAAATAGACTAATATAATTTATTGAGAAAACTAGAGAGATTTTGATACGAATAATCGACAGTATAACGACTATACTAAATGATTTTAGAAAACATAAAAAAGATAGGGGACAAGGGTTTCCCACTAAAAAATAACTCATTATATAGTATAAGGACAGAATAAAATGTATGTAATATCACGGTATGGATGTTTGAATGACATATCACATGAAAAGGAATCTTCAACAGAAAGGGAAGTTGTTATTTCTTTTACGAAAATTCAGCAGCCTAAAAGCGTCACATAAAAATTCAGAAAAGCAGTTGATGAAAGCATAAATGGCCTCTCACAATTTGTACATAAGATGGACCTAAAGAAAGATATATAAGAACAAACACCCACATAATAAAATTTAAAATAGATGACATAACATTATGGAAGTCATGACTAAAAGAGAAGGGTGAAAGGTTCCTTTACCATGGAGACTAACATCAAAAGCTCAAAGGTTGCGACCTTGGGGGGCTTGAGGTCACCTTGTAAGGACTCCCACGAAGGTAAAAAGGCCAGATTGTTGTTGATTAGGAAATTTGGAATGAATGGAATGAATGAATGGCTTGGTATTTATATATAATGTGAGGGAATATTTTATAAATTTCAAAGGGCCACCTCATCAGTCGTATTGCAAAGCCATGGGTCTGCCACTGTATTTTCCCATGGTAATTGCTACTTGGGATATCTCATAAAATATATTATTTTACAGAACACTACCATAATTATTAAATCATTATTACATCATTAATGATTTCATTAAACACACCAATACTAAAAACTGTATTATTAATATTCTCTGAAAAGTAAAACATTTTAAAAAATGACATAAATTCACCCGAACCTAATATAAATGCTCACAATTCTAAAATGAACTCTATTTTATGAAAATAATTTTATAATTATTATATATTTAATTTTTAAATAAAAAAATATTTATCTGAATAAAATAATAATACATAACTAATAATTTCTGAAACAGTTATTTACTAATGAAATCAAATAAATGTACCAATAAAAATGCCTAAATTATATTTTTATCTTCTTAAGTGAGGAAAATATTTCATTGGTCACACTACTATTTATAAGGTTAATATTATTATACATATTATACTATTCAAAAATTAATTTGATCATATTATAATATAAATTTATTAATCATCACAACTATATAAGACTATATTTTTAAATTCATTTCACAATATTTATTATTTAATGTATATAAAATAATTTAAAATTCATTTTTTCAAATATTCATCAATAATATGGAACTTTTATAAACTCATCCTATATTTATTTTGAAAAAAAAAAATTCAAAAAATTTATCATAATAAGAAATTACAAATTTATTTATACAAAAGGATTCAAGAATGTGACTACGGCCTCTTTACATATAACTTTATAACACATGCATTGGACCTTATTGTAATGTCTGATATGGTTATAGAATCTTGGGCAGCTCAAAAATCATTCCTCAAGGGCTGATTTATATCACCATTAAATTATTCCATAATCGATTCCGTTCAAGAATAACATGTTGTTGTTCAGCGTGGGCTTGTTCCATATCAAAGCCAAGTGATGCAACCTCTTTCCCATGCTCTGACAGATGGGCTTCATACATCCCAAGTCTACTGGATAAGGACATCAACTCTTCCTTCTTATTAAATAACCATGATCATTTTTGTTTATAAACAATTATCATAATGTTAAGGGTATAGTTTCCAACATTCATATTTACCAAGGTTCATATAAAAATTGAACGCCAATGGTCTCATTTTAATTATAGTCATTTAATTAATTAAAGGTACTAGTTTTGTGGAGTATAAAATAAAATAACACCCAAATTAATGAAACAAAAATTATTGAAAAGTTAGGGTCATTGAAATGAACATATATAGGCATACATAAATTTACATAAATATAAACATGCATACACAGACACATACACATACCCAGATGCACGCACGAATGCATACATATATAGATACATATTTATACACATACAGACACACCCATAGCCACACACACAAACAAACATATATAAATACATAAACATTTACTTACTTAGGCACACATATACATCAACACATACATGCATGTATACTTACAAACATACATCATTCATGTTTTATATACATATCTATACTGACACCCCTTTTTCACTTTTTTTACTTTCATCACACTGTGATCATTTCAAACCATATCAAATGATGATTTGAATCACAATGAAAATAGTTAAATTAATATTAATATTTATATTTATATTCATCCACTGGTGGCCACAGAACAATCATGTGTGGATGAAAATCCACTGCTACAGCTGAAAAATGCATTTGTCTCCTGAATGGGGGATCTCCGAGAGCCGGTAGGCAACCTCCCTAAGATGTTGTTGTCCACCACCATATTAGAGAGTAGGTGACAGAGGAAGATGCACTACAATGGATGCACTATGGTCTGAAGGGAAGGAAGTAGGAATGGTATGGGATTGGATTCTGATCATGGGAGTGGTGGACTGGTGGTGAAATGATCTTTTTAAGGTAGCTAATAGCAGCGAATGACATAGAAGGGGTATGATATGGTTGAAAAAATGGAGGTTCCATGTGCAGTTGGGGGATGAATGGATTTTAATTATATAGATGTAATGTTATTTGTAAAACCACATGAAATTGATTATTTGGCAATGAAAATTAATTTTTGGGATAGTGGAATGAACCTAAAGGATGAGATTTAAGAAAACAGTCAAATAAATTATAGGGTGTTGTCAAACAAAAAAAGTAATGGATCTACTGAATTAATTGCTAATCCAAAATCATAAATAACATTAATGACAATTTTTTGGATGATAATTATTATATAAAAACTATTAATGTGTAGAAACCTGGTTTTCTATTTGTAAGACATCAAAATATTTCTATATATATTTACTATGATATGCATTAAGACTGGATGTGAATCCAAGGACCGGTTTTCCCATAATAAATTTTATAAAAATATTATGTATTTTTATAATATGGACAAGGAGGAAACAATATATCTCCCAAACGTTAGCTCGGATCAGAAATCTGAGTCAACTAATGGCTCTAGACCATGGATATTACCATATATATGATATAACTTTTGTTAGCTCAGGTTTTTTGTAGAAAAAGCCACGAAGTTCGTTTTTGTAAATAAAATAAATGAAATTAATTGTTTCTTCGAGAAACCCAAATCAAATAACTTTTGAAAAGGGCCCAGTATTGGAAATTTGAGACCGTCGTTGAGTTCATAATGGGGTGTTTTACCTATGCGTGAAAAAAAATGAGAGGGCATGGGATTTTTGGATTTTGTGACCACTATGATTTCTTATATATACGGGTTTAAGGGAAATGAGTAATGGTTTGAATCCTTTTCTACCACAGCCTACAAAGCTCATCTATACTGTATATCCATGAATAAACATCAGATTATTGATGTATCATGTTGAAAATTCATATCCTAGAAAATCACAGGACAACGAATGCAACAGTGGATCCGGAATCATTTTAGGATCCTACTTTCAGAATCTGCTTTACCCAATTGAAGTTTATTTTTGATAAATTTGATTATTTATAAATTTTACTACATTGGAATCCTTTTCTAAATTCCAAAATAAAAATGTATATCTATTGTTTATTTTTGGGGTCATATGTTCTTCATCGTTCATCATTGTTCTTTGATGTCTACTATTTGACATGGTGAAATGACATCCAAAAATTGAGAGGATCAAGGTTTAATGGTCGTCGTGAACCATTGATTACAGTTATATGATGGTATTGTCTTTAGGGCTCTGGAGGAGGTGAAATAGAGAGATTAAGAGGAATATCTTTTTCGCCATGTTGAAATAGTGATAGATCATTGATCTAAGGCCAACACATTGAAGCCCTCATTGCAAAGGTCCCCCAATCTGTTGTCAGATTCACAATTAAGTGATTGGATGGAGTCCGGTGGTCCGCGGAATGGATAATTGGAGCACTAGTGGTGAGGTAGCCAGTGGCGTGGTGGTCATCACCGACACCATGGCCCAATATCTACGTGATGTGGCCCTAATGGTCAGTTGGGTGGGTCACGTGACAAGTCTTTGGTGGCCACCACCACCGCACATAGAAGCAGTCCCTCAGTTTTATGGATTCAGTGATGTCGACCCTGCCTTGGGATAGGTTGATGTCAATAAATGGCTAGGGTGGAGCCCAACGGATCAGACCGAGTCGGGCCAGGCAGAGTTATATGGCCAAAATGGGGTTCACCAGTTTGGGTTGGTCCATATACCATTACTAACCATATCATACTAACTGGGTGTCTATTTGATGCTTCGTTTTCAGCCATGCACTCTTATAATGTAATGGCCCGGACCTCTCCAGCACATTCCTTTGTCAAAAAGAAGGTCACAAAATGTTATGGAGGGTAAAATAGACTTTTCCCACACTTTCCTAAATTTTGTAAGTACACGACATGTAGTGTGAGTACACGCCATGTACCACCTTGTCAGGTATACCCTGTGTTGAAGGCCATGTCCTTGCCGTGTGAAATAAATGAGTACATGCCGTGTATCCAATACTACACGTCGTGTAGTCCCTCCCCGCGTACGTGTTACCGTGTGTTGACCAGTCAACCGCCATGTGCTGTTTTGGAGCCATGTCCTTGACGTGTGAAATAAATGGGTACACGCCATCTACCTCATACTACACACAGTGTAGTCCTTCCTCACGTACGCGTTATCCTCAAACCGTGTGTTGACCAGTCAATGGTCGTGGAGCCGTTTTGGAAGTCGCGTTGTGACCGTGTGAAATGGCCGAGTACACGTCGTGTACCATAAATTACACACCGTGTACTTTTTTTTCTCGCCTATAAAAGTAGTTTTCCCCTCCTCCTTTTCAACTCACCCCTCTCCTCCCCATTCCTTTGAGCAGAGCTCTCCCAAAAGACTTAAAGGCTCCTTTTCTTCCATAACTTCTTCGCCTGAGCTCCGATTTACGATCTGTCAGCGACCACAAGATCGTAACGACGAGGATGAGCCTCTGAACATGGATCCGTTGACTTTTCTTTGGCCTTCCTTTCCAAATTCTACCCAATGAGGTTTTTCCGGGACTCGACAGAGGTGACAGACGCCGACAGACGTCTTCTAAGGTTGATCCGGGGGAGCGTTGTGATCAGAACCTGTTGAGGTAGGGATCTTTCCTTCGCCTCTCAAAATTGTGTATCATGCAGGATGGGTGTCCTATTGTTTATATGAAATACTTTTGGACCAGTTTAATAATGATAACAACTAGCTTATATAAGAGGGATGGGATGTTTGTGAATGCAGTTACATTATTTATATCCTGTGACATTATCTTGTAAATTGAATAGGCTAATGACTACTGAAAATCATGTTCGTTGGGGGCCTTTTCGTGCACAATTAATTGTTTCCCTATCTTCTAGATAGTTTTTTTAGTATTACCTTTTGGAATATGGAATTTGGTTAATCACGTAATGTTGGCCGATTAAAATTTGGAACCCTTGTGTGATCACCCCGGTTAAACAAAATGGAATAATGAACATGTGGGTTTTGGCTTGGTTTCTGATGTGTGAACGGGAGGGGTGAATCTTGGGTTGATACCAATAGAATGGGAAGTAGGGTTGCGGTAAGTGATGTTAAAGTGGTCATGATGTGGTACAAATCTTGTTTTGTACGGTGCGGTTGTACTTATTGGAAGTGGGGCCGCAGGGATGGGTTTGAATGTGAACGAACTATGGGTTGTGAATAATAAATATAAATTGGAAGAGTTAATGAATGGTGGGTCATGGTAATGGAACATTATTAATAATAAATTGGTTGTTTGGTTTATAAGGAATCATTTATTGTACTGCTTGTGTTTTCCTAACTTGATTTGTGGATTTAAGTGATATGTTTTACGAACGATCGATGTGGTTGGTTGTGGATAGTTGACGAGTAGTTAAGGAACTAATAAACTAATTCTGCTAAAACGTGAAAACCTAAATGGGGTTGGGGTTTTTTATTGAATGCATGCTTCGTAGTAGTAGTACCGAGGCGCATGCTAAGTTTCTCTATTTAGAAGCCATAGGTTGGGCTGTGTGTTTGGTATACGTATATATTTCTGTATCTTTTGTGTTTTATCGTACCCCATCCATGTTGAGAACTTAGTGTCGAACACTCCCATTTCATGGGAGAGTGTGTTTTCTCATTAGTTACTAGCTCATTCCTGGTCCTTCTTACCTAGGATATGATGGGTTGAGGCGACATTACACCTAAAACCCTTCATGTAGGTTATGATTGGGGTGGATTTAGCCCAAGAAAATTCGGGTAGGTTTTACTGTTTCCCAAGAATCTTCGGGATGAGGCCCAAGTGTGTGCAGACAGGATAAATGGTTGTGAGGCCCATGTGTGTGTTGGCGGGATACGTGGTTGTGAGGCCTAGGTCTGTGCGAGCGGGATATGTGGTAGTGAGGACCACGTGTGGGTGGGTGGGATATGTGGTTGTGATGCCTAGGTGTGTGCCGGTGGGATACGTGGTTGTGATGCCCAGGTGTGTGCGGGTGGGGAGAGTGTGGCAGCGTCAGGAAATTCGCCATTAGGAAGACCAGCTAACTAATGGGTAATGGTGCGGGGTACCCAATACTCTAGTTCTTATATACTACTACTACCTATTGTGATTGTGTTTTTGCTGAGTGTGGATGGTGAGGTTGGGTGGATAGATTTCCCTTCTAGGTTTCTTCTATTGTTCTCAGGGGACATTAGGATGTCTCCCCACCTGTGCACGAGAGCATTAGGTTTCCCTACTGAGTATACTTGTTTGATCACCCTATGTTTACTTTCAGGTTTCCAGGAGGACTACCAGTGCTGTGCGGGACCCTACTAGTGGGGACAGTTTGAGTTGTTGTAGTTTTTGTACACTTGTTTCTTTTGGTATTGTACTTTGAGCTTTCTTTTACTTGGACCTTGTTTCAGAACTATTTAAACATGCATGTGGGATTGGTTTCGGTTTGTTTCTATACTCTTGTTCTATTCCTTTTTTGGTTGTTGACTTGGCCTATTTCTTGATCATAAATAATAAAAAGGGTAATTCCTCCAATATTTTTGAAATCACATACCCTTGGTGCTAGTCGCCACCTCGGGGCCTACTGGAGGCAGGACTCGAGGGTCATTATCTCACTTTCACAATTATCTCCATAGGTTTCTTCTGTTGTTCCCACGGGTCATTAGGATGTCTCGCCACCTGTGGATGAGAGCTTTAGGTTTCCCTACTGAGTATACTTGTATGCTCACCCTACCTTTACTTGTAGGATTCCATGAAGACTACAAGGGCTGTACAGGACCCTACTAGTCGTGACAGTTGGAGTTTTCACAGTTGGTGTACACTTGTTTCTTTTGTTATTGTACTTTGAGCTTTATTTTACATGTACCGTGTTTGAAAAATATTTAAGCATGCATGTGGGATTGGTTTTGGATTATTTCTATACCCTTGTTCTTTTCCTTTTTTGGTGGTTGACTTGTCCTTTTTCCCGATCTTAAATAATAAAAAGGGTAATGCTTCCCATATTTGTGAAAACTCATACCCTTGGTTCTAGTCGGCACCCCAGGGCCTACTGGAGGGGAGACTCGAGGATTCATTATCCCCCATTCAGCATTCCCAACTCAGGAGGGGCATCTTTGGTGGGAGGGGGTCATGACAGAATGGTATCATAGGTGATGGCTGAGAGATAGGATAGAGTCTAGAGTTAGGCACAGCGAGGATTCCATGAGATGGTAGGGAAACAATGTTTGTTAATCTTGGTGCATGACATAGGCCTAGGAGGACCAGCTAGGACACGAGATTTTAGGGCCCCCCGTGATCCGATTCAAGGACTCTGAGCCTACCGAACAACCAAGTGAGACTACATTGATTGCTGTATAGAGACCCTAGGGAAGGTACATGCATCATCATGATTTTGTTTTACTTGATTTGGGTGTTCTGGGAAATAAATTGAAATAAAACTGATAAAATAAAGCCCTGAGTAATTTTCCTTACTACTAGGGATTATGTGATATTTGTTTACAGTATATCTATGACACCTAGACGTCATCCTCGGGTGGCTTAGACGGCTGAGTCCCAGGAGATTTAGGCGATCGATCAGTTGAGGATTGACCGAGAGGAGGAAGATAGCCAGTGGCAGAAGACTCTCTCTTCATTCAAGTGGTAAATCCTTAAGAAGTACTAGGTTAGTAATTCGGATACAGAGATGGAGGGGTGGCTTTAAGAGCTATGGATCGCTTTTACCTTGATTCGTGCTCTGAGGGAGTACTGGGTTCCCCTAGTAGTCAGTCACATGAGAGGTGCGGCGCGACAGTGGTGGACACACTACCTCGGAGAGAGGATAGAGGCAGAGGTTTTGTTGGCTGACTTTGAGAAGGAATTCCGAGAGGAATTACTTTCTTCCTTGATCAAGGAGGAGATGTGGTAGGAGTTACCCTCACTTCAGTAGGGTAGTATGTCAGTATGAGGTTTGGAGATCAAGTTCAAGGATCTTCTGCGGTTTTCTCCAGATCTCATTCTGGATGAGGAGTCTCGGGCGAGATGTTTGGGGGGGGGGTGCTTCGTCCTTCGATCTAGTATGCTATCACCCCCTTCAACCATCCGACATACATGGCAGTACAGAAGAAAAAAGAGGTTGTAGAGAGGATTAACTCACAGGGAGGTTCACCACGTGAGAGGATTCAGCCAGGTTCGTCAAAGGGGAAGGCAATCTGCAGTAGGTCTCCTGAGATGGTACCTTCCAAGTTCAGGCCAGTGGGTAGCAGGCCCCAGCAGTTCCAGTTCAGATCTTCTAGTCCTCATCCCTTCTTCACGTGCCCAATATTGAAGTGTTTTTCATGTGGAGGTTTCAGGCACATTCAGAGTCGGTGCCCGACCAGAGCTCAGTACGGTGGAGGTGGGCAGGTCCAGTGCCCACCTCAGCAGCACCAGTTGCCGTCGAGGCCCTTCCAGTAGCAGTAGGACCATGCTACTCTGAGGGCAGACATTGCGGGAGGAGGCCGACCTCAGGGTGCTCCCCAGGGACCTCAACTATGGAGTGGTCGGGGAGGAGGAAGAGATCAGAGAGGCAGAGGAGCTGGGTGTGGACAGTTACACATAGCAGAGTGGACAGCTCCGGTAGGACCAGAGGTGGTGCATGGTACTATTTTTTACAGCACTCTTCTCTCTTCATTGTTCGATTCAGGAGTTTCACACTCCTTTGTTGTACCTAGTCTATACCATGCTTTGGGACTAGAAGTAGAGGAACTTTATGTACCATTGGTGCTGAGTACACTAGTTGGAAGTCAAACCGGTGTATCATGTGTTTGTCGGGGATGTGGGCTGATGATGGGACCACATCGATCTAGTGGGGACCTTCTTCTGTTACAGATGCACCCATACGTTGTCATCATGGGCATCAATTGGTTGTTTTCTGTTAGTGTCATTATCGACTGCTTCTAAATAAGGGTTGTGTTCTCTGACGTGGAAGGGAAACATGTATCCTTTTTTGGCGATAGGATCTATCAGGTGGGAAGCCAAGTTTTGGAACCTCTCCATTCCATGTTAGGCGGGTTATCAGTGGTTCCAGATGATATAGAGATTATGGATGGCCCAGAGGATGTTGGGGAGGTCCTCAATGTTTCTGTTGAGGATGTTGTGACTCTACCCCCCCCCCCCCCCCCCGCCCGACGTGATGTTGAGTTCGGGATTGACTTACAGCCCGGTGCCCATCTGATTTCGATGTCCCCTTATCAGATGGCACCTTCGGAGTTGCAGGAGTTGCAGATTCAGATTGACGATCAGATGGAGAAGGGTTTTTTTGACCTAGCATATCGCCATGGGGTGCTCCAGTTTTGTTCGTGAAGAAGCCAGATGTTGGACTCATGCTATAAATAGACTACCGAACATTGAACCATGTAACAGTAAAAAACAGTTACCCCTTCCAAGGATAGATGATCTCTTAGACCAACTGAGGGGAGCAGGTTGGTTTTCTAAGATTGATCTATGATCTGGATATCATCAACTGAGGGTAAAGGAAAATGATATCTCGAAGATGGATTTCAGGTGCAGGTATGGGCACTTCGAGCTTGTAATGATACCGTTTGGAGTTACGAATGCACCGGCCATGTTCATGGGACTTATGAACTTTGTATTCAGAGAGTTTCTAGAACGGTTCATCGTTGTGTTTATCGATGACATCCTGATCTACTCAAGATTAGAGGAGGAGCACGTTGAGCATCTCGGGGTAGTCTTGGATGTCCTTCAACACCACCAGCTTTATAGGAAATTGTCAAAGTTTAAGTTCATGACACAAGAAGTACACTTCCTTGGGCACATAGTGTCTCAGCATGGATGGTTGGTGGACCCGTCGAAGGTGGAGGCAGTTGTTTCTTGGGCGGCACCCAAGAGCATGGAAGAAGTTCGTAGTTTCCTGGGGTTGGTAGGTTACTATCGGAGGTTCGTTTTGGACTTCTCTCAAGTTGATGCTCCATTGACAGCTTTGACTAGGAAGAACCAGGTCTTCCTATGGAGCGAGCAGTGCCATAAGTCTTTCGACTACCTGAAGGAGAAGTTGGTTAGTGCTCTCGTACTCAGGTTTCCAAAAGAAGGGTTGTTGTATGAGGTGTTTTGTAATGCTTCTGGCCTTGGAATGGGGTGCGTTCTGATGCTGAAGAAGGGAGTGATTTGTTATGGGTCTAGGAAGTTATGCCCTCATGGGCGTAACTGTGCCACCCATGACCTAGAGGATGCAGCAGTAGTGTTTGCTCTGAAATTGTGGTGACATTACCTCTATGGGGGTACTATGTGGTCTTAACAGATCACAAGATCCTGCGTTATATCTTCTCCTAGTGTGACCTAAACCTGTGGAAGTGGAGATGGTTCATGTTTCTCCAAGAATATGAAATTGAGATCTCTTACACTGACGGTAAGGGCAACGTTGTGACTTATTCCCTGAGCAAGAAGTCACATCAGGAAGTGGTTCGGGAATCTGCTGATGCATGGAAGGCGATGGGGGAGTTGGATGCCTTGAACATGGATGCAAGGGTAGAAGGTGTTAGAGGCTGTTTGTTTCAGAGGACGGTGCAATCCTCCATATTGCAACGGGTGGAAGAGTCTCTGTGGGGGGACTCCGAGGTGAAAGTAATGTCCGATCATGTCAATCAGGGAAATGCTCCAGAAGGATGGTCAGTGGACAGCCGACATCAGATGCTATTCCATGGAAGGTTGTTTGATCCAGAGGCGATGCGTGAGGGAGTTTGTTGTGAGTTCCATAGCTCAGCCCTGGTGGTACATCCAGGATTTTCAAAAATGTACCGAGGCCTAAGGAAACATTTTTGGTGGCAAGGGGTGAAATGGGATGTGGCAGAGTTTGTGACTAAATCCCTAGTGTGTCAGCATGAGAAGGCTGGACATCGTGTTCCCAGTGGTTTGTTGCATCCTTTAGATGTCCCCGAGTGGAAGTGGGATGAAATCTCAATGGACATTGTCACAGGACTACCCAGAGCTCAGGGTGGTTATGATGCTATCTGGGTAGTGGTGGATGGATTGACAAAATCAGCTCAGTTCTTAGAAATTAAGGATTCGGGCCTGGTGAGTACCTTATCACAGAGGTATGTAGGCGAGGTGGTGCTTTTTCCTAGAGTTCTGAAGACAACCCTCTTAGATCGGGATACTCGGTTTACCTCACGAGTCTGGAGGGTGTTACAGCATGCTTTTGGCACCCAGCTACGCCTTAGCACGGCTTTCCACCCCTAGAACAATGGATACACAGAGCGGACTATCCATACGTTGGATGACATCCTGCAAGCATGCATTCTAGATTTCGGAGGATCATGGGTACGACACTTGCCTTTAGTAGAGTTTTCCTACAACAATAGCTTCCACTCTACTATTGGCATGGAACCATTTGAGGCTTTGTATGGAAGACCATGTCGTTCACCCATTTTCTGGGCAGAGGTTGGTGAGACATGTGCTCTTGGGCCAGAGGTAGTGTAGAGCACCACGGAGAAAGTCCATCTTGTACGTGAGAGGATGAAAGCAACTCAGGACCGACAGAAGTCTTATGCTGATTGTCGGAGGAGGCCCTTGGTGTTCAAGTTGTGAGATCATGTGTTCTTGAAGGTTTCCCCTAGACGGGGGCAACAACGGTTTTGGAGAGGGAGAAATCTCTAACCTAGGTTCATCGGACATTTTGAGGTGCTGAGGCGAGTCGGCGAGGTGGCATAACATCTAGCCCTTCCACCTCAGTTGGAGAAGGTTCATGACATCTTCCATGTATCCCAACTACGTCGATACTAGCATGACGACTCTCACATTATCAACTGGGGAGAGTTAGATATGGGAGACGACAATACCATCGAAGAACGACCAGTCATAATCGAGGATCGTAAAGATATGGGGCTTCGTGGACGAACCATTCCCTTGGTTCGTGTCTTGTGGTTGCATGGCGGTCTCTAGGAGAGTACTTGGGAGTGGGAGGCCCAGATGCACGCTCAGTACCCGAGTTTGTTTTGACTTGTGTTTTTTCCTTGTTCTTCTGAGCTTTGTGTTGATGTTATACTATGTACCTTTGATATATGGAGTGCTTGGCTTGTCAGTTATGAGACATTTTGTTTTCCTTGTTCTCTAGAAGTGTGTAACGTGTCCGGATTTGTGGAGAAAAGGGGAAACCCAATCCTTAATCAAGACGCATTAATGCAGATGCGATTGAACCCGTGCGGGTGAGTTAGTGCCACCTAAAGCGGATAATATCTTGACATGGGAGATGGAATTCCCCAAGCCATGTGTTTGGGTAGTGTGTGGGTTTTACGGTGTTGGGGGTAGTGTATGTTGGAAAATCCTAATATATTGAAGAGGGATGTCCCAATCCTTAATCGAGACGCATTAATGTGGATGTGATTGAACCCGTGCAAGAGAGTCAGTGCCACCTAAAGCGGATAATATCTTGACGTAGGAGGGGGAATTCCTAACACATATGATTAGGGTTGTTGGTTAGGTTCCTGTTATAACAAGAACCCTAAAAGGTATCTTGTTGGGTTCCCTTGGGTCGGTTTTTGAATTCTCAGGGACGAGAATATTTTAAGAGGTATCTGATGTAATGGCCCGGACCTCACCGGCACATTACTTTGTCAAAAAGAAGGTCTCGAAGTGTTCTGGAGGGTAAAATGGACTTTTCCCACACTTTCCAAAATTTTGTAAGTACGTGTCGTCTATTGTGATTACACACCGTGTACCACCATGCTAGGTATACCCCATGTTGAAGGTCGTGTCCTTGCCGTGTGAAATAAATGAGTACACGTCGTGTATCCAATAATACACACCATGATGTCCCTCCCCGCGTACTTGTTACCGTGTGCTGACCAGTCAACGTCTGTGTGCCTTGTTGGAGTCGTGTCCTTGCCCTGAGAAATAAATTGTTATATGATACGTACCTCATACTACATGTCGTGTAGTCCTTCCCTACATATGTGTTACCCTCAAACCATGTGTTGACGAGTCAATGGTTGCGAAGCTGTGTTGGATGCCGCGTGGTGACCATGTGAATTTGACGAGTACATTCCATGTACCATAAAGTACATGTTATTTACTTTTTCATTTCGTTCCTATAAAAGTAGGTGTCCCCACTCTTTTTCAACTCACCCCTCTCCTCCACATTCCTCTGAGTAGAGCTCTCCCAAGAGACTCGAAGGCTCCTTTTCTGTCATAACTTCTTCGTCCAAGATCCGATTTACGATCCTTCAGTGGCCACGTGATCGTAATGACGAGACGGAAAACATGAGCTTGGACTCGTTTTCTTTCCTTAGGCCTTAGTTTCCATCTTCCACCAAAGGATGTTTTTTCGGGACTTTACAGAGGTGACGGACCCTGACAGACTTCTTCTAAGGTTGATCTGGGGGAGTGTTTTGATCAATACCTGTTGAGGTAGGGATCTTACCTTCATCTCTCGAAATTGTGTATCATGCGGGGTTGGTGTCTTCTTGTTTACGTGAAACACTTTTGAACCAGTTTAGTAAAGATAATAAATGGATTATATAACGGGGATGGGATGTTTGTGAATTCAGTTACATTATTTATATCATGTGACATTATCCTGTGAATTGAATAGGCTTATGCCTACTAAAAATCATGGTCGTTGGGAGCCTTTTCTTGCACAATTAAATGTTCCCCTATATTTTAGACCATTTTTTTGAATGGAAACTTGTGGAATGTGGAATTTGGTTAATCACGTAATGTTGGCTGATTAAAATCTGGAACCCTTGTGTGATCACCCCAGTTAAACAAGATGGAATAATTAACATGTGGGTTTTGGATTGGTTACTAATGTGTGGAAGGGGGTGTGAATCCTGGGTTGTTACGAATAGAACGGGCAGCAGGGCTGTGGTAAATGATGTTAAAGGGGCGATGATGTGGCACAAATCTTGTTTTGTACGGTGCGGTTGTGGTTATTGGAAGTGGGGCTGCAGGGGTGGGTTTGAATGTGAACGAACTATGGGTTGTGATTAATAAATAAAAAGTGGAAGAGTTAATGAATGGTGGGTCATGGTAATGGAACAGAATTAATAATCAATGGTTTGGTTGGTTAATAAGGAAGGATTTGATCTGCTGCTTGTGTTTTCCTAACTTGATTTTTGGAAGGCAGGGATATGTTTTATGAATGATCGATGTGGTTGGTTGGGTATAGTTGCCCAGTAGTTAAGGAACTAATAAACTAATTCTACTAAAACGTGAAAACTTAAATGGGGTTGGGGTTGTTTATTGTATGCATTCTTTGTAGTAGCAGTGACGAGGCACGTTCTATGTTTCTCTGTTTAGAAGCCATAAGTTGGGTTGTGTGTTTGGTATACATATATATATGTATCTTTTTTGTTTTATCGCACCCCTCACATGTTGAGAACTTAGTGTCGAACACTCCCATTTCAAGGGAGATGGTGTTTTCCCCATAGTTACTAGCTCTTACCTGCTCCTTCTTCCCTAGGCTGTGATGTCTTGAGGTGACCTTACACCTAAGACCCTTCAGGTAGGTTTCGATTGGGGTGGTTTTAGCCCAAGACTCTTCGGGCAGGTTTTACTATTTCCCAAGAATCATTGGGATGAGGCCCAGGTGTGTGCGGGCGGGATACATGGTTGTGAGGCCCATGTATGTGTGGGTGGGATACGTGGTTGTGAGTCCCAGGTGTGTACGGGAGGGATACATGGTTGTGAGGACTAGGTGTGTGCGGGCAGGATACAAGGTTGTTAGGCCCAGGTGTGTGCGGGCGAGGTGAGTGTGGCAGCGTCAGGACATTCGCCATTAGAAAGAGCAGCTAACTAATGGGGAATGGTGCAGAGTAACCAATACTCTTTTTATTATATATTACTACTACCTGTTGTGATTGTGTTTTTTTTAGTGTGGCTGGTGAGGGTTGGTGGATAGATTTCCCTATTAGGTTTCTTCTGTTGTTCTCATGGGACATTAGGATGTCTCCCCACCATTGCATGTGAGATTTAGGTTTCCCTACTGAATATCCTTATATTCTCACCCTACGTTTACTGTGATGTTTCCAGGAGGACTACTAGGGACGTGCAGGACCCTACTAGTCGGGACAGTTGGATTTTTTGCAGTTGTTGTACACTTGATTCTTTTGGTATTGTACTTTGATCTTTCTTTTACTTGGACCTTGTTTCAAAACAATATAAACATGCATGAGGGATTTGTTTGGGTTTATTTCTATACTCTTGTTATTTTCCTTTTTTGGTGGTTGACTTGTCCTATTTTTCGATCTTAAATAATAAAAAGGGTAATGCCTCCCGTATTTGTGAAAACTCATACCCTTGGTGTTAGTCGCCACCCCAGGGCCTATTGGAGGCGGGACTCAGGGGTTATTATCTCCCTTTCACCATTTCCAGCTCAGGAGGGGTATCGTTGGTTGGAGGGGGTCGTGACATATAATCACGATAGGCATTTTGAGAATTGTTTTAGAACATTATATTTTGATATTGAGGCTAGGTGGCATGAAACGTCCAATTATAATAACAAAACTATATTTTTTATTATTTGGTGATTCTTTTCTCAGAAATATCTCCTACATATGATGTATGATAGATGTGAGGCAGTGGAATTGTGATCTTGAAATTGAGGCAGAGATTTGAATATTGATTTTGATTTTTTAATCAGAATTCATAGAGTAGGCCCCATGAAGCCAGGTTGGATCATGTTGCGGTGAAACGTAAATTTTTCATTGAGTTTCCATTTTTTAAAAATGAATTGAAATTCCCTTTTGTCTTTTTATGATAATCTCAATAGTTTGATCCGTATGAAGAGTTCATAGGGTGAGGTGTGGGGCCTATGAAGTACAGTACAGATACAATGCTACGAAATGTAATTTCTTCATCTTGAGTCGAATTTGGCCTAATGAAAAGCCATTACATTTTTTTTCCACACAAATCATGATAGTTTGATCTGTATGGTTATCTAGGGCTATCTGAGGAGGTTAATTAGTAAAGTTATGTCTTGGCCCATTTTGGACCAATGATCAACATCATGTCCTCATCATCCATATAGATTGAGGTTTCTTGTACTCGTGGAGTACACTTGCACACCATGGGTAATTTTTAGTACTTCAGTACATGATTATGGATAGGTACATGGACATGAGATAACATGGTATTACACATCATGTGGGCCCCACAACTTCTGTTTACCACATTAAGAATTTTCTACCTCTCATATCTCCATCTTCTGAACTCAGATATTGGACTGTGAGTAGCGTATCCATAGTGTTTTTCTAGATAGAACATGATGGTGACCATTGTAGTGTATTTAGGAAAATAATTCAAGATATAATGAGTGTGATTCTTATTCGGGGTTATACCTGATTAGTACATTATTATTCCCCGATGCTTTCATAGATGTACCATCCAACAAGGATGGATGGAGGAGTACCAATAATACCCTCCAACATGGATGGGTAGTGTCTTCTCCTATGACTCTTTCGGGCATACCTTATAGCTAGGAAGGGTATTGGTGTTTGCCTATGATGCTTTTGGGATTACCCTTTAACATAATAACCTTTAGTGGGGATGGGTAGTAGTATTCTTTGATGAATAATTAGGGAATACCCTCCAGTGTATTACTCTTCAATGAGGTTTGGTAGTGGTGTTCGCCAATGGAAGTACTAAGAATACCCTACAGTGTGGCTAAGTTGTCGGTTCTGAACATTGAGACATGATCTATCAGCTACGTGGATCCACGATGAGACATGTTTTAGCATTACATTGGTCTCATGATAAATATGGAGGCTTTTACCGTCAAGTCAAGTCTTTGGGACAAGACATAAAAAAGTGCGGGTGTGGAAGAGCCACCCAATGCGGATAGTATCAATGTGTGGTGATTGAGCCTCTTGGACATAAGTGTTCCGGGAAGATTTAAGGGACGATGGGAATAATTGGTGGTTATATCTGGATCATTTGGAGACTCTTTCTCTAGGTTGGGTTGTGAGATGGATATCCCCTTACTCTCTTGTTTGGGGTTCTATGGTTGAGAATTTTCATATATCCTATTAAAATACCCACTATATTGGTTATTGTTACTCTCCTATTGGGATAGTTGAAGACGCATGGGGTATTCCACCTGATTTCCGTATCTAGATACTCGTGGATGGATCATTCTACTCTCCTACTAAAGGCAAAGAAGACTTATGGAGAATATCATCTTCTCACTATATCTAGCACCTTCTGTTTGGATGAGCATACAAAACTATCTTGTTGGGTTGACTTACACCCCTTTTATTGTACCTTGGTTTATCTTATACATTCCATTATTTTTAGTATCTCATAAAGACCCCCATTTATTTTTTTGGTTTGTCCTACTAAGTATTTTAATACTTATCCCTACATGGTCTTTGCCCCCACGTGTTGTGTCTTATGTAGACAAAAGACAGGTTGATCGTGACATCAGAGGAGCATAGGGATACAGGTGCTTGGACCGTATAAGGTTTTAGTAACTTCATATCTATGAGTGGGGCCCTCTCTGCTTAATTACATTTCACTTTATGCTTGTTTGTGACATTTTTATGTTTGGGCTTGAATTTTCCACCTTTTACTTTCAGTTTACTCTAATGTACTCGATATTTTTAGCAGTATATGATTGATTGGTTTATTTTTTATCAATGTTGAATATTTATTTCTTTTTTTAAGTAAATTTTCCTTAATTTGGATACTTGTGTGTAAATGTTTTAGGCAAAGGACTTCCTGAGTATTATCTTCCATCATATCTTATCGCCACCACCTAACCTATGGAGGTGGGGTTGGGGTTGTTTCATCTCAATCATCAACATGGCTTGGGTTGTAAAAGTGTGTTATCAAAGGTGATTCGACCCATGGAACCTTTTGATGATGTTTCCTTATAAATGTCTTGTTTGGGATTTTGGGAAATATTTTTTATGTTTCATGATAGTAGCTCTTAGGCTCGAGATTATAGTGATTCATCAGTGGCCAACAATGTCATTCACCAAGACCTTGCTTATCTAGTTTTCATCTCAGAATTATGATTCATTTGTTGTTGGGAACTTTGGAACATGAATAATATTGGATTGAGTCCTTGACATTCCTTCTGGAGTAATACCCCTTTTCTGGTTGATATATATATAATCATTTGACCACATTACTCCTTGATTAGTTTCAAGATGAATCTGTGGTGAAAGCCACCTGTGAAAATAGCTCTTCTTTGTGACCACGTCCATATGAGCGATGAATCATCAGTTCATGCTCTATCATATGATCCCCCTTCATCCAGGTGGACACGTAGTAGCACCTCCACATATTGAGAAGTAGATATTCCTAATAGAGAAGTATGAGGAAGTGAGGAAGTGGATAACACTCCAGGTTTTCCAGCATTAGAAACCACTGAGGTTTCAAATTGAGTTATATCCTCCTGCAATAGAGGCTTGTATTCTAAGTGGTAAGCCTCTACAGGCTTGTTTGGAAACCAACGAATAAGATGGCGTATTTGAGAGCCATTATTTTACAAGGAGTATGGAATTTGTAGGGTAATCAATTTCATCATATCACCCTTTAGTATTGTCACCTTTGTCGGGGTTCAAGAGTGAGCACTTGTGATAAAGTGTTTTATCTCTACTGAATGAATGTTAGGTAGTTTTGGTATTATGCACATCAGACCTGAGATGTCTATAAGGGCTTGGACATTGTATTCCTTCCCATGATCAGACCCAGGAACAATTTATGGGACAACGTAGAGCACCTAGTGAGCAATAGGATGGTAAATGTTGTGCTTCATATGGGCGAGGTCACTTGACATGAAACTGCATGACTAGACGTATTGATCTTCCTAAGAAGAGATATAATGAATTACCATGGTATAGAAAACAACGTGATCAGGGATCCCGTAGGAAATCATATCGTAGTCCCTTGGGTGGTGGTTATAATATAGGAGGATGAGTTTTTGATTGTGGATGATGCTACAAGATCCTTCCAGCCCCACCAGAGAACCCACATATGAATCGGTTCGCGCGTAGCTGGGGTCATGAGTAGCTACTATTTATAGATGTATATGATCCTACAGCATCAAGTATGGATAGATGAACACTCTATGTGTTTTCCTTGTTACATTATAACTTGTTAGACTTTTTTTGAGGTATAATTACTCTCTGATTCTTTCTAGAGGTTTTACTAGGGTGACACAGGGTTTCGGTGTAACCTTGTGTCATTGTTGATTCGACATAGCTCTGAATCCACAAGGAATATGGGTCCTTCCCCCACAATAGGTTCATTTGTGATCTATGAAAAACTATGCGGGTGATTCATGTCCTCTCATAGAGGATAGTATCGAGGTGTTGTTCTTGAGTCCCTCTAAATTATGAATTTATGGCGGGGTTTTATAGTGGAGTGTTAAAGAAGGTCTTGGCATTACCGATTGTGTTTTTATACTTGACCACATTTTGCTTGGAATTCCTCTAGTGGGTATGATATAGTTTACAGAAGGGGTTAATCTCTATACTATAGAGGAAAATACATGTTGGTATGCCACGTACTTTCTATGTCGATCCTCTTACTATTGGATGGGTATAATCACATGTCTTATATGTTGGTACAATTTTATGTTCAAATTCAACGTAGATATGGTAGTTATCACGTACATTACAAGGTGATAGAGACACCATGAGAAGATCCACAAAACTTACTACCTAGTTTTCAAAGTCATTGTCTTTTATTTGAGGATATAAAGAAACTACCTTCTGGGAGACTAATCTTTGCTTTCGTCAGACCACCAGCGTATTAGGTACGTATCCATCTAGAGAGAATTGAACCAAAGGTGGTGGAACTGGTTGAAAATCCTACAAGACTAAAACTTTAATATAGTATATTATAAAGGAATGGGAAAAATTATATCATATTTCGTTTTTATGGAGTCACAGTCTCTCCTATTGTGGGAAGATTCAAATTAGGTTGATTCTTGGTAGATGACCCCAGTGGAGCATGAGGGAATCACAATACCTTGTTTTAGAGACAAAAATTGGTTATTATTTCTATACAGGTGAAAGTTGAACACTGACTTACAACGAGTTGTTGCAGCCTGTTTAAATCCCAGCATGAAATGGGAAAAAATATCCATAAATCTCATTACAGGTCGTCCATGCACAACGAATTTCCATGACTCTATATGGGTTATAATATAACGACTCATGATGTCTGTGTACTTACATACATTCCGAGAGAAGTGTTTGGTGGAGTGTTTAGGGTAGTTGTACATGGGGTGATCATCTGCATTCATGGGGAACCTTTAATGTTTGTCTCCAATTAATATGTGTTGTTTACGTCATAGTTGTGGAAAGGCCAGCAGGAGGCGTTTGAGACCCAACTACAGATAAGTGGAACCATTCATGTCAAGAACGATGGGTAGACCGAGAACACTATCTTGTTGTTGGATGATATACTGGGGGTCATGCATGTTAGTTTTTTTATAGGGATTCAAGCTATCATCGAGGATGTTTAGGACTTTTATGTATAATTATATGGATTTTTGAGGTTTCCTACCTTCTTTCCCCACCCCCCCCCCCAAAAAAAAGAGCCGCTGAACGGCATTTTACAAATGTCGCAGTTGACGAGATATGTGCATGATCCTTCAAACGTCATTGAAAAGAACAGACCATATGAGGATGGAAATTTCCTTTGGTTCACATGTTCTGGTAGTACATAATAATTCAAGAGGGTCCTATGAGTTGTAGATCCAGGTGTGAGATCTGTATCCATAGTTTTTTCCCCTATTTTGTCTTTTCAAGGATGAAAATCTAGAAGGATGGAGTGATTCTGAGGTCCGGTGCGCCCAGAATTATATTTATAAAAATATTTTCTATTTTTATATTATGTACATGGAGAAAATGGTATATCTATCAAATGGTATATTAGATCATAAATCTGATTCCATAATCGAGTCTACATCATGGAATTTACCTATGGTGGGACATAACTTTTCTCGTTGTGGGTCTTTGGTAAAAAAAATATACATAGTTCATTTTCATAAAGAAAATAAAAAGTAATTATTTTATCTATAATTTTGAATACAATATCATTTGAGAAGGGACTCGTATTGGGAATTTGAGACCTCCATTGAGTTCATAATGGGGTGTTTTATATAAGCATTACATAAAATAATATGTCGCATGTGTTTCGGATTTCGTGACAACTGATGGTTTCCTATAAATATGTTTTTAAGGGAAATGAGAAATGGTTTGTCTCATTTTCACCGAAAACTAGAGGACCTAGTATCTCCTTATAATTTTCTAATTGATATAGATTATTGATGGATCGTAATGAAACAATATATCCTATAAGATCAGACCCTAACGAACACAATGGCTGATCAATAATATATGTATGATCCTTCTTTCGGATTCTGTTATCCCCAACTAATGTTTTTTATCAAATTATATTATTTATCAATTTATCTTCTTTGGAATCCTTTTCAGATGGAAAAAATAACAATGACCATGAATTTCTGAATTTATTGATCTCCCATTCTTCACCGTTCATGGATGTCTATTTTTTAAAACATTGAAATGACATCCAAATATCGAGAAGAGAATGGTTTGGTGATGGTTGTGATTTAGGGATTGTAGATCTATTATATTGTTTCAGTGCTAGAGGGGTCGTAATGGTTTGTGGAAGTGCAATCTACTTTTGGTCATGTAGAAATAGTGATAGGTCATTGATCAAATGAGGGTGCAATGAAGCCCTCATCGCAGGTGTTCCGGATCTACTGATGGCTTCGCAATTAGGTTACCTGATTAATATTGGTGCACTGTTGAATGGACCACAAGAGAACTACTAGTGCAACAGCTGGTTGCGGCACCATGGCATAGTGGTTCCACGATGTGGCCGGGTTGGTCAGTCGGGTTGGATCGTGTGGTGCCACCCAGGTGGCGACCACCACTGCAAAGTCAGACAGTCAGTCAGCCACATTGATTCGACAATGATGACCCAAGGCATGGCCAAGCCAGTGTCATTAGTTCATTTTGGATGCACAACTAGGCTGCAACCCAGTGGATCAGACTAGGCTGATCAGAGTGAGAAAACCCAGGAGGTGTGGTCCATCCAGAAAGGGTCGGATTGGTTTGGGTCAGTCCATATACCTTTAAATGGAAATATCATGAAATCTAGTCGTCTGATTGGCATGTTATCTGTGGCCACATGCTCCTATCATCAAGGATGGCCATTTTAGGATACTTCTAATTCGTTATGTCTGTGGATTGAGGCACAATTTTATGAAATGTCCAAAAATTATTATAATAATATAATTATTATTATTTGTATATTCTTTATATCAGATGTATCTCCTACATATGATGTCTGATTGATGCACAGTTAGTTGCACAACATTCCTGAAATTGAGGAATATTTTCTAACAATGATTTAGAGTGGTTAAACTGAAATTTAAGAATGGTCCCCATGAGGCTTAGTTTAACTATGTTGTGATGATTTGTGGATTTTCCACTGGGGGTCCATTTTGGAAAAACGAGTATGCAATCCCTCATGTATTTTCACGGGGATCACAACATTGTGACTAGTATTATGTGTTCCTAGATTGAGATGTGGAACCCATGATGCATCATTCATGTGTAATGCTATGAAATGATGTTTCTTCATCAAGAGTCTGATTCTGGTGAAAGAACAGTTGATCCTATTTGTTTTTTCAAAAGTATCTTGATCGCATGAACTGTTTGGTTATTTGGGGCCATATGAGATGGGTAGTCTATAATGTTATGACTTCTCACATTTTGGACTAGAGATTAGTATTGTTTACTCATCATCCTTATGGATCAATGTACCATGTACTATGGAAGTACACTGGAACTCCAAAAGGTACATGATTGTAGTTTAGTAACATAATATGTATGGGTAGATGGCGAGGTGATGAGGTAGGGTAAAACATATTGTGGTCCCCAAACATGTCATGTACTACATTATGATCTTCTACCTCTCATATACCCTTCTTATAAACTTGGATTTTGGACCACAGGTAACCTATCTTGAGTTTTTTCCATGTAGAAAATGATGGTTACCTATGTAGTGGCTTTCTGGATTTGATGTAAGATGTTCTGGGTGTGATGTCAATTTGGTGAAATAACTGATGACTTTGTGTAGTTTTTCAATGCTTTCTTAGAGTTACTATCCATCGGGGATGGCTAGAGTAGTACTGGGATTACACTTCAACTAGGTTTGGTAGTTTAATTCTCTTATGACACTTTCGGGGTTATCCTCTAGTTGGGATGGTTAGTGGCGTTCTCCAATGGCACTTATGGGATTACCCTCCGGTTTATTACCCTTCAGTGGGGCTCGGTAGTGGCATTCATCAATGACACATTTATCATCTAATGTATTACAGTTCAATGGTGTTTGTATGTGGCTTTATTTGGAGGCATTACTAAGAATACCCTCAAGCGGGGTTGGGAAGTGGGTTCTTGACCTTGAGACAAGATGTATCAGCAATACAAATCAGTGATGAGACATGTTTTGATGTATCATTTCACTCATGAGAAATATGTATTCTTTCCCCATCAAGATTATTCATTGTGATGCATCCTTAAACCATAAGGGAGAGGGAGAGCTGACCAAAGTGGATGGTATAAAGGTGTGGAGATTTATTCCCTTTGACTTGTGTGTTTAGGTAATATGTGAGGGATGGAAAGAATCATTGGTGGTTATTTCAGGAACTATTAGCCACTCTTTTCCTAGGTTGGGATGTGAGGCAGAGATCCCCTAACTCTCTCATTTTAGATTCATGAGTTGAGTACGTGTATAGGTTTTATTACAGTACCCACTCCTTTAGTTTTTGTTACACTCCTTCCAGGAGAGACGAAGACATGAAGGGTTTGTCACATACTTTCTGTCTTTATATTCTCGTGGTTAGATGAGTCTACTATCCTACTAATGGTAGGAAAGAATCAACAAGATGTTCATATTCTCACTATATCTAGCTCCTTATTTTTTAACATCTTACTTCAATCTATAGTTAGGTTACTCTCCACTCCTTTTGTTGTACCTTGTCTTATATACTACATTCCATTTTTCTTCGTATCTCTTATAACTACCACTTATCCTTTTTGGGGCATCCTACATAGTATTTTTATACTCACCCATTCATGGGCTTTGCCCGCTCCTGTTATTCTCTATATAGATGACATACATGTTCATTGTGTATATAGAGGAACATAGGGATACGGGTTATTGGACCATGTACAATGGTCGTAGCTTGGGATCTAGGATTGGGGATATCTTAGTTGTATTACTCCTCATTTTTTTCTAGGTTGTGGCACTTTTCTGGTTGGGAGTATATTTTTTCACTTTTTCCCTTTCAGTTTACTATAATTTAATTGTACTCTTTATCAGTTCATACATGTTTGGTTTGTTGTTTTTCCAAGTGGGGAATCATTTTTTCTGTTCCCTTTTCGGGTTTGGAATTATTTGGTAACATGTTTTTGTGTATATATTCATTAGAAAACTACTCCCTATGTTTTTTGTTCCTTTTTCCCTTGTCACTGCGTCTAGCCTGTGGAGGCGGGCTTGGTGTAGTTGCATCTTGGTCCCCTACATGGGTCGGGTTGTGTTAGAATGTCTACAAGTAGACTCAGAAAAAGAACTATAATTTAAATAATCCAATTTATACCCATTTTATTCATTAAAATATATTAGAAAATAAATTTTTCCCTAGTGAATAGAAATACATATATATTTAAAATATGAATGACAAAATAAAATTTCCCTAACAAGATAAAATCTATTGAATGTCCAAAAGATTAGATGAAGTGGTTATATATATATATATATATATATATCTATATACTAAAAAACATTTTAATTTTCATAACATATATTGTATGTTATGTAGTTGAAAAATTGATTATCTACTTTCCTATATAAAAATGAGATTTTTTATATAACAAACATTTATAAGGTGGTTTCTTTGTTTTTTTAATTAACTACAGTTTTCAAATGGTGTTTTAATTTAAAATTAAATAATTTTTTAAATACATCATAATTGGAATTTTGGTCACTACCACGGATTTGCAAAAGATATATTGCTAAAAAGAGCAATGATAAAAGTCTAACATATATCAATGCTAGCTAAAAGAAAAGATAAAGGTGTATCGTTTGTTAGTGTTTCTTAGCAAAAATAACGACTATCTCTTTCAGTACTATTCTTATCTCTGATAAATGTTTTTATTAAAAAATTATTATTAATATATATATAATTATTATATTTATATTCAGATATAATTATTATTAATATATATTAATTAAATAACTCATGATTATAATTTACAGAAATATGATATTACATATATATGTAAACATATTTTAATAATATATATATATATAAGTATTTGTAGGATTATAAATATATATATATTTAAATAATTATAAAATTATAATATATTTTAGAATAATAAGTTTATTTATTATATTTATAAGTATAAGTTTATAATTATATATTTATAATTATATATAAATAATTTTAATATATATTTATTTATAATTATATTTATTTATTTATTTAAATAAGAATATTTCTCAAAAACAATCTGTCAATATATATATATAATGGGATAACAAAAATATGTGTGAACATGATTGTCATTATTTATGTTAATATATTTATATGTGGCAATAATTGAAATTATATGATCATACATTTCATTGTGGACATGATTGCGGGTCTCTATGTTCCTAATGTTATGATTACCTATATTATGATGACACCTGAATATCTTATGTATTCATGACTCATGAATCTTCATTTATACATTGACACAATTATTATTCATGATTTTCTATATATGCGATGACTCCTTTTTTATGATCTATACTTTACTATGTATGATTCATTCATGTTATAGCAATAGAAATTATTATTTTCTCATAAATAATTATAAAATTACAATATGTATATTTAAATAAAAAATATAAAAAATATATTTAAATTATAATATTATTATTATATATAAATTAATATTAATTTTATTTATTTATTAATATAAATGTAAGTAGATATAAATACTAAAAAAGTTTATTCAGGGGTTGGGAGACCAAACCCATGACTCAAAATTTATTAAAAATAAAATGAAAGTGCAATAGAGATAGGATTACATGCATAACACCACAAGAATATAATGAAGCACATGTCACATCCTGTGGACTCCCCTATATACCATATTTCAAGGATATCTCCCCCTTCCCTTTGGGTGTTGGAATCTCCACCATGTCTTGCTTTACTAGGGATCATGGTCCTTATAAGATGATGTCTTAGAGGATTCCACAAATAATCTAAAATTCCCAATCATGTCCTATTAATTAATCATTGAATTCGAGAAGAATCCACCATTAATATATATAGAATGTACTTTATAGACTTCCCAATAGTCACTATATCTGAAAACATCTAGCTCCATCATTGAAAAGATCACCTCCAACTATAGGAAAACCCATTTAGCTCCTTTATTATTAAATACATCAATTCTCTATTCCCCTTCATGGTCTTTTAAAAAGTTGATGTTCATATTATTCCTTCTTGCACTAAGACACTCCTCCTTTGAGACCTTTCCAAAATATTTATTAGCATTATTCATCAGATTATAAAAATTGGATGGAAAATTCCAATATAGATTCTTTTTATCATCCACAATCATAATTGGGTCAACATCTTTAACCCCCACCAGTTCAAATTTTTTTGATTTCTGAGGAAGATCCAATTGGAAGCCATCCACATCCCCCTTTAGCATTCTTGGATTGTTTCTCACCTTGTGTGTGAAGTCACACAGAATAGAAAAACTATCATACTTTATCAGCTACGGGGAGGTGAAAACCATTTTACCATTTCCTTTCCTACTAGAGGAGAATAGATCTCTTTTATTAGATCATTCCTCATCCACCTCCATTTGGAATCAAGTCCCATGGTCACTTTTATTAACAACATGAATAGAACATGTCACCTTTTCTACTACTGCTATTTAATCCTAGGACAGTTTGAGCAGAGGAGTATCACTATACGTCAAATCATTCAAATCATCATTATCAACATCGATAAAAGATAACCTGAAAATAGGGGTATATAGGATACCAATAATAGGATATTGGGATGACTTATTGAATTTATCATTTGATCATCATTCCAATCTTCTAGGAACAAATTGCATAACATTGATAGGTTATGCAACTAACCCAGTAGCACTCGAGCAGTATGTTTCATGCTCAAGCCCTTTGAGATATCCCCAAAAATCCCCTATCTAGTTTCATCTCCATGAATTTCTTCACCATCAATTGGAATTCTTTACAAAACATGTTGCTGTGAATCTTTACCTTGCATCCACACATTTCTAGGATTCCTAACATGCCTCAATTTATAAAGTTGTGTTTTCTTGTAGCATGATGATACATTATGGCCACGTGCAGAGAAAA
Organism: Viscum album; assembly: GCA_963277665.1. Lineage (NCBI taxonomy): Eukaryota > Viridiplantae > Streptophyta > Magnoliopsida > Santalales > Viscaceae > Viscum > Viscum album. The sequence continues at coordinate 1,219,832,321 of OY728142.1, read as the reverse complement.
AAGAACTGATCAGGGCTTATTTATAGGTTTAGATATCATGGCCAACCATGCTTCATTCTATATAGAATATGGGAATTCTCTCATATACAATTTTTAAGGAAAATTCATCCGAATCAAAAGAATGAAAACCCATATCAACAAGAAGAGAACCAAGACCAAACTTCACCAGAAATAAGGAATAATTTCCATACCGATCCAAATCTGTTTCACTATATGACTTAGTTTGTGCACCAATTGAAAGAAAAATTACATATAAAATCCTTGGATGCTACATGTTCTAGTTCAAAAAATAAAATTTAACAAATATTTTTACATCAGATTTTCTGATATCATGTTGATTGAATTCCATGTCCAAATCTCTAATATGAATCATTCCTACTTAAAGGGATACTGATCCATACCACAATTATTTAATCACTAGTCCATCATAGGTGAATAGTTGATAATAGAATCCTTTACCCACTGAGAAACATTTCAACTTATCAAACCCCAAAATTTCATAGATTCATGCTTACAGATCATCTAATTTTAGGGTTTGAAATCATTTGGTAAAATAAAATGAGAAATTATAGAGTTCTTAACAAGTTGTAGTCATTCGGAAATCATATTTGAGTCTTCTTTGTTGTGGGATACACAGAAATTACAAATGACTCAATTAACTGCTTCCTTTTAGAGAGAGAATGTACTTTCACAATGAACTGCTTCTATTATACACATATATAAATAATCGTAAAATTATAAAAATATATTTATGATATATTATTATAAAAATATAATTATAATTAAAAATATATATATTTAAAAGTTATATTAATATATGAATATATATATATATATATATTTAATTATATAAAATAATTGATATAATTTTTTATAAGATTTTTATATTATAATATAGAGACATTCTCTCTCAAAATAGGATAGCATATCTCTCTTATTCATGGTGAAAGCTCGTGAAATAGAGGGTTTGATGATATTTTATACATTATGAACTAATTTCATCTTATGGAAGTCATTCTTTAAATAGTGATTGCTCCGAAAAAGGAGGTTTTGATCAGATATTTTTTGTTTATGACCTATTTAGAGAATTTGTTAGGTGTCTTCCTGTTGATCCAAAGAAGGCAGTTGTAGGAAAATTTGATACTAAAGATGGAGAATATTTTATGTCTAGTGATGGATCCTTAATAGTGGTAAATGTGGAATGTACCATGTTTGTTGGGGTTAGTAGTTCCTTGATAATGGAAGTAGATCAATGTTTATGTAGTTTTTCGAAGGGATAGATTAATGCATAGGGGGTCTAAGGATATTAACACGATTATTGATGGAAACTTCCACAGTGATGGGACCCCGACTATGTCAGGATATCAGCAGGGGTTCATCGTTTGAGGATAGATAGATCACTACCACAAACCTGGCTTTTATCACTGCAAGAAGGCCTTTATCAGATCTAAAAAATGCTATTAGTAGAGCCACTATTAAAGATGTTATCCCCTTCATCAGTGCTAAAAAGGGATTATAATGGTTGTCCATTGTCATCAATATTTGTAGATCTAATAAAGAACCCCCTTTATCAGAACTTTTCAAAGCGCTGAAAATGATCCCATTTGTTTGTGATCTAATTGGAAATAATAAATGTGGGCCATTATTAGTGATATTTGATGCGTTGATAAAGACTTCCCTATCTAGGCGTGCTGTTTATATAACATCACACCCAACAACCTAAAAATACTAGACTGCACCAAAATAGTAGAAACAATTACAAAAGCCAAGAAAACTTACGAATACTAGATAAAACATTCTAAAAAATAACCACTCATATTATATAAAATAGAACCACATACTCGATGCAATTGATGAAAAAAAGCAGGGAGCACAACGGTTTGCAAAAAAATCTATATAAATTAAATTGACATCATGAATAAAAAAATATTCACTCAACCTATAAATCAAAAAACACAACTATATACATTTATAACAATATTTTTTAGAATTAAATTTTCAAATATCCAATAAATAGTTGAAAACATTAACATTTTCTCTTTTGACATCTTTCTTCCCCTCTAAAAAATATCCTATAATGGTAATAGTCTCCAAAAAAATCATCCCAACTAGAGAAAAAGGTTCCACCAATATAGAAAACATATATTACCTTAGTAATACTATGGTAAAAAATAAATTAATCATCAATATAAAGAATACATTAAAAAATGTCAAATTTAATAAAAAAAACTCATTCGGAGTTGTACTGCTCACACCGTATGTCATATTGATGTAGGATTTATTCCAACAAGTTCAAAATGACTGATGGATCATTGTAAAAATGTATCAAAACAATGAGAATGCATTTCCTTAGTTTTCAGTATGTTAGATGTCTTTTTTACTAAAATAAAATTCGAAACATATAACTTTCTATTTGAGTCATACCGGTCAAATCATGCATTGGATTCAAATGAGACTACTTTATAAATGTCATAAAGGACTTACTAATTGCTTCCTTAATTTCTAAGAAAGTTGGTGTGCATTTTCTTGGTTTTCAGTGAGTGACACGTTGTGAGATAAAATACCATTTCAAACTCATAGTAGAAACTTTTAGTCATACTAGTCCCACCATTCGTCAGTTTGAGGTGGGGTTTATTATTACACATAACAACTGGCACATGGATTTTTTTCCTAAAATATCAAAAAATATGAATTCTGTTTCTAGGTATTCATTATGTGACTTTTGTTTTTTTACTAGAATAAATTTCAATTTTAAATAATAAAACACATTAAGAGTCATAACGGTCATACTGTGCATGAGATTGAGGTTCAGTTTACTCCTACACATCATAAATGGGGGATAGATTGTTTCCCTATGGTATCAATACAATTGGAATGAATTTACACGATTTTCAGTATGTCGGTTCTTTTTTTATGAAAATTAAATTTCAAACCAAAAACATGCAATTTGAGTGATATCAGTCACATCGTGAATTGGTTTGAAATGATAATACATGATATAAGTCAAAAAGTACATAATGTCACTGTCCTATTTTTGGATGACAATCAGATCACATTTTCTTTGTTGTTGATAAATGACATTTTTTGAACTAAAATGTCAATTTTAAACTCATAAGAGGCATTTTTAGTCATACTGATCACACGATGCCTCTGATCAAAGTGAGTTTGATTCTTACACATCACAAATAGATCATGGATTGTTTTAATAAATTATTAAATGAATCCGAATTATTTTCTCGGTTCATAGTATTGAAGTTTCATTTTTTACATGATTTAATGTCAATTTTGTGTTACAACACACATTTGGAGTCATACCAGTCACACCATGCTTTGTATTAAGGTGTGGTTGATTCCTACAATTCAAAAATGTCTAATGATTCATTTTTTTAATGTATCAAAATAACTGAAATGAATTTCCTTCGATTTCATTATGTCAGTTGTGTTTTTTTACTAAAATAAGATTTCAAAGAAAAAACGAGAAATTTGATTTATACCAGTTGAATCATACATCACTTTGAATTGAGACTTCTTCATACATGTCATAGTGGAATAACAAATTGCTATCCATAATTTGGAAGGTGATTGGAGTGCATTTTATTTTTTTCAGTGACTGACATATTTTGAATTAAAATGTAAATTTTAAAATGATTGTAGAAAAATTCAGTCATATAGTTCACAGTGTTAATCGGATTGAGTTGGTGTTGATTCCTACATGTCAAAACTGACTAATAAATCAATTTACTATATCATCAAAACAATCTGAATGTACTGATCAGTTTATAGTATTCCATTTATGTTTTTTTACTTGAAATAATGTTAATTTAAAACAACAAGACACATTAGGTTTCATACAGGTGATAGTGTGCATCGGATTGAGGTGAGGTTTTTTGCTACACAATCACAAAATAATGATAGATCAATTTCCAAAAGTATCAAAAACATCAAAATGACATTCCTTGTATTTAAGTATGTCATTTGGGTTTTTTACATTAATTAATGTCAATTTGAAAAAAATACACTTTTTGAGTCATATAGATGACATTGTGCATTAGATTGAGGTGCATTTTATTCCTACATATCACAAATGCCTCATGTATTTTTTCCCTAAAGTATCAGAACAAAATATAATTACATTTTTCTATAAGAAAATAAATGCACCATTTCCTCTAGAACCAAAAAAAGGGACATGAACTGCTCAATATTCTCAATCTACCAGATTTACATGGATTATGGGAAAACTATTTATCTATGAACGGTTGACATGGAATAAAAACCTCCTTCTACAACATAGTTGTAGTCAAACCAATGAAGAACCAACTGTCATATATTGAGGACCACCAACTGAATATATGATAGTTGGTTCTTCACTGGGTTGACTAAATTAGGGAACTATCAATTTTTCAGATTGAATCAATGGTTATTTGGATAAAAAACATCTTGTTGTTGATAAAAAGAAGAGTGGAGTAAGCTCTTATGCCCGTTCTGTCACAAGTCTTCTTAACTACATCAAGTGATGTGGAAACCTCTTCTAGATACTCATTATCTTTTTTGGTATATAAATAAAGTGAATCATAAGGAAGAAAATATTATTAATGTATAATTTATATGAGAATTTAATCGTCGTCTATATATTTTTGTATATTTTTTCATTAGGTATGATACCCATTCGCTTCTAATCATATCTATATTATATTATGAATATAACTATTTTCTAAACTCATAGAAGTGCTGAAAAAATATAAATTCACAAAGTATTATTATGTATCTTAAATGAAATAGTAATTATCATAAAAAAAATCTTCAGTGATGTTGGTTTGTTGATCGAATACAACCACTTTCATAAATTTACAAACAAAAAAACCACATTCTTTATCGGTTGTTTGATTCGAGCATTATAGAAACATCGAGGAAAATAATTCTTATTTATAAGTGTTTTGATAGTGAAATATTATTATATATGCATTGATTTTTATCCAGTCATATTACTTATCATGTTTCTTTTCCTTTTCCCATGGACTCATTACATGTTGTTGACGATACTCATGCACCGCCCATTCACAACGGAATCCTCATTAAAAGATAATATTAAATATATAACTATATGGTTAGTTCTTAAATGTTGTCTTTTGAGTTTTACTAATTGAAAAACACCATCATGTGTGGTTGGGTTTTTGGATATCCATTCATTGGATCCAATAATAAAATTTTAGAGTATCAAAATTGATCACAATAAGCATCCAATGCTGCCAAAAACCAAAAAAGGAATAAGAAATTAATGAATTTAAATTATAATTGATATGATTAAATTTTAATGTTTCACCCCTGAATAATTAGTATTATAAAGAATCTACCATCTGTAATTTTTCTACTAAATGATTTGAGTAGGTCGGCCCATATTACACACACTTTCCCATAATTTATATCTATTAGTGTTGTATAGGTGACATGTGGACTAACGAGTCCATATGTTTATCATGGGGAAATCCCATCAATTGTTTTTCATATATAGTATAGTGAAAAATATGAAATTTATTTAGTCATTATTATAATATTATATCATCTTTTTAACAATAAAATCAAGAAAACATACCTCATGTAAACACATACAAACTGAGCCGCCATACCGTTCATATTCAAGGGTTTTAATTGAACATTCAACACCAATGTCGTCTACATCATTGCCTATGTAAAACATTTCTTTAAAAATATATTATGTGATTACCATAGTAATTCAGCTTTGTATTGAAATGAACCTTCAATGATGATAATTGTGGATAAAGAATTAGGGTTGGTGTTATAGTTTTTTAGGTAAATCATTTTGATCAGTTGGTTGATCATTGAGATGGTTTTCAGTTAGTCTTTTGATTCACCCCCTCCTATTTTCCATATATAATAACATGCATCAGTTCAAGACTTTTTTTAATTAAATTTTTATGGTTTATCTTAAAAATTAAAATGTAAATCAATACCTAATTATCAACATGGTTTTTACAAGATATTTCAGTTGTGAAATGATTGATCCATGTTCTTGTTCAACTGTATGAATATATGCACCATAAATTTGAACATGTAGCTCGGTGCTCAACTCATGGGCTACAGATATTGACACTATAACAAGACCTGTTAGAAGTGGTCACTAGTGTAGCATGTTGTTCTAGATATTGAACATTGTACCCTCGCAAAAAGGAGATGGGATGGTGTTGATAGATATATATCAATGTCATGTTAATCATATAGAATATCAATGTAGGAATGGTATCAGTATATAGTTTCTATCTGATTCAAATTTCATAGAAACAATTCTAAGAAAATTATCCAACAGAAATGAGATATTTTTTTGTGGAGAATGGATCGCCTATAATGTGGTGTGGGTGGGGTGGGATCTTCATGCATGGGTTGTTCTTGAGTAGTTCCCTCTCTTTTCCACCCCCTTCAAACATTAAATTAACTCTCCCTTGTACTGTAATTATTCTTGAAACATAGCTAATGTTACTCTCATATTTTACATTTCTTCGGTTTGATCCTCCCATGATTGTTTTCTCAAAATATGTTTGTGGTGTCACACCCAAACCTTCACATCTCACATGGTCAAAAATTTCTGGCTGCTTCAAGGCCACTAATAGTACGTCTGCATCTGCTGTGGGTGTTGTTGATTCTTGTGACTTTGTAAGATATAAAATATAGGAAATTAAGTAATCATTGTTATGTAATCGTTATTTAAAGAAAATAAATTTTTTATTATATCATACATACACATGTTTCCCACACTTTTTGTGTGTTTTCATCTATTATTTTCCATCATTATTTAGACATGCCTCCTTCCATAGCACATGGTGTGGAATGGAAGTGGTTGTGGATTTGAACTCTTCATGATTCATATAGACAAAAAATCATAGTTATTGTGTTGTTTTATGTCACAGAAAATTACTATGATAGATTTAAAATACATAATTTTTTTTTTCAAGTGACGAGTACCCCATCATTACTTTATGTTAGGGGTACGCTGGTATTGATGCATGTTGTTCATTTTCAGAACTATGAATTTGTTTTATAAACAAAACGCTGACAATCAATGTGATGAAATCAGTTACCATCAAACAATTTATTACCATACACAATGTACCTGAAATGACTGCTTCACTCGATGACCAATAAATGCATCCCAATATGCTTCTGTTATCAGGTGTGTATAAATTAGTGGATGGTGTGGTTTTATTTTCCCTTCATCATCATCAGGATGATATTTCCTTGAAATGGTGGGAAATTATATTACAATTTTTCAAGAAGCCTTTTGGAAATTGTCATTATGCTATTAATCTACTATAAATGCACTCTGTAATAGATGATGACGTATAGGTCAACATTTCATTATTTTAGTTTTAGTAAATATAAAAATTATATCATAATGTTACCATGATATCTCCCCACATAAAATTTGTAATATTAGTAACAACATGGTTTCATGAAGTTACATTAATTACCACATGTGTTCGACTAACAATTCCATTGTAGCTATTGAAAAATCCATTTTTGGGGTTAAACATTTTTCCCCACTTATTCCATATAATCTCGTCTTTGATTCCTTTTTCAATAGCCTTACTGAATATTTATAATACAGTTAAACTATTGTGCTGTTGTTTTTTTCAACTTAGGTGTTTCTTCGCCATTAATTTCCTTGGATCCACCACCATAAATATGCTCCTCCATCTCTGGAGGGAATGCATCAGAATGTTCAAATGGTGGTTTTAGCTCTGCATTGAGAGCAACTACAGGTTCAGAAACCTATTGTTCATACGTCTTGCGAGCTCCCACATGCCGATAAACATGTTCTGCATGGGGATTGGGGGCATCGGCATGTCCAGGAGTCATTATATGTAAATTTCGATTAAAATTTAATTTAGATAACATAATAGAAGTAATGAAAAAATATTAACATAAGGAAACATGTTGAGAAAATTATTGTTCATCTGCACTGCGAGCAGCAATATGTGGAGAAACATGTTGTTTCTGCGGATTGGGACCATCATCATGTGTAAAAGTCATTTTCTACCAAATTGGTAAACATTTAATTTTGATAACATTACATCAAAAGATATTATATATTAACATAAAGTAACTCGATCTGTATTAGAATAAAAAAATTAACCTGATTATTATAATCAATTTTTTTAATGGTTGAAGGGATTTTACCCCTATATTGACTATGAAAATCCCATAATTGTTGTTTATTCAGACATAAAAAATTTCATATACAATGGTACCACTGATAAATGGTTACTATTTCCCAATGAAACTGTCATCCTCTGTGGAATTTTCATCTGACCCTTGATTAGTTTTGGTTTATAATAGATCAATTGATCTATTTTGGTTTTCAAGATCTGAAACATAAAATATGTGTACTTCCTATGATACCATTATAAACAGTTCTTCCTTTTATCCATATTTACTAAAATCAACTTTCAAAAATCCAAAATCATCAATTTTAGTCAAACTTGTTATATCTACCCACTTGCATTGACAAACCGGCACATAGAATATTGTATAATACAACTCCTAATTTTTTTATAATTGCAATATATGACATATTCGAGTAAATTGGTTTTCTACCCTTAACAGCAGAAACATGAATCACTTCTTCCACAAGTGTAACTCAACTATTCCTTCTGGTATTGTCTTTATTATGTTCATTAGTATATAATGTATAAAAGTAAATTACATAAACATTGTATGATAATGCATACACACTTAGTCCTCTGACTAGCAATCAATGTCATTCTTAAATTGAGTCTGGGTTTTCAATTGAATCCTTGGAATTCCAGATACCATTATATAAAGCTTTGAGTATGTTTATTTGATATCGATTTTTCATCTGTTTATGGATTTTAATGGGTAATAATTTCATTGAGGGTTTCAACATATGGGACAATGTCTAAACTATTATGGAAAACATAAAGGTGGGTATACTCCTGATATGTAATATTGATTGTGAGAACCTTTTTTCCCCAAATTCCATCACTTTTATGTCTCCCACTATGGTTAGATTTCATTAGACCAATTATATTCATAGAAGAAAGGTATTAGGTTCTAAATTAAATGACTCACTCAATAATATATCGCTCTGAACTACAACCCTCTGGCCAACTTCGATATTTGACATACCCTTTCAAAATATAAATATACTGTTTAATGGGATATATCCATATATAGTGTGCCAGACCACATATCCAAATATCTATAACCAATTGAACAATTAAATAAACCATCATATCAAAGAATTCCAATTAGAAAACAATTTCTAATTCACAAAATATGATGACAATTTATATTTCCATATTCGGAAATTTCATCAGGTCTATAACATTGCTACAAATAGCTTTGAAGACAAAATAGAGATTCATTAATGTATGAAAGACATTTTTTTAGAATTCAATGAAAAACATTAAGAATTAAATAGGGCTTCAATAAATTGTAGTCATGTGATTTTAGAAATTTTAACATTAAATCAAGAATTGACATGATGTTCATGATATTGGATGAAAACCTTTCTAGAAACATTATGTCATTCTAGATGTTTGAAAACCGATATCTCCCCATCCTGGAAAGAGTGTAAGAATCATGAGGAAGAAATGTTCATTTTTCACCCTTTACTAATTCTGACTCTTCTTGTATTTCCATGTCAAACATGACCACCCTATCATTAATTAAGTAAATTGTTTTACTATATGCATTTAGCATCGTGCTGATGACACTATCACGAACATTTTTTTCAACATGCATAAGATAAATAAAATTTCTGACATATAGCCAATTAATGTATGGTAATTCAAATAATCTAATTTATTTATCCAACTGGCTTTTGTAAGGTTTCTCAAAAATAATTCACCAAAACCTATGTCCACATATTTAAATTTCTCAATAATTTTATCTCCTATTAGTAGAGATAGTTGTGTACATTCTTTTGAACATCCATCGAATGATGTCATCCAATATTGGTACTTACATCGTCATGGTATAAATATTTAATGTCCTAGAAGATCATTTTTCAATGAATTTTTTAATGTAATTTATCATGTACCTTGTTCATAAACGGGACAACTAAGAGTTCCTTTAATTATATTTCCTATAAAATTTCAATAAGATGGAAACTCATTTATCATCTCGTAAAACATGGATGTCAACATGATATCTTTTTTTCTAGAAGCATCTTACATCATAACTCCTAAATCCAAAAATAATTTCAATTCTAGGATCAATGGAGTCAAATAAACAACAATATCACTACCGGTATTTTGGAACTTAATATAAGAAAAGATAACATAGTGATATTTCATTTCTTGCATAACCACGATGGAATGTTATAATTTACCTACATAACCATCCCTGTACTATGTGTTCTGCTAATAAAACCATGCGGATTCACTCCATCTATATATAACACAATAAATTGGTTTCTCGGGTCATTTCCAATTTGTTGTTACTCGTGATCAATTATCTTCCTCTAAGGAGAGTATTATGGGTGTCATTGTTTTCCATATTTATTTATTATATCTGTGTGCAACACCAATTTTCCTACTGTCTCCTCACTTCCATATAGGGGCCTAAACATTGGAATAATTGGAAATTTACATGAACCATTTAGATGCCCAGATTAATCATTCATTAATAGAGAAACACCACCCATTGGGAATTCTCTATGTGATTTAAGGTCCTTGAAAAAGAGTATATAGTCATTCAGGTAGGCATGTATTCTTTTAGATATCATCCCCATCAAGCACAATATTCATTTGGATCTGTATGTTCGGCTTGAAATCCCATTTGATTTTGGTAGCATGTCATTCAAGAGATCATGTAATTACATAAAACTGGCGTAACTCCATATATTTCCATCATTCAAATTATAAATCTTTAGTACAGCAGAAAATTAAATAGGTTTAGTGCAACCATCATATAATGGAATCATTTTAAATGACATTAACTGCTCAATGAATTTTGGGAAATCACAATTTCTATCTTCATCTATCCATTTCATTTCCTTAATTTGATATTAATCATCATTCACATCTATAATCACATCATTTCTACGATATTCTTCATTTTCCACACTTGTAATCGTATCAAATGACCCATAAAACGCAGTGTTAACTCATTAACTAGATAAATTATGTTTTTCCACATGTTTATTACTACATTTATAACTTCGATATATTCTGTGACAGATCACGTGTTCATCAATTTCTTCTAGACAATCTGTTCTTGAATATAAACTGTGTAAAAACGAACAAATGTTTTGAGAAGGATCATATACATGATCTTTTTCAAACATAAAGAACTATTTCACTCCATATTCACACTCTTTTCTCAGAATATTGACAAAAATCAATTATTTATTCATATCCATTATATTTTATTCAGAGATATTAATATTTTAAAAAATAGAAAATACTTTTATATAACAAATTATCAGTGGATAAAAAATGTTATAGACATTAAATCTCTTTTGAATCCTATTTATAAAATCACATTTGAAATTCCATTAAAACTCAAGCATTTAAAAAAATTCTTCTTTAAAATTAAAAACCCTTTATAAAATAAACCAATTAGTTTGAAACATATTTTCTCAAAACCCCAATTCTTTTTTGGAACATTTTAAATCAATTTAACACCAAAAAAGGTATGTTGAAGACATTTAATTTTGTAAGAAACATTTTAAAACACATGATTTTTTTTAAAAGTGTACCCATAACAATAAATCTTGATGTTAGTGTCACGTACCCTTATCGAGATAAAGTAAATCATTGGTGAATTCATGCCTTAAATGTATCATGAATCCCATATCTAACTCGGATTACTAGTTTCAGTGTTCCTCCCATCAACGATATGGACTTAACAACCCATCACTAGTGGGTGAACTCTATTTTCGGTGTTCCAAACCACCCCCCCCCCCCTCCCAACTGGATACTCAGTACCATAGTCACATTTAAATTTATGATTAGATATTAACTATATCACACTCACCTATGAACATAAAAACATGCTAACTTATTCACATGTATTATTATTAGTGGTGCTTAACACAATCACACTCGCCCTTTTTGACCATATAGGCTCACTAACCGATTCACATAACATTTATATACCATGATATATAATCTTTTACCTAATGAATTTGTGAGAAATATAGTTACTATTCCTCTCATAATACATAAATTTGTTTTCAAATTGAAAATAAAATATAAATTATCTCATAAATAAACCATATCAACTAGTGAAAATAAATTCACAATGAAGAAGGGAACCATGTGATCAAGGAACAATATAATATTAAAAAAACAAATAGTAATAATTACACTAATAAAACAAGAATAAGGGGGTGTTATAAATATAATAATTCGATCCTATATATAGAACAACTGATCATGAAACAAAATTTCATGGGAGATACCATAGGTATTAGTGTCTGACAATCGAAAACCGAACTATAACTACATGGAAAAACATCTAATATATGTTTCATCCAATAATAACATGATCCCCATGATTAAACCATAGGAAACTTATCATAATAAATCCTTCACACCAGCCTTGTCTTAAGCACAATAAGGGGACCATATAAGTGTGTGTAACAACTAGGGTAGCATGAATCAAGTCCTCTCACCGATACACCCATGTTACCATAAACAAAAAATCGTGGAGGTGGGAAAGAAATTAGGATAATTATCAAAAACAATGTCTCTCACGCCATGACCGAGACCATCACATAAAACATCCCCATTTAACATCATAAATCCATCATATAAATAATCATTTACCCACAAATAGTGAAACCATTACTGGGGAAATCATTGAGGGCCACATGAGAAATAAACCATTTACATTTTAATGTGATAAATGGATCTTCACATCAAAACTAACATAGTATGTAGAGTTTCACACCCCTTCTTTAGAGTCTCATCATTTTAAGGATTTTGGAAGGACAGGAAAAAAATTCCATTTTTCTTTCCAAAAAATTCTCCAAGCACATGAAAATTTCCTTTGAAAAAAACGGAATAAGACCTAAATTTACAATTAAAACATTTAAATGACCATATAAACCTTTTTAAATATAATTTTCATTATAATTAATCTTATTTAGAAATAGTACAAGTAATTATTATGAAAAACCCCTTATGCTAATCTATGAATTTAATGAATAAATTTATAATTTCGTCAAAGAACCCCTAAATTACAATACATTAATTGAAAATAAATTAATAATGTATACACATTCTATGAATTATAAAATAATGGAAGGGAAAAGTGACAAATGCATTAAACAGAATGGTATCCAATACCAAATATGTCACCTTCCATGGAAAACACTAAAAACCAAATGGCAAAAATCCTCTTGGAAAATAAATTTCAATTCCTAGGAGAAGGAAAAACCTATTAGAAATAGATAAAAAAAATTATGGAGGAGATAAAGGTGAAAGAATTTGAAGAATTATGGACCTGGAAAAATAGTTTTTTTAAATAATTCCAAAATAGTCACATAACAAACAAGTAAGATATCATAGAATATTATAATTCCCAATTTTTAAAATAAATCATATCATAATAACATATATAATTGTGATTAAAATATAACTACATGGAAAAAAATCTCAAGAAAATAAATATAAGTGAAAATACAAACCCATTGACAAAAAAAATTTAAAACATTGAAGTGAAAATTATATTAATAATTTTTTTGATGGTAAATATTTTACTATTGAAATAGTTATTATAAATAGTTCCTAATAAAAATATATTTAATAGAGATAAATGTTTTAAAAATATGAATAAAAAATAATTTAAATTTTCTAAATTTTAATATAATCCTTATGAATTGAAACATGAAAAAGACATAATGTAAGAAACAAATGAAGTAAAAATACATTGATAAATTGTACAATTAAAAAATTCCATGACAATGGAAACCTGAGAAATGTATAACTTTTTTAGTAAATGGAGTTTAAATATATTGAAGGATTTTACTTTTAAAAATGATTTTTAAAATAGAAGCATAAAAATACATAATTTTTTCTATAAAAAAGTAGAAACGCAGGGAAGACATTTAATTTTTAAATAATATTTAATAATATAATCATGAAAAATACATAAGACACATAAAATATATGATTTGACAATAAAGAATTCATTTAGGATTTATGGGAAAACATTTTGATTTTTTTACATAACCATGAAGAAAACTAACATTGTATTGCAAATTTAAAAATCAGAAAATTCAAACTATCGTAAAAATAAATTGATTTTTACCTCATATAACTAGAAGAGATGATAATTCTAATGTATTTATAATTATAGAGAAATCTAATTCCTCATATTGAATATCACATTTGAGAGGTCTCACTTTTTAGAAGGATGTTTAAAATAAATTCTTATGGGTCGTTAAACATATAAATAAAAACACTTGAAGGAGAATAGTCATGATTCATAACAAAAAATACCATGAATAATGAGTTAACTAATTATATAATATATCATATTTTCATTTCGTGCACAAACATGGACCACCGATGACCATTATTTTCATCTAGGCGTCTAGCCCATAAATGTCATAACATCAACATCAATATCAAACTATAATAAGTGATCTCATTGAGAAAGAGGAGAAAACTAATTGTGGAGCTGTGGTCTAGCACACGGCAGAGGTGTTTTCATGGTGTAGGAGAGGCGCATCATAGGAGAGTCATTAAGGGTGAGAGGCAACGGTGGAGGAGAGGCACGACCGAGGAGAGGTGTGGTAGAGGAGATCTATAGGTTGAGGAGAGGAGTGGTGGAGAAGAGTCAGTAGTGAAGATCGGATCGCATTGGCGACGAGTCGATAGCTGAGGAGATGGAGGAGATATGAGAGGAGGTTAGAGAGGAGCAAAAAGAAAAGGGAGGAGACAAGGTGGAGGTGGATTTGGCAGTTTTGATTGGCTTCCAAGAGATCATGAGGGGCGCAAGGATGTAAGATACTGTTATGGTTTATTTAAGAAACCTAGGGACAATTTTTTCAATGGATGATAAAAATCGCCCATAAAAGTATGTTTTATTAGTGCTAAAATTGAATGCGCTGTTAAAACATTCATTTTTAGGTTCTATTTTAGTGGTAATAAATGTAGGTTTTATCAGCGCTAGAAATGAATTCACTGATAAAACACACCTTTATAAACACTTTTTTAGCATAGAAAAAGTCACGTCATTATCTATTCTTAAAAATCGATGATAAATGGATGTTTTATAAGTTCTTTTTAATTTTCGCTAATAAAACATACCATTGATTCATTATAATAAAATTATAATCAATATATTTATTACATTTATAATTTTATAAATATATATAATTAATATATTTATTATAATTTAAAAAAATTATTTATAATTAAAAAAGTATATATATATATATATATATATCTTTATTTATGTTTGATATTGTGTATAAATTATAATTAAATATATATATATATATAATTTAATAATTTAAATTATAATTAAATATATATAAGTATATAGATTTAAAATGATATATTAATTTTAATTTTAATTTCATTAGTATATATATATATATATATATATTTGTGTGGCTAGGTATATATTCATTAGAAATATATTTATAAATAAGTATATTCAAAAGGTATTCATAAATATATATTTATCATTTAATGAAATTTACTTTAATTTTATAATAATTTAAAAATAAATATATATAATTATATATATATAAATATAATTATATATAATATATTTAAAAAGTATATAATTATGTATAACTAAATATTAATATTTTTAAATATAATAAATACATTAATGTTTTATTTTAATATATTTTTCTTGATTTTAATTATTTATGAGAAGATAATGCTTCATATATATAGGAAATGAAGGAATACACCAAGTGTATATTTTACTATAGTATATATGGCCAACATTAGGGTAAAAATTGATCATATTGATGAGAATATAATTGTACGGAACAATTGGCACATTCATTTGGAAAGATAAATTAATTAATATATATATATATTTATTTAATAATTATTTATATATATATATTAAATAATGTTTATAATTAATTTTATAAACATATATTACAATAAATATATATTAAAGATATAACAAAAACTAATAAATATAATAAAAATAAATAAAACATAAAAATTATAAACAAAATAAAAAGGAATTTTTTATTTAATGTATACATATAAACCTTATTTTTGAATATAATTAAAAAATATATGTAAAATGATAATATTGTCTATTAAAAACTATTATCCGCACTATAATTAGTGTTGATAAAGTCCCCATTTTAGCAGTGATTTTTTAGCGCTGATAAAGAAGGGACTTTATCAGTGCTAAAATTAGCGCTGATAAAGTGTATATTTATTAGCACTTTTTTCTGGTGCTAATAAAATCAATCCTTTTATCAGTTCTTTCTAATAAGCATTGATAAAACATGAGCGCTTACCTTTCCCGCATTTGTGGTAGTGGATGTGTCAAATGAAGGGGTTGGGACTCTTGGAGGTGCTTGATCTGGTGGCCATGATATAGGCTCAGCTGAGTTCTTGGCAGTGGAATCCCTAGGATGTGGAGAGTAGGACGAAAACTGGTTTGGGATCCCGATAGAAAGAGATTATAGCATTGAAAACCTTATGATGTTGTGGCTACTACACTGATGGTGTGGCTTATTCACCGATGACAGTCATCTTCTACTCTGACAATGCGTAAGGCATCTGGTGGGTTTCTTGGGGAATAATGATAATACGACTATTTGGGGTCATTGTGGTTAGGTTTATGGGGGACCATCATGGGCGAGGTGCACACTGTTGGAGTGGGGTGTGTCGGTGATGGGGATACCTTAGTCTAGAAGATCCCTAACACGATTGTGTGGTTAACAAACCTATGTGGGAAGGTTTTTGCCATCGTTGGTGCAGTGGAATTCTAATCATGCTGCGATGAGTCACATGCATCAGGATGAAGATAGACTATTTGCACTAGACTAGCTATGAATGGAGATGATGAATACCTCGGTTAGAGAGGTGAGGATCTTGGGATGTGGGGTGATCACCAATGCTACAACTGGTAGTTAGTTGGTTATCTTGTTGTGGGGTGGTTCCTGCATCATTTGTGGCCTTGGGGGGGCATGTTTAAGACTTTGGGCCTCGATGGTGATGGGATTCAGGTCATGAATTATGTTTGGGGCCCGAGGCCATGGATTTTTGGGATTTATCAGCCTTTTTTTGTTGGTCATGCAAAATGAAATTAAAGGGTCATTGCACATTTTTTGTGGATAATTATATTTCTGATTTCAGTTTCTTTTTCGGTGGCCTTATTTTTCCATGTTTTCATTTTTTGGTGCACTCTGTTCTAGATGTCTTGTGTTTAAGTCATTCCCTATGTATTTTATTTTCCTTAACAAATTGTGGGATCATCCACGCTTGGATCCTGAACATTCCTTGTATATTAATTATTAATTATATAAATATAAATATATATTATTAAATAATTGCAAAATTATAAAAGATATATTTATTAGATTTATAATTTTATAAATATATTTAATTATAAAAATATATTTGTAAATATATACAAATATGTATAAAAATATACAAATATTTATAATTATAAATATAAATAAATTAAAATATTTATATTTATTTATTTAAATAATTATAAAATTATAATAAATATACTAAATATATATAATTATAAAATTATAAATATACTAAATGTACTTATAATAATTTTATAATTATTGAAATATAAAAAATTTATTAATTTCAAATTATAAATATATATATATATTTATTTAAATTATTATAAAATAATATATTATATTTGGTGCTTGGGTGTACAAATACATTAAACACACACACTACACACATAGGCCTGAAAGGTAGCTCATAGCCGCCACTATGGGATAATCGACCCAACTAACCACTTTATTACATCATATATATTTTTTTGACCAAAGGACTTCTGAGCATGAAGCCCATTACATGGCATATGGTCCTGAAATTTTGGCCCAAGGCTCATTCTGTGAGTAGTACTTGAATAGTAACTGAACTGATACAGTACCACTTCATTTTCAGCACCACTACAATACTCTCTATCGTGCATGGTGCTGCTATAGAGTGTCTCATCACTACTGTAATAGTAATACAGTACCCCTCTGACAATGAATCAACAGTACATGGGCTCTATGGTATTTGAACCCCAACAATTCAATGCAGAATAATTGGGTAATTACAACAATGTCAAACCCTAACTACATTATATATTTATTGTAAATATATTTAATATGTTAAATATATTTATAATTTTATAATTATATATAATTATATAAATACATATAAATATTCATAAAAGTATAACAATAATTCAATATATATTAAAATATTTATAAAAAAATTCTAAAATTTATAATTAGATATAAATAAATAATTTATATAGTAATAATTATAAATAATTAAATTCTCTAACACTTAAAATCCCATGAAAAATTATCTTCCTCCTCATCGTTTACCTTTCTTTATATTCTTTTTTTGTGCTTTTGTGATAATATCTATTTTTTAATCATTACTATGAATGGGTCTATAAAGGAGTAGTGAAACAACACATTTGTAGGGGAAATGAACACAATTCTCAAACTGACTTGGGTTATGCCCCATGTCAACCATCATTTTTTGGGTGAATCATATTGAAGATCTATTGTAGTATATTTTCCTTATTTGGGATGGTTCACAGGAATATAACACTTTTTTTTCAAACAAATTCATGTTCATAGGTCAGTTGAATAACATAGATTTCTTGAATAAAATGTTATGTGTTTAGATTAACTAGGTATTTTTTCCAGCTATAAATGGAGAATTTTTTGTGTTAATATATTAATAGTGGATGGATGATTTATCCATGGAATAATAATAAGTATTGGTGGATTATTCTATATTCTAATTTGTGTGAAATTCTGATGGCATGGATGTTGAAATTTTGAAAAAACAAGTTTAACATTTTTTATTGCTTCATTTCTAGTTAAATTAAATTTTATGGCATATTATTTTTCTTTTATGAATTTCCTTCATCATAAAATATTAAATTATTAAGAATACTTCCCATCTAATCAAATGACATTTTTTCCACAATTTTTATTTTATTTCTTCCAAAAAAAATGCCTTTATCGTATATTTTAAAATGATAGAGATGTATCATCTTTTATAATATTAATATTTCACTTCATTTCCTTTAATATTATTGATCTATAATGATTTCATTGATGCATGTTATTCTAAAAAATACAAAAAATTCGTAAAAATGAATTTTATTTCACTTTCATCAATTCAATATCTTCTAAAACACATTTAAAAACATTAAATTTAATTTTTTTTAATATTCCTTATTTAACATTACTGAATAATAATGTTTCAAAAATTTCATTAATCATGATCACAAAAATGAACATTGCATGTCACTCATAACATTTATTATTTATGAAAATATTAAAAATTTATGATTTTTTATGATTCAAATTTAATTTTACCTTTTTTCTATATTAAATATATCCTAAGAAGGTTTGATTCATGAGTTATCAATATAAATTATATTTTGATTCGATTATTCTTGGAAATTATGATTTTTGTATCAAAAAATCTAATTCTTGATGTCATTGGAAAATGTTATGTATCAAATTTTATCTATTGGTTGTTTTATATTGTAAAATATTATTAATTTTATATGTCCCACACATGTACAGTTTATCATTATATAATGAGTAAGACCTATATATACCTCTAATGTATTGAGTAATGTATAATATCTCATGATGTTATTATGGGGAACAATTTGTGATGGTCTATCCATAATGAAAAATTATTTTTTATGCCTGATAGATTATGGGAACACTGTTTTGATGCAATATCCAATATAGGAAATGAGTTATGGGGATCAATAAACTATGATAAAAATGTATTTGTTTTTGAACCTCTATGTAATAATGGTATTCCAAGATAAACATGAAATATGAAATGATTTTCTATGATTATGTTTGTGAAACATGGTCTATGGAAAATTTATATTTAATGACACATGTTTATATAATACTTGAGGGCACAGAATCATTTTTATTACAAATGATTCTTGTATTTGGTTTTATAAAGAAGAGATCTGGGAGGAACAAATATAAAAATGGGTGTCATGGACAATAAGGTGACTATCCCAATAGGAATCCAAATAGGATTATAGTTGTATTGAATAATATCATTATAATACTTACATAAATTTCTCAATAAATTTACAATAATATGATCCATTGATAACTCCCAAAAATTCTAAGGATGAAACAACTCACCATATATTTATTCGTGTAGCAGAGTCCTCTAACAATTTGGGTTCCTCTGATCATCTAGTTTTGAGGAAATGAATATCTAATTATAATTTAGAAGGTTAAGTAGATAAATGGAGGTTCCCCCATTATATTTACAAATATAATTCAATATTATTTTGTTTTTGATCACAGTGGATGATAAACCATATTTCAATAATTCAATTTTTATTCAAGCTATACATGAGACTAATCTTTAATTGAACATATTTAATGTATTTATTTTGTTAAATATTATAATTGCTGAATCAATTTGGGTGGATATGAATAGTGAATGTATGGATTCTAATTGTGTGACCAATGAGTATGAATATGGGGGAAAGTTTTCATCATGTTTGAAAAAGACCATGCATGTGATCCTTATCAAATCCCTTTTCCGTGTTTATGTTGGTGTTATTAAATATGAATTTTTCCATATGATATGGAAGAACAATTGATCTCTCATGGAATTCCTCAAATTTATAAATTTTGGAAGAATCATTTTGAAAACCGAATGTAGCTAGTGATTGGTATAACAATACATTTTATGGATAATATAATATGATTACATCTTTGTATAATAAAAATATGGTATTGTGTATGTGACCACAGGTGGGAATGATTTTGAAGATCGTATTGTAGAAATGACAATTATTGGTTTAGATGAACATAATTATCAACTAATATTGTTTTACAAGATAAGGAGTTGTGAAGTGAAAACATTGTATGATGGTTGCACTAAATATATAGCATTGTCAGCTCTAATTATACTGTATAATTTCAAATTTGGAAACATATGTAGTGACACAAAATTTACTAAAATAAATGATCTCTTGAATGAAATAATACTATATGAAAATGATCTACCTAGTCGAATATATGACACTACAAAAAATTATATGTTTTATGGGTGTGATAATTGAATGAACACATTCCTGACCAAATGATTTCATATTATATAACACCAACCAAAAAACCACTCAATGGATGGACAATGTGTTGTTCTTCTTGATAAAAGACAATTAAATCAGGTCCTATGAATGTTTTATGGTAATTTTCAAACAATACAATGTTCAATAACATATATGCATGTTAGGAGACTAAAAAAAAATGGACGTGGCTTGTACATATAGGAAATAAGTATGGGAAACATCATCACCCAGTATAATATCCTCACATGAAGAGAATTGATCATGAGTATCATAAATTTTTAAACAATATGAGAATCTTTAATCTCATCTTATCTATAATTGGATTGAATCCTTTTGGGTTTCATAGAATCACTCACAATACATGGCCGATTAGGTTTGTTATTTATAACATCCCACTATCGCTACACATGAAAAAAATAAATTATGTTATCTATGATTATATGAGGACCAAAAAAACCTAGCAATAATATTTATGTCTATTTGGCTCCAATGATCGATGATTTAAAATTATTATGGGATTCACGTTATAAATTATATGATGCTTATGGAAATGAATATTACACATTGAGATCCTTATTGTACGTGATGAAAAATTACATTCCTACTTATGTGAGGTTATCAGGATATACCAATAGAGAAACTCAAGGGTGATCCATTTACAAATAATGTACACAATAAATAAAGTTGAAAAATTAATCGAACAATGTGTTTATATGACATCACAAATTTCTTCTTCGACATCATAAGTATCGATCCATGATGACACCAGTCGATGGTTGTTTAGAAGTACATACAACAATATATCCAATAACAGGGGATCATATTATTGAGAATTTAAAAAACTTTGACACTCATTTTTTTAAACTATTTTTATAAAAACCAATAAGAACATGTTGTAAAAATAGATCAATTTTTTTGAATTACCATACTGTAATTTTTTATACATAAAAAATAATCTTAATGTTATGCATGATGAAAAAATTATTTTTTTGTGAAATTACATCGTTAAAAAATGAACCAATGAAAAAAAATGGAATTAAGGCTAGGTTGCGTATGATTGACATGGGAATACCAGAAGAGTGGGTGAAAGTGAAGGGTGAAAAAATTCATTCTAACTCTTTCTACTTGAACTTATTCTAGGAAGGTGATATATCAGTTTTGAAACATAATGAATTTTTTAAGGGATTCCTAGGGGAATTCATCGAATACCATAAATATCATTTCAATTACCGATTTACAATAATAGGGTATGAAATCAGATGACCATACTATTTGGATACAATATCTAATTTATGTATCTTTACATTTCATTATGACCAAGAAGTTACATCGAACATTAACCAAGACCTATTTTATTTTTATATCTATATGATGAAAATTTATAGTTTTATTGAGATTGATAACAATTTAAAATTTTATTTGATATCATATTATGTAAATTAGAAATGTTACTCCAACCATCATTCTTTGATATGGTGGTTCACTAGACAATTAACATGGTGAGATATATTCATCAATGTGGTCTTATACATTATTGATGGATGTACCCCATTGAATGATTTTTGAATATTATGAATGGCTACGTCATAAATTGATGTTCGACTAGGAGTTTCAAATATATAGTTGAATATTCTTTAGGAACACATTGAATTCTATACATACTACATGTCTAGTATAGAATTCACCCATCTAATGAAATCTTGTCACACTGGGTAAAAAATGGGTGATGGAATTTGTGGAATATATGTTTTCATAACAAATATTCCATATCTCGAGTAGTTAATCTTTTATTTTATTTATAATTCTTTTGAGATTCCCTGCAAGTTGAAACCCACAAATACATTCATAGGAATTTGAATACATCAACTACAGAAATGTGGATATGAAATACAAAGAATCAAAACATTATAGTATATTTGAAAGACATTATTTTTAAGGAGTCTGATGAATATCTAGATTCAATTTTAGAATGACTTCGATGGATAGATAAATGATCAAGTGTGTATGTATTACCATGCAATGTTTATGTAATTATTGGTTATACATTATATACCAATGAACTTGATGAAGTAAGTAACATGAAAAATAATATAGTTTCATTTTAGGAAAAAGATATTTTTGTTTCTAGTAATATGGATAGAAATCCATTTTATGTGAATATGTCATACATTGGAATCATTAAAAAAATTTGGGAGTTGAATTATACAACATTTCAAGTGTCAATTTTTCAATTCTAGTGGTTTGATAATGAGAGTGATATTAAAATAGATCAAATGAGATTCATGAAAATGAATTTTAATAAGGAAGGGTACAATGATAAACTATATTTAATGGAAACTCATGCTGTATAGGTATTCTATGTTCTAGATCCTAAAAACAGAATGTGGTTAATTGTTTTGATATCGACCAAAACCCCAAAAGGGTGAGATGAAAATTCAAATGACGACAACCCATTCATTGTGATGTTGAAATCATTTTATAGTAGTCACAATATAGATGAGATTTTATATGTCATAGGACACCAAAATTAATATGTTTTTTTTCTTGATAAAGGGTTTAGATCAATTCATCCTTAAAAAATATAGAGTTCAATAATCAGGTTATATATTTTTTAATACACATTATGTTTCCTTATGTTTTTATCTTTTCACCAAATTTTTTAAATAATCAAAATTAAATGTTACCCCACTTGTCTAGATAATGAATTATTTTGGTTCTGGTGATCCCAATCCTGAAAAACATGATGTTTCTAAACCACTTCCCCTCCTAGTGCAGAGTAACAAGTACCTCATGCACATTCTAGTGCACTCAATATAGAGTAAAAACAGTTTTCTCAACCTTTTTCTCTACCCAATGTAGAGGTAAAACAACCTTCTTCAGATGTTGAAGCAACAAAACCAGGTAAAAAACATATTTATGAATGATTATGAGAAACTTTTAGGTGAATAAGAAACAATGATTTATAAATAATAAGAAATTTGTATTGTGATTCTGTTAGAAAATATTATTAAGGAGAAAATTGTAACATCCCAACGCAGTATCCACATACCTCATGCTTTGATCGAAAGGGTCACATAGACTAAAGTGCACATCTTCATATTCTAGACACTTCTTGAATAGATGCGAGGTTGTAATGGGGTATGGTGGGTAGAATATACCCTCTTATCAGAGTGGTACCAAACATAAAACAATAGTAACACAACAACAGATGAAAATGATTAACAAACAAAATAATAAAGCAATGGAAGAGTGAATATGTGAACAAAAAAATTAATATATAAGTCCACCAGCCAGTGTAATATACATGGATTCATTGAATTATAAATACATATGTGGATAATCGGGAAAAATAAATTCATGTTTCAAAAACTACAAAAATTACATAATCTAATCCACTAGAAGCTTGAGAAAAATCCATATCCTTTAATACTAAGCACCATCTATAATAATGATTATCAAACAATAGTATCATGGTCCATGACCGTATTAGAACCTATAGGTAGACAATCTTCATAGGTAACAATGGAATTTTCAGTAGGGTGTGAGTTAGAAATCATAGTTGGTTACCACCAAGGACTTCTACGTGCAATCAATGTAGTGATCATAACTAAACAATTTCCTTGTATAAAGAATAGAAAAACAATTATGAAATAAATAACAAGTCCACTCATGTTCCAATAGAACACCTGGAGGATCTACCACCTTCAACTCATGGATGAGAGGAATGTTCAATTAGTCACAATATATATATATATATATTAATAATATATATATATATATATAATTTTTTTATATAGAATCCACTTATGTAAACTAATATGTGTTTACAAAAGTGGCCCTAAACCTGGAATACTAGTGATGGGTCGACCGAGGCAAAACTCAGACATCCAAAACAAATATAAAGAGCCTATAAGATCAACCAATAGTCTATATTCCCTATTTTTAATAATTAGTGGGAGTCATCATGCTCTTCACTCAAGATGGTGAGTGTTCATTCATGTCAACACTGTAACAAGGGATGTTGTAAGTAAATACCAACATCCATCTTGTATCAATGGTGTGAGATGACATGATCAACACCTGATGTATGGGAGCATGATACTATCATGCTCAACTAGTCCCTCACAATTGTACCACAACCATGACAATGCATAATTATGTTTACAATATTACACATGAGGCAATACATCTCATGTAAGACATTATAATGTTCTATTATATAAAATACAATAAAAATCATGAAAATAGTTATGGAAAATATATTCCCCTTGTAATATCTATTATATTTAATCCTTATAATTTAAACAATTTAAATAATTTAATTATAAAATTAAACCGTCATGAATAGGAAATATTATATAATTCCAACCCATTCAATTAGTTTTACAAAAAAATCAATTTTCTATGTTCATGAGGTTATTCATATAGGTTCTATGGTCATTAATTCAAATGCATAATTTTAAATTCTAATTAAAGAAGAATCAAACCCTTGTTAGGTGCATTGGGTTTCATTTAACATCTATATAAATAGGGAAATTCAATATATAATCCATTCCAAATACAAATAAGATTCCTCAAACATTAATTCAATTATTTATAAGGGTTAATATCACTTTTCATGCTCATGTAGTGTCTATAAATGTAGGTATCCAAACCCTAAACTAGACAATTAGGTTCAATAAGTATTTATTAAAGAAAAAGGATAAATTGTATGTGATGAACTGAATTTTAATAGGGTGCTCGAAAACATTTATCATGTAGTATAATGAAATTGCTACAAGGCATGAATAATCAAAGGGAAAATAATACGACCACCTACCTCAAGGCCATAGAAGATTCCTCGATCAATATTAGCACCAAAGTTTACGATGGATGTAAGAAATCTAAATAATTTTCTGACCCCATAAAAATTGTGCAAATATTATAACACCTAAATTGAATAATGTATTCAAAAATAAAAATATATAGGAAGGGTTGATTGTACAATGTACTGAGATAGATCCAATGCTTCATAGCCATATTGAATAAGAATTTAGATAGGAAAGTTAGCATAAAGTCTAACATGAGGTATTCGGTATCTAACCAATGAGGAAAAACGATATCAGTAAATAGAGAAAGAAATAGAAAAATAGAAATACAGTTTAATAATAAATTAGGTGAGAAAAATGAATTTCAATTTAAAACATAAGGGAACATGGTTTGGCTACAAGGTTTTCCTACTGTGTACCATTCAATGATTTGAAGGGGCACATTACACGGTTATGTGCATAATTTATCTCATCATACTCAAAACATAAAAAATCACTCCATCCAGAAATGTATCATCATCACACAACCATGCACCTCAGGTCGCATGGTTTCAGAAAAATCATGCAGCTCCCAGTTCAACACTTCCTACAATAGCATGATTTTAGAAAAATCATGTGGGCTAGATGGAATGGTTTCCACATACCATGAAACCTATAATATTCTCCCCATAATGTGTCTCAGAGCTTTAAAAGACCCCCAGATTCACTTGAGACCGTCTTGATTTTATTTGGTACCATAATTAGTTATGTTTTCATAAAATAAATTGAAAAACAATTGTCTTGTACCTTCAAGAGAAGACATGTTACTGCAACCTCCACTCTATAATGAAACTATTTCCCAAGTTGGCCTTCTAAGGTTAAATGTGTATCATCTACAAATAGTTCCATCCATTGATCTGATATATCAGCTTCCCATTCTTTTGTCTCAACTAGTACTTGGATTTTCTACCAAAACAACCGTACCAAAGCGACTGACCATCCTCAAAGTGGATTCATCCTATGATCCCCAATACAAACTAGATACTTCTCAAAGGAATAATATATATCCAATTCAAAATAATTAGTCCTAATATCATGTAATGGCTTTAGCTGATATCCAATAAGTTGTGTGACACAGATGACATCATTAATATAACGATATTTTTGAGGAATCTCTAACAGGTAATCCACTAGTATGATCCATTTAAAAACCTCTAAGGGTCTAGTTAACATTGGTGAGAGAATAAACTACCTATGTTTACATATATGTCTCATACAATGAAAAAATCACAAGAAAACCCTCTCTTGAACCTCAAAATTCAAAGATCACCAATGTATATGGGGATATGAATGCAATCCAGACTGAGCTCCATTCTTGCACTTTTGTATCACCATGACATTATCTATAGTATCTTTCATTGGATTTGGTCCAATAATGTCTTCCTCTCTTGAATATAGGTAACATATAGGTGATTAGCATCACCTACCATACACGGAATTTTATGGAGCTATCGCAATGTTAGCATGAAAGGTGTTGTTGTATGTGAACTCAACAAGTGAAAAGTGTTCTCCCAGAAACCTCCAAAGTCAAAGACACATGAATGAAGACTTCCCTAAAGAACCTGAATAATATTATACATTTTTCAATTAGTTTAAGGTTTATAGGCCATGATCATAAGCACCTGCTTACCGAAACCATTTTTTTACCACTTTTTGAACCATGATTTTAATGGAGCATCTTTATCAGAAACGATAGAATGAAGATCTATAGAAGATGTAAAACCTCCCTAACATAAAACATTACAAGATCATATAACAATACATCATATCATATATGAAAAAAGTGTATGTCCTTAATCAAATGATCAATGACAACTGAATCTATATTACTACCCCAAGGTGATCTTGGTAAATCTGAAACGATTTCCATCGAATCATTGTCCAATTCCTACATGGAAAATAGCGATAAAATTACAACTGAATACTATTGTTACACCTTCAATTATTGACATGTGGAACATATTTTGATTAATATAGAAATATCACATTCCATACTAGGATACCAATACTGGGGGTGAATATCTCAATACATTTTTTTGATAGTGGGGTGAATGGTCCATGATTTGGATTATAATTCCCACCTCATATCTTCTATGATGTCTGTTGGGACCAATATTGTCCTATGGAATATTAGAGTATCATATCCATATGTGTTCCATCCTAATGATGTATCTTTATATGAAATATTTTTCAATAAGACAAGGACTTCGGGATCAGATAATTGCCTCATTCTTACCCGTTATAAAGGAAAAGAGATCACTACTAAGGTTGAGAGGATAGTTTAACCATGGTCCTCCGGAACCCCAACACACATCTATAAGAATATACCAAAGAATTTCCACTCACAACTATATTCCTAAACATCATGTGTATGAGTTTTCTAGCTTAGAGCATCATCCACAACATTTCCCCTTCCAAATGTTTAGGCAATCATGAAATCAAACGATTATAGGTAGTAAATCCACCTATGTTGAGCCATATTAATACCACAATATGTGAAAATCTAAATGAAGATTTCATGATTAGTGAATAGAAAAAAAAAATTCTATCTAGATAGTGTCTTCAATAACATTGGGCATGAACTACATTATCTATATAAAATTCATTCATTTTTTAATTTCTCTAGTGAGGCCTCAACTGATGTGACCTGTATGTGATAACTCAATCATCACACATCAGTAGAACTCCAAGACTAATACTTTATTCATCACTATATTCAATTGATCTCATTACTGGATCTATAGGAATCAATATTTTCATTTTCATCAATCTACCCTTTAACTCATGAAATGCGGCTTATCATGCTTATGACAGTATATATTTCACAACAATCTTTTTCAATACTATTAGTGTTGTTGAGGGGTTTCAGAACTACTGAATGAGTTATTTATAAAATAGATAAATCCCCATGAAACTTGGAATTTAAAATATGTTCTTAGGCTTCTCTTAGGAAACTATAGATCTCTATTTCCTTGGGACAATTTAAACTCCTATCTCCATGATGATGTGACCCAAGATGTGGACTTTGTCAATCAAAAAGTGGAAATTAATGATCTTTTCATAGTGTTGATACACTATCAATTTAATCAAAATGATATCAGGACTGATTTAATGGTCATGTGAAGAGTCTAAATACCCCATGATTTCATTAACAATGACTATAAAAATGAATTCAGATACGGGCGGAAAACCTAATTCTTATGATCCATAATGTCTATAGGTTCATTTGTTAGTCAAAATGAAATGACTGGGTAGTTTTATTGACAATAGATACTACTAAATGTTGTGAGAGTTATTTAAGATGTATTGACACACAACTGATGATTTCCTAACAATAGATATATCTTTACAAACAACCTCACAGATTGGGAAGATCAAAGAGGTCATCTATTTGGGCAGTGGATACTGATACATTCCCATGGAATGGTTTAATTGTGAAAATGCATAAAAATATTTATGGAATAATATCCATTTTTAGAAAAAAGGAATGATGAACACCAAGGAGTAGTATTGGGGTGTATAAAGACATTAGCCTCTAAATCCTCAAACTGATTCTTAAGCTCTAGAATTTCCATGGGCACCATCCTATATGGTGGAATGGTCAGAGATACTTCTCATAGAATGATTATGAAAGAAAATTCAACCACTGACAGCAAAGGTAGACTAGAGAAATCATCCAAAAATGCATCAATGAATAAATCCACAATAATAGGGAAATTGTTTGGTCATAACCCTTGGTCATCCGAGATAAGAGTGACAATCTGAATTGTCACACTACCCAACCACTACTCTTCGAGTCCTTATTGTGTTGTATTGATGTCTCATTATCACTTTTTCATGTTCTTAACACCCTATAGTGATGTAATCGTCACCCTATGATGATAAAAATAGTTATGGGATCAATAGGGGAAAAACCAGTCAATCCCAATGATTACATCAAATCCAGAAATATTGAAGATGAATAGATTCTATACAATGAGGTAACTGACTATCTGGAGTGTAAATTCTTTAAAATGGAAAATTTCCACTGATAATATACATAAAAAGTTTTCTTGTATCATGATACCACATAATTTCTCGGTCTAGAGGCCCATAAATACAATAATTGTTTCATATAAAGATTACTGAGACACGTTTGTGTAAAATAAATTAGAAATGAATGAAGAGGATACTATAATAGTAACTTGTACATTTGAAGGTCACCACTCTACACCTCAATCATAGGATGTGCTTCTTTTTAATATCTCATACAATGGACTTCAGTCATTTCATGACTTCCATGACCAGACCCACTCAAATTGTTCAATGAATCATCAATATGACCTCCCCTCCCTCGATCACCACCTCATCTTGATCATCTGTTGGTATTATAGCTTCCCTTATTTCAAAATACTATTGGCCCTGCTCAAGAATGTGGAGTATGAGTATATCCATGATCTCTTCAAACTAATGGTAATATTCTACAGAAGAGCTGTATATGACTCATCTTTCCAAAACCTCTACATTTCAATGGATCACATAGCCATAGTGTGTTTGTATTCCCCATATTCCCGCACTAAATAATGATCATGCAACTATATGAAAATGGTGTACGAATACTACTGCATCCCTGAGTAGCCTCAGATATACTCTTTCTCCAATATAATGAAGTACTGATAGATCAAGGTTCTGAACCACCACAACTTACACAATCATCTTCCCTCAAAATTCTCACTGTATTTGGGGATTGGTTGATGATTTAAAAAATGGTTTTCAAACTGAATACAATGTCCTATGTTTAGATTTCGTATACCAACCCATAGTTTAATCACCTAGCATTCACAATATCATCACCCACCAGTGTAGAAGAAATCCAATGAAGCTAAGTGAATTGAGAAGAGTAGTCCATAATAGACATACTTACCTGCAATAGGTTCAAATATTATTTTTCCCAGTCATCCATCAGAGTTTGGGGAATGAAATTTTCATAGAAGAACTTCTAGAAATCTTCCAAGAGCATATTACAATGATGATCTAATAGGGTGATGACATCCCATTACCAGTTATCCTTCTCACGTAACATATAGATTTCTGTCATGAAACAGCACTCTAGAGGCATCAAATGGTTATATAATATATAAATATATATATTTGAGCCCCAAATCCTCTTTATATGGTCCACCATCTGATGAAAATGATGTAGGATTATGGTACACTAATTTTACAAGTCAGCTATGCCACACTAGGGGTAGGACGAGTGACACAATGCATATTCATAAACATGCATAGGATGTCTTCTCAGAAGTGGGTGTCAGATCCCATATTAAGAATAGTAGAGGTAAAAAATGTGGCACAAAATAAATAATCATTTGAATCATTGGCCCTGCTACCTCATCAGCATGGTCGCCACAACCTTCAGGGCGGGTGGCATGAGGATATCATGGAGGCATGATACTAGAATACCAAACAGATTCCTCATTAAGGGTTATGAAATATATAAGATTATAGATATATATTATAAAAGTTATAAAACCATCATATAAAAGTTATCATCCCACTCTCCCTGCTCAATAAGCCAGGTTTAGGTGATAAAAAATACCACAAAAGTCCATCAAAACATAATATATAATCCACTACAAACTACTATGGTTTGTCTCGGGTCTAGGACTCGATTTGGATGGTATACGATATCTACGTTCACATTGTAAGTCATATTTATTTTAATTTTTTAGTTATTAAAATAATTAAATAACATAAAATTGTTGAAATAGGTGGATTACCATTTCTGATCCATAAGGTACCATACTATTTATTGACCAAAATATCGAATCCACTTAAATAACACCATAACATTTTCCATCCAATGCAACCCATGATGTATCGATCAACGTTTCATAATTGACTAATTTAGGTGTCTTATTTATTATTTTAATTAAAATAATATTATATTAAGGTTGGAACATCTAGTATCATTCATGTTTTCAAAACCCTAAAAAATATTTTACCATAATATATTACATATTCAATGAACTAACAATATGCAGTATGAAAATCATGCTGAAAATATTGCTGACTCGGAAAAATACATGCCATATTAGTCCTAGTGTGCCTAATAGTGACACATATAATAAAAATCCTTCATTTCAATAGACCATGGTAAATAAATATTATTTCCATAATACCGATAATAATAAAATTATAAAACATATATGTCACAAAAACGTGAATTCATATCAACCATAAATGGAATAATCAAAATAAATTCAAATCCCAGTTATTTTGGGTTTCCCCTATACATGGTTCTGCAACATCTAAGAATATGGTCAATTCCAAAATACATGAATTCTTAGTAACATATCTAACATCCAAATAGTAATACGAAGAGAATATTTTCCTTTAATACTACTTTGTAAAATCCCAACACGGGATCCACATAACTTGTGTCCTGAGTTTGTGAGTAAAATGGCCTCAAGCACACCTCCCCACATTCTAGTGGCCACCAACTATCAACAAGGGTGTTTGGGTGGTACAATGGTGAGAATATACACTCTTTCCACATTGAAACAAAAAATACAACAATATACATTCCACAATAAAAGAATATGAATAACAAATTGAATTAGAATGAAATGAATGGTGTGATACGTCATTCTTGACACGCAATGTATGGGTACATTATACCATCATTCTAAAATGGTCCATTACCATTATACCAGATCTCTAAAAAAGAATAATTATTTTTACAATATACCACTCATGTAATCCATTATCAAAGGTCCATTATGTATTAGTCAATAAAATTCATAAGATCATTTTAGGAAAAACACTTCACCATGTAAACACCATTATATATAATCCATATCATTTAATAAATTAAATTCATTTATGAAAAAATTAATCCATCATGAATAGGACATCCAATATAAATACAACTGATTCAAATCATTCAATATTAAATGTAAATTTACTATCCTCACGTTGTATTTTAGATAGGTACTATAGTGATTAAGGTAGCTGCATACTTTTTAAATTCATTTTAAAGATAGGGAAAACCCTGGGAGGTTCATTGAGATCCATTTAACATTCATTTAATAAGGGAAATTCATGTTAAACTCTAAGATAAAGATAAATAGGTGTCCCCAATATTTAATTGAAATATTTATAAGGGGTAATTTCACATGGAACAACTATGCGGTTTCCATAAAATTGGAAACAATCTTCCACAACATCCCATAAAATTTTAATAGTCATATATTATGGTGAAAGGATCAATCTGACATGAAGAACTCACATTAAAGGCATTTCATGGAAAATTCAGCTTTCATAATAATGAAATAGTTATGAGGAATAAATATTTTATGTGATAACTATGTGACCTCCAAAATCAAGGCCATATATGACTCCTCGTTCGATCATATTATGATATTTTAAGTATTTTGGAAGAAATAAATGAAATGGTCCAAATACAAGAAAATAGTTTGAATTATATTGTTCCTCAGTAGCATGATTGATTTCGGAATAAAATTATATAGGAAGGGATATGATTATAGTATGTAACATAATAGATTTGATTTACTAGATAGATAATGAATCATACATTGATTTGGAAGGTTAGATAAAATCCTAACTAGACATACTTCGAAGCTCACAGGTGATGAAACAAGTGGCCATACATCAGGGGAAGAAAGAGGAAAAGAGAAATAGATTTTAAGAATAAATTAAGGGAAAAATGCATTTCAACTCAAAAAATAATGTCATATGTTTTTTTCTGTATAGTTTACTAACCATGCGCCAAACATGAAAAATTAAATATTATGGAGGGGTGCATTACATGTTTATGTGGCTAGTTTATTTACAAATTCATAAACCGTGAAAAAAAATGCTCTGCCCCCGAATCTAGATACACCATATGGTCATGTGACTCGTGTAAAGACACGTAAATTTCAAGGGAAATTTTTTCTTAAGTTTATTTTCAATTTTAAGAGTGTGCAGTTTCTGAAGGCACCGATGAAACCGCAGCGCCGGTAATTGCTTAAGAAGACTTTTCCCGGAGTTGTGTTTGCTCAGGAAAAGATGTTAAAAATTGTGAGGAATAAAAATAAAATTGTTTTACAATTTATTTTATTTCTTTAACTGATGGTTAAGCATTGTGTAATATGAAGATGCAAGGAAGTGGGTGTGGGGCCCACACGAGCCCCACCTTTTCAATTTCCTCAATCCTTCTATTAAGTTTTCAAACCCCCCACTATTGTGTAACACACATGCATCCCCTTTTTAAATGACAAGTCAACTCTCCCAATTTAATAGACTATTAAAGGATCTTCAATTAATTTAATTAATTGAATGGGATCTTTTTAAATTACAAATTTAATAATGGCATGCGTGTGTGTGAATAAAATAAGACAATTTTTTATTTTATTGGGGGTTGATTCGTTGTGCAGAATCAAGGAGAGAACTCTTGAACTCTGAATAAATTCTTCTTCCTCGTCAAAAAAAAATACGAAGAACGCCGAGTCTATGACGAAAAACTCCGTCACTAAAATGGGAGATCGACTTACCATCTCCTCTCTTCTCTGCAGCCGGTGAGAGATGACTTCTTCGAAGAACGATGACGCACTGCTTCCTTCATCATGCATGCACTGCTGACGTATACGACACCATCTACCACGACACCATCTTCCGCGACGTCGTCTTCCACGACGTCCTTTTTCGGCAATGATCCCCGTTTGATGACTTCATCGAGGTAGGGGTTTTAAGTCCAAATTATATGTATTAGATTTGTGATCGTGGACGATGTTGATTTATTTCAGCCACTTGTTATCAAATTAACAGGAGGAGGTCAAACCACATGAACAATGACTGTTCCTCCTCACCCCCCTTTGTTGTTGTTCTTCATTGCGATTTGGGACGAAGGTGGCGAGGTGAAATAGCACCATGTGTGGATGAGGAATTTAATCGCGGCAAGGGAGTGTAGCGTTGTCGCGCTGTGCCGTTGAGGCCGAATGAGACCGTGGCCAGAGCAGGGCTGCCGTGGAGGGGTGCGGCACCATCGTGCCGTGACGGAGCAAGGGAGGGCGGCCGGAGTCGCCGACCGCCGGTGTGCTGGATGGCGGGACCATCCTGTCCGGCGTGGTGCGCTGGCCGGCTGTTACTGCCTGCCAGATTCCGAAAAACCAGGGGATTGAACCCCCGATCAACCCCAACAGGGCAGACCCCCCGTGGGTCCCCCTGTGTTGCACCAGCCGGTTCGGGCCTTGCCCTGATGGGCCGGACCTGGACCCGGGTCCTGTCGCCCAGGTTCGGGCCGACCCAGGGGGTCTTGGGTCGGGTCGGTCCGGGCCCAAAACCCCCGAAAACCAGACATGTTTGTTTAAATTCCCGTAACATGAGCTACAGACCTCCGATCGAAGCACCGTTAGTTGCGATGCAATCCTTGGCACGAGACAGTCGTTTTGGTATATTACACTAAATATTTTGGGAAAATTTGGGTACATCCGGGTTGGTTCGAACACGAAACCAACCGGGCCCTCGGAGCGGAAACGCTTATAACTTGACCTCCTGAGGTCTGATTGACGCGTCATCAACTTTGTTGGATTTATCTTATTGAGATTGACCTTTTGGCTTACTCCACTCAAGGTTTGGGACATATTTGGAGTGCGGTCGGGTTGGTTTTGACATAATAACCAACCGGGACCCTAGAACGAAAAAGGCAATAACTCTCTGACTGGGCGTCCGATTGATGCATCGTCTATCACGTTGAGTTCCTTTTGTTGAGATAGAACTTTGGAATACATCAACTCCAGACTATGTGTCAGTTGATGTATCGATCCCTTGGCTCATGGAGCGGACTCTCCCTGAAACGAGCATGATGTCTGCGGAAACCCTAGAGCTGGCTACGACTGCGACGATGATGACGACTACACTGAAATCCTTCGTGGGTTCGGCAGTGATGAAGACTGCACTGAACTCCTATGTGGGTTCGGCAGCGACAACAGCCGTACTAGAATCCTCTGTCGGTTCGACAGTGAAGACTTTTGTACTGGAATCCTTCGTGGGTTCGATGATGAAGACAACCATACTGTAATCCTCCGTGGGTTCGACGATGAAGACAATCGTACTGGAATCCTCCGTGGGCTCGACAATGATGACCTTCGTACTGGAATCCTCCATGGGTTAGATGATGAATACCTTCATAATGGAATCCTCTGCGGGTTTGATGATGATGACCATCGTACTGGAATCCTCCGTGGGTTTGATGATGAAGAACTTCATTCTGGAATCCTCTATGGGTTCAACAATGAAGACAATCGTATTGTAATCCTCTGTGGGTTTGACGATGAAGACAGCTGTACTAGAATCCTCATGGGTTCGACGATGAAGACAACTATACAAGAATCCTCCTTGGGTTCGATGATGACGACTACTGTACTTGTATCCTACATGGGTCCGACAGTTTTGACCTCTTTTGTAGTATCCTACGTGGGTTTGACGGAGTAGCTAGACAATTATCCTACGAGGGACCCACAACTTAGCTAGTCTAGTATCGTACGTGGGTCTCACCTTGATGAATCAGTAATTACTTCTGATCATCTCTTTTTATTTAAGAATGATGTAAACCTATGTGAGATCAGTCTTGATTTTCAATCAATATCTTAGATATAATTGACTTGCCTTCCTATGTGGATTGAGTTGCATTATACATTGTGGATTGGATTGTGCTATCCTATGTGGATGTGATCGAACTTGGGCTTGGATGTTGGAGAGGAACTGGAATTGATCACTTGGGTATATGTATGGGCATATACCTAAGTAGTGTTTGATGTTACTTCGTGATTGTATCTTTCCTTTGTGGATTATCCTTTGTAGATTCTGGGTGACCTTCAGGGGTATCAGGGTCCCTACAGAGTGGAATATACTCACCCCTACACAGGATATGCCTGCACTACGTTGTGTTGTATGCAGACGACGGACAATGCTGATTGTGGTTGAGGCTTGTGGAGTAAGTCAGTACCTGGAGGTGGACCACTAGGTCGGACGTTCACAGAGCGGACGACTGGCCCCGAGGAGCTGAGGAGGCTATCTGTACCCACCCTTCAGGTGGGATTTCCAGTGGAAGTCTTGGAATTGCTACGTTACTTTTCAGTTGATGTACCTTCTTTCCAGTAGTGAATTACTTTCAGTTTGGGTTTGTATTCTAGACCACTTACTTTTCCTCACTTACTATTGTACACAGTGCTACTTTGTGTTTTCTTCTGCTTACTTACTCTATGGTTTTTTACTTATAAAGGCAATGCCTTCCCCTTTTTGTCGTAATTTACACCTTGGTGTTAGTCACCAACCCCTGGCCTATGGAAGGCGGGCTTGGGGTAGTCATGGCACGAGTCCCGAGAAAGGGTCATGAAAAATTGGTATCAGAGGAGTTTGGTTCTACAACAAAACTCAAGACTCTGGTCTTTGTTCTATGGGAAGAAATAGTGTTAAGGGTATTGAGCGTGGTTATCAGTCCAGAGAGTCCAGTGTTGGTTCGGTGGCCGACGTATCTGTACACCAGGACCCTGAATTCTAATTTCCGACTCAGTGCACAATAACACAGATTGCATGTGTGTTTCAAAAGTTTTCTTTGTGATTACATTGTGTCAGCTCACCAGGTATACTGTTTTGACCCTGGAACACCTGTTTTTTTTTCAGGATGGCCCCACGAAGGCAGCCATCTAGGGTTCAGAGCTTTGTACGAGACGACAACCCACCGAACGATGAGGCCTCGGTGCAGGGACCTTTTTCAGCAGAGGCACCGGTGGTACCTCTACCCGCCGAGCCACCGATGCCACCAGCCCCAACCCCTGAGAGTGCACGTTGCCTTAGTGCACTGCACATGTTCCAGAGTCAGAGAATACCCAGGTTCCGTGGGGAGACGGACCCTAATGTAGATGAGGATTGGCTGGAGGGTATTGTTGGAGTTTTCAGGTTAGTAGGGACACCAGCTGACCTCATGGTGATCCTTGCAGTGAGTCTCCTGCACGCGGCAGCGGGCAGATGGTAGAGCCTGATGCTCCAGGTGCAGGACGGGGCATCACTCCATTGGACGGACTTTTAGATCCTCTTCCACTCGGAGATATTCCCTTCCACATTTCGTGCGGTGTGCATTTAGGAGTAACTACAGCTAGGAAAGGGCAGCATGATCGTGGCCCAGTACTCGGTGAGGTTTACTGATCTCTCGTGCTACACCACAGATATGGTATGACACCCATTCTTCTGGCCCAGACCTCTGAGCAGGGACTAAGGCATGATATTAGGGCTTTGATGATCTCCCTCAACATTCCGACGCAGGCAGGGGTGTTTGATAGAGCCCTTCTAGAAGAGAATTTTCTCACCGAGATGTCACCAGCGGCGGGACCCTCCGCAGGACGACCCGTAGTGAAGTCTTCTACAGCTGGTAGTAGGCAGATGACAGAGATGTCCAAATGGGCCAGACCATCAGACGCGAAATCTCTGGATGCAGATTTGGCTGTGCGGGGCACACGAACGAGAGCCAGCTACAGGAGGAGGGGGCTGTGCTACACATGCAGCGAGCAGGGTCCCATGGCTTGAGACTGCCTGACACATCCTGCTGATGAGCACCAGGCAGTAGAGGGACCTCCCAGGCAGAGGTTCGACCATGACGGTCTGTTGGGAGAAGGCAGATGAGGCAGAGGATCTGGCCGAGTAGTGGGTGGTGGGAGATGCTTTGAGGCCCTACCACCACCACCACCACAAGGAAGACCACCCTAACTGCAGGGAACAGGTGGATAGGGGAGAGCTCAGCTTTAGGCAGCTGAGGCTTACGACCATGGAGCTCTAGGAGATGATGGATAGTAGTGGGACTTGCTCAAGACATGGGGACTTTTATTCATGTTTCTTCTAGCTTTGTTGATGTTATGTGTCTTTGTACCGTGAGTTGTAGTAATAAAAGACACTTTTTCTTGTGTCGTTTTGTTCTCTGTCCTTTTTATGTAGTTGATACTAAGAGGTTCCGGTTTAAAACTGTAGACTTGAACCTCACTTTTGGGATACCTACTGGAGGAGACCCAGCGACCACACACCGATGTCGATACTGTGATTCAACCCTTGGAGGCGAGAGTAACGTTTTGATCTCTTGGTAGTAGCGTCGAGGCCTTATAAAGACTTCCTTGGAATGGTTTAGTATCATCCATGTTGGGAATGACTGTATTAGGAAATGAACGTGGTTCATCTAGGGGATGAGACCTGATTTCTCTTATCAGCAAAGAAGAAATATTAGCATCTCTTGTAGGACCAGAGAGGGTATAGGTCATCCAGGAGCGGATGAGGACATATCAGAGCCGACATAAGTATTTTGCCGATAGGAGGTGGAGACCACTAGAGTTCGAGGGAAGTGACCACGTTTTTTACGGGTCTCACCTCGATGTGGTTTACAAAGATTCGGACGGGGCATCAAGGTATCTCCACCCTTCATCGGAACCTTATAGGTCCTTAACAGGGTAGGCGAGGTGGTTTACCTCTTGACTCATCCACCTCAGTTACACGAGGTGCACGGCAACTTCCACGTATCTCTGCTGAGGAGATACGTCCATGACCTGACACATATCATCGACCATGGGGAGCTGGACATTGACAAAGGGGTGACTTATGCGGAGGTTCCATGATGATCGACGATCGATAGGATGAAGTCCTATGTGGACGGTCGATTCTTTTAATGTGCCTCAGGTGGTAGCACGGGAACCTCTAGGAGAGCACTTGGGAGTAGGAAGCTCAGATGCATGCTCAGTACCATCTTTTGTTCCACTAGTTTTTGATGTATCATTACAGAGACGTAAATCCCTGAGGTGGGAGTAATTTAAAGACCTGTAAATTTTAAGGTAAATTTTTACTTAATTTTCTTTGAAATTATACGAATGCGTAGTTTCTGACGGAACCTGATTCCGAGGCCCGGTGTGCCCAAAATCAATTTCTGAAGTTTCGCTCGGGTACCTTCAATGAACGAACGAGAAGGTTTTCCTATCTTTTGAACCAGTTCTCGGAATCGAAATCTGAGGGCACTGATGAAACCTCACCACCATTAATTGCATAGGAAGACTTTTCCTGGAGTTCTGTTTTCTCGAGAGAAGATGTTAAAAAATGTGACGAATAAAAATAAAATTCTTTTACAATTTTTTGTATTTCTTTAACCAATGGATAAGTGTTATGCAATAAGAAGATGCAAGGAATTTGGGTTGGGGACCACAGGATCCCCACGTTTTCAATTTCCTCAAACCTCCTATTCATTTTTCAAACCCCCCATTATTGTGTAACACACCCACACCGCTTTTTTAAAATACAAGCTAACTCTCCCAATTTAATGGACTGTTAAAGGCTCTTCAATTAATTTAATTAATTGAATGAGATCTTTTTAAAATTTAAATTTAATAATGTCATGCGTGTGTGTGAATAAAATAAGACAATGTCTTATTTTCTTGGGGGTTGATTCGATGTGTGGAAGCAAGGAGAGAACTCTTGCGTTCTGAAGAACTTCTTCTTCCTCGTCGAAGAACGCGAAGAACACCAAGTCTACGAAAAACAACTCGGCCACCAAAAGGATAGATCTTCGTACCATCTCCTATCCTATCTGTAGCCGGTGAGAGATTCCTTCTTCTAAGAACGATGACACACCACATCCTTCATCGAGTGTGCACCGACGACGTATATGACGCCATCTTCTGCGACACCGTCTTCCATGATGTCGTCTTACGCGACGCTGTCTTCCGCGATGTCCTTTTTCCGCGTCGATCATCGTTCGACGAATTCATCGAGGTAGGGGTTTTATGTCCAAATTTAATGGATTAAATTTGTGCTCATTGGTGATGTTAATTTTTTCGGTCACTTGTTATCAAATTAACGGGAGGAGGTCGGACCGCACGAACAATATTCGTTACTCCCCCCCCTAT
This sequence comes from Viscum album, assembly GCA_963277665.1. Taxonomy (NCBI): domain Eukaryota; kingdom Viridiplantae; phylum Streptophyta; class Magnoliopsida; order Santalales; family Viscaceae; genus Viscum; species Viscum album. The sequence continues at coordinate 1,219,791,247 of OY728142.1, read as the reverse complement.
GTTGATGTTCTTCGTTGCGGTTTGGGCGAGAGGCAATGCGGGGCAATGGAACCGCGCGTGGACGACGAATTTCACCACAGAAAGGGAGCACAGCGCCGTCGCGCCGAGCCATTGAGGCCGAACGAGGCTGTGGCAAGATCGGGGTCATGGTGGAGGGGCGCGGCGACGTCGCGCCACGCCGGTCGGACCAATGTCGTGGCCTGTGGCCGCGGCGGAGCAAGGGAGGGCGGTAGGAGCCACCGGCCGCCGGTGCGCTAGAGGGTGGGACCAACCGGTCCTGCGTGGTGTGATGGCCGACCATTACGGCCGGCCACATTCTGGAAAATCACGGGTTTGAAACCTCGGTCAAACCCAGCCGGGCAGACCCCCTGCAGATCCGCCATTTTGTCAAAGGTGGTTGCAGTTTCCCCCCTTCCGCGCTCTCATGGTGCGCAGAGCCAGTGCCGGCTTGGACCGGCCGCGCCTGCGAGACCGGCCGCATCAGGCCGGGCCGCCAGAGCCGGGCCGGGCCGCCCGCGCCGGGATGGGCCACGCATTCTGGGCTGGGTTGCACAAGCTGCGCCCTGATGGGCCAGACCTGGACCCAGGTCGGGTCGACCCGGTTAGGGCCGACCCGATTAGGGCCGACCCAGGGGGTCTTGGGCCGGGTCGGTCCGGGCCCAAAACCCCCTAAAACTGGACATGTTCATTTAAATTCTCTTAATATGGGATACAGACCTTCGATCAATGCACCATCAATTGTGATGCGATCCTTGGATCGAGTCAGTCATTGCATTATATTACACTCAAGGTTTCTGAGAACTTTGTGTATGGCCTGGTGGGTTCGAACACGAAACCAACTAGGCCCTCGGAGCGGAAACACTTATAACTTGAGCTCCAAATGTTTGATTGACATGACGGAAACTTTTTTGGATTCCTCTTAGTGAGACGAACCTTTTGAATTATTCTGCTCGGGGTTTGGGATGCAGTTAGAGTGAGGTCGGGTTGGTTTTGACTTAAAAACAAACCGGGCCCCTGAACGAAAAAGCCAATAACTCTCAGGTCGGACGTCCGATTGACACGCCGTCTGTCACATTGAGTTTCTTTTGTCGAGATGGAACTCTGGGATACATCAACTCCGGACTACGTTTCAGTTGATATATCGACCTCTTTGCTCATGGAGCGGACTCTCTCGGAAACGAGAATGTTGTGTGCGGGAACGCTAGAGCTGGCTGCGACTGCAACGGCGATGACGACTACACCGAAATCCACCGTGCGTTCGGTAGCGATGATGACTTCACTGAAATCCTTTGTTGTTTCAGTAGTGAAGTCCTCCGTACTAGAATCCTCCGTGGGTTCGACGGTGAAGTCTTTTGTACTGGAATCCTCCATGGGTTCGATGATGAAGTCAACCGTACTGGAATGCTCCGTGGGTTCGACGATGAAGACAACCGTACTGGAATGCTCTGTGGGTTCGACGATGAAGACAACCGTACTGGAATACTCTGTGGGTTCGACGATGAAGACCTTCGTATTGGAATCCACTGTGGGTTCGACCATGAAGACAATCATACTGGAATCCTCTCTGGGTTTGATGATGAAGACAACCGTACTGGAATCCTCCATGGGATCGACGAGGAAGACAATCGTACGGGAATCCTTCGTGGGTTTGACGATGACGACTAGTGTACTTGTATCCTACATGGGTCTGACAGTTTTGACCTCTGTTGTAGTATCCAACGTGTGTCTGATGGAGTAGCTGGACAAGTATCCTACGTGGGTCCCACAGCTAATCTGGTCTAGTATCCTATGGGGTCTCAGCTTGCTGAATCAGTAACTACTTCTGATCATCTTTTTTGCTTAATGGGAGGATGTCGGACCACCCGAACACGGCCGATCCTCCTCCCCCTTTGTTATCGAATTCATTGTGTCTTGAACATAGGCGGCACGGGGCAGTGGCACCATGCGGAAACACAGAGGAATGCAGCGAAGAAGTGTGGCACCATCGCGCTGCGCCGTTGAGGCCGAAAGAAGCCGTGGCCGGAGTCGGGCCATGGTGATGGGGCGGTGCGTCGTCGCGCCCCGCTGGAGAACCACGAGGAGGTCTCGGCCGGAGCAAGGCCGCGGTAGAGGGGCGAGGTGCCGTCTCACCACTCCGGTCGAACCATGGTTGTGGCCTTTAGCCGCGGTAGAGCAAGGGAGGGCGACCAGAGCCACCGGCCGCCAGTTCTCTAGAGAGCGTGACCAACCGGTCCCGCATGGTGCGATGGCCGGCTGTTACGGCCAGCCAGATCCGGAAAGGCCGGGGTTTTGACCCCCAGTCAGCGCAGCAGGGCAGACCCCCCCCCACATGGGTCTTTCGTCCGTTTTAAGGGGTTGGTGGTTCCCCCCCCCCCTCCCCTTCCACGCTTATGCGGCGCGCAGCCCCCGTGCCGGCCGGGACTGGCTGGACCGCCCGCGCGGGGCCAAGCCGGCCGCGTGGGGCCGGGCCGCCCCAGGGGGTCTTGGGCCGGGTTGGTCCAGGCCCAAACCCCCTAAAACCAGACATGTTCGTTTAAATTCTTGTAACATGGGCTACAGCTCTCCGATCTATGCACAATCAATTTCTATAGGGTCCTTGGATCGAGACGGTCGTTTCGGTATATTAAACTCAAGGTTTCAGAGAACATTTGGTATTGCCGGGTCGGTTCGAACATAAAACCTACCAGGCCCTCGGAGCGGAAACACTTATAACATGAGCTCCGGATGTACGATTGACGTTCCGTCGACTTTTTTGGATTCCTCTTAGTGAGATGGACTTTTTGGCTTACTCCTCTTGAGGTTCGGACGTAGTTGGAGTACGGTCAGGTTGGTTTTGACTAAAAACCAACCAGGCCCCTAGAACGGAAAAACCAATAACTCTTAGATCGTGCGTCCGATTGATGCTTCGTATATCGTGTTGAGTTCCTTTTGTTGAGAAAAAACATTAGGATACATAAACTCTAGAATACATGTCATTTGATGTATCGAGCCACCTTATCTCATGGAGCGGACCCTCCCAGAATCGAGCATGCTTTGTGCAGGAAACCTAGAGCGGGTAGCGACTACGACGACGATGAAGACTGCTCTGAAATCCTCTGTGGGCTCAGCAGTGACCACGAGTGCACTAAAATCCTCCATGGGTTCGACAGTGATGATGACCTTACTGAAATACTTCGTGGGTTCGACGACGATGACTTCTGTTCTTGAATCCTACGTGGGTCCGGTTGTACTACTGTTCTTGTATCCTACGTGGGTACAGCAGTGTTTGGCTCTGTACTTGTATCCTACGTGGGTCTGACAGAGTAGCTGGTCTTGTATCCTACGTGGGTCCGACATCTTAGTTGGTCTAGTATCCTACGTGGGTCCCATCATAGATGAATTAGTGGCTACATCTTATCATCTATATCACCATACGAAGAAGTATACTTGTGTGAGATGAGTCTTGACTTTCAATCATTATCTTCGATATGATTGTCTTTCTATCCTATGTGGATTGGGTTGTGCTTTACTGTGTGGATTGGGTTGTATTATCTTGTATGGACGTGACCGAACATGGGCTCGGATGTTGGAGTCGAACTGGAATTTATGACTTAGCTATATGTATGGGCATATACCTAAGTAGTGTTGGTTGTTACTTCTTGATTGTATTGTTCCTTTCTAGATTATCCTTTGTGGATTCTGGGAGACCTTCGGGGGTCTCGGGGTCCCTAATGAGTAGCATATACTCACCCTTTCATGGGCTATGATCGCATTACGTTGTCTTGGATGCAGATGACAGATAGTGATGATCGTGGTTGAGGCTTTTGGAGCAAGTCGGTACTTGGAGGTGGACCACTGGGCGGGACGTACACAGAGCAGATGACTGGACCTGTGGAGCTAAGGAGACTATCTGTACCCACCCATTAGGTGGGTCTTTCAGTGGACGACTCAAAGTTTCTGATTTACTTTTTAGTTGTTGTACTGTCTTTCTAGTTGTACTTGACTTTCAGTTTGGGTTTGTATTCTGGCCCATTTACTTTCCTCACTTACTATTGTACCCAGGATACATAGTGCTTACATCATCAGGCTTACTCTGTGGTGTTTGTTTACATTATAAAGTAAATTCCTCCCCCTTTTATCGGGATTTATGCCTTGGGTGCTATTCGCCAACCCCTGGCCTATGGAAGGCGGGCTTGGGGTAGTCAGGGCACGGGCCCCGAGGTCGGGTCGTGACAAATTGGTGTCAGAGGGAGGTTCTACCACAGTACTCAGGAATCTGATCATTCTTCTATGTGAAGCAATAGTGTTAAGGGTATTGAGTGTGGTTATCAGTCCAGGGGGTCCAGTGTTGGTGCGGCGGCCGATGTATCCATACACCAGGACCCTAAATTTTGATTTCTGACTCAGTGCACGAAAACATTTATTGCATTTGTGTTTCAAAATTTTTGTTTGTGATTACACTGTGTCAGCTCACCAGGTATACTGTATTGACCATGGAGCACCTGTTTCTTTTTAGGATTTCACCACGATGGCAGCCATCTAGGGTTTCTAGCTTTGTGTGAGACGACAGCCCACCGAGTGATGGGGCCTCGGTGCAGGGCCCTTTTTTAGTGGAGGCATCAGCGGTACCTCTACCCGCCGAGACAACAATGCCACCAGACCCATCTGCTGAGAGTGCACATCACCTCAGTGCACTGCACAGGTTTTAGTGTCAGATACTGCCTAGGTTTTGTGGGGAGACAGACCCTCAGGCAGCCGAGGATTGGCTGGAGGTGGTTGTACGAGTTTTCAGGTTAGTGGGGACACCAACTGACCTCATGGTGATCCTTCCATCGAGCCTCATGCACGCGGCATCAGGCTGATTTTGGAGCTTTATGCTTCAGGTTCACAATGAGGAAACTCTCCTCTAAAAGACTTTTTGCGCCTCTTCCGGTTGGAGTTCGTCCCAGCCACCCTCGGTGAGGTTCACATTCAGGAGCTACTACAGCTGCGGCAGGGCAGCATGACGGTAGCCCAGTACTCGGCGAGATTTACCGATCTCTCGTGCTATTTGACGGACATGGTATGGGACCCATTCTTCCGGGCCCGGACCTTCGAGCATGAACCAAGGAATGAGATCACAGCATCGATTATCTCCCTCAGCATTCCGACACAGGAAGGAGTACTAGAGAGAGCCCTTTCATCGAGAGATTTCTTGCTGAGCCTACACCAGCAGCGAGACCTACCGCATGGCGGCATGTAGGCGAGTATTCTACAACTGGAAGTCTATGGATGTCACAGGGGTCCAGGTGGACCAGACCATCAGTTGGACATCCTCAGGACACTGGCTCAGAGGAGCGGGGCACACGGTGCAGAGCCAGCCTTCCGAGGAGCAGACAGTGCTACGCATGCTGTGGGTCGGGCCACTTGTCTCGTGACTACCAGACCCGCCATGCAGAGGAGCAACAGACGGTTGAGGGACCACCTAGGCAAAGGCATAGGGTCGACCATGGATGTCCGTAGGGAGCAGGCAGATTAGGTAGAGGACCTGGCCGTGTAGCAGGTGGTGGACGACGCTTTGAGGCTTTACCACCACCACAACCACCGGGAGGTCCACCCCGACCATAGGGAGCTGGCGGGCAGAGGCAGGCTTAGTTTCAGGAAGCGGAGTCCTACGACCACGGCACGCCAGAGATGATTTGAGGTACTATCTATGTCTACTCTACCCTTGCTGTAGTTCTTATTGACACAGTAGCAAGTAATTCTTTCATTGTGGGTGCCCTTGTTCGGAGGTCAGAGATTTTGACAAAGCTGTTGGCTCGATCCTAACGGCTAGAGACTCCTACGGGAGTAGACTCGACGATTACGCACTAGTTCCAGTATTGTGAGCTATCTCTAGGAGGTGAGAGCTTCAGCTGAGATCTTATTATAGTGTCATCAAGGCCTTACAATGTAATCTTGGTCATGGATTGGTTATATACATTCCATGCTCAGATCTACTGTATTAGGCGCAAGTTGTGGTGTGTTTTCACCGATGGGAGCAGGTTCACCTTCACAAGCGAGAATGGAGCCTTAGCAGTGCAGGATGGACTCACACAGAGGAGAGGATAACCGATCACTCATCAGTTGTCTAGCCTCATCTTAGGAGCAGTTGGCGTGTAGAGTCCTACTTTTCCTGTAGTGGTGGATCAGTATGCGGACGTTTTTCCTGACGACATTCCAGGACTACATCCTCATAGAGAGGTATACTTTTATATTGACTTGTACCCCAGGACAACCTCGATATCCACTCCATAATATCGGATGGCTCTCGCTGAGCTTCGAGAGATATGGGTACAGCTAGAGGAATTGCAGAGCAAGGGATTCATCCAACCCAGTGTTTCACCCTGGGCATCCCAGATTTTGTTTGCCAAGAAGGCGGATGGGAGCTTGTGACTGTGTTTCGACTATTGTCACCCGAACCAGGTGACCGTGAGGATGAAATATCTGCTATTGAGGATTGAAGACCTCTTCGATCAGCTCAAGGGAGCATAGTGGTTCTCGAAGATAGACCTTAGGTCAGGCTATCATCCGCTCAGAGTTCGGGATGAGGACATGCAGAAGACGGCCTTTAGATGCCTGTATGGCCACTATAAGTTCTTGGTTATGCCTTTCGGTGTAACCAACGCTCCATAAGTGTTCATGAGTCTCATAATCAGGATATTTCAGCCTTACATTGATCAATTTTTCGTGGTCTTCATCGACTACATATTGATATATATGACCACTAAGGAGGAGCATGCCTTCCACTTGCGGGTTTTACTAGACACACTCCAACAGCACCATATTTATGGTAAGCTCTCGGAGTGTCTGTTCTTGTTATGTGAGGTCCACTTCATGGGACACATCATCTCTGAGGTGGGAGTTGCGGTGGATCCTGTGAAGATTGAGGCGGTGCTAGCTTGGGAGCCACCCAGGAGCGTGACGGAGATGTGGAGATTCTTGGCGCTAGCTGGGTACTACCGGAGATTTGTTCCAAACTTCTCCAGAGTTGCGGAACCTCTTTCATCTTTGACAAAGAAGGAGAAACCCTTCATGTGGTCAGATAGATGTCAGTAGAGCTTCCAGAAGCTGAGACAGAGATTGACCAGCACACCTATCTTGAGGCTACAAGAGGAGGGAGAGGGGTAAATATTCTACTACGATGCATCAGGGACCAGACTTAGATGTTTCCGGATGCCGGAGTGAGTAGTGATCGCCTATGGATCATGTCAGTTAAGGAAACATGAGCATAACTACGCTACACATGACCTAAAGTTAGCAGGAGTGGTCTTCTCTCTAAAGATGTGGCGACACTATCAGATTGGAGAGTGCTTTATAGTCTACTATGACCACTAGAGTCTCAGGTACATCTTCTCTTAGAAGGAACCGAACCTAATACATCTACAATGGCTCGAGTTCTTCCAGGACTATGACTTTGAGATAGTCTATAATCCTGGAAAGGGGAACGTCGTAGCCGATGCTCTCAGTAGGAGGACGGGCATTCAGCTACGTGAAGAGGTGACAGAGCAGCTAGCCACATTGCAGATATCCTTCATGGATAGAGATGCAGAAGCCTTTCTTCAGTCACTCATAGTAACTCCTCCACTACTGCAGCGGGTCAGAGAGGCACAATGTGGGGACGCTGACTATGAGACGCGGCATGCACAAATATCCTGAGGACTGGCACCTGATAGATTCTCTCTAAGCGGAGAGAACGATGTCCTTTTTAGAGGATGTACCATGATACCGGCTGCTTCACAGGAGGAGGTGTGGAGGGAGTTTCACACATCCCCTTCAGCAGTACATCAATGAGTGACGAAGATGTACCAGGATCTCAGACGATAGCACTGGTGGCCGGGTATGAAGAAGGTTGTAGCGGAGTTCTTTTCTCGATGCCTCTCTTTCCAGCAGTTGAAGGTGGAGAACCAGGTACCAGCAGGCTTAGTACAACACTTGGAGGTCCCAGAGTGGATGTGGGACGAGATATCTATGGATTTTGTTACTGGACTTCCACGCACTTCCAGTTGTCAAGATTCCATTTGGGTGATTGTCGACCGACTCACCAAGTTGTCCCACTTCTTACCCATCAGAGAGTAGGGCTCAGTAGAGAGTCTTAGATGTCTTTAAATTCAAGAGATTTTATGGCTTCATGGTGTTCCATCATCTATCGTCTCTGGTCGAGATGCTCTCTATACTTCCCGGCTTTGGAAGGGCTTGCAGGAGGCATTCGGGACGCAGCTACGTCTGAGCACCGCCTTTCACCCTCAAAAAAATGGTCAGACAGAGAGGAACATTCATACACTCGAGGACATACTCCGTTCATGTGTCCTCAACATTGGACACAGCTGGGAGGACCACCTACCCTTGAAGAGTTCATGTACAACAACAGCTACCACTCCACCATCAATATGGCACCATACGAGGCATTGTACGACTGACATTGCAGATCACCTCTGTGCTGGATAGACCCTGGGGAGTCAGAACTTGTGGGACCATAGATGGTCCAACCCATGATAGAGAAGGTCCAGGTCATCCAAGAGTAGATGAGGATAGCTCAGAGCCGACAGAAGTATTATGATGACAGGTGGCAGAGACCACTGGAGTTCGAGGATGGTGACCACGTTTTCTTTCGTGTCTCACCTCGACGTGGATTACTTAGATTTGGTCGTGGCGGTAATTTATCTCTGCACTTCATCAGACCATTACATGTTCTCAACAAGATCGGTGAGGTGGCTTACCGCCTGGCTATACCACCTCAGCCGCACCGGGTTCACGACGTCTTCCACATATCTCAGCTGAGGAGATACATGCATGACCCGGTGCATATCATAGACCATGGGGAGTTGGGAATTGATGATGGGGCGACTTTTGTGGAGGTCCCGGTGGAGATTGAGGAACGATAGAACCAGGTCATATATGGGTAGTCAATTCTTCTAGTGCGCATCAGATGGTAGCACGGGAACCTCAAGGAGAGCACTTGGTAGCGGGAGGCTCAGATGTGTGCTCAGTACCGTCATTTGTTCCCCTAGTTTGTGTTATATCTTTACGGGGACATAAATCCCTGAGGTGGGAGTAATGTAAAGTCCCTTAAATTTCAAGGAAAATTTATTTTCATAATTTTATTTGGGATTTTAGGAGTACACAGTTTTTGACGGCACCAGATTCTGAGGCCCAGTGTACCCAGAATCAATTACCGAAATTTAGCTCAGGTACGTTTAGTGAACGAATGAGCTGGTTTTCCTAACTTTCGAACTAGTGCTTGGAATCAAATTCTGAGGGAACCAATGGAATCGCAGCGCTGGTAATTGATTAGGAACACCTTTTATAAAGTTTTGTTTGCTCAGGTGAGGTTATTAAATTAATATGCTAACTAAGGAGTAAAATAAAAAATTGTGCGACATTTTTTATTTATATTCTAAGCAGTTATAAACAATGCATGAAAGTTGAGGTGGGACCCACTACATACTAAATCAAAATTGTAGGATATTTGTGATGAGGTACCCACACGATCCTCACCCCTTCAAATCACTTAAAACCCCCCTCGTGCATTTATTCGTGTAACACACCTGCACCCCCATTTAAAATGACTTGTAAACTCTCGGAATTAATTGGACTGTTAAAACCTCTTCAATTAATTTAACTAATTGAATGAGATATTTTTTAATATAAAATTAATGTTGAAATTTGTGATTGTGAATAAAATAAGACAAGGTCTTAATTTATTGTTGGCGGATTTGTTGTGTTGAACAAATAAAAGAACACTTGCGCTCTGAGGAAAATCTTCTTCCTCATCGAAGAACATGTAGAACACTGACACGCTTATCGATCTACTTTCCATTTCAAAGAGAGGGGGGATGCCACAGCTTTCATCATGCATGCACCGACGACGTATATGGATCCTCATTCCACAACACCGTCTTCCGCAACGCCATTTTTCCGTGAAGACCATTGATCGACAACTCCATGAGGTAGGGGTTGATTTTGTTCGTGATTATTCTTTGTCGTTCATCGTATTTTTCTTTGAGTCACCTGTTATCAATTTAATAGGGGGAGTTCGGACCGCCCGAACACAACTGATACTCTTCCCCGTTTTTATTGAATTCGTTGTGGCTCGAACGAATGCGACGCAGTGCAACAACACCGCGCAGAAACAAATAGGAACATGGTGAAGAAGCGTGGCACCGTCGCGCCGTGCCTTTGAGGCCAGATGAAGCCACAGCCGGAGTCGGACCGCGGCAAAGGGGTGTGGCACAATCGCGCCGCGCTGGAGTACCATGAGGAGGATGCGGCGAAGGGTCGCGGTGCCGTCGTGCAGCGCCGGTCGAAACAAGGCCTCGAACATTGGCCGTGGCGGAGCAAGGGAGGGCGGTCAGAGCCGCAGGCCACCGGTGCTCTAGAGGGCGGGACTATCCGGTCCCACATGGTGCACCGGCCGGCCTGATCCGGAATGATTGGGGGTTTGAACCCCGGTCAGCGCAGTAGGGAGGACCCCCCCCCCCCACCATGGGTCCGTCGTCCGTTCGAAGGGGGTTCCAGTTCCCCCCCTTCCGCGCTCACGCGGTGCGCGGCGCCCGTGCCGGCCTGGGCCGTTCGTGCCGGACTGGGCCGCCCGCACTGGGTTGGGCCACGCCTCCTGGGCCGGGTCGTGCCAGTAGATCTGGGCAGCTCCCTACTGGGACCGACCCAGACATGGGTCGGGTCGACCCAGGTGGTCTTGGGCCAGGTCGGTCCGGGCCCAAAACCCCCTAAAACAAGACATGTTCGTTTAAATGCCTGTAAAATGGGCTACGGACCTCCGTTCGATGCACCATCAGTTGTGATGTGATCCTTGGATCGAGACGGTCGATTAGGTATATTAAACTCAAGGTTTTGGAGAACTTTTGTACGTCCGGGTTGGTTCGAACACGAAATCAACCGGGCCCTCAGAGTAGAAACGCTTTTAACTTGAGATCCGGACGTCTGATTGACTTGTCATCGACTTTGATGGATTTCTCTTAGTGAGGCGGACCTTTTGGCTTACTCCTCTTGAGGTTCAGACGAATTTTGAGTATGGTCGGGTTGCTTTTGACTTAAAAACTGACAGGGACCTAGGAATGAAAAATCCAATAACTCGTAGATCTGGCGTCTGATTGACGCGCCGTCTATCGTGTGGAGTTCCTTTTGTTGAGACAGAACGTTGGGATACATCAACTCTGGACTACGTGTAAGTTGATGTATCGAAACCATTGGGTCGTGTAGTGTACCCTCCCGGAATCGACCATGCTGTGTGCGGGAACCTTAGAGCTAGTTGCGACTACGACAACGATGATGACTACTCTGAAATCCTCTGTGGGTTCAGAAGTGACGACGACTGCACTGAAATCCTCCATGGGTTCAGTAGTGATGATGACGATACTAAAATCCTCCATGGGTTCAACGGTGATGACTACTGTTCTTGTTTCCTACATGGGTTCGACAGTACTACTGTTCTTATATCCTACGTGGGTCCGACTGTGCTTGACTATGTACTTGTATCCTACGTGGGTCCGACAGAGTAGCTTGTCATGTATCCTACGTGGGTCCGACAGCTTAGCTGGTCTTGTATCCTACGTGGGTCCCAGCTTAGATGAATCAGTGGCTACATCTGATCATCTATATCGCCTTACGAAGAAGTATACTTGTGTGAGTTGAGTCTTGACTTTCAATCATTATCTTCGATATGATTGACTTGCTTTCCTATGTGGACTGGGTTGTGCTTTCCTGTGTGGATTGGGTTGTACTATCCTGTATGGATGTGATCGAACATGGGCTCGGATGTTGGATCCAAATTGGAATTTATGACTTAGGTATATGTATGTGAATATACCTAAGTAGTGTTGGTTTCTACTTCATGATTGTATCTTTCCTTTGTGGATTATCCTTTGTGGATTCTGGGAGTCCTTCGGGGGTCTCGGGGTCCCTACTGAGTAGTGTATACTCACCCTTGCACGGTCTATGCCCGCACTACGTTGTGTTGGATGTAGACGACAGACAACGCTGATCATGGTTGAGGCTTGTGGAGCAAGTTAGTACATGGAGGTGGACCACTGGGCGGGACGTACACGGAGTGGACGACTAGACCCGTGGAGCTGAGGAGACTATATATACCCACCCTTCAGGTGGGACTTCCAGTTGACGACTCGACGTTTCTGCTTTACTTTTCAGTTGATGTACTTCCTTCCCAGTTGTACTTTACTTTTAGTTTGAGTTTGTATTCTGGCCCATTTACTTTCTGCACTTACTGTTGTACCCAGGTTACTTAGTGTTTACTTCTACTGGCTTACTCTGTGGTGTTTGTTTACTAAATAAAGGAAATACATTCCCCTTTTATCAGGATTTACGCCTTGGGTGCTAGTCTCCAGCCCCTGGCCTACGGAAGGTGGGCTTGGGGTAGTCATGGCATGGGCTCTGAGGTTGGGTCGTGACAAATACAATGCATGGGGTGTCCAGTATAACTCTTAGTGTGTCATTTTATTAAAAACATCTTTTTATTAATGTGTCCTTTCAAATTAATGATAATTATATTTCATTATAATATTTCTAAAATAATATTTTTTCTTATATAGGAGGATTTATTTTCTTGGAATGAGTTGATTTATTCAAAAACTAATATAATGGATAGATTTTTCTATAGGGGATCACGTGTGCTAATGAGGAAGAACAATAATGTTTTTAAATTTTTGGGGATAATAATTGTTTATTTAATAATACAAAACATTGAATGATATGAATATTTTAAGTATTTTTTTACTTTGTTATGTATAATTTATTATAAATAAATTATATATTTTTCATATAGGTTAATGGTATGTGATGTAGTGTTCTATTATAAAAATAGCACATTGTTTAAGGTTGAGGCTTTATCAAATAACACTGATAAATGGGACCCCCTTTAACATCACAGAGGATAATAACGATTTCTATAACTTTTAAAATCTTTTTTGAAAATTGTTAAAAGGAATATCTTTATTAGTGTGTCTATAATATATTTTAAATAATGTATTGATGGGTTGTAAATTTTTTTGACTTTTTTTTAATATTTAACATATCCTATTGGGGACAATATTGAGTCATACAACAGCTGTTAGTACCTATGTATCAACGATTATGAAATTAGGTTCAATTAAATGTCTGATACCATAAATGATACCATTATTTAAATTTTGGGAGCTGTAATGAGAGTATAAATTTGATGATTCAAGTTTTTTTTGTAAAACAGTTACTAGAGACAGAACATTATTCAAAATAATTCTCAAGAAATCAATAAATATTAATATCTGATTTAAAATTCATATGCCATTTTTACCTATGTGGATGATAATAAAATCACCAACCCACATGTGTTTTTTTATGCTCAAAACAAATTGATGAAAAGATACAATATTAGAAAATGAACAATGGATGATAGAATCTCCAAAATATATATATTCAAAATAAAATAATTTATACAAGGATACATACATGGTCGAACAATTTAGATCAATCCAATGGTAATTTTCACTCTATAAAACCACTAGAAAGTGGACCCTCATAGACATGTACACTTGTACTGTAATATGCTTCATCAGGATCTCCACTAATGCTTATCAATCACTAAAATGGATTCACATTTTCAGCATAAATATCACCATCAGGATCCACAAGAAATACGGATCCAATGATGCACAAGGAGTATGATATGGTCAAATTTATTATCTCTCATTATGAAACTGTATGTTGCAGATAGTAGTGTTTCACTGGAAAAATGAAAGGAAAAATGAAAAGAAGTGATAATAAGTGAACGAGGTGAACCATCGAGGCGCCTATATAACCAACTAATTAATTTTAATATAAAACATTTTCACTATTTAATTAAAAAATATTAAAAAATTATTCTATCAAAATGAAAAAACTATTATTTCTAACCAAAATGGATTTTCAAGAAATATATACTTTTATTGAAAATATTTTTTCCCAAATAATATAAATATAAAATAACAAAAATTAATTTCATTACTATATTCAAAATTTCATAATTATCATAGGATTAATTTCTATGATTTTTCTAATTTTTTATTCAATTCTGAAAAAAAACAATTATTTATAAACATTGTATTTTTTTCATGAATTAGAAAAGTAAAATTATATTTTTCATTATATTTAAAAGTTAATTAATTTTTTTAAAAAACAATTATAGTCTTCTTAATTAAATTTTACCTCAAATTTAGTATACAAACTTTTTTATCAATAAATGTGATATTGAATGAAACCCCAATTTTCATCACAGTTTTTAGTGTTAATTTTAAAATAAATTATTCCATTTATATTTTTAAATAATTAAAAAATGATTCCTTATTTAAAATCATGGGTCCCTAATATTTTTAAATAGGTATATTATATTTTTTCAGTAAGATTAATAACATTAGTATTTTTATTAACATGATAAAGGTTAAATTAGTCAAATAAAGATAAAAAATGATCAGAATAATAAAATGACCCTATAACTTGAGTTAATATTATTGTATGATTAATGTTTATCCACAATCCTCTAATATTTATATATATTTTATTTTATTTCATTTTGATATGATTATGACGTATTAAATATTTTATTTAATGAAAAATCAAAAATTCCATACTCATGTCTTAAATAAAAATAATATTTTCAACATTGTGATAACTATAGAAAATGTTTTATTGTAAATATTATTATGAAAAATAAATGATTTTTCTTCATCATGATATTTTATTTTTATTTTTCATTGAATAAATAATTACTTTAAATGCTAACACAATACTGATAAATTAATAAGTCAATTAATGAAAATATAAAAATAATGATATTGAAAATATATAATGTAATATAACATGAAATTATTATTATGACACATAATTTTTATTGATAAATATAACATTCTTGGGATATACTAAATTTTTTTATTTTAATTTAAATTAGTTTCATAATGATATAAAAATAAAAGTCAATTAATATTTATATAATTTTTATTCTTTAATATTTTATGGGATCAATATTTTTTAAAATTATATAAAATTCATAAAAACCCTATATTCATACAAGTGATGAGGTTATAGATTACATTATCAATGATGGTATAATTATGGATTTTTCCATTTATAGTAACTCTATAGGCCCTAAAAGAGTAAAAATAATTGTTGTCATAGTATGCATGAAAAGGGTTAGCAAGGGGCTTCACTCCAAAATATAAGTGTAAATAATGTGATCTAAATATGTCCAAAATTTATTAAATAATAGTATTTAGAATTATCCTTAAATTATTTTTTAATATTATCAATTTTGTGTGATTTTAAATTAAAATTTATTTATATTAAAATACAATTTTAATTAATTCAATAATTACCCCTCCACCTATTATAAAAGGGAAACACTTCTTCTCAATTATTTACACATCATCACCATTTTAATTCATCCAATTTCTTCCAAAAATTCTTTCATAAAATCATTCCCCATGATTTTTTAGGAATATTTTTTGGAAGTATGCAAATGTTAAAGGTCAGGAGGTGTTATTGAAATTTTATCTTAAAAAGAAAAGGATAATATATAATATATATAACATATCAGACTCAAGGTAAGGATATTTCCTTCAAAGATAATCTATTAATGTTTCCCTTAAAATTTCATTTTTATTACATATACATAATTTTAAAATTATTTTCTTCATGTATTTATTTGTAAGCAAGTGAATTATAATGCAGACATTCTATTTATTATTACTTTTACTTTCATAGGTTTTCAAAATGAATCTCAATAGATAATGTTTTAACATTAATTATGAAATTGGAAAATGTATTATCAATTTTAACACTTATGGATACAATAACCATTCCAATCACTATAAACATTGTTTCATTTTTTCTCCATTCCAAAGATTTCATGTTTTATTAATGTAAAATAAAACTCATTCCATATATTTTGGTAAAGAAGTGGTTTAGATAACTTTTGGAGATGAGGATAATGTTAATATAACAAAATGGAAATTATTTTACATTATGGTTAATTTGAAATGATATATAATTTGAATATTTCCATGATTCTTTGACAAAACTATTTTTATTAATATTGGTTTTCTATAGTTGAAATTGTGAAGGTCAAATAAGACGGCACTGAGGGGATGATATCCTTATGAATGGGCAACCTATAATAGTTGGAATTGGAATGGAGTAGTTGTTATAGTGATGGATCAGTATAAATAGGCTATCATTAGTAATGGAATCCATGCAAGGGAGAATCTAGTTATACCATAGAGTAACATGAAGATATTTTATCGTTGTTTGAGTTGTTATTCTATATCTTTCATTGGATATATCTACCATAGAGTAAGATGACGATAATGGTCATTTTATAAGACACCATTCTATAACATTTAGTTGATCATATGAACTAGTGGTAGTTGATGTATGGATTATATCCAACGAAAATATATTCATTTTCTTAGGATGTTACATTATTGAAAATCTATGTCTCCGTACTTATCTTATTAATGTTGAATCTGGGATGTAGTGGCCAGTGGTAAGTGATTTTGGGGAATGATAAGATGTTGATTCCTTAGAGTATGAAAAAAATTTAGAATATAATCATTGAGATATATTTTCCTAAATCTATTATACATTAATTGGAATATAAATTTATAGAATTCTGTAATGGTAGGATGTATCATTGGTTAGTTATGATTAAAAATTCATTGTATTGGAAAGGTACACAATAATGTTTATTAATGATATTGGTAGTAAGATTAATTTGTTTTACTCCTGATTGAATCCAAAATATTGAAGGTAAATTGCTTCATGAGAATATTAAAAGTTATGAGAATTTATTTATCTACATATAAGGGGGAATAGAGTTTTCCAATTATCATATATATTTAAAAAACAACTATAAAAATTAGACCTGGTAGATGGAAAAAAGGAATGAATGGATAAAAAATATATGGTTAAAAAATATGTTTAAAATTATTGAGATTTATGTTATAAAAAACTTTTGGGAATGACTTATGAAGTATGATAAGTGATTCTGATATGGAAAGTTTCTATATATGTCTCATAATTATAATTAAAATGATATTAGTAGTAGTAAGAACAATTCTGATAAACATGCAATAATTTTTTAAAATTTAATGAAATGTGTCATTATTCACATGTGTGTGTAAATAAGAATGTGAATGATTGGATTAATCCATACTCTAAGTATAAAAGAGTTGTGAATTCCTTTTTAAATAATTTAGTTGATGTTGGTCCATCAAACAATGTGTTATCATAAACATTGCTTGTTTATTCAGATTATTATAATGTCTTTCATGATTTAGTGTCTACAAATTATTAAATTTTTATAAATATTTTCATCTATTTTGTGTATTCCACCTCATTATATGATTCTAGAAAAAATGTTAAAAAGTACATTGGAAAGAATTAAGGGAAAAAATTATAATAACCTTCCTATCATTATTTGGGGAAATACATTTTTGGTAAAACAAATTGTATTTCACCCAATATAGTTTGATGTTATTCGAAGGATTGATTGGCTCTTTGTTTACCATAAATAGATAAATTCTAGAGATAAACAAGTGTTTTTCCATAAAGATATTCATATTTAAAACAATAATTAACCCATACCATTGATATCATATCAAGAATCCTAGAAAAAATTAATATAGGAAAATTAATGTTATATTACATATATTTTAATAAATAAGGGAATTTTTAGATTAATGATATATTAAAAGTAAAAAAACCGATATTTTTTTCAAATTAGGTCTCCAATGTTATTGCTGATTAGGAACTTGAATTTACTATTTACTGAATTGCTGATGCAAATATAATTTCAAAAACCTGTATTAAATGAGACAAATTGAACTTCTAGAATAGAAAAAAATATTTTAATGAGTTTCTTGATAACAGATTCAGTCATTAAATAACTTCATCTTGGGGGATCATATCTTATTTATTACAAAATAACGGCTCTATGAATATTTTCATTAATTATATAGATTTTAATAAAATTATCATTGTGAATAACTATTAATTAAATCATATAGATGATTAGTTTTATTAGGTATTCTGAGATTTTAATTCTTCTAAATGATTACCAAAGGTATGGGTACTATCAGCTGAAGGTGAAGGAGGTTCACATTATAAATATAGAATTTCAGAGAAGATATACACATTAAGAGTTTATGTCTATTCTCAATTGGATTATAAATTCCACAATTTAATTTCTGTAACTTTTTAATAAGGATATCCAGTAATATATAGATAAGTTTTAATTTGTTTTTATGGATTAAATTTATATTTATTCAATAATTATCATGAAAAACATCTATGTAGTATTATGTGAATCGTAAAAAAATATTAGTTATATAAATTTTTTTTCAAATGTGATATTTGGTTGTAAAATATTTCATTTATTAGAAACCCCATAAATGAATATCACATATAATTTGATATCACTAAAACTGAATTCATTGATGAATGGCCAAGAAATAAAAATCATAATGAGATGTATGGTTTTCTTGGACAGTAGGATATTATTAGTGGTTTTTAGATAATTTTTCACCATTATCCAGACCACAAACTATGTTAACACTAAATAGATGTAGATTCATTCGGAAAAAATTACAGGATGTTTATTTCTAGGAATATAAAAGAGGAATGGATAACGTTATAGTTTTTGATATACACTTGAAAAATAGTCACATTGACCCATAAAATGATTCATTATTAAAATTGTTTTTTTATATCCAAATGTGGAATTAAAAAGAAATGTATTATACTTCAAATCACCACATGATAAAAAATAAACCAAACATGACTACGAAGTTGAATATGTTAGGATTTCATTAGAAATTTGGATACATAATTTAAATTGATTCATGTGTAAAATGTATACATGTTATAAAATTTAAAATAATTTATTCACTTAGAACTAGTAGAAAATGAGAGGGAGGTTATGGATGTAATTGATAAAGGACTATAAATTCATAATTAATTTTCATTAGAGAGAAGAAAATAAAGTAGTTGATTATTTGAGTTGAAAAATAATCTACATTAAATAGAATATATCCCTTTTGAATATTATTTGAATACTTTTTCTAGAAGTTTTTGATGCACGAAATTCATCTGTTTTTTTCGATTTAGTATAATTGTCTCTATAAAAAATTTGGTATGCATTGGAGGAATATCAAAAATTATAGGAAAAGGTAAAATTAGTTAATATGGGTATGTCTCCTAAATTTAACATTGATAAGGATTGTTTTTTGGGATTTGGAAATAGGTTATGTGTGTCCTGTGACTCAAAGTTAATGAGAGAATTTTTTAGTGAAGCTCATATTCCACTGTATTTTGTTCTTTTTGAAAGTACTAAGATTTATATAGACATTTAGGAGTATAACTAGTGGCATGTAATGGAAAGAGATATTGGTAAATTTACATGAAATGTTTGATTATCAACATGATAAAGAAGAATGAAAATGAATAAATGATGTTCATTTGAATTTTTCAGATTCAGATTGAAAAATTGTAAAAAATATCATTAGATTTCGTTGAGGGATTATCAAAGACTCTTGGAGTACATAAATTCTTTTTTGTTATTATTCATCGATTAATTAAATGTATAAATTTTCTTCCCATTTCATATACTATGTATTTAGATCATATTTATTAACTATATATTAATTAGATAAGAAATTTTCAGGGATTTACACCCAAAATTTTATCTAATAATGATCCCATGTGCACTTCAATTTTTTGTAAAGGAATTCAAACCACACTATTAATTCGATTAAATTTAAGTACAACCATCCGTTATCAATCCGATGGATAGAAAAAATAAATAATAAGACCTTTGAAGACTGGATTTTTTCAAGTTAAATGGATTATAAGGAAATTTGGGAACAACAAATTTCATTAGTTCAGTATTCATATAATAATAGATTTCATTCATTTATATATATGACACCTATAATGGAAATATATTGAAATAAATATTACAATCCTTAATTTTGGGAAAAATTATGTGGAAGGATTTGATAAGACATAATTAGTAAGAGAAATGGATGATAATACGAATTTAAATAATCATCAAATGACAATGGCTCAGATTATGCAGAAAATTTATGCGGATAACCATAGAAAGTATATTTCTTTTGAGTTAAGTGACCCTATTTTCATTAAAGTATATCATAGTAAAAGTAATATTTTTTAGTTAAAAGTGGAATATAAGTTTATTAATAAATAAACAATATTAAATCCTAGAAATTGTTTTATCAGATTATTTCCGAGTATCTTTTTCTCTAGGGTTATCCTAGGTACACAATGTTTTTCATTTTTTGATGTTTTGAAAACATGTTCATATTTAAAATCATTTTTTTACCATTTTTGTAGTACAATTAGAAGAAAATATTCCATATCAAGAATAAAAAATTCATATTCTTGAATAAAGATATTATGTATTATGTAAAAATATATTTCACTAGCTTAATGTTTTGTAAATAAAGCATATATTTGAAGAGGCAACATGATAATCTAAGAATATGATAAGGGAAGGATATCCGCACTTATTAAATAAGTCAATAAATTTTTTACTAAATTACTTATAGAAGGGCGTAATTATGTGGATTAATATATAATTTAAATTTAAAACATTTTTTTAGAAAATAATAAAATATCAGACAATTCTTTAGTGAAAACAAAAATTCATTATTTCTATTAAAATTTTATTTATAGGAATTATATAGTTTTATATACAACATTGGTTTCCTAGTAATAAACTAGTAATTTTAAAAAAAAATATTTATTTTTTAATTCTACATTTGAAAATTATCCTAGAATGAATTGTTGATATTTTTCAAAAAATGATTATTCAATGTATAGTAAAAAATACTCTTTTTATAGAAAATTTTATTTTCATTTAATGGATTTATAGTGTAAAATTATAATTTCTATTTGCTTTAAAATAATATTTTTTAATTTTTATAAAAGAATAATAATCCAATTATAGTGTTTTTAAGGAAATATATACTTGAATTTAGTATAAAAGCGTTTTTATACTTAAAAGAGGAATTTACTTGAAAAACTATTTTCATCATGTTTTATCAGAATGATTTTCAACTAAATTTTTTAACTAATATATTTACATTCATGAAAATTTAATTCAATATTTTTAATAATGGAGTATAAATTTTGTAAATATTCCAATTTCAGTTTTTTTCTCCATATGAATAATAACCTTGGTTATTTTGTTACAATGGTAAAAAGTATATATAGTAATTAATTAAAATAAAATAAAATTATACGGAATATAAAATAATAATAAAACATGAATTAATTATATTATATGATTAATTTTCATCCATAATAATCCATGATCTGTTTATATAGCATTTGATTCCATATAATTGTGATTATGAACATAATAATATTTTATTTTAGGAAAAGTAAAAAATGTCACAGACTTGTTTTTAACATCCATAATATTTTAATGATGGAGATTAAAAAAGGTTGTGTTGGATAATTTTTTTTATTATATAAATAACAAATATTCACTATGAGAAATTATTTTTATGTTTTCGTGAATGAATAATTCCCTTCAATACTTACACACTCCTAATGCTGTAATTATTCAAATAATTGAAAAGTAACAAAAATGATATTAAAAACACTAAAATTAGTATAATAAAAAATAATTAATTTGACCCAATAATTTTATAGAAAATTTTAACAGGTTAGGGAGGTATTAAATATTTTATTTGATTTTTTTATGGTATAGAAGTAAATTTAAATGAATAGTTCTAAATTTTACATTATAAATATTTTATGGAAATAATATTTTATTGAATGACATAAAATTACTAAAAATAAAATAATTGGGATATTGAATATGATATTTTTTATAAAATCAACCATGGTATATTTATGGTCTACATACCTATTTATACTAACCATCTGGACCCCTATAGAGTAAAAAACATTTTTTCGTGGAAATTGTGAAAAATGATAACAATGTATTAAAACCAACAGATATGTTTAAAAGTGGGATCCAAACATGTCCAATTATTATTGGCTGAATTTTTCTTGATCCATCCGAATACTATAGTTTAACATTATGAACATGTATCCATTTTTACATTAAAATTAATTTTTATTAAATTAATATTTTAATATATTCAAAGAGTTATGCCCTCTTTTATAAATGGGAACCACTTAATCTCATTTTTTTAATATTTAATGCCCATTTTGTTCAACCATGATCTTCACAAGTCCCTGCTTAAAATCTATCCCCACATCATGGAGGCCTTATTTTCGGCATAATACCAATGTGATTGGTTTTAAGGTTTTAAGAAAAATAAAATTCTCCAAAGAAGAGGGAGATAAAGAACATATGTGTTTTTTCAAATTGATGATGAGGGAACTTTTTATAAAAAAAATATTATTTTATGATTTCACATTAAGAACCCATTTTCTTCTACGTCCATATCTCTAAAATAATTTTTTATGTATCTAAAAGGAAATAAGTGAATTTAAAAGGACACCTTATTGTTTGTTTGATATTCATTCAATGCTTTTAAAAGTGAAACATTTTGGATCATATTTTGAAAATTTTAATAAAGTAACAAATGAATAATCTATTTTAACATATACATGATCCTTTACTATTACCTCCTCCATAAATGTAATTTTATTTTTTTATTCATTTACAGTATTTCATGTTTACTTAAAATAAAAATCATCCTTCACTATGTTCTGATTATTTTCAATAAAATTATTAAAATTGAATAGATATATAAATATTAAAAAAAAATTATGGGTGAGAAGAACACTTATTATAATGGAATATTTTATGTGCACTTTTATGTTTCCTGTACATTTCTTATGAGGATGGGTTGTTCCATTATAAAACATGGATATATGGGCATGTTACAACTCTCTAGTGCATTGGGTAAAGGAACAATGTTAACCAATTACGTTTCTCATTATAGATTATTATATTATATTATAATGGTTATTCTAATAGTAACCATGATGGTTATTTTAGTGTAACCACGATGGATGTTTTATGTGTAACCATGAAGGGTATCCAATTTTTAATTTTGTTAAGAAAGTGATTCCTAAAGTTTCCTACATTGTCTTCCAATTAATTATTTGTATTTTTAGATAATTATTTGATTATTCAAGTTAGGTTAAGGATATTATATTTAATGAGATGTATATGAATCTTTTTAAGGGTGACATGTATAACATTTTGAATAATTAGTGTGAGATTATCATAATTTAAAATAAAACTTATGAGCTTTATTCTATATTTATGAATTATTATGAAGTGTTTTTTAAAATTATTTAGGATGATTATGTGATTTCTTGGGTCTGAAAATTGTTATTTTGATAACAATTTTTACTTTTTAAAAGGATAATTTTATATGTATTCATGGAATAATGGGTTCTTCATTATTTTTATTTCAAATACATAGATTTATTGTGAACATCCAATGTTTTACATTTTTTTAATATTGTTTTTGGATGGATAAGGGAAAATAAAAAGATAAGTTGAATGTTATGAATATTTCAAATGAAAATAAAATGTGTTTCATTTTAAAAATCTTATATTAAGATAAAAAATTGGGTCTAAAAAACTATATACTTTATAATATATTACTTTTTCATGTATGATTTTTGACCAAAATATTTTAAACATAAACAAAAAAGATCATTAGTAATTTAAGAAAGTTGATTATAGTATTAGGTAACTAGAATATTAAAAGTTTAAGGAATTACATATATCATAGGTGATGATCTCCCTAAACATTGCTCATCTTTTCAAAGGTGGCTATAATTACCAACATAAACAAGTGGATTCAATGAGGTGCAACTGAAATTTCTATAAGAATGGAGCTAAATAGGTGGGAACCTCTGTCAAGAAGGGGGACAATGAAAATTACTTTCCAAGAGGTGTCACAACACTGGATCAGTGTCAAGGAATATTAAGACCAACATTTGATGGAATATCAAGTTATATGTCGAATAATCTATCTCAAGAAAAATTCCCATTCAAAAGTCAATACAAGTAAATAAAATACCATCACATGAAATATAAATAATATATATATCATTTTATGAATAATAATAAAATAATTCTAACAAATATTCATGTAAGTATAATAAATATATATATTATAAAAAATGTAAATTTCTATATAGAAATAACAATTCTATAACATCAATATTTTTAATCTAAAATCTGAGAAGTAATTTCACCTATGATTAATAGACTAGAACCAAATTCATCTCATCTAATAAATGATTGATTAAGATAACAGCATGATCTTAGACAAACTATTAGATGGGTTATTATTAATATATATCTTCTTAGAACTTATGGATCCATTTTGAATGAAATATATAATAAAGTATAATTTATAACATTATAACTAGATGAAATAAATTGTATCCCAAATATATGAATAGTTTAGTACTTGTGGTGAAACAGATACATACACAAATTTCACATATAAATTTGAAAACAAAATACAAAATACAATATTTTCATCATAAAAATCATCTTCAATTTTATCATATACAAGAGTAGTAATAATAATGCACTTTCTAGTGTCCTATGAAAAAGAAACATTATAAAGGTGTGATTTGATACGTTTAATATGGATATGTTCCCAATGAGATATAAAGAACGCATAACTAATTTGAAAGGATAAAATGATAATCAAATAATGACATATAAATAATCATGTGAGGTAAAAAAAATATATGGATATAAAAATTGTTGAATTAATCATATGGATATTTATAAGAAGGTTCTTTAAATTGGAATTAGTAATATCAAACATCAGAAACTTATCAACAAAGAATAATTCAATGACTTCTTAAACATATTTTTAAGGCATCAGGCCAATAAATCATATATAAATGGGTAAGGTCTCATCCAAAAATCCAATGTTGTTTTTTTCGTGACACTTATCGAAGCATAATGAGTTTATGTAATTAAAATAACCACCATTAATTAATTATTCCAATTAATTATTCATATTAATATAGAACACAATATAATCAAATGCCTTAAGATCAATAACTACTGATATTGGATGAACTGACATTTAAAATATCAATACTTTTCCAAATAAAAATGTTCATTAACCATCCATAACAATGTGTAAATGTTATAATAAGAGAATAAAATTAGGGAAAATTAATATTAATTAAATACTATTAACATATATGAAAATTATTTTGAAAATACCAATGGATAATTATTCAAAAAAAATCAATTTTTATATTGAAATCACTTTTTTTAAAATTATCAGAAATATGAAAGAAAACAATTTATTTGAAAACAAAAAGGAGAAAATATATAGTAATCAATAAATAAAAATTTATTCAATGTTTTAGGAAAATAATTTCATCACATATATGGTAAAAAAACATTCCTTTCACACTGTTTAAAAATGGATAACTTGTACCTCATTTGAAAAATCACCAGAATATTCCACTCAACCAATTTTGAAAACAAGTCATACATGGGTAAAAATATAATTAATAAATGATATGAAATTAATATAATTTTTCATGAAATTATTATGGAAATTATGGATATATAATAAAAATATTCACCCAAGGGTGATATAAACTTTAAATATACCAAATAATGATGAGGTTTTGAAATACACTCCTTCCTTTGGTCTGAATTATTTCTCACATGTTTCAAAATCTTATATAATGAATAAATATTTATTATAAATCTATTATATGACAAAAATCATATATATCACCCCATATATGTATTGATTATAATCATTTAGTACCAGTTTATTAAAAATTATTTTTTAAATGCACTGTTTCCTTTAATAACTACTTCGTTTTTCTGTATATTTTGGTTTAGTAATTTCAGTTTTCAAAATTTCATGAATGTTTCATCATATAATGGAATTTAATAATTATATAAATAAAATATTTTTTAATTAAATATTTTTTAGTTTAACTTATAAATTATTTTGATAAAAAATGAACTACATTATTTATAGAGATGGTAGGTCATTCGTACGTGTGAATGATGTTTCTAGTTTCAACAAATTTATTTGAATAATGTTATATAATTATTTACCTTTAAATAAATTTTTTTATATAAATATAATTATATATATTCATCAAATTCCTCATCATTATCATCCATGTAAAATGGAAAAAAAAAATTAAACACATTGCTTTGTGGTGGTGGTAATCAAAACATACGCTCGAGCGACATTATCATTTCTCAGTTGTTGTGAATGTAAGAATTTATATTTGAAATAATATTTATTTTGGTATAATTATGTTAATAATATAATATAGAAGAATATAACACATCAGAAATACAACCTATAAAATATGTTAATTAAAAATATATTGTATTGCTACATGGAGATGGTAAGTTGTTTGTACTCACAAGATATAACTTCACCTAGCATTTATTGAGAAAGAAGGTTTATATGTGTGATTTAATAATAATTATAATAATTAGTTATATTTATGATAGTAATTTTTTTAAACTTTATGATAAATAATTTTTTTTTATATTAGTTAAAGTGTAATTAAAAATAAGAAAGTTACTGGTTAAGGCAATTACCACTAAATTTAAAAAACTCTTTTAAGCATACTATTAATGGTCCTAGGGTTTATCTATTGGGATGAAGACCACCCATAAGATGTGAATAAGGAATTTTATAAGGAATTTTGGAAGTTTTGGGTTGATTTAGATGGCTCAAGGAGGTGATAAAAGTGAGATAGGAGGTTCCCTTTTAGAATTGTGCAGAGGGGAATTTTTGGAATTTTTTAACAAATAAAATTATAAAAAATTATTTATCAGGAAAAATATATCCTAATGGGAATGGATTAAATCCTTCAGAATTATATGGTTCAAATTAAACAAAAAAATAAAACTTATAAATGTATATATAGTTCTTTTAACCTTATCTTTTGGATTAACTCATTAGTTATCAAATTTTATCATTAATAATTGAAATATTTTTTTTTCAATTTTAATTGTATATAATTTTATATATAAGATGAAAACTGAATCATAAATGTCCAATAAATAATATTTTAGACACTATATTATCCATATTTTCCAATTCAAAAAATTTATTGAGTTTTAAATAATTTAATAAATTATTAATTTGATAAATTATCATTATCGACAATTTTGAAACTATTCATTTTATTCCGCATCAAATACCTCGTGAAAATGTCTAATTTAGAATATAACTTATTGAATCATCAATAATATGTAATAATAATATATATAATTCATGGATAACTATAAATCCCTTAACTAATATCACTTTCAATATATTTAATAGCATTTATTTTATTGTTATATTAATTGTATAAATACTCTATTTGAATTTAAAGTAATTATATAATCAAAAAACATTATAAATAAATTTTCATCATGGATATAATTTAATAATTCACAAAATAACAATTTATAATTGTTTATAACATAAATTTTAATCTATGTACATACATAATATATACTTAAAACAAAGAGAGTATCATTTTGTAACATTAATTGAATTAAATATTATATTTGATATATTCATGGCCTATTGTCAATTAAAAAATTAAAACTAAATCCTATGGTTATTAGGGATTAATTTAAGTTATACAATAATATTTACTATCAAATAATATGACCTTATAAATATATTTTTATTATATGGTTACTAAATATTCCATTTACTAAGGTGATTAATTTTACCATGGTTACAATAAATACTAACAAAAAATTGAATAAAATAATTTAATAAATTTGAACCAACTGATTCAGAATTTGGAATCTATCTAATCTTTTTCAATAAATATATGTGGTAGAAATTAATTTTAAAATAATAGTTCAAAATGCGATGAAACGTATTTTTGGAAAAATAATGCTTTTTAAAATTCATTTTTATGTTGAAAAATTATTTTACACAAAGTTTAGAAATATAATTTTTTCATATTAACCTAATGGAATATAAATAATATTATATAACTAATTTTACTTTTAATAATTTTTAAAATAGAAAGAAAATATGTAAATTCTTGAATAAAGATACAATTATTGATAAATATAAATATTTATTTACAATTCGCTAGAAAACAAATTTTTTAGGAAAAACCCAAAAATCCACATTATGATAATTTTGAAATGATGATTTTTAAAATGTATTTCTTTTAATAAAATAAAAAATTATATTTTTTAGATATAAATTATAATACATAATTACAAAAATACCATTATTGAAGAGAACATACTATTGAAGGAAAAAATAAGATTATTAAAAACTATATATTTATTTTCTATGAATTAATTGTTTTTATTTACCATATAATTTATATATATTTTACAATTTAGTTAATATTATTCATACTCTCCAATTTAATGACTAGGCTATAATGGCCATATTTAAATAAAGATACTTTTTTGTTCGTTTTGGCTTGGTGTTATGTCCTGTATACCCTATCGAACATATTGTTCTTTTAAAATATTAGTTTATTATATTCAATAAAAATTAAATTAATTTTACCCTTACAATTTGAAAAGTTATTTGGTAATTAATGGTTACCTTAATCAAAAACAAACATAGTATAAATGGTTAATAGAATACCCTTTTAAAAATATTGGAACAGAAATAAGACGTTCAACATAAAATTTGGTTTTTGAATAGGAGAAAATTAGTGGAAAATGAAGATAATGGAGTATAAGAAAAAAAATAATCCCAAATATTAGTATAGTGTGATATTTAATATGTTTAGGAGATATTTAACCACCACAGAACTGTAAATCTATGGTGGGATAAAAGACCATGGATTTATTGATAAAAAAGTAAACATATAATGTTTTTTATTTAAATTCCATTTTTGTAGTTTGAAGGGATTATATTAATATCTTGATAAACCAATCATGAATATAAAATTACAATACTTCTTTCAAATTTATAATCAAAATATAATTTTTTAATTTTTTTATCAATATCCACTTCTTCTCTTACACATCAAAATGAATATCTGATATGATTTTTTATGACTGAATCACTTTTAATGAATCTTAAGATTCAATTTTGTCCCTTCAACCTATTAATATTTACCAAACTAAAACTGGTTTGGACATGCTATCGAATATGATAAATCATAATTTAACCTCAAACAAATGTATCCAAATATAATAATATTAAATTCCAAAATTAGTTAACCGTAAGACTCATCGAAAATGTTACCAATAAAATTCAAAACACAAATATTTGAGCAAACATTTATACCTAGACAATATAAAGAAATTTAAAATGTTATAATAATATATGTAAATACCCTCATCTCAAATACTAATAATATTAATCACCATCAACTTTGTCATTATTAAATATATCCCATAAATCTAAAAATGTAGCCATCTACAGCATAAATTACTTTTTCATTAAATCACTAACCATTTTAATGGTAACCAATTCTATCCCATTTTCTTATTCATTTTCAATAGAATATACGATGTGTTATATTTCCATTAATCATATATTCTCTAAAAATATCAATTTACCACTAAATCTCCTTTAATGATTATCATCACCTTTCAACATATGTATCCATATACTCAAATTAAAACTACTAAATTATGACAGTTATAAATTTAATGATTCTAATAACAATAATATAATTGATTAAAATAATTCTAAATTATAATTATTAAATCCAAATACACAAGAACATTGATCATTCCACATTGTCATTAGTTATAGTAAAAGAAAGACCATGATTTTTTAGTTCCTTTTGTGGTATATTCCCTTGATGTTTAATGATTTTTTTGTATAGTTCCCCATATCCTCTTGTTTGAAACACTAAATGTTATACGTTAATTTCATAACCATGAATTCAAGTGATTGATGGCCCTTCACTTTACACATAATGTAAACTACCATTCTGTTTGTGAATGTACCAGGTATGTTATTTCAATAATTATAATACATGGGAAATATTTTTTCCCTTAATATACATACAAATTTTTTTAACTATGATCCATTAATTCTTTTTTTTTCAGCACACAAGACATGAATAATACCATTTTATAGATAACATGTCATTATATATCTATATTTTATAAGAATGATTTGGAGAATTGTTCCTTTCAATATATTTACTTAATCCCATCCATGAAATGGTTGATCCTTCTCTCTTGAATACAAATGTATTCTATTGTTTCTCCAGATAAGCATATAATTTTTTCTTCAGTCATAGAAAAATTTTACTCTTCATTTCGTCTCATATTCCAAAATACTCCCTCCATATATTTTCATTTTTGACAATGAAAACTATTCACCAAAAGAATATCATTAAAATCCTTCAATTCCATAATATAAATTTCCTACTCATCCTTAGTTTATTGAATCAAGGACCACCGTTGATCTTCATCACCTATAAGATAGTAAAAATCGATGGAAACCTTCCAGAATTCATTACAACCCAATTAAAGAAAAATCTTTTGTATGGAACTTATTCATTTCTCATATTAAAACAAACCAGTTTTCAAATTATCTGATGAAGGTTTCTAATTCATGAAGAGTTTTAACATTTTTACATCAAATTTTGGATCAAAAATTTTATCTATAGGGGAAATGATATTATTCACAAGCTAAGTCATCTTCCCAAATATAATTATATTTTATCCAATTATAGCTATAATTCTCAACAAATCTTCATTATCTTCCCCAAAAAATAAATCCATTAATAGATTATGCACATTGATACCATCGCCATTTCTTATTTTGCATCATTTCTAAATAATGGAATAAACTATATTTGATCACAACCTCAAGAATCATAGTTTTTAATCTCTACAATATGGAAAATATTAACAAAAATTGTAAAAATTATTCATACTAATATAAAAATATTAGTCCTATTTTCATTGGGAATATTCCCACGGGTTTTTATAAGGATTAATTCCATATTCAAAGTTTTAATTAATAAATATCCAAAGGTTTATACTAAACATACTATGATACCAACAATATTGTCATTGTCCCTTGTAAACAAGATCTAGTGGTAAATGTTTTACATTAGAAATAATTCAAAAAAATCACTTCCCAATGTAATTAATAGTTTATAAGAATTGGTGAACAACATATATACTCCACTCTCACAATTTAATTTTATAAGATAAAATACAAAATAGTATTTTATTTGAGAACATAGTTTTCAACAATTTTATATTCCTACATATTAATCAAAAAAAACTTCATGGCATATGTGGGAATATAAAAATAATAAAAGGGTGAGATTACATTATCAGATAGGGTATGCTGTCAACAGAATCTAAATACAACATAAATAACATGGTAGGAAATATTTGAATATGAAATAATTTAATATAAACAATTTCTTGAAATAATAATTATCCATTGATATTAATAAATTGAATAATAACATGGAAATAAATAAATGTATTCTTAATTATATAATATATAATTCAATAGATATGAAACCTACTGTTAAGGCCTCGTGACAAGTCAACTTAAACATACTGTCAGGGCCTCTTTCCATGAAATCTTACATAAATGTGTATGACCTTGGATAAAAACTCAAACAAGTCTTTCTCATGAAAACTATTGATTCATCAAGGGTATATATAATTACAGGACCCACCACTCACATAAAAAGTCAATTAAATTTCTCATATGAATAAATAAGACAATATAGACACCATTCTTTGCAATCAATAACTATTCATATTAAAAGAATAGGAATATTGAATATCAATACATTATCCAATCAAAATAATACTCAAAAATCTATAAATTTATTGTGGATGATATTATAAGATAATAACCTAATTAAAAAATTGTATTTAATAAAGTAAGTTGTAATAGAATAAAATAGATTAAGAAATTATTTTAAATCTCTAAGGATTGTACAATTATTATTTCTAAATCATAGATTTAAAAACATTAAAATTATGAAGGAAAAAGGTTTCACTAAATAAAAACATGTAAAATTGAAAATGAATATTCAAAATAATAATATTCATGATAGAAATAAAATATGTTCATTCCATATTAGTAAAATGAAATTCCTTCAACAATATTATAAAAATGATAAAAAGTACTTCAATCAGAAAACTGCTTGAAGACTCATTTAATACAATTCAATAAAAAGAAAAACAAGTGTAAAAATTCCATTAAAAATCATTAGGTTTTAATTGAATTTTTTTAAAAATATTTATGGAAAATATTTATATATATAAAAATACTCCCCAATGATGACTTCAGCATAACCAATTCCTAATAGTGATGAGATTTTGAAATATTCCCAAACATCATGTCTTATTTCTTTCTTACAAATTTGATCCTCTTTTCTAATATATATATAATTATTATACATCTATTATAGAACCATAATTATGTATATAATACCATATATGACTTACTTATAATCGTTTATCACCCATTTATTATCAATTGTTTGTTAAATTAATTATTCTAGGGAATAACTTATTTTTTTTCTTGTATGTAACAGTTTTAAAAAATTATACGTGATTTGAAAAAAATTTCACCATCTCAAAAAATTAATTAAATATATTAAAATCATATATATTATTTATATATTTATTAATCGTAACACATTTAAAGTGAGTTATAGAACAATGGGGTGCACTGTTCATAGAGACAGTAGGACATATTTATGCATTAACGATGTTTCCAATTTTTAACTGATTGAATGAAGTAATGTTAGAAAAATATTCACCTTTAAAATTAAATATTATATCATATAATTCATATATACTTTTCAAATCAATCATGATTACCTTCCATTTATGATATAAATGAAAAACAATCACATCTCTTTGTAGAGTTGGTACTTCACATGTATGAATGAGTGAAATTATCATATGTCAATATTTTAATAGTTTTTAAGTTATGTTTGATATATTAACTCTATGATTATAATTATATTATAATCATATATATATATTAATACCACCATAATTATCATCCATAATATATTGTAACGAAAAATGAATTTCAGTCATTGGGAAAGAGGGTGGGTAAAAGTGATTTAGAAATCGTAATTAAATTTTATTATATTTAGGATATTGAATTTATTATTATATGATAAATAATGTGTATTTAAATGAGGTTAATATGAGGTCAAAAATAAATTAAAGGTTTAAGGAAATTACCTCTCCTTCTAAATGACTCATTAAATATCCTCTTAAGTATCCTAGGTTTGGTGGTTTTTTTGGATTAGCACCACATCAAGAATTTTTGATAAAGAAGTTGATAAAAGATTGGTATAGGGTTTTCTTGATCTAAAAATTCAAATGTGGTGTAAATAATGGAGAAAAGAGGATCCATATTATAATTGAGGTGAGGAGAAATTTTGGAATTTCTTAAAATATCAAATTATAATAGTTATTCTCATAAGAAATGTATCTTAATGGATATAAATTTGAAACTATGGTAGTATATGGTACAAATTTTATCATAAAATAAAAATTTCAAATGTTTCTGTAGGATTTTAAACATTATCTCTTCGTTTAACTCTTTAGTTATCATATTTTAATATTAACTATGGAAACAACTTTTTAACTCTTAAACGTATATACATTTACATATAAGGTTAGAAATTGATCATAAATGAACATGGGATGAATATGATGACAATATATTTTCCGCCTTAATGAACTTAAATATTTTAATTATTTTTAAATAATTTAATAAAATATTATTTTTACAAATTATGATTATTGTCAATTTTTTCATTATTCATTTAATTTTACTTTAAATACAAAATGATATAGTTGGAATTATAATATATTTAATTGAAAAATAACTAATAGGTCATGTTAATATAAATATATACTGGAACATTATTATTTTATCATATTATATCACTTTTAATATTATTAATATCATTTATTTTATTTATCTATTAATTGAATAAATATTGCATTACCATTACACGAGAATTTAAGGTTATTATATAATCACTAAAAATTATAAATAAGTAATCAACATGAATATAATTTCATTATTCACAAAATTATGATTTCTACTCATTCATAACACTTTTTTTTCTATGTGGATGCATGACAGATATTTTAAACTAAGAGGGTGACATTTTGTAAATTTTTTGATTTAAAAACTATGTTGGTCATATTCCTTAAAAATGTTCCATTAAATAATTCAAAGTCCATCACAAGGTGTAAAAAGTAAAAAAAATTAATAATAATTCATATGAAATATTATGATCTAACCACATAATTTTAACCTTGTTTTACTTGTTTTACTCTTTACCATGATGATAAATTTTACCACGATAACTATTCATATTGACCAAAAATAAAAGGGAACTATATACTAAAAAAGAACTTCTTAATTAATAATATGAAATACATTTCATCAAATTCAAAAACAATAATTCATAAAAATTAAATTTAATATGATTTAAAAAATAAGATGAAACCACTTTTTAGTTTTCTCCTAAAAATTGACTCTGTATATATATAAATGTTTTTATATAGAATTAAATAATAAAATTTATTCCAGTGAATATAATTGGACATAAATAATAAAAAATAACAAAATTTTACTTTTACACCATTTGTAATTTATATGGAATGTTGTAAATATTTAAAACCAAAATAAATTTTTTTAATACAAATTATTAATATTCACTATTCATTAGAAAATCATTATACATAAAAAATATACAAAAAATTAATCATAAGATAATTTTGATATGATATTTTAAAATCTAATTTTATTTTTATGGTATAAATGATACATATGTTATAAATATTAATTATGATACTTTCTTAGAGAATGAAATAAAATCATTTTTTTAAAGAAAACATAATATTTAAATATAAAATAACATTAAAAAAAGTGAATATGTGTTTACTAATAATTAATTAATATTTTTTATTAATTATTTATTTTACATATAATTAAAAATTATGTTAAAATTATTCATATCCAACAATTGAACATCTATGTTATAATAGATTTATTTAAATAATAATATTTTGTGTTTCATATAGGCTTGGTGTTTTATGTCTTATATTCTATAAAACATAGTGTTCTCTAAAAATATGGATTTTCTGTCATTTCGATTATATCATAGAACATATGGGTTATCATCATAGTAGGGAGCTGATATGATCTTTTAGTGCAACAACCATTCTTAAAAAATTACCACATTCTCTGTTAATTAAATTAACAATAATAAACTAATAAAGAATTTATTAATATTCCAAAATATGAATACTGATTGTCATTAAATACCCCAAAGATTTTAATGGTAAAAGACCCCAAAATGATCCAACATTCACTAGGGATATCTAATAAAAACATTTATTCTATAAACTATCACATGATACTCATTCTTTTGTTGAGATAATTTCTTATTCATGGGCCCCACCACATTTCCTTCTTTGGAAACATTTGTTTCTAAACTTATCCCTTTTGAGAAAACCCCCTCAAGAGATGACACTCTAAGAGTATGTATTTTTTCTATTGTTGGGTCATTTTATATTTTTCAGGTTCCAGAACTATATTATTATCACAATATAATGTCATAGGGTCATTCCTATAATGTACTACATCGAGATCCTTTACATTGTATCTTATAAAAATGGATTCCATGGAAATAATAGAATATTCTATATAGTAAAAAACAACATATTATTTGAAAAAAATGTACTTCAGACTCCTCCAACACCCATATCCTTTATATAGAGTGAAAAATATCTATAATATGTCTTTGTATCATTCAGATTTATTTCAAAACATGCACCGGCATAAACCCTGGTGACCAAATCTTAATATCCTACATACAGTAGGAATGTACCCTTAGTTTTTATCAAATACTCAATGATATCCCTAATATAAGACCATTAGTGTTCCCATATATCCACTTGTGTCTAACTACCATGCTTAATAAATAAGAAACATCAAGTCTATTACATGACATGAAATACATATTTTTTATTATTATCAATGAATATGTGATCCTACTAACTCTCTATTTCTCGATTTTTTTTAGGACACATTTATTTTTGAAAAATGTATTCCATATGAAACTATAACCAATCCATTTTTTGATTTTTCAATAATTAATATCATTAGGATCTTGTCAATATATGTACCTTGACATATTCCATGAGGCCTCTTGAATCTATCTTAGATGATCATGATCCTTATAATGTAGGCTGCGTTGACTAATCCCTTCATTGATAAACACTTGTTTATACATTCCCGAACTGATTATAATATTGGATTTTCATTTTCCATAAGTAATATGCCAGAATCATATACTACTAGGATAATGAACACATATTGACTAAATCACTTGTATACACACAATTAATAATCAATTTAATTAAACCAGATTCATTCATAGAATCATCAAATTGAATGTTAGATTACCTCGATGATTTAATCAGTCAATAATTGGAAATAAAAATCAATCGTACTCTATTAGAATAACCAAGAGTCAAAAAAATAATTCGGTTTGTATCATATAGATATCTTCCTTACAATTCTCATGAAGAATATATATTATGACATCTATCATCAAAATTTCATGTTCCTAGTATGATGCTAATGAAATAATAATTTTGATGTATCTAAACATGGAAACTAGAAAAAGTGTATCATCATATTCAATTTGTTAATGTATTTTAAAACCATTAATATCTATCTATTAATTATAGGTTCTTATTTTACACTCCATATCTAGTTTTATCTTTAACTCTCATTTTAATCCAATAATATTTATATCAATTGGAGGATCTACCAAGACCCAAACATCATTTTGATAAATGGAATTTATTTCATAATTCATGGATTCTCAGCATATAAAGAATCATATCATCTCTATATTTTACACTTTATAGAATGGAGATTAATTATTTTCATTCTATAACAATTCATCAACTTTGTTGATTTGAAAACCATACATATATTTTCCTCATACATCTATGATTCTCAAATACAAATACTCATGGTTTTGGAAATAATTCTTAAATGGGGTCCTATGGAATCAATTAATTTACCAACCCTTGTGTATGATGAGCATAAAATACATCAAATATAATCTTTCTCCTTCTATACACCTTGAGGATGTGTTATCTCTTATGAAATATATCTTTTCTGGTGATAATCACTTTCTTATTTGATGTGTAATAATTGTAGTATCAATTTATTTCATTAAGATTCCCTATAAAGATAAAATAAGGACTCATCCTTAAAACATTACATAATCATGAATTAAATGAATAATTAACATTGAGGATCTTTTTAGGTTTAGAGTTTTAGATAATTTTTCTATAAATATTACATTAATTCTAAAAAATTACATAGTAGACACATATTCCCAGTTTTAATTTTTTTCATAAAATAAAAACTATTTGAAAAACGTACCATGTATATTTCACTATTTTAGACATCATGACATTTCCTTGATCCCATACTTGACCCTATTCATCTTTAAGTCCTGTGAAAAACATTTCCAAACCTGGGATAAGCATAAAATGCTGAGTAAGGGGTATAAAATAATAAAAAAAACATTAGTTATCAATTCATACAAATCAATGAAATCATGCATTTCAATATTTATCATAACACATAAAATAATTAAATTTAGGAATATCCAATAAAAAAACATAAATCATAAATGTATCTTGTGGCATCCATATCATACTTACATTGAAGCTATCATAAAAACATAGGGAGTTACATTGGAATACCCATCAAAAAATATTCCATAAATATCATAGGAGAAACATTAAGATTTTCTTTCGTCACATTACCAAATTTATTGAATATCTATGTCGGTCTCATCCACCCTTAGTTTATCACTGAACCACCCATATACATAAATAATGCCCACAAACCATAACATAGTCATAACACATAACACATGTAAAAAATGAAAGATAAAATTTCCACATTTCAATAAAAATATATGATTTAAAATATATTTACATAAAAAATAAATTATAAAAACCATTTTCAATAACAGAATTCTTAGTATAGTATTAAATATTTATTTTCCTTTTAAAAAAATTAATACTTGTTAAGGATGCCAAAGATCAAATAATACTCATGGTTGAGGAAAATGATGTTTTCACCACTTGCGTTAAAAAAACATTAATTTGTTTCATTTAGTAAGAATCCTCATCGATAAATATTCCCTTTTAATGAAATGGAATGTCAAGGGGGGTTATACTTCGTATAATATAATGTCATGTAGAAATCACAAGATGCCTCAATGAATGGAGATTGAGATGATGTCCCATATCTCATGTCAGACTTGACCTGTTCGTTCCTTAATATCTAGAATAATAAACAAATGTTAATTTATAATTACTTAAGAACCATTTTCCAGTTTATTATTCCTTTTTATCACTTATTACCATGTTTGAAACATTATGTAATCATATATGTTAATAATGGTCATTTTGTCGATATTTGATACTTGAGTGAAAAATAAACTTCTTATAATTACAAGTTGTCCATGTGGTTAAAATTACAGTATCTCCATTATAATATTCATGATTTAGTAATAATATAAAGCATATATATCAAGTATATATATGTATTTATAATAGTACATAACATTTGGAGATAATAAATTTCATGCACCGTTAATGGAGACTGAAAGTCATACGTATGCATGAACATTACATAGATTTAAATTTAGTATTTTAATGAAATGAAAACCTAAAGAAAAAAAGATATATTATAATTCCAGTATAATTTCATATATAATTTAATTAACAATATCCTTTATATGTTCTACATAAGGAATGAATGAGTCATATCACTTTGAAGTGGGTATAGTCTGAACTTCCTCAAATGAAATTATCGTGTTTACCCATTATGGAATCCATAAAGGTATGATATAAATGGAAAATAAAAACACATAAATAAAACATACGCATAATATATATATACATAATATAAATATAGTTCCATAATAACGGCCTCCATAAGAGGTGGTGGGAGAAGTTTGAACAATCATCATTTCTTGAGGTAGTAGTTTGTCATCCATAGAAACATTATGTTTTTACATATTATATGGAGGTGTGTATAAGTGTAGTTCGAATACTTCTCATAAAAAATATATATTATATTTAGTATACTATTTTTGATATAAAATAGTGTAATAAAAATTGTATAGAGGGTTGGAAATGTAAAATAAACAAAGAACTTAATAGAATACATTACCTTTAAATCGGGTAAATCCCTTTGGATTGATCCAAAAGGATTTCATGAAGTGCCTTCTGCATAAGGTATGACTTATAGGTATAGTATAGAAATCATGAGACCATATTATGGAAGATTTTCGATGAACCAAGGGGTTTGAGAGGTGTGATTAATGGGTTATAGGTGATGGCTTTTTATAAAGGGGAGGAGGGGCTCCTTAGGAATATTGGAAAATAATATTTTATAGTATAATTATATTTGGTTTCCAAATAACCAAAACATATTAAATATAAAGATAATATGATTAGTGTTCGAAATAAATTATCTAATAGGAATTTGACAGGTTTTGGCAATTGTATTAATTTTTATAATCTTATTTATTTAAATCATTAATTAATGAGGAAAACACTGCATCATTATTGTGTCATAAATAATTTTATTTATTTAATGCCTAAAATTTCAAAAAAATACTATGATGTAAGAAATATTTTAATCTTTTAAATGAATATTTATAGTTTAAGAGATAACTTATATAACCCCATGTAAAAATTTATTTACTAAATGATATATGTTTAGGTCATTTTTGTCATTACATTAAATTAATTAATATAAAGTTTCATTATCACTCCCAAGTGGATCCATGGGGACCTAAAATCATCACAAGGATTCCCATGGCTGGAGATGTATGAACTAATAGGATTTTTTCACATGTTAGGGTAATTTTATATTACTATTTTATTTATATTTTACCCTTATTTACCATATTTACCTTTTAACCATGGTAAATAAAATATTTACTAATGTAAATATTTAAAATGATTAAAAATAACCATTTCTTATTTTCAAAATTTGGTCCTCTTGATTCTAAATATTGAGTCCATTTTTTTCAAATTCAAAACACCTTAGTGGAGGAAATTAATATTATATTAATTCTCGTTGTTAAAACAAAAACCATGTTTTTATGAAATAATAAATATAAAAATATTGACACTTGTTCATATACAATTTCAATGTGAAATTATTTACGATGACCATAATTAGATTAAATGGTAAGAATATTTTATAATTAAACATTAAAACAAATTAAAAAGATAATCTATCCATATAAATAACATTGACATAATATAAGTTTTTATTTAAAATGACATATTTTTCATTATTAACTGAAAATTGAATTTTATCTGATGAATACCAAAAATTTACCCAACATAATTTTTTGTGTCCCAATTCTAAAGAATAATTTTATTTTATCTAATAAAACATTTAATAGTGACCAAAAATATATTTAATGATGTTTCTCCATTAAAATTCTGTAAATTGACCTTTTAATAAATATTAGAGTATTTATGCCTAAAATAAGATTAATTCACATTTTAAGCTTCTTAATATTACTGGATAAATTTAAGAACATTTAAAAAAGATGTATAATAATATTTTAGTTAGTTCTATTCATCCCTTACAATATAAAGGCTAGGCATTAACTACTATTTAATATATTATTATATTATTATTTTTTAGTATGATTTAGCCTTTTGTGTAATATTAGAATTCAAAGAAACCTGTTGTTTCATTTCAGGAATGCCATCGATCATCGAATACCCTTTAAAATAACGTTAAAATTTATTTCAAAATATTAATTAATATTTAAATGTATTATTCTTTATTGACTTGATATTTAACATTTTTCCCCCTTTGGGAAATTTTGTCCTCACAATTTTATTTCACTTATCAAATAAGTGGGGGTATTTATCCCCCATAACATTTCCATATTACCACATTTCCTATAAAACCAAATGGATTTTCAACAAACCCATTATCTAATGAATTACCTTATACTACAAAACTTTCTCTCTATAGTCAAAAATATGGACTGGTTGTTACTCATAAGTGAAAATCTATTCCAACTGAACTACCTTTTGTCTCAAAACATGAGATGGATCCGACATATACTTTCTCATCATTAAAATATTAAAAACATTTTTTTGTTCCTATGATAATCATGGAGGTTAATCCTCTATGTAAGAAATTGATCCAACTTTATCCAGAATTTCATATGGTCCAATGAACCTCAAACTCAATATTCTCTTCTTCCCAAAACGCATCACACATCTCCATGGAATAACATTGAGAAATACATGATCACCTACCACAAAAAAAGAATCCTTCCTCCAGTTATCTGCATAACTTTTCTATCATCTATGAGCTATACTCATGTTCTTCTAAATCAACTTAACATTTTCTACCATATCTTCTACCAATTCTTGTCCCATCAACTTCCTTTCACCTACATCATACAAAAAATATATAGTTTAACACTGCTTCCCATATAATGCCTCAAGTAGATCCATCTATATACAGGAATGAAAATTTTTATTATAAAAAAATTCAACCAACTAGAGATGTTTCTCCCAACATCCTGGGTAATTCATCGAGCACGCACATAACATATAATCCAAGGTCTTAATTGTTCGTTTTGATGACCCATCTGATTGAGGATGAAAAGATGTACTAAAATTTAATTCAGTACCCAACGAATTCTGATGGAATTTCTAAAGGATATAAGTAAAATTTTGATCATGATCAGAAACAATAGAGAGGGAACCTCCATGAAACCTGAAAATATCTTTAACATACAACTGATAAGGTTGATCTAGAGAAAGTGTATCATGAATATAATGGAAATTCTCACTTTTATTCAATCGATCAACAATAACCTAGATTGGATTATTACCTCGAGATGTCTTTGGTAATCCGACAATGAAGTCCATGGATATATTTTCCCATTTCCACTTTGGCACGGTAAGGCTGAAGAATCCCATTCGGTAATTGTCTCTCTTCATTAACCTGTTGACACATAAAACACTTGACAATAATGACATCAATATCTATTTCCTTTCTATCCCACCAGTAATAATCCCAATGATATCATTACATCATATTACTTCTAGGATGAACTAATATCTATGAACTAGGAGATTCACATAATAATTATTTCTTTAATTGTGAATAACATTGAACACATAATCTCTTTCCATATAACAAAATAAAATCATTATCAATGTTAAAATCATGCAACATACCCTTCTTAACTAGCTCTACCATTTTCAACAACTCACTTCCTTCCTTCTTCACTTGATTAATTCTCTCTGACATGGATGATTTCAGTGACATCTAAAACAAAAAAAGAATAATTTTCTACACCAACAACTTCTATGCCAATGTTAATCAAGTAAACAAACATCTAATCTCTTTCCAAACATAACAAGTTTAATGTGTCATTAACTATTTGAATCAAATCATCTACCACTATATTTTCCTTTCCTAGATGATAATAGATCACGTAATCATAATCTTTTATTAATTCCAACCATATTCTCTGTATCTTGTTTAATTACTTCTATGGGAATATATATACTTAAAATGTTTTTGGTCAGTATATATTTCACATTTTACTCCATACAAATGATGCCTCTAAATTTTTAAATAAAAAACTATAGCGGCTAATTCCAAATCATGTGTAGTGTAATTTAACTCTTGATGATTCGATTGACGATAAGCATAAGTATTTACCTAGTAATTCTTCATAAGAACACAACCATGTCTATTCAATGAAGCATCACTGTAGATTACAATCTCACCATTTCTGGAAGGTATTGCCAAAACTAGAGCATTCACCAATCTTCTTTTTAATTCCTAAAACAATCATCACAATATTTTTTCCAGATAAACATTAAACCTTTTTGAGTTAACATAGTCCTTGAACTAGATAACTGTGAAATCATTTCAAAAAACCTCCAGTTGTAACCTGCTAAACCATGAAGAATATGGATCATGGTTATATATGTTGGTCTTGTCCATTCTTCAACAACTTCTGTTTTATAATGGTCAACAGTTATGATATTTTTTATATAATGTGACCAATGAATGAGATTATTTGTAACCATAACACACACATTCTGATTTTTTCCAATAGCTTCTTTTCTTTTATGGTTTGCAAGACAAACCTTAAATGACAGTAATGCTCCTCTATAATTTTATAATAAAAAAATATCTAAAATGAACATAACCATAAACTTATCCAAAAAACATAAAGAAATTTATATTCATAAGATTCATGAATATATATAGGGAATAGGTTAACCCAAAAGGAATAACAAAGAATTCATAAAGGTCATATCTAGTATGAAATGCAGTCTTCAGAATGTTTTATTCCTTTACTTTGAACTGATGGTACCCCGAACTTGTCACGACCCGCCTTCACCAAAAGGAGGAGAAGGGTCAGTAGGTTGCCAAGATCTTCCTTCTTTATGTTGAAGGAGAGATAATGACCCCCGAAACCTACCTTCTATAGGTCCCAATGTGGAGACTAGCACCAAGGGTATGAAAATTACACAAAAATGGAAGGCATTGCGCTTTTTGTTTTATAGGATATTGAGATAAGATGATAAAACCCAACAATACCAAAACTAAAAGAAAATAAAATCCAAAAGAAAACCATTCCCACATGCATGTTCCAAATGTAAAAGCAACAAAGTACAAAAGTGACCACAAGGGTAAGTACCAATGAAAGAAAAATAGCAACTGCGACTACCCCAAGGTTCGAGCTAGTATGGTCATGCGTGATCCCCGAAGTCAACCTGGAAACCTGAAAGTAGTTTATAAACGTAGGGTGAGCATACAAGTACACTTAGTATGGAAACCAAATACTCTCGTGCACATGTGGGGGAACGTTCTAATGCCCCGTGAGAAGCAGAAAACCATCACTATGAAAGAGTTCATCCATCCCACTCACCGTCCACACAGACCAAATAATGAAAGTCAAGTAATATATATAATAATAGCACATCTATGTTTGGGTACCCTGCGCCACTTTCCCACTAGTTATTGAAGACATATTACACATCGGACTAATCCCGCCATTCTCACCGCAGTCCCACTGCCACACCCACCACACACACCTGGGCCACAACCGCACGTA
Organism: Viscum album; assembly: GCA_963277665.1. NCBI lineage: Eukaryota > Viridiplantae > Streptophyta > Magnoliopsida > Santalales > Viscaceae > Viscum > Viscum album. The sequence goes on along the minus strand of OY728142.1, from coordinate 1,219,747,033 downwards.
GTCTCATTGCTGAATCCCACCCGCAAACACCTGGGCCACAACTCGCACACGTAACCATGCCTGTAAAAACCTAGTCTTGAACAACCACTGCCACACCCAAAGACACCTGTGCTAGAAGATCCACTGCCAGGCCCGAAGACACCTGGGCCTCATCCTGAAGACACTTGGGAAACCACCTGCCGCCACACCTGGTCCAACCACCACACTACCATGCCCGAAGATTGTTGGGCTAATAATGGAACTCAGGCAATCATAGCCTTCTCGAAGATAATTGGGCTATTTGGGAATGGTAGCAGAAAAGAAGCTAATAACCAGCCACTAATAATAGTGTCGGGAAAACACCCACCCCCATGAAATGGGGGTTTTCGGCACTAAGTGCTCAACTTGGGTGGGGCACGAATAAGAAACACAAAACTACAAGTATATATACATAGTTAACAGTCACTCACCCAATGTTAGGTTTTTCTTCAGCCAGCCTAAATGACACAAACAACACTCATGTCCGAGTCACGACTCTCGCCAACAAAACCCATTTGTCCCATTCGTTTTCATGTTCAGTAATAATGTTGAAATAAGTTTATGCACTACTGGGAAACTAATATCATAAGCACAAACCAAGGAAATGATCCAGCCAAAATTCAATTTAGGTATTAACACTAGGTTATATTGTAAAGTTACAACAACAATGGATAAGTGAGATCCCTCGAAGTACTAGAACCAAAGAAAATCCTGAGACACTGCCCCGTGTCCCACCTCCCAAGAAGGATTCTCATCAACAGAGGATCCCATCCCAATTCATGATGTAAACAAGGTAACCACCTGGTCTTATGACACAAAACCACTGAATCCATAACAACAGGGGATCCCATCCTTAATTTCACAACCAACGAGAGTATAAAAAAAGGGGATCCCATCCCCTCCAACACCTCCAGCATTCTTCCCATAAAAGAAAACAACCAAACCACTACCACCAACAGAAGCCAGGGACATGCCGGTATTTTCAGATTTAAAAGATTTTACACACTCCATGATTTCAATTTCCGTGTGCTTTAACCAGGGTTATCACAAAAGGATTGATCATAGTGCCTCAATTTATTTAGTCGGATATACGTGATTAACCAATTTCCTTTTTAGCAGTAGGGGTTCACAACCACAAACAATCCATTTAAAACATCACCAGGGGTTCATTAGTGCACAGAGAATGACCACTAACAGCCATGATTTTCAATAGGCGTAAGCCCACACAATTCAGAAGGAAGATCATAAAATAAAACAGCATCAACGACCACAGTCACCCACATCTTTATTTATAGAATCCTTTCATTATCTTTATTTAGGTCTGGTTTGTCCAATTCTAAAGAATCAAAAGCACACCCACCCCACATGATATACAAAAGGGAGAGACGAAGGAGAAATTCCCTACTTGTTGATCAACGATTGACGCTAAGGCCAGGCGCGGAACTTCATAGATAGCGATGCGGAACGCCGGAATGAAAATCAGATCATCTGGATGAAGGGTACTCCTCGCCGAGGGTGATCGAGAAAAGAAGAAACCCATGACGAACCCTTTAGTTATAAGGTCCACAAACGGTTGAGATAAGAACGCGAAACCACGTAAGAAGCGGGGTCGTGGGTTGACCACGCGGCCCCACACGTTATTAATGAGTCTGGTGGTTAAAACCGACACATACAGTAGGTTAATTCATCAAATATTTAATTAAAACATTTATGGGAATTACCGGTACTTAAAACGAGTTTAACGGGGTCAAAATAGGGTTTAAACCCCCATTTGTGCAAGAAGGAGCGCTACTAGAAAGAACCCACGAGGTAGGCCAGAGCCACCAGTAGGTGATAGATACTAGTGGGTGACAGCTACCAGTATCCGAGCTACGGGTAGGTTGCAGCCACTAGTTGTCCGAGCTACCGGTAGACTGAGCTACCAGTAGACAGAACTACCTGTAGGCTGCGGCTACCGGTAGACCGAGATATTGGTAGGCCTACTACCGGTAGGCTAAGGCTACCGGTAGGCATACCGTTGGACAAACTTCACCGAGATTTCCCAGACCCGAAAACCCAACACGATATTTTCACAAATTAATAGACCCCAAAAACTCAGGCCATTACACCAGATACCTCTTAAACAATTCATGCCCTAGATAATCAAAACACCCCAGATGGGAAGAGAGGGTCCAAACAACCACCTTGAAAGATACCTATTAGGAGACAACCTCATTGTTAACTAAGAACACTTTCCAATCAAGAACCAAGCGACATAACATGTGAAACTGCCCAGCCAAGTGGGTTGGGGAGTCTCCTTCCCCATATCAAGATATTATCTGCTTTGGGCAGCACTAACTCGCCCTCATGGGTTTAATCGCATCCACCTTAATGTGCCATGATTAGGGGTTGGGTTCTCTCCTCCCCATAGCCAGGGCTTTTCACACACATTCAGAGGAAAGAAAACGAGTACATTTTCGTAGCAAAAAATACAAAAACGTTCTACCACAATAGGTATAACAAAAGTTACAAAACATAAAAAAACTATGGGTACTGGGCACGTATCTGTGATTAAATCTCCCATGTAATCTCTTCATGCCTACCATGTCTCCATAACACACGATCCAAGTGAATGGTTCACCCACGAAGCACCTTCTCTTTGAAATCCTCGATCATCACCGGTCTCTCCACAAATGTCATGTTGTCATCAATGTCCAGCTCTCCCCAGCCGAGGTTGTGTGAATCATCGTCCAGATATCGATGGAGCTGGGACACATGGAATACATCATGAATTATTAGTAGCGGTGGTGGTAACGATAGCTGATATGCCACTTTGCCGACCCGCCACAACACTTAGCAGGGCCCGATGAACCTGGGAGAAAGTTTACTCCCCTTACCGATCCTCGGTTGTCCACGCCGAGGGGAGAACTTCAAGAAACATGGTCTCCAACCTCAAACTCCAAGGGCCTCCTCCTAGTATCAGCATACAGCTTCTGTCGGTCCTAGGCTTCCTTCATCCTTTCCCGTATGAGCTGAACCTTCTCTCTCGTGCTCTGCAGCACCTTCAGGCCAAGCATGACTGCCTCTCCGACTTCGGTCCAACACACAGGTGAGCGACATAGCCTCCCGTACAAGTCTTCAAATGGGTACATCCCAATTGTAGAGTGATAGATGTTATTTTAGGAAAACTCTACCAGAGGCAGGTATCACACCCATGATCCTCCTGAGTCCAGAACACATGCCCGCATCATATCCTCCAAGTTCTGGATGGTGCGCTCTATCTATCCATCCGTCTGGGGATGGAAAGAAGTTCTAAGATGCAACTGGGTGCCAAAGGCATGCTGCAATCCTCTCCAGACATGCAAGGTAAATCATGCATCCCTATCTGGGACTATAGACCTCAGAACTCCATGAAATCTCACCACTAAATCCACGTATTTTCATGCCAAGGCTTCCACTGCACTCGACTCCTTGATCACCAGAAAGTGAGCCGATCTCATCAATCGGTCCACAAACACACAGATGGCATCATATCCCCTTTGGACCTTGGGTAGTTCCGTGAATAAATCCATAGATAAGTCATCACACTTCCACTCGAGGACATATAGAGACTGCATTAGGCCGCCTGGAGCTCGGTGTTCAGCCTTCACTTGCTGAAACACTAATCACTTGGCCATAAAAACTATGCCTCTTCTCACTTATCTTCGGGCCACCAAGACTCTCCCTTATTTCCCTGGTACATCTTGGACACTCTAGGGTGTACTTCTAGGGTTGAGCTATGGAACTCACTTAGAACGTTGCCGCACATTACTTCTGTAACAAACAGCCTTCCCTGGAAAAGCGTCTGGTTCTGACCATCCTCTGTCCATCCTTCCGGATCATTGCCCTGGTCAACTTGGTCATGCATCACTTCGCACTCTGGGTCTCCCCACTGAGACTCCTCCACTTGCTGCAACAGAGATGACTGCACTGCCATCTGATATAGGCAAGCTCTACCACCATCCTTCATCGTATCCATGTGTAATGTAGCCAACTCCTCCATCGCCTTCAAGGCATCCACCAACTCTTGGACCACATCCTTCTGCGTCCTCCTACTCAAGGAATCAACCACTACATTTCCCTTTCCCTCAGTATAAGAGATCTCGAACTCGAAATCCTGGAGGAACTCCACCCATCTCCACCGTCGCAAGTTTTGGTTATGCTGGGAGAAGATATACCTCAAGATTTTGTGATCTGTGAAGACCAAAAAGCATTCTCCGACGAGGTAGTGCCGCCACAACATTAGTGCAAAAACGACTGCTGCAAGATCCAGGTCATGGGTGGCATAATTACGCTCATGAGGGCGTATCTTCCTGGACCAATAAGAGATCACCCCTTGTCGCTGCATCAACACACATCCCAGGCCTTGCCCTGAAGAATCACAGAACACCTCATACGCCACCCCATTTTCTAGTAATCTCAGTACTATGGAAGTAACCAACTTCTCTTTCATATAGTTGAAGGATGACTCGCACAGCTCACTCCACATGAAAACCTAGTCCTTCTCAGTCAGGGCCGTCAAAGGGGCTGCTACTCGAGAGAATTTGGGTACGAACCTCCGATAGTAACCTTCCAGTCGGAGGAATCGACAGACCTCTTCTACATTTTTGGGTGATTCCCAAGAAACAACCGCCTCAACCATTGATGGTTCCACTGCTACCCCCTAATCGGTCACCACGTTCCTGAGGAAGTTCACTTCTCGTGTCCATAATTTTCATTTTGATAACTTACCATCGAGCTGGTGCTGTCAGAGGACCTCCAAAACCATACTCATGTGCTCTGCGTGGTCCTCCTCTGATCTTGAATAGTCCAAGATGTCGTCGATGAACACAACCATGAACCGATCTAGGTACTCCCGGAAGATGGAGTTCATAAGCACCGTGAACACAACCGGGGCGTTCGTAACATCGAAGGGCATGACTACAAACTCGAAGTGTCCGTATCTACACTTGAACGACGTCTTCGGGATGTCACCCTTCTACAATCTCAGCTGGTGGTACCCAGACCACAGTTCAATCTTCGCGAACCATGCTGCCCCTTTCAGCTGGTCGAAAAGATCGTCTATCCTCGAAAGAGGGTAGAAATTCTTGATCATCACTTGATTCAGCCTCCTGTAGTCTATGCACAACCTGATACCACCATCTTCCTTCTTTGTGAACAAGACTGGGGCACCCCATGGTGACACACTTGGCCAAACATAACCCCTCTTCATCAGATCGTCAATCTGAATCCGCAACTCCCGTAGCTCTGAAGGTTCCATCCAGTAAGGAGCCATCGAAATCAGACGTGCTTCGGGCTACAGGTCTATCTCGAACTCAATATCACGTTGAAGGGGTAGATTCATCACCTCCTTAGGGAAGACGTCCATAAACTCACAGACGATCACTGGAACCTCACCCATTTCAGCATCTACTGACTCCACTGACAGCTCAGCTAACAAGGAGAGGAGGGGTTCCTCTCGCCTGCTGCCCTTCTTACTACTCCTCTCACCTGTGATGGTAACACGCTGTCCACCCAAGTCCGAGAACACAACCCTTACTCGGAAACAATCAATGAAGGCACACACAGAGAATAGCCAGTCGATGCCTAGGATGACATCGTATGGATGTATCTTTAGCAAAAGAAGATCCCTAACCAACAGATGTGGCCCTATAATCAGTCTACATCCCCAAAAAACAAACAACAAGTCGGTTTGACATCCAACTGGTGTGATCAACACCAGTGTCACTGGAAGTCTCTTGGAATCTATACCCATGGAACATGCTATAATGGGTGAAACAAATGAGTGTGAAGCTCTGGTATCGAACAAGGCATAAGCAAGGGTACTAAACAAACTGATTGTGCCTCGAACAACCTCCGACCCTGCTAGAACTGCTTCCTCTGCGGCATGTAACTGTCCATACCCAGCTCCTATGCCCATCGGCTATCGGACACCTCCCCAACCATGCCCTGGTCAAGGTCTTTGAGGAGCACCCTGAGGTCGGCCTCCTCCTCCTACGTATGTCCTCGGAGGAGCGAGAGCTCGTTGTCCCTGCTGTTGTTGCTGCTGCTGCTGGAAAGGCCTGGCTGGAAGCTGTTGCTGGGGTGGGTGATGGGGTTGTCCGCCACGTTCATACTGTACCCGGATTAGGCACAGACTCCAGAAATGTCAATGGCTCCAACAGACAAAGCATCGCGGTCCCGGGCATGAAGAAAAAGGTCGAGGACCAGGGGATTGAAACTTAAACTGCTGCAGCCTGCTCCTTACTGGTCAGAACCTGGAGGGTCCTGACGCTGGAGGCCTGGTGCGGATGACCATCCCCTTTGTTGGTCCTAGCTGGATCCCCTCTCAGGACACTCCTCCTAGAGTGTGCATCCACTCCACCACTTCGGCCTTCTTCTGGACCTCCAAGTACGTCGACATGGTAAAGGGGGTAACAGCATACTGGAGGGACGGTCGGAGAACCTCCTCTAAACGTCTTTCCTGAGACTCCTCGTCGGGAAAGAGGTCTAGAGCAAAACGTAGGAGGTCCTTGAACATGATTCCTATCTCTCTCACTGACATACTCCCATGTGGGAGGGAGAGTAGCTCCTGTCTTTTTTCCACCTTCATCGTCGAGGAGAGGAATTCTGCCTGGAACTTCCTCTCGAAATCAGCCCATGCCACCTCAGCCTCTCTCCTCTCCCCCGGGTAAAGCGTCCACCATTGAAGCGCCACTCCCCACATCTGGATGGCAGCCAAAAGAACCCAGAACTCAGTCCGGGCCCGAATCAGGCCGAAAGCTATCACTAGCTCCTCTATCAAGCCTTCCATCTTCCTGTCAGAGCTGTTTCCCTCATACTTCTCAAGGGTCTGTCGCTGGAAGGCCGGAAGTGTCTACTGCCACTGGTCATCATCCTCCTCTCAATCTGCTCTTTTCCTATCGGTCAATGTAGTATCTAGGGCCTCGATCGCCTGTACCACAAGTGGCCACCTTCCAGGTGCCATAGCTTCAAGGTAAACATGGAATGCCTAAGGCCATGTAGGGAATAATATTGTTCATAAATCTTCTTAAAATTTTCATTTATTCGTAATTCCCAAGACATCCCAGAGGCACGAGAACACAAGTGATTATGATTCATGTAGCTTTCCTAGGGTCTCTACCCTACAATCAGTGTGGCCTCACTTGGTTGTTTGGTAGGTCCAAAGTACTTGCATCGGATCACGGGGGGCCCTAAGTCTAGAATCCATCCTATCTCTCAACCTAGCCTCTGATACAATTCTGTCACGACCCGCCTTCACCAAAAAGAGGAAAGGGTCAGCATGTTTCCAAGCTCTTCCTTCTTTATGTTGAAAGAGAGATAATGACCCCCAAAATCCGCCTTCTATAAGTCTCAGAGTGGCGACTAGCACCAAGGGTATTGAAATTACACACAAATGGAAGGAATTACCCTTTTTGTTTGATAGGATCGGGAGATAAAATGTTAAAACCCAACAATACCAAAACTAAAAGAAAATAAAAGACAAAATCAAACCATTCCCAAATGCATGTTCCAAAAGTAAAAGCCAAAAAGTACAAAAGTGACCACAAGGGTAAGTACCAAAGAAATAAAAACAGCAACTGCGACTGCCCCAATGTCCGAGCTAGTAGGGTCATGCATGATCCCTGAAGTCCTCCTGTAAAACTAAAAGTAGTTTATAAATGTTGGGTGAGCATACAAGTACACTCAGTAGATAAACCAAAGACTCTCATGCACATGTGGGGGAACATGCTAATGTCGCGTGAGAAGAAAAAAACCATCACTACGAAGGAGTTTATCCATCCCACTCACCGACCACACTCACCAAATAACGCAAGTCAAGTAATATATATAATAAGATCACATCGATGTTTGGGTACCCCGCACCACTATCCCACTGGTTATTGAAGGCATCCTATGCATCAGACCAATCCCTCCATTCTCACCGCAGTCCCACTACCAGAACTACCCGCACACACCTGGGCCACAACCGCACGAAGTCCCACTGTCGAATCCCACCCGCAAACACCTGGCCCACAACTATCACACATAACCACACCTGCAAACACCTAGGTCAGAACAACAACCGCCACACCCGAAGACACCTGGGCTAGAAGATCCACTACCATGCCCGAAGACACCTGGGCGTCATCCCGAAGACTGTTGGGAAACTACCTGCCACACACTCCTGGGCCAACCACCACACTACCCTACCCGAATATTCTTGGGCTAATAATGGACCTCAAGCTATCACAGCCTGCCCTAAGATGCTCGGGATATCCGGGAAAGGGAGTTGAAAAGGACCTAATAACATACCTCTAATAATAGTGTTAGGAAAAACACCCTCCACCATGAAATGGGGGTGTTCATCACTAGGTTCTCAACCTGGGTGGGGCACAAATATGAAAAACAAAACTACAAGTATATATACATTGGTAAAAATAACTCACCCAAAGTTATGTTTTTCTTCAGCCAGCCTAAAGGACACAAACAACACTCAAGTCCGAGTCACGACTCTCGCCAACAAATCCCATTTGTATCTTTTATTTTCATATTCAGTAATAATGTTTAAATATGTTTATGCACTACAAGGAAAATAATATCATAAGCACAAACTAAGGAAAAAATTCATCCAAAAGTCAATTTAAGTATTCCCACCCAGTTCTCTTGTAAAGTCACAACAACAAGGGATAAGAGAGGTCACTCGAAGTATTATAACCAAAGACAACCCCGAGACACTGCCTCGTGTCCCCCCTCCCAAGAAGTTTTCTCATTAATAGAGGATCCCAGACCAATTTGTGATGTAAACAAGGTAACCACCCGGTCATAAGACTCACAACCACTGAATCCATAACAACAGGGGATCCCATCCTCAATTTCACAACCACCGAGAGTATAAAAATAGGGAATCCCATCCCCTCCCACATCTCCAAAAATTGGCCCGTAAAAGAAAACAACCAAACCACTACCACCAACACAAGGCATGGACATGCTGGTATTTTCAGATTTAAAAGATTTTACACACTCCATGATTTCAATTTCCATGTGCTTTAACTGGGGTTATCATAGAAGGATTGATCCTGTATCCTCAATTTATTTTGCCGGATATACGTGATTAACCAATTTCCTTTTTAGAAATAGGGTTTCACAACCACAAACAACCCATTTAAAACATCACCAGGGTTAATTAGTGCACAGAGAAAGACCACCAATAGCCATGTTTTTCAGTAGGCGTAAGCCATCACAATTTAAAAGTAAGATCATAATATAAAATAGCATCAACGATCACAGTCCCTCTTTCTTTCATTATGGAATCCGCTCATTATCTTTATTTAGGTTTGGTTTATCCAATTCTACAAAATCAAAATCCCACCCACCCAACATGATACACAAAAGGGAGAGACGAAGGAGAAATTCCGTACTTGTTGATCAATGATCAACACTAAGGCCGGTCGCGGAACATCACAGATAGCGATGCGGCTTGCCTGAACAAAAATCGGCTGGTCTGGATGAAGGTTACTCCTCACAGAGGGTGATCGAGAAAAGAAGAAACCCACATTGAACCCTTTAGTTATAAGGTCCGCAGAAGGTTGAGATAAGAACGTGAAACCACATAAGGAGCGGGGTCGTGGGTTGACCATGTGGCCCCACACATTATTAAAAGGTCTGGTGGTTTAAACTGACACATACAAAAGGTTATTGCATCAAATATTTAATTAAAACATTAATGGGGTTCACCGGGCTTTAAAACAAGTTTAACGGGGTCAAAATAGGGTTTAAAATCCCATTTTCGCAAGAAGGAGCACTACTGGAAAGAACCCGCGGGGTAGGCTAGAGCCACTGGTAGCCGAGCTACCGGTAGGCTGCAGCTACTTGTAGACCGAGATGTCGGTAGATAGAGCTATTGGTAGCTGCAGCTACCGGTAGACTGAGCTACTGGTAGACAGAGCTACATGTACCTACAGCTACCGGTAGACCGAGCTACGGGTAGACAAAGCTATCTGTAGGCTGCGGCTACCGGTAGACCGAGCTACCGGTAGGCCTGCTACCGGTAGGCTAAGGCTACTGGTAGGCTTACCAATGGCCAAACTTCACAGAGATTTCCCAGACCCAAAAACTCAACACGAGATTTTCACAATGTAATAAACCCCAAAAACCTGGGCCATTACAGAACTGAACTCAATCTTCAAGAAATACTGAGCTCCCATGAGCTGTTCAAATAGATCATCGATAGGAGGAAAATCATACGTGTTCTTAACAGTGATGTTATTTAATGATCTATAATAAATGAAATGTCTCAGTGAACTATCTTTCGTTCAAAGAATAAATACAAGAGCACCCCATGGTTGTGCTCTAGGTCGAATGAATCCTTTATATAATAACTCCTACAACTATTTATTTAACTCTAAATGTTCAATTTTAGTTATTCAAAAGAGGTTTTTTCAAATTGGATTACCATTAGGAACTAATTCAGCAGTAAATTCAACTTCCCAATAAGGTATACTACCAGGAAACTCATCAAGAAAAACATCAAGGTACTCATTTAAAACTGGCACAGAATTTATCTGAATAGTTCCTTTGTATTCAAAAATATGTTCAAGGTAAAATTCATTTACATATTTTAATAGTTTCTCTTCTTACAGATATGTTATTAAAAATAAGAGTTCATTATTGTACAAAAACTGAAAATCTTTCTGAAAAGAAACCTCCTTAGCTCTACAGTCAATAATAGCATGATACAAATAAATCTAATACATACACAAAATATCATTAAACTCTACTGGAGGACAATCTATAAGGTTTTCAGGTATATTCAATTTGCACACAAGGACATGAAGGTTCTTATTATTTCTTTTTCTCTCAAAATTTCTCATGACGTTTTTACCATAAGTTGAGGATTCATATATTGAGATGGAATTCCCAATTTAATAGAAATATTATCAGAAATGGATGGGTGGGTGGACTATGAAACAAAAAACACATTGGCATAATTTGAACAAACAAATAGTGCACCTAAAACAACTTAATTTGATCGAACAAAATATGTTGAAGAAGTCTCAAAGGATTTCACCACCCCTTTCTACTTGTAATCTAGGTTATTTCCTTTAGTTGATTTCTTCATTCGACACTCATTTTCATATTGACCACTTTCATTTCACTTAAAAAAGTTTACTGTCTGTAAATAATATTTTTTCTTACCATTAACCAAATCTTTTTCAATGCAATTATGAGGCTTATGTCCTTATTTACCAAATTGGTAGCACTTACCAGAATTCAAAATACAGTCCCCAGCATGTATTTTATCAAAATTTTCACAAACAGTAAACATATGTTTCTTAACACTAGACATTTTTTAAGTGTTCTTACATTTCGTATGCCACCTCAACCACTTATTCTTTTTTTAGTCAAAGAACACTTGATCACCGAAACACTCCATTTCTACATTATCCATACATCAAAATGGTTTTTCATAACTTTTGAACTCGTGAGTAGTGAATGACCTTTGATACTTTTTCTTTAATCCTGAGTAAAAACTGTTGACTTTACTTTCAGTATATCTAATGAAATTTGTAGCATACCTTCCAAGTCGAGTGAATTTTTTTTCATATATTGTCACTGAGTCATCCTCCTTCATCAATTCCAAGAATTGTCTTTCCATCCTATGAAGAACCACATTAGAAAAATATTTCTCAAGAAACATACATTTGAATTCATCCCAATAATGAGCATAAATCTCCCCACTATCCTTTGATATATTTCATCATCTATCACCTTTAATCGTCTTCAACATTAAAATGATCCACAAAAAGACTAAATATTTGATGTTCTGGGCACAACATGAAATTAATAATCTCCTCCAGTGCTTTAATCCACCCTTCAGCTACAATAGGGTCAAATGATCATTTGAATGATGGGAGATGTTGCCTCATGACATTCTCCGCTACTGACATGCTCCTCTGTGGTAGATCAGGAAGATCTCATGAATAGATACCACCACCATTTATAGCCTCATTCAACTATTCCATACTACCCCAAACTGTTCAGTTACAATTCCGACCAACTCAGGATTCTGATTTGGAATGTTGTCTTCCTCCTGATGTCATCCCATCATAGCTTCTCTTTTTCCTCTATTGAAAATCAATTTGAACATAGAAATATGTTAGGTGAAACAAAAATGTAATTTGTAAATTCAATATCATTTAAATTTGACCATAAATTAATTTTGGGAATTTAATTTAACAATAATCTAACACTTAATGTTTTCTAAACTGACCTCTGATACCAATTATAAGGACCCATCATTAAAACAATACATAATCTTGAATTAAATGAATAATTCACATTGAGGATATTTTCAATATTAGAGTTTTAGATAATTAGACCATTACTATAACATTACATCTCAATAATTTCAAAGAAGACACTTATTATCAATTCTGATTTTTTCATAAAATAAAAAATCTTTGACAAATATAATCATGTCCAGTTTCATGTTTTTTATAGAATGAATTTTTCTTGATTCCATCCTTGACATTATTCATGATAAATTCTTGTGAAAAACATTTCAAAACATGGGATGAGCATAAAAAGCTCAGTAAGGGTTATAAAATAATGAATGAAAAAATTATTCAATCAATACATAAAAATCAATGAAATCATTATTTTCTGTCATAAACATACCACATAAAATAAAAAGATTTATGAATAACCAATAGAAAACATAAATAATAAATGTTACTTGTGCTATACATATCATCCTTACATTGTAGCTATCACAGCAACATAGGGACTTACGTTGGAATACCAATCATAGTATATTACCTAAATCTCTTAGAAGAAAATTTAACATTTTCCTCTGTCATGTTACCCAATGCATTAGAAAACTATCTCAGGCTCACCTTCCCTAGGTTTATCATGGAACCACCCATATACATAAACCATTCCCATGAATTATAACATAGTCATAACACATAACACAAACATAAAAGAAAGATAACATTTCCACATTTCAATAAATATAGATCATTTAAATATATTGAAAAAAATCAATTATAAGAACCATTTTCAATACCAAAATACGTAAAATAGTATATCGTAATTATTTTCCTTTCAAAAACATTACGGATTTTTAAGGAAGCCAAAGATCCAATAATACTCATGGTGGAGAAAAATATCTTTGTCATGACTAAAGTAAAAAAAGAAATATTCTTTTATTACATTTATTAAAATTCCTCGTAGAAAAATTTTACCTTTTAGTGAAATGAAAACTCAAAGTGGTTTATACCCTGTATAAAAAAATATCGCGTTGAAATCAAAATATGCCCCAATTAAAGGTTGTTGAGACGAAGTCCCTTACTTCGTGTCCGACTTAACCCGTATGTTCATTTATATCATGAATAATAAACAATGTAAATTTATAATTTATTATGATCCTATTTCATTTTTATAATTCATTTTATATCACTTATTCCCATTTTAGAAAAACTATGTAATCATTTATGTTAATAATGGTCATTTTTTCAAATATTTTGTACTTGAGTAAAAAATAAACTTCTTATAATTATAAGTTGTTCATGTGGCCAAAAATTCATTATCTACATAGTGATATTAATGATTTAGATAAAATATATATCATATATATCTAGTATATATACATATTTGTAGCAGTATATAATATTTAGATATAAGAAATGAAATGTACCATTCATGGAGACATTAAGTCATACATACGCATAAATGAAACTTTCATTTCTATATTGTATTTTAATGGAATGAATATATAATGATACATAGGTATATTATAATTCTTGTATAACATCATATATAATTTAATAAGTATATCCTTTATACGTTCCATGTAAGGAATAATCAAGTCATATCATTTTTTGGTGTCGTAGTCCGCACTACCTCAAATGTAATTATCACATTTACCCATTATGGAAGCCATAATGGTATGATATAGATGGAAAATAAAGAAGAATAAAGAAAACATAAACATATTATATATCATATATAAATACAGTTATATCATAATGTCAACCATAAGAGGTGGTGGGAAAAGTTTGAACAATCATTGTTTAATGAGGCAGTAGTTGACTGTCCACAAAAACAATATTTTATTTACCCATTATACGGAGGAGTGTGTAAGTGTAGTTCTAATCCTTGTAATAAAAATAACATAGTATATTTATTATACTAGTTTTGTTATAAAATAATGTAATAAAAAGAGTTTATGGGGTTGTCGATTTAAAAATAAAATAAAATAACATAAGAGAAGATGTTATCTTTAAATTGGGTAACTCCATGTGGTTTTAACTAGAAAGATTTCTTGATGTGGCTTCAGCATAAGGAAAGTCTTATAGGTTGAAGAAATAGATCATGAGAGATTATTTGGGCTGATGTTGGATGATCCATGGGGATTAAGAGTTGTGAGTAATGGGTTATTGGTGAGGTCCTTTTATAACGGGGAGGAGGGGATCTTTAGGAATGTTTGAAACATTATTTTATTATATAATTATTTTTAGTTACAATATGTCCAAAATATATTAAAGTATATTATAAGACGACTACTGTTCAAAATAAACTCAACCAATAAGAATTGGTTAGTTTTTGGATATTTTTATTTTATTTTTATAGTCTTATTTATTTAAATCATTCATTAATGAGGTAAACACTTTGTCCTTATTATGTCATAAATAATTTTACGACTTTGATGTCTAAATTTTTTTTAAAAACAATATGATGAATGAAATAATTTTAGCTTTCAAATAATTATTTATTGTTGAAGATATAAATAACATAACCCCATGTAAAAATTGATTTACTAAAATATATATGTTTATGTCATTTTTGTCTTCAATTTAAATTAATTAACATAAAGTGTCATTATCACTCCCAAGTGGCTCCATGGGGTCCCAAAATTGGCCACAAAATTCTCATGGTCGTACATGTATCAACCAATAGAATTAGCACACATTTTAGAGTAATTATATATTATTATAATATTATTTTTTATCCTTATTTTACATATTTACTTTTTAACCATTGTAAATAAAATATTTACTAAAGTGGTTATTTAAAATGTCTAAAACAAATTTACCTGTTTTCAAATTTTGGTCCACCTCATTCCAAATATTTAATCCATTATTCCAACATCAAATAACATATGTGGTAGAAATTAATTTATAATTAATTCACGTTGTCATAACAGAACATATGTTTTTAAGTAATAATACCTATCAAAATATTGACACTTGTTAATGTCCAATTTAATTTTGAAATTACTTCCTATGGCCTATATTGGATTAAATGGAAAAAATGTATCCTAATTAAAATTTATAACCAATTAAAAAGATAATCTAACCATGTAAATAAATTATATAAAAAATAAGTTTTGAATTAAAATACGCTATTTTCAGTATTCATTAAAAAGTTAATATTAATTAGAAGATAACAAAGATTTACCCAAGTAAATTTTGATGTCTTAATTATAAAGAAGATTTTTTTTGTAAAATAGAACATTTCAAAAGTTACCAAAAATATATTTAATGATTCTTCTTCAATAAAAGGTGGTAAATTGTCCTTTTAATGATTATTTGAGTATTAATTCATAAAATTATATTAATTCACATTTAGGCTTCTAAAATTTATTGGATACATTAAAAAACATATAAAAACATGTATAATCATATTATAGTTATTTCTATTAATTCCTGAAAATACAATGTCTTGTCTTTAACTTCCATTTAAAATAATATTATATTATTATTATTTAGTATAACTCAGCATCATGTAGAACATTAGACTTTAAGAAAACATGTTGTTGCGTATCGGGTATGGCATCAATAAAAGCATCAAATTTAACATAAAATTAATATTTAATTAAAATATATCAATAAATATGGAAATGTATTATTATTTATTAACCTGGGATTTATAAATACACTTTTTCCATAGGGAACTATTCTATTTCATGATAAGATACATAAAAACTGCCCACAACCCCATACATTTTTATATAAAAAAATGTGTTTCTTTCCACTACATAGATCAAGGGGAACATTATTATACACATTATTTGTTAAAATATTTAGTGTATAAGTAGTAGTGTTTAATGCATAACCCAAAAAGGAGAATGGAATATATGCATGACTCGTCATTGACCTTACTAATTCTAGAATAGTACGATTCTCCATCTAAATTACTCCATTTCAATTTTTTATACCATATATTTAGTCAAGATAGTATCCAAATATCTCATATAAAGTCAATAAACTCTTGGTTATTATTTTCACCAGCTCGCTTTTATCAAATAATATTTAGCTTCCTTCTATGTTTTTTAAACATTATTCTTAAAATTTTCAAATTTACCAAAGAAATGGATTTAGACATCATCAAATAGAAAAATCCATATCTTCTAAAGCCATAAGTAAATGTTTTGATGTATAAATACACAACTATATTGTCTACTAGAAATATTCTTTAGAAATTAGTGCATACCAATCATAGAATCTCTATAAAAATTTCACCATGTCCACTGAATGGTGTTTTGGTCATTCTACCATGTAAATAATCATGACATATATAAATTATTTTTAGCACAAAAGTTTATAAATAACCATCTTGGTAGATCTTTTTCCAAAACTTTTCATTTTTATTACCAATAAAGTGATGTCAAAGTAGAGTGTTATACAAATTATGAATGAATAACCCATTATCATTTCCCAATACAAATATTTCAAAATATAATACATAAAACCATTATTTAAAAGTTCCAAACAATAAAATATTTTTTATTTATAAAATATTCAAATTTTATATTAAAATAAAAAAAATCATATATATATATCGGAATGATACATAATTTATGTACATGGTAATATATGGTACATAATAATAATCCCTTAAAACAAATACTTATCCTATTTTGAACGAATGAGGGTAGTCTGCAGTGGATAAAGTGGACTTCCATTCGCCATTAGAAAATCGCAAATCCACCTCTCCTCATGGAATCCATTAGTATATAAATGGTTTCTATATTTGGATATATATATATATATATATATATATTCAATACAAGTGTATCTATTATTTAATTCATGGATATTGAAAAATTACACTTGATAATGAATGTATCTGTATCTTCCCAAAATATTATGGGTGGCGTTCCTTTTCTGGTGGCCTTTCTTACCACCTAAAAAAATACTTGAAACTATTCTATTCCTTCCATATATATCTACCTCTTCATAGATGGATGATGATGAAGTCATTTATGTTTTTTGAGTCTGGGGCCACTTTTCCTCGTTATTTAACTTTTAATCACCATAAGGACTATTTTTTTCATTCCCTTTGTCTATGTCCACTTGTTAAATTATAGTAAGAATATCTGAAAAAAATCGTCCCATTATATTTAATTTTATAATAAATAATAAAATTGGAGGAATTGGGTAGTGATTAATGTGTGAGATATGTGAAAAAATCATCTAGGAATTTAGTACCTATGATATATAAGCATTAATTGTAGCTAATAATATTGACTACAAATTACACATCTGGAACTGAATCTCCAAGATCTGTTTTAAATAGATCATTGGATATTTGACATCTCTATTATCACGTGTTCCCTTAATAGGGATCTTAAAAGAGGGACATCATGTTATACGCATCCATGTACTCATGTTTCTTTGGAATCTTAATTGTCCTTGATGAAAACATGAAATGTTGAATATTTGTGGCATTGTAAAATATTTATCATATAGATACAACTCTTACTCAATAACCTATTTACCATGTACTCCATGAATAAGTTCTTCCAGTTCCATTAATTTCATTTCATGGAATAAGATAATGTGTAAGTCTCATTACTACTATTGTAAATTTGTGTCAGTTAGAAGGTCATCCCAGTTTAGTATAGATCAATGTGATATGATTGAAATCATGTTTATTTAAATGTCTACAAATAATTTGAGAAGTATTTTAGTAATTTATCTAATAAAATGTTGAAAAATAAATATTATTTAATATTAATTAATATAATAATTGTATATCAAAACTCAATGACCCTCAACATTGTCTTTGAAACATCCACTTTCATATAAATTTTAGTGTAATGGATCCCTATTCTCCTTTTTTATCATCTCGGTATTTTCTGATCAAGCAATTTGTTGGGATTTGTATAGGAATTCCAAATTCAAACTTCATTTAGTCATGGTTCCTTGATTTGTTGAGTGAAATCCATAATCTTGAAGTCCTGAAATTACATTACCCCAACCTTTGAATCTTAGTTACACGTAGTCCTGATTTAGAAGACAACCCTCTAAGTGATTTATGTTAACTTAACACAAAAATTCATGTATGAATTACCTAATAATTTAATGCACCTTGACTTTGATCAATCAATCACTTTAAAAAATTGATCAATTTTAACTAATTTACTGGATATCTATACTAACATAACATTTATAATTATGTGATTTTTAATATTTATTAATTAATTACCCAGTTTTATCTTTATTATGTTTTTCTTAATACTAATTGGATATACTTATGATTTTAACCATTTTTAGATAATGATTTCACATAACCCAATTTATTTTAGTAACATCTTACATACTTTTTAATTTATTAATTCATGTGATTGTGAATAAAATACCAAATGGAATTAACCATGTACTTTAATAAAATTAAATAATTATGTGTCATTATCATGAAATTTTATTAAGGGATAGTTCATCTAGTAGATGATAAAATAACTATTGACCTAGGGGAAAAACACCTTGAGCCATGAAATGGTTCAAGTTGTATCATCCCTCCTACCCACCTATGTATCGTTATTGAATTGGTTTATCCCAAACTCCAAAATAAAACTGCCTTCACTACTCTAGGATCTCTATATAATACATATGATTTTACTCATTGATATGTGATGGTAGACAAATTATCGTTCAATCAGTTTACATAAAATAAACAATAGTCTCTTAGACCCATAAATAATTAATTGATTGATGACATGAATTAATTTTATTTAAATTGATAATAATTTAAATGAAACGAATCACATACAATGTTCTAGTCTATGACCATGATCATAAATATACTTAGAATGAATCTAGTAGTATATAAAGATGTATTCAATTCTTATCATCATAATTAATGTTAAATCATACCAGAATCAAATAATTTTCTTCTCTAATGATTATATTATTTTATCTAAATTCTCATATAAATTTTCATAAGATCATCATT
This sequence comes from Viscum album, assembly GCA_963277665.1. NCBI lineage: Eukaryota > Viridiplantae > Streptophyta > Magnoliopsida > Santalales > Viscaceae > Viscum > Viscum album. Next base: position 1,219,727,773 of record OY728142.1, on the reverse strand, counting down.
GATAATAAATTTTAAAAAAATAAATAAATTTATTCAAAATTAACGATATAGAGAAAATACCATGGAGGTAACAGATTGAGTACCCGTTTGAACTACCCATCATGTACTATATTTTTATAATTTTACTCATGAAACATATGGAAAAGACAACATAAAAATTTATTTCATAGAAGATGCTATAAAATTAATGAAAAAATGGAACATAAGAAATTTTGGTAGCATGTTATGTTTTAATGCATGTAGAATATTGATTGTATTACGACATGTACATGATATCCAGTTGCAAACATTACACATTAATTTTTTTTTCATATATTATATCTATATATATAATTATATATAACTTTTTACATGGAATATACTGTTAACATTATGACAACATGGAACTCTTTTTTTTAAGGATTATGTTGTATAATAAAATTATTGTTTAATTATATGTAATTGGGTAATATACACGATAAGTACAACCAAGCTACATGATGTGTATATTTCTCACCATCTACCCATGATACACTACTAGGTACCCAGGGTGTAATCATGCAATGAAAATAATTGAGTACACAACATATACTTGGGCTAAAAAAAATTTTGTCTTTGAGTTATATATTAATATTTCAGTTAATCCATTTAATAAACTACATAGTATGACTTTGACTAATGGACAACACATCATGTACAGTTGATTAAAATTATTCAGTCTAGAAGAACATTCACCTTCCTAGAATAGTAAACACATGGTTTATATATATACACTCCACATTTAATAAAATAACAATGGTTAAAATAATTTTATATAATTATTTTTAAATTAGAGATGTGTACAAGGAGTATAAAAATGGTGTACATGGAATCTACTCTTACGTCAACTAGCCATAATTCTTAGTACCCTCTGATGAGTTCTTCTAATGTATTCTATCAAAAAAATTATCAATTTTATTATATTTGTGAGAATATAGATAAATAGTAGTTTATAGCATAATTATATTTAATGAAAAATTAATTGTTGATTGAAAAATAACACTAATGTGTATATCAAAAAAATATTTACATTATTAAAATTAATTATATGACCACTATAATACAACTTTTCAGTTATGGGATTAGCAATAAAACTAGATGTTGCATTTGCAACTCATCTTTTTTCATAAACAATGATTAAGCCAAGATTTACATAATTATAAGTGCCTTGATCAATGGAATTGAATCAATGATTAATTAATTTTTGAATGATAAAACCATGATGCATGATCATTATATAATATTTATAATTCATTTAAACAATTATAGAATTACCTTATGATAAATTATTTCTTCATTGATGTATTTCACAATGTATACATGTATTTCAATAATTGTGTTATATAAATGATGATGATATTCCCTCTACACATTTTCCATGAACCTCTTACCATCAACATAGTAATATATGGGTTCTAGCACGGTAGGTCCTGATGATTTTATCCTTCACCTTTGATTGATATGAGAATCTCTTAAATGAAGGATTCTCTTAAATATCACAGGACTTGAGAGTTGTCATTGATTATGATCACTATCCATTCATGAGTGTTTTCTTAGAGAGGGACCTATCTAGGTCATTGAGAGAAATCCCTCCGGCCGTCATTATAAAAAACATAAATTAAATAGAAACAATTAAGAAAATAGTATTATCAGGTGTATATACCTCAAGGGTAAGAAAATTAAAATTTCACAAGAACCCCTTTGTTAATTATCTAATCATTGTGGACCCCCATTTTAATTATAATAATATTATTATAATATTGTGACATGATCAATGATATGGATATAAATTAAATATATTTTATTTAAATAATTTATATATATATATATATATTATTTCTCACTAGACCATTAAATTCATTCCTCCATTCCTCGACATTATTAAACATTCATCGAAAAATGACTATGTATTTAATAAATTAACATCACATCATTATTAACTAATAAATAAATAAATATTATATGAATAAATGAAATTAATTGTTTATTAAATGTTTTTCTAGAAATATATTCCCTTAAATAAATGTTTAAAAAATATATGTGATCATAGAGACATGAATATTTATTAAAAAACATATGGAATAATATTTATTCAACTTTTTAAATAAAAAATAATATTATTTTTAACTGATGTTCCAGATCTACTTATTGTGTGACCCTCTAGGACTCTTTCATAGTGACAATTGGAGATGAACCCAAATTCAATTGATAGCATCTAGAAACACGTGTTATGATCCATAGAGAATGAATATTATTTCATAATGACATAAAACCTCATTTGAATAGTTACCATGTAATAAAATCCATTTATCATGATATATATAATTAAGAAGGTTTGTGTTGGTTCCATTAGCTTATGTATTGTCTTTACATTTCTTTTAATTTCTAAAAATTGGAAAATCATATAGAACACCATGTTCATGGATATATTTTTGAAATATAATTACAATCAATGGGCCAAAGATACCAAATTTGATTAAAGAATAGAAGGGTGAAATTTTCAATCATATAATTCATTAATGATGTAATATTCATGATGCACCCAACATATCATACTTCACCATGATCATCTATCATCCTGGTTTTCATCAACACATAAAATTATTTGACTCATAATATCAATTTATAATATTCATAATGTTTGTGGAGGAATAAAAATGTCTATAGATAGGATCATCCAATGACACATATACATGTGTATTTCATTCTAGTTGGCCTCATTCTCATAATTTCCCATATAGGAAATTACCAATAGAATACCCCATGTGAAGGTTCCTCAATGTAATATGATTCTCCCCCCTTGATACCATGTGTCATTTTCTTTCCTCAAATTATTTCTTCCAGATATATAATATAATTTAAAAATAATTTTGTGATACTTATTGGTTTTCATCATATGGGGAAACTAGAATGACCTTTCAGTGTGAAATCTACCATTTAAACATTATCACATGTTATGTTACGTAGAATAATAATCATGATTTGATAATGAGTTTATTAATATTGAAAAATATTAATATAGGTTATTATAATGTACATACAATTATTTATAGGGAACCAAATCTAAAAGACAAAAGTTAGTAGTATAGTAATTAAACTGATATCAAAATTAATTATAATATATATATAAGTATAAGGAAAAAATAATAACTTAATGATAACCATTTTTATTATCTTATCATTAAACTATGTATTAAGATTAATAGTGATATAAAGGATGTGATATCATTTATTATCATTACGTTATCTTCATGATGGACCATCAAATTTTACAACCATAATATTAATCTGATGATAACCATATTTCTAGAACATTAATAGGATTTTTTTATAATGTGTGTATATACAAACTAAGAACTAGCTCCATGATTCAAAATTCTCTTTCACAAAATTAGATATTTCTAGTGGGCTGGGTATGAAATTCTACTCATGTAATGTATAATTGAGAAGTAAAACATAATACATTTATAAATAAATGGGTGATCAATATAAATTATTTGTTAATAAATATTAAATACAATAATACATATAATGAGTCCTTGAAAATAAAATATAAAATTACCTTGATGAATCAACCTGGTAACATTTTGTGGAAAGATAATTAGATTGAAGTTGATAAATCACATAATTTTAGTCAGCCAATAATCTAATTTTTTTATGGAAAATCATTATATAAACATTCATATTCACCGTATACATTAATAAATGGGATTTTATTTCTCTACTACTCCTTATTTTTTCAAATCATATATATGAAACAATTGATGTATTCTCTGCACAACAACAGAAATTTGAATTTCCAGATTTCATCATTTCATAAAAATAACAATAGATATAAATTTTTCAACTATTGAAGAATGATATTATGATAATTTTTAATGGTCACAAGTGTTTGTAACTTCAAACTCTGACTTCATACAACTTTTAAATATTTTATAACATGTATTCTAAAATAACATTATAAATTAGTTCTTATATTTTTCAAATAAAATAATGATTTATTCTATTTTTGATCCTCAAATATATATATATTTTTTAAAAAATATAATAATACTTAATAAATATTTTTATTATACTTTTTCTTTTAATAAATATTCTGATATATTTTATTTTATTAGTGGTAAAAGATTTGTTACTTGTAATATTGATGAATTACAGACTATCTCACTAGAAAAAACATACTCATCATAATGAGTCTTTAAATTCATTTACAAAAAAATAAATATAAAATGGATGAAATATTTATTTTTATCATCAGTTAACTAATAAAAAAATTTAAATTTTATTCATATTTTCAGTTACAATATAACCGATGTGAAAAACTACATTTTCCCATTTTTGATTGTATAATCGACACGACAATCCATTTAAAAACTTCAATACTTAAGGGGACTCATTTTAGCGACATTATTTCGCATGAATATAGTCTATTTTCTCTTATTTGGTAATCCATAACACCTTAGTTATTGATCATTGGACTCTAATCCCATTCATTTCACATTTCCTCCATCATCCATTATCAGTGATCATTAATCAATGCTTTCACTCTCTTTTAACCGAATTTCTATTTCAATTGACATAAAATTCATTACCTGTCTGGTATAAAATTTTCATCATTGTTTATTCTTAAAAAAATTCGTTATTCTTGGTATATTTTAAAAGATGAATATTTTCAAAGGCTAGTTTTTTTTAATTATCATTTCCATTAATAAGATTTTTTTATATCTTCACTATTTACATTCTATATTAAAATTATTCAAGTATCTAATGTAATTTTTAATTTTAGTATGATCTAAAAATCTACTAAAATTATAATTTAAGATAATTTTCTAATGAAATTCTAATTTCTATGTAATTAATAACCTCAAAAAATAATATTTGTTTTTTATACTTAATATTACTTTAAAAAAACCTTTTATATTTCAATGAAATACACATATACAATCAATTTGTAGACCACATTTGATTCAATTAATTTATAATTATTATACTAACAATCCCATAGAAATATTTATTTTTGTAATGTCTACTTCCCCAAGAAATCACAATAACATAAATAACACTAAATATCTATTGAATAATTCAATATAATTGGAAGTTATTTTTATCTTCTAAATTCTTCCTTATTTTATTGAAATAATACAGAATTACATATTATTTTAATTTATTTATTTTTCAAATTAAACTATAAATATATTTATTTGAAGAGAATTTAATTTTTACTTCTTTTTCTGTAATCTTAAATTAGTTTGGAATACTTATGATTGAGGTTGCATGTATTTTCTTTATTGTATTAAATCGTGTGGCCAATATTATTTTCATTTACCATGTCATCGTAGTCATATTGATATGGTTTCACTTGTCTATAACACATTATTGGTTTGTATTCTTTATAATATTTTATAGAGAAACCATTTACATTTTATTAATTTTACGGTGCGAGCAACCTTGGTAATGTTACCTAAAAATTTGTATTAATATTGTTTTTGATTCATATTTTTCACATTTTTTCCATCTTTTCCACTTTCCCAATTTCATTACCTTTGGTATCTATTTATATATTATTGTTGAGAAATGTGTTGTACACCTATAAATCATTATAATGGGTTATATTGTTTCTAAAAAACATTAAAACTTGCTTCTCTACAAAATATTTATGCCCATATTACACAAATGACACATTTTGATTGTGGTTCCTTCATTTTTAATATTTTAATGGTATGTTAATTTAAGTATAAAAGATGGAATAATCATTTATATTCTTAAGGAAATGTCTACTCTACACAACATTTAGAGTACAAATGAGAATATTTAGTGTTTCTTAAAGTTGAAAATCCTATTATAATTGATATAAAAATTTCTAAGAAAAACAAGTTGTATTTATATTATTTGTGAAAATTTTATGATATTTTTTATCAACATTTATAAATGTAAATTTGAAATTAAATTTCACAATATAATAAATTATTTCCAAATAAAGATATTTATTATAAATAAAAATGTGTTTTTTTCGATTAATTCATTTCACAAAAGTGATGAATATAAGGAAGGGATTGATTTTTTAAAATTCACTAAATGGAATGTCACACAACACTACTACATTCTATTTTCATGGTGGATATGTTTAAATATAACTAAGTTAAAAATTATAAAAATTAATTATCAATTAAATGTTTAGTTTATTAATCTATATTACCAAATTCAGATTTGGCATGGTAAAACTAAGTCGAATTAAAAACTTGTTGATGACGTTGATTTTCAAGATGATAAGATGCTCAAAAATTATGAAATGTTTCATGATATTGAAGTAAAACAAACTAGGAATGAATTTTTAATTTAGAATCTATATAATGACATTAAATAAAAAGTGTATCCAGGTTGTACATTATTTATGGTCTAATCAATAGTGTCAATATTGATTTATATGATGGGTAAAATGGATGGAGTGAGAAGGGTTTTACTAAGTTTCTATAGTTATTGAAATAAATACTTCCTAAAGAAAATGATCTCCCAGATTCACGTCATAATTTTATGAAAATATTATTCTTAGGGGGTTTGGTGTAAATAAATATGAATTAAAACTAAATTTAGAATGTGTTAAATATGAAAGAATGGAATGGTTTGTCCATGTTTTCTAAATGTGGGACATCAGGGAATAATTTAAATGAAAATTCAAAATTTTATATAGCATTTACAGAGGCTCCTTCCAAGGAAATTTTCTATCTACCAATAATTAACTTCTTGGAATAGTTATTTATAAATAAAAATTATGTAAAAATGTTAATATTTCATGTAGCTGATTGGATATTTTTGGGAACATTTCTTCATCCTGCTGATTTCCTATAGTGGAATAAGTTTGGAAAATTGTTTTTTACATTCATAAATGAAGATAGAAATAACACACACGGACTCAGTACATATAGAATGAAACTATGTTGAATCCATACTAGTAATCATAGAATATGGAATATTTTATTTTTAATTTAGGTTTTATCTCTTGTAATATGTATGAAGTGAAAATATATCATGTTGAGTTTAATGATTATCAGACCAAAAAAATGTGGAGATGATATTTATTTTTTCCTGTCAAAATTATTTTATTTATTAATCATTTATGGGAGGAAGGTATTAGTATATATTTTTCAAAAAATTAGACATTTTCAAATCCATTTAATTTTTATTTTCTTTATAAATAATTCCCAGTTCATGGAAATTTGTCTAGATATATTTTTCTATGACAGAAAGCATTTCAAATTTTTGATCAAAAAACATCATATTATCTACTAAAACTTAAGAAAATATATGGTAGACATGGGTCATCAATGTTATTAGTATATTAATATCTCTTATCATATTTAAAAATAATAATTTAATGGATCACAATAATTTCATATTTCTCCAAAACATTTTTCCACTAATCAGTATTTTGAGAGGGTGAAATACATTGATCCCATATTCTGAAAGACCCAATATTGTATAAATGATATATGTATTTGGAATAAAAATCATTATTCATTGAATATTCATATTGGATATATCACGAGGTCAAACATAAAATTTAATTCATTCATATAGAAAATAATATATTTTAGAACATGATTGTAACACTGTCAGATATTAAAAGAATGAAAAAATATGGGCTGAATGCAAGATTAAAAGAACTATCAATGGGAATACTATTAGAGTTAGATCCAACTCCTAATGTAATATGAACATACCTAACCAAAATATTTTCTTACAATAACCAATAAGGGATAAACTACACTTTTTAATTGTATTCATGGTATCCATGTGCTATAAGTTTATTCTTTAAATGTTATATTTTTTTCCCACTCAAATATTTGATGTTGATAATTATAAAATATCATGATTGTAAAATAATGATTCAATTATGCAAACATGTTTCCTTTCATGGAATATTTACCAACAATATCAAAATTAATTTGTTGTTGGTTTTTTATTTTATTTTCAATTTAATTAATGTCATGGCTATTGATTTCAATTAGTTGAACAATTTGGAGAATGATGTTGTTTCAATACATTATCAAGTTGAAATTTAATTTCCTTTATCATATTATAATATCATGGTGTATTTAATGGTTAATCTGGTGTGAGAAATAAACCATTGAGGACTAATATATCTATTATGTATGTATCCTTTGAAATGGTTTATAAATATGTTGAGGGGATATTTTATGCATCCAAATCAACATGAGGCATCCATTATTGAGACGTATATTTATGAGGATGTTCCTAACTTTTGTATAAGCTACAGGTATCTATTAGTGTACATTTATTATCCTACATATGAACATGAAGAAGTCCATTATGTGGGTAAGGGGTTCTATGAATTGAAAGTAATATAATAGTCAAGTGAACAAATATTTTATATATTTTTATACATCTTAAATAACATAGATTATGCACATCCATATATAACATGGAATGTTAACACATGAAAATAATGTTATCTAAAGAGGAATGATTTAGGGATTATTAATGAACATAAAAACAATTTTTCTACAATTTAAAGAGACCCATCCATGGTAAATCAAAGTGCAATAGAAACATTTATATGGTATTCAAGTGATCCAATTATAAATTTGATAACCTAGTCTGGGTATGACTTTAATGGATATAATTTTCATATAAAGGATCATGATAAATAAAGTGAAATATATAATAATAGTGTTTTTATGTTCTCATAATAAACAATTTTTCATGTGCTAAATAAAAAACCGAATACTCACATCAATATAATGTTTCAAAATAAATTATGAAATTTGGTAGGTTGATTACATTAAATTTTGAGTTATAGTGTTTAACTGAAAATGGTTTATCCATATAAATAGATCTATATATCATTAATTAAATGTGACAATAGTTAATATAAATGTATTGTAATACATATGTGATCAATTTATCATAGAACGTCGTGATTTTTTTTAATGTTCATGATCCATCAAATATTTATTGGTCTACCATTTGACAAGGGATAAAAAGTATATTGGTGATGAAAACATCATAAAGATGATTATTTATATAATATCCCCACCCTGATGGATATATTTAAAGATAATAATGATGTCCACATTTTAAAAATGGTTTTTTCTATATGGAATGATCATGTGGAATTTTTTTATAAAAAACCATTTACTAATCTCCAAATATTATAGGTAACACATATTTTTTTCATGTATACTATTTTAAATTTCATAAAATGTGTGATATATAGGTTTTATATTTTTATTTAAAAGTGTATTATAAATAACAATTTTAATTCTTTATTTAAGTAATTTTAGTTTTTTTATGTTTTATCTATCATAAATTATGTTTATTTATACATAAGTTCTCTATTTTATTATTTTATGGGAAAATGATTAATTTTCATTTAATAGGCTTAAAAACCTGAAATGTATAAAATACAATATTTAAAAAAAATTCCTTTTGTGTAAAAAATTTTCTATTTAACTGGAGAATTTTTACTATGTACACACCTTTTTGGTTTAACACTACTCCATAGTCATGTATTATATTAGATATTCTCAAACAAATATAATAAAGATTAGTTTATTTAGAATTCATTTTTTGATCATATTAATTTTTTTTCATATAACATTTTTATTGGTTTTCATTGTTCTTTGTTATATCCTACCCCATTAATGTTTCTGTGATTTTATTTAAGGCATTCACGAAATTTAAAAAAAAATTACTTTTTTTGATCATTTTTCATTATATATTTATTTTTCATTCTATAGTATGATTTATCAAATTTCGTACTAATTGTGTGTTACCTTGACGTGTATGATAATGATAGTTAAATCATATTATTCACCACAATATTCTAGGAATGACTGTACACATACATATGGGGAGGATCGTACACATATTCATATTGAGGATCCTCCCCATCCTTATTCTCATGATCTATCTTACTCGAAATAGGGAGAGATTTCTTGAAGGGTTTGTAAAAATGACAACAAAAATTTTCCAAAATTATCTATTTGTCATACCTTGAAATAAATAACTCCATTTTAATTTGATGATAATTATTTTCCTATGTGTCTAAATTTAAAAAAAAATTAATACTTGTATTGCATTGTATTCTAAATTAAAGTAAATATTTTTATTTTTTTCATTGAAATTTGTTAAAAATGTGGAAATATTAATTATAGAATACAATTTTTAAATTGCAATTTGTTTTTATTTTTCATATCATAGTTTTTTGATATATTGTTTTCTACTTCAAATCAAATGAAAAATGATATACTTGATACTAGATGATTCAGGAAGACATGTTCATGATTGGCTTCTAGGAGATAGAGGAATTTTAAATCATTCCTCATATTTTGATTTCATTTTTTGGGGAATAAAAACATCTAAATCCATGTCATTACATATTAATTTCAAGATGATGAAACGAGGAAAGAATTTTTTTAATCTATAATATAAAAACCATTTTTTGTATTTATAATGTTAACTTATTTAATTTTATTTTACGATATATCGTATTAACGATCTATTTATATTAAAATATTACAAACGAGAAAATATAATCAAGAGTTTGAATAAAAAAAATTATTCCCAATTGAATTATCTCATGGAGGGTATTTGTTATGTGAATAACAAGTGATAGGAGAAAATTTTTAAAAAATAGACAGTTGGGTCATAATACTCAACATAGGTTGACCCTCCTTCAATACAGCTAGTAAAAAAATGGAATATGGACCGAATGAACCAAAAATACAAAATATCATATAGAATAGTCTAGGATTGTATATAAAAGTTTTTAAAGAAGTTATTTATATTTGATATGATATTTTGGTTAAATTTAATCTTTATATATTGTGATTCATTACCGAGTTGATCTTATATTCTCTATAAGAATGCCTTAAGGAGTATAGAACACATGAGACCTTAATAGATGATGCTATGATTGATATTTTAAATGTTTTATTGGGAAATCCTGAATACATGGGTCATGTGTGAGGATACCTAGTATGTGTATCGATAAAAAAGGGTTTGGAAATTCCAAATCCTCATCAATAAATAATTTTTATAAAAGAAAAATATATTCTTTAGAAGGGAATATTTAGGATATTGGTGAGATGAAAGTGAAAACTATCAGAGATTCGGCAATGTTAATTGTTGGACATATACATTGGTAGATTTATGATACTGATCATACACCTCCAACTCTACCTATTGATTCCACTCCTCAACCTCCTCAGACTTATCCAACTCATACACCTTCTCCTCAACCAAATCCCATTTATTTTGAGATATATGTTTAGGATCCCTAGTATCATATTTTTTGTATATGGGATTATATATTACCTAAGGGAAATTATTCATGATAAATATATAGGTATATAGAAACTATGTTTCACAAAACAATATATTATAGATATATCAGCAAGAATAATATTTCCAAGAGATGAGGTTGCTATATTGGGATAATGTACCAACAATTTTCTTGTTTTGCATATAGAATTTTTTACAAAATTCCAATTTAATATATATGTAGATAATACTATTTATTGAATATTTTTTCATAATTTGTTTTAGAATTATAAAATTAACATATTTCTCCACTTCATAATATAAATAATATAAATGTAATGATACACTATATATATAGAGACAATTACAGTATATTATAACTCAATATACATCTTCTTCTGGACATCATATATTATGAAAATATTGAAATCTTTTGTTATATGCTTATAAAATTCCAATGTATTATAAAAGTTGATTCTATATAATGACTATGATGCTTTTAAAGAAAGATATAATAGATATTATAGATGGATATTAGATGCGAATCAACATGGGGAAATACATTTCTATTTGTGTAAATTAGAATATATCGTTTAGTTATTTTAAATAATTGAAAATTAACAATTATTTCTATTTGTAACAGGTATATTTATAAAATTTGTCTACCCCCTCATATTAAATTTTTATATGAATTAATAGACCCTCAATTTACATCCCATAATCCATGGACGATGAGTGATATAAAAAGAACCATATATATTGTTGAGATATTTCAAAATAATGCAACTCATTATTAGATGATTCATTATTTTCAACGTTATGAAACATATATTTCAAAAATTCTTATATATATTAACTAAGTAACAACTATAATTATATTTTTTTATGTTTTTGATCATTACATGTTTGCTTCTTTCGAAGGGGGAGGACACTATACATGCTACGCATTATCCATGGTGACATGTTAGATACTTTTAAGATAACATTGAACACATAAGTTTGAATATTTGAATACATTTAGATATTATTAAAACAATTAAATTTATTTCATAAATATTATATTTTAATATGGAATGATATAAATTTAGAGATACAATACGAATATAGTGTCCAAAGATCAAACATGTAAAAAAATATGAATACTCATTTATAATTATTACATTTTTCTATATGTACTTAAAATTTTATATCTAACTGAATAATTTTTTTTAAAAATATATTTTATATACATTAAAGTGTAAATTAATGTTGATTCTATGTTAAATGATTTATATATGAAATAATTACATTCGGTAGACTTACAAAATTTCGGAAGCATTTATTTTTTATAATCATATCCCTTAATTTTTCACTTCTTTTATTTAAAATAATATTTAAAAGTATCTTTTGAACCTATATATTTTATATAACCATCATAATTATACCATATAAAATTTAAGACACTTAAAATTTTAATGGGTGGATTATTTTATATTTCTTATTTGTTTTTTTATTATTTCTAATATACATTGTAAAATTAAAATCCATTTATTTTTATGATGTTTTCTAGTTGTGATGATGTCGCTTTTTTCAGGTCACCATCTTCAATAATGATATGGTAGAAAAAATGTATTTTAATATAAATAATAATAATAATTACCTCAAATAATTTTATATATGATGATAAATGCTTAAAGAGAGTAATTATTTCAGTTCATTTTCACTATACAAACATTAAAAAACTAAAAAATATGTTTATTTATGGTGATTTATAGAGCAATTTTTAGAGGATTTATCAAGTCGGTAATATTGAAACTCTTTTGATAATATATATATAAAGACAGTTTTTACAAAAAAACGGACACTATAAATCAGGTTTCATGTCAGTTTTAAAAAATCCTATGTTAAGAACCACTTATAAATATGTAACATTTATAACATCAATTAATATTAATTGATGCGAAAAAATATATCTTCCACATCACCAATAATAATTTTGTTAGATAACTGATGTTAGAAAGAGAAATCGATATGAAAACCCTTTTTTATACTAGTAGATGTCATTAAATTCCAATTACAATGGTTTTTAGAAGACATTACCTCTACCAATGAAGTCATAAATTGAATGTTTTATCAATTCCTTGTTGTGAACAACCCAATGAAGCTAGAAATGGATGTTATTTAACAGTATATACATCATAAGTATTTAAATAAAATTATGTGACCAAATTGTAATCTTCACCAAATCCCCCATATCCCATCACATCATTAGATACTTCCTATATAGTGAAATCATAATTCATTAGGTATTGAAAATAAATAGGGTCATATAAAATATTTCACTCAAAATATTGTTTAAAATGTTAATAATTAAGTAAATATTATTTCCTAACAAGATTAATATGGATCTTGATTATCAATTAATGTATATGTATAATAATACACAGTATGATACTACTATCATGTATCTTTTATAACAAATCTCCGTTAGTAGGGTTATATAACAATAAGATGGGATTCTCTAATAATGTTAATTTCTACATTTAATTCCATTAAAACATATATGTACTATTTCATGAACAACAATTATCCATAAACCCAATCCTCATCATCTAGAAATGCACAGTCAATATTTCATACATGCCCAATATATTTTTTATTTATATTGGTGATTATTTTTATTAATGGATGAAAATATAGTTTCAAGTTACCACAAATCCCCATATGAACATCTTTTAATTGTGAGAAATATTATGAATAAATGATTCTTTAAAATTTCAAAATATAAATAACAAATATAAGATTGTAATTTAATTCCCTATTATAGTATATACATATATATAACAAATTACAAAAAAATACAAATAGGAATTAATATTTCTACCTCATGATCAGTCACCATTGCAACAATCATGTGATTCTACATTTATGATTAATATTCATAATTTTAAGTTATAGATTTATTATTAATTTTTAATTATAATTTAATTTCACCTATATTAGATTGTAAGAAAAAAACAAACAAAAAAACTCGTATTAAAATTAATCATCATAATATATGTATAATTAATCTATTTAAACTAACAAGTAAATATAACAAACGAAAAATATTAAAAACATTAAAATAAATTAATACTCCAAAAATAAATTTTACCTTTCCATAGATGGTATAAATATTTTAGAAACGATTCTGTATAGTTATCCTCAAAAAATACTACCATATATCAAAATGATAGGGTGTGGCCTTTCCATTTTATAAGGTAAACCATTATGTGTGAACTCCATTTACACAAACTTTTTACGCCCTCAATAGCATTCATGAATGTGGTTCAAAAAACATTGTTATATATAATGAATTTAAAATTTTGAGTAATCACTTTTATTAGTAATAAAATAGGGATGATTTTCAGAGCACGGATAAAATCCAGGAACAATTATAGAAACATTTCTTATCCTATATGAAGGATCTTTTATCATCTCTATTTGTTTTTGTATAAGAGTTCCCTTTATCAAAACTATACATTTTTCTAAAAAATACATTCATTAAACATATAAAGGATGAAATTGATGAAAATATGTAACATTTATAACATATATATTATTATAAAATTATATTATTCCCATATATCATTTGGTATTCATTTATTTTGTAAAGAAAAATATGAAAGTCGTGTCCATGCAAACGTACAATCTACCATCTCCATGAACATTGTATTAAATTTCATTTATCAATCAATTGAATATTATTATATACTAAATATATATGATATATAAGTCATGTTTAATATTCTATATGTAATCAAATCGTGATATAAATAATAATATCTAGAATAACAATTCAAAAAATGTACTATAAATTAAACGATTTTCACAAAAAACGTTTCATTAACATGTTATTTACAAATGAACATGTAATATAATGTCATAAGTAAATCATATATGATGTCATGAATATTATTATGGTTTGGTTACAAGTTAATAATATTTTTCATCCAACTATACATGAGCTTTGAATACATACGAAGGATATCAAACCTAATGTAAGGGATAATTTCTCAATCTTATTAATATCCATTATAGTTTATTCGCAAGTCTTTACTATGGTATATTTATAATCCATGTCCATGTTTTCAAAAAATGTTTTCCTAAAAATATTACTATTATTTTATGTATTTTCAAAGTCGTTTTAACCATTTTTTTCTTTTTCTAAATTTCTTGGAAAAAATCATTATTTCGTTTACCATATGTGTTAACTTTTGAATTCTCTGAGAAAAGTACTATGTTAATGTTTCTTCAATATTATATGAAATTAACAGAGTTTTACGATTTCATAACGCATTATTTTCATGAATATCCCATTTCAATATTTAATTTTTTTATTTTAAATTATTTTCTATATAAATTTCATTAAAATATGAGAAATTGTTTTTTGAAAAAAAAAAGTTTTTTTAATCCAGAATTATGTTCAAGTGTTTTATCAAAATAATTTTACATATAAGTTGGCATTGGGTTATGTATCTGTCCATACTATTATTGTGATTTGAATGTGATTATGATTTAATTATTTTTATGACGTCTATTTATATTAAATTTTTTATGTTATGAAGAAATTGTCTTTATTAATACAATTTTATATCATGGGTTAAGCTATAATGAATGATTTATGTTTTTTTGTGGAATATGTTAGAATGATTTCATTATGATATGGATGGGAACTTTATCTCCCTCCAATTAATTAGGTAAAGATTTATATCTCATGAGATAAAAATGATAAGAACTAAATGTAAATATGGTTCAATAATAGAGGGATTGAATAACAAGTAAATCTTGTTTAGTGATACATGGCTAGAACAACAAGTAAAATGGCTTCAGTAATGGACATCATCAAATATGATGGTCTTCGAAGAAATGCCACAAATACTATGTAAAAAAATAATATTTTTTTCTCTGTTTTCCTCAATTCAATGTTTTATGTCAATTCTATGTTAACATGGTTGTGTTGATTTATTATTTATTCCTAACAAACTACTATAATTTATTTCATGACTCAATATTTTGACATCTAAATTTTAAGTTCATGTTTTTACAATACAATTTTTATATTTTTTTATGTTCTAAATTTTTACCCTTTATTATCATTTGAACTCACACTTTTTATTTTTCCTTTTCACCAAGATATAAATAATAGTTTTAGGTAGGAAAACCATTGGGGAAGATCCTGGAGGGAGATGTTGAATATCATTCAGCAAAATAGAAGAATTTTTTTAATGTTTCCAAAGACCGTAAACTAATAAAGTATTCGGGAGTATATTTTTGTAATGTATAAAGTATTCCTAGAAAGAAATGTATTATCCATGTATGCCAATCTTGTGTCTTTACAATTGATATCAGAGGGAAGGTTTAGTCAACAATTGGAATCTAGGGTGAGAATACTTTACTGAGATACCAATGGATTTTTCTATAGTATTTGTAGGGATGTTATTAAGGGTAAGACTATTTATATATTACATATCTATAATTATGGTAACAATCATGAAAAACCTATTATAAATCCTGATATGTTAGATATATAATGTACCCACCCTTGGTTTTGTTGTTTCCTTTGAATTATTTCTGCCTCTCACACTATTATTTTTGGGTTTTAGATAATGGATTGATATCGAATGAACCATGATAATGATCAATCCAATAGGAAATGCAATGATTGTCCTCATGAACAAAAAAATTCAATGGGAGATGGAATGAAAAATATTATCTCTATACTTTTAGAAACAATGAATCATTCTGGTCTTACAAATTATCATTGAAATGAAATACATTCTATAGTGTCCTTCATGAGGAAACATATACCTTCTTTTTGTGGGTTTTCTGATCCACTTGTTGCTTAACAATGGATCAATACCGTTGAAAATAAATTTTATATCCTTCACTATTCAGAACATGAAATATTGATTTTATTTGTTATTAATTTAGATGGTGAAGCAACCCAGTGGTGACTTATAATTTAAAATACAAGGCATGAAGATAAAATAGAATCCATGAAATGGGATGAGATCAAGAAAATATTTTTCAAAACTAATACCATATTTTTCTAAAGAAAAATGGAAATGGAGATCCTTAAGCTTATCCAAAATCATGATGAATTTTTTGGTAAGTACTAGGTGAATTTTAAAAGTAATGAAAGTTATGATTCTAGCATTATCATATAATTTGAATGTTAAGTTGATCGATTCTTCAGAGGCTTAAAACCAATCTTCGAAGGGTATTACCTATATGATACCTCAGTAGAAATGAAAATATTTTAAATTGTGTTATCGTGGTAGAACTAGAATTTGTTGTTATATATCCATATCATGGTTTGGAAAACAAATTATAGATGGTGTTCATGGGAAAATATCAAAACAATGGTGAAAAGAAGATTAATGTTTCCATATTTTCAATGTGTGGAATGATGCATGGTGGATACTATCTTTTAGGGACTACCATATTGTTCAAGTGCGGAAAACAATTTCATTGTGTTGTTTACTTCCTAAGAAATTAAAAAAAGGTTTCTAATGATATGAATAAGGAAAATACTATAATGAACTCACCACCAACACTTAAATGCTACAAGTTCAAGGAGATGCTGCATTACGCTATCCAATACCCAAATCAAAGGGTTAATGATGATCTTCTTCATCAACATCGTCCATATTCCAATGACAAATTAAAATCACATGTTACCACTATTGGAAATTTTGAGTATGACAATAATGTGGTGGAATGATTATGTGTTTGTGTAATGGGACTCAAAAATAGTGTTATAGAATATCATTTATAGTATTAGGGAATATTGGAATATCTATGAATTGGTATATTGTGGTTTTGAAATATTATATTGAACTAGTAATTGTAAAAAGTGATTGAAATGTTTTTTGAAAGCTCATAATATTAGCATAATGAAGGGATAAAGAGATAATTATATGTTTGATAGTATTAATGACCTTATGACTGATATAAAGACAATGTGATATCATGGTTTGGGAATATATAATTTTTTGTACTTTTTGTGTGTTGAATGAGTTAATTTGGATAGAATGAATGTTTTCATTAATGTAATACTGTAATTCATGTTATTTTTGTGTTTCTAGAAAATAAATGATTATGTTATTCACATGATTGGAATGTGACAACCAAGAACAACCTAATTAGACATGGTAGAAAAATGTTAAATCGATTTAGTTCACCTCGTTCTAATGTTTAATATTTATAGTTTTTTGAAGGATTTTATTTTTATCCATTAATGGATAGTAGATGTTATATTCTGATTGATGTTTGTTAGATTAATGTATTATTTCACTATAGGTGGACTTATGCATAATTCATAACTAGTTATAATATTTTTGATGACAAAGATGGAATGACCTATAATTCTATCGCATGATCTACTAACATTTCAAAAATGAAAAAATTATGTTCCTCCATTAAATAATAGATGATGTGGGAATTGTTCAGGGAATGACCAATGGTATGATTTGACTGAAATCAAGTATGTATTTCTCCTCATACAAAAATTCATCAATAATAAAAAAATATTGAAACAAAAAATGTAATTCTAGTACCTTATAATCCAATGAATCATATGGTCCCATAAATCATCACAGATTTAGGGATTTCTAGTTTTTAACATTCTCTGCACCTTATTATCAATCACTATCCATCAGAACATGTTAGTTATATTTTCTTCCATACCCATGTTTTAACTTCCCAGATTATTTTTCCTAAGTGGAAACAATGTTTGGAGTTACTATGGGTAACCATTATTTTTCTAACATTCCATTTTCAAACGAATATTTGGTATTTTTTATAATTTAGGTCAACAAGAATGAAAATTTTATGTATTACACCATTTATAATCTCCCCGAATTTCGATGTTGAAATTCATTTTATGGGGGGTAGAATTTAACACACTAATATTTTGTGGGATATATTATTTTTTTGATGTCATGTGTTATATGTTACACCAATACTATCCCGAACTATACTCAACACTGTAATAGCTTGTAGTATACACAACACTATTCATGGCTTCTGTTACACACAAATGCGACCTTCCTCAATAGCTTGCATTATATGCCATATTGAGTTTCACTAAACAACGATATATTGTTAAAGTATTATTATGTGACATAAACTAGAAATTATATATTTTATTATACTCATTTAAAAATTTAGATATCATTAAAATTAAAATAATTTATTTTCTAGACATGATATATGAAAAATATTATTATTTTTGATAAAAAAGTATTTCTCAAAAAAATGCAGATTAATAGCCTTTTGATGGCGCACCAAATTTAAATATAGTTCTTCATAAATTTATGTATTCTATTTTACAAAATGAACTTCTTATATGAATTAGGGACATAAATAATTATTTTTTTTTTGTATTTTTTATATTTTTATAATAAATTAAATATTTAATTGAATAGTGAAAAATACAGCATTTTAATTCAAAACTACTTTTTCATCTAATTTATTATTATAGTTAGATTATTTTATTAACTTTTTTATATAGTAATTAGATTATGTTTTTATCATTTAATAAAAAAAATCATTTTAAGAAATTTCACCATGAAATGGAACAATAACACATGTCAATCATTTGATAGATATTAATTCTTAAAACACCGCCTTTTGGATTTGTAAACGAAAATTAATTTTAAATTTATTACTGCAACTTCTTAGTTTTGAATTTTTTAATATGGATTCTATATTTGGAATTATATGTTCCAAATTTTGTGAATATTTACCTTTTATATTTGTAAATTATGAATAGTAACTTTAGTAATTATTTTTATTTACTATGGATAATGGCTAAATCTAGTAAATGAGGTTTAAAATATAATAATATAATAATATTAAATTACCTAATCATGTTATAATAATATTTATGAGATATATCTAACAATGGGCATCCATGGGTAAATATTGGGAACCTATTGATCCACATGGTTTTTAAAATGGCATTTTATAAAATTTAATATAATGTTAAGAAAAATATAACATAAACATGTATCCTTAAGTAAAACAACTTTTATATGGGGTTATATAAGAGATATATTATACTATAAAAATAAATTATAAATATAAAATTATGTTCTACATCATGGTATTTTCTTTATAATTTTTATATACTAAATAAATAAATTTAATTGTTACATAATGATGACATAATCATTTATTCATTAATAATGGATTCAAATAATTGATATTATAAATATTAAAGAAATATAACATGAAATTTTTTTTTCCATACACAAATTTTATGGATTATATTGACATATTATATTTTAGTTAATGCATTTGGATAGAAGCAATCTGGTTGTTATGAATTTTAAAAAAAAAATTCAAGTATTAATAGTGTCCAAAATTGATATAATTTATAACTAAAAATATAAAATAGTTTATTAAATGTATTAAATTCATAAAAAACTAAGATTCAGACAAATGGTTATGAAAATTCTAAATATTTCATTAAGAACGTTTCTTTTGGTTCTTTTGACTTGATATGGTAATTACATAAACCCAAAACATGAAAATAACATGATATCATTCTAAATTAAAAGGGGTAAAATAAGGGTTAAACCAAAAAATTAGGATAATAAATATTCAATACCTATCTAAAAATAATTGGATGATGGGTATACAAACTCTCATCATATTATATTTAAATAAAAATAATTTCAGGGCATTTTTAATTTAAATTTGATTTCTAATAAATTGATATTTTAAGACGTTCCTAATGGGCCCCTCCACCCTCTTATAAAAGTACACCTGCTTTACCAACATAACACACATCTCTCAAGCCCCTTTACTCAACCAGATTCCCCAAAAAAATCTCCAAACAGACCTCCTTTCATTCTATAAGCCATACCCTGGGAAGAAGACAATTCAAGAAAACCTTTTGTGTCAAATAAAAAAAGTTACCTGATTTAGAGGTAATGTCTTATATAAAGTTCTTTTCTTTTATTTTCCATCTCCACTTCATATGATCTTCTTCTTCATTGATTAAATGAAAAACAAATTCTACAAAATATGATATGATTCTGATATAAAATGTAATCTAACTACATTTTCACAAACTTCCTTCTCATGGATACAAATATACTACTTCTGTGTACGACATACTAATGTCTCACGAAACGATGTCAATTCAATTTTCTCCTACCACATATCATGGTGTCCATAATGATGTAACTATATTTTAATATGATATTAATTATATTTATATTGGCTGTATGCTTCAATATTTTTAATTTATATCATACCTTTATGCATTCCATTATGTGTAAATACGATAATTTCATTTTAGGATTTGCGGACTACCGCCCCCTCAAAGTGATATGACCCATTCATCCATTACATTATACAAATAAAAGAGGTAATTAATTAAATTATGTAACATATATGACATAAATATTATTATAAAATTATAATATACCTATTTGTCTTTTATTTTAATTTTTTTAATTCGGAAATAATATGAATGTTTCATTCATGCGCACGTACGGCCTACCGTCTCCATTAACGATGTATTCCATTTTAGTTATCTATCTATTATATATAATCATATACTGAATATACCTGACATATTAATAATTTTTTAAATTATTTAATTATATTAATCAAGATATAAGTAATAATATCAATAATAACAAGTCAAAAAAATTATGATAAATAAAATGATTATTACAGAAAACATTGCTTTAACATTGAATTGATAAATGAACATGTAATATAAAGTCATAAGTGAATAATATATGAATTAATAAATATAATTATGGTTCTATTACAAGTTAATAATATGATTAAACACACTATACAATAGTTTTGGACATATACTAAGGATATTAGACCTATGATAAGGGATAATATTGTATTTTCATTATTATACGAGATTGTTTATTCATTAGTATTTACTGGGGTTTATTTAACATCTACTTCGTGCTTCATAAAAAAATTTCATAAATATTTTCTATTCTTATTTGTATATTTAAATTAATTTTTACAAATTTTGACTTTTACAAAATGGTTTTCATGGAATCTTTCTTTTGATTACCATATGAGTTAAATTTTGACTTCTACAAAAAAAGAACGAGGGGAATGCTTTATTATCTTATAAGGCATGAATTGATTTTTATTCTATCATAACACATTATTGACAGGAATCATCCATTACAATATTTGATGTTTTTTAAATTAATTAATTTTATTTTAAAATATTATGACATTTTGAGTAAATAAAATTCTTATAATGTGTAAAGGATGTTTACCTCAGGAATTTAGTAAGAGTGTGTTATGAAAATTATTTTACATATATAATGAAATAAGATTATTTATCTATCACTATTATTACTTTTATTTGATTGTTTATATGATAGAGTTATTTTTATAAAGTCCATTAATCATATATAAATTATATTATGATTAAATGATGTTTATGAATCCAATTTTATTTCATATGTTATGGTATGATATATGAATTATGTTTTTGTGGCACATGTAAGTATTATTTATTATGAGATAGGTCAGACCTATATCTCCCTCTAATGCATTGGGTAAATATTTTTATCTCATGAGATATATATGATTGGAACTGAGAGTAAATCTGGGTCAGTAGTACATGGACAAAATGACTAATAAATCTTGTTTAGTAATACATGGGTGGAACAGAAATTAAACAAGGTTCAGTAATGGACTTCATACACTATGATTCTATTTGAAGAAATTCCTTACATACTATGTAAATCCTATTATGTGATTAATTGTTTCCAAAATTGTTTGTTTTATATCAGTGTTATGTTTTCAGGGTTGTGTTAATTTATTATTCATTCCTTAGGAACTGCCAATATTTATTTCAGACTCATGATTTTGATATTTTATCTATATGATCATGTTATTACATTATAATATTTATGTTTTGTTTTATGTTCTCAATGTTTACCCTAACTGAGAATTTGAGCTCACCCTTTATATTTATTCTTTTCCCCTATATATAAAGAATTTATTTCAGTAGGAAAAAAAATGAGGGTGATATTTATGGTTGATATAGAAGATCTTTCACCAAGCTAGAATGATGTGTTCCGAGTTTACAACAACACTAAACTCATAAAGACTTTGGGAATATATTTGTGTACAATATTTTGTATTCTCCAGAAGAAAAGTAATGTCCATGTACCTCAAACAGGGGCCTTTAAGACATTCCACCTAGCATAATTTTTTGTGTTCATATTTATCATCGGTGTCATGAACAATCCTATTAGGGCTCGTACTGAGACTCCCCATGACCTATTATAAATGTGTATGCACCGGTGATTAGCAACAAGTAGATATGTCAATAACATGGGAGGATGTTCCTAAGTACATATACACATGCTCCCATCTCCAAGCCCACAAAATGATGAAATATAAAAACAACTGAACCACCAATGGATGCATGCATCTATATCCCACAACCATAGTCTGATACAAAGTAAAGAAAGTAAAACTGTCCAAATACATGCCCACCAAAAGAGTATGTTACCCACATCCTACTTGTATGTAAAGGTACTGGGATAGTTTCCTAAATACTACAAGAACACACCTCGATGTATCTGGTCCCACTTTGAACTATATTTCCTTGGTCTGTCTCAGACTCTATTAAATGGTCAATCTTCTGCAAAAGACTTGTTAGGTTTAGGAAAATCTCTTGGAGGGGTGAGTATAACAATTCTTAGTAGGGAACCCTAAAACCACATTGTATACAATAATGGAAATATATTCAACTCTACATAGGTATATTTCTACAATACATTAAAAATGAATACCCATATTTACTCAACAAAGACACATATAATAGAGATATGTCACCACTGTACTATACCTTGACCTAGGATGCCATATCAAACGATTCAAAAATCTCTCATCTGAGAGAACACACTCCTGAGTATTATAGTACATATTATGTCCTTATAAGGTGTAATAATTCCCAGGTATCTTTATGAAAATGAACATTTTGATAGTCCGAAAAGATAAAATACACAGATGAGGATCACTTTTAATTCCATGGGGTGATACAAAATATCTAATTTAGATTAAACCTATACATAGAGGATAAACACTCAAGTAGTTTTGGACATGAATATAATAATAACTTCACTTAGGGAATGAAGATGAATAAAATATCTCAATCTGTGCCTCTTGGAGGGATTCTAACAACTCTATCCGGGATGTCTTGCTGAAGGGATTATATTCCAAGAAGTAGGAAACAATTCCGTACGATCAATCTATCAAAGGATAAGGGGATAAAACCCTAACAAATATCTTCGAAGAAATTGAGGAAAAGAGAATTTTTCCTTGTATAAAGAAGTAGAAAATATGTGACAGGGGTTAGATACTGTGTCCCTTGACCCCAGGACTAGCTCATGTAAATGACCAATTTCATTCATACCATTTCCATGTAGAAGAAGATTACACATCATTTAGAGGGGTCACGTGATGAGTCCTTGTATCTGAGGTCCCTCACCTGTACTCAAACATTGTTCTTGTACACGTCGTCATCTTGTGTATTAGTGCCCACGTACCAGTATACGGGGTAACCCATGTACATGTGATTTTATTTGTCATTTTGGGGGAGTACACATCATATAGGAATGTTGTGTACTCCACCATATGATTTTTTATATCCCCAAGAACATGTAGAGTCATCCAATGAGGGGATATAGGCTATGTAGTCAAGGAATACATGCCTTATGTATCGATTTTTTCCATAAACTCTTTGTCTTCATCCAGCTTGTAGATGCACCGCATTATCCTTGAAATAAGCCTTAATGTATGCCAAAATAACATGGTTCAACCTCATCCAATAATAAATATCAATTAGAAATGTGCCCTGATCATTGAATCTTCTTATAAAAATGAATTTTTCATTGGAATCATCTTCTATACATCACACTCGATGATCAATGGTTTCTAAACCTGTTTGATCTATTCACCAATGCCAATTTCACACCTCCTCTGCCAAAATTGAACCAAGGGGGAAATGAATATTCTTGATGATGAATGTATAAGTATTTTAGAAAAACACGAATCACAGAATATAGGATTAGACTATGAACATGTTCAGTTAGCCTCAATTAATTTTATTTACAATGAAGAATAATGAAACAAATAATTAAAATACTCCCAAATTAATAACCTAGAAAAATGATCCCATCCTACAAGGCGATCAAACTGTGGATCAATTTTTTTCATTGATTTTTTAACATTAATCGTAGAAATCACGGATAAGGAATAAATCAAAAAAAAAACAAATTTTTTACCTCAATTCAATTAGATCGCTGAAGAAGAATGATATGATGTCATCATTATTGGAAAGAATAGTAGGATATGATGTGTATTGATCATAAATCCATGATCTGTCATCATTCTCCTGAGAGTGAATCCTTGAATCTCTCTCCAACGACATTCTAAAGTTTCCATGGTTATGAAGATATCCCTAGTAATTATCTATAATAATATATTTATATATTGTTATTCGTCTAATCAGTGAAAATGAAATAATATAATTTTATTAAATATTTTTATTCATTTCCTCACCTATGATGTGTATTCAACAAACAACCCACACCAAAAAATGTTCAGTAGTTCCTATAGTAAACCTCATTTGTTGAACTCAACGGTTCCCTTATACATATGATCCATGACCCGTTTTACTTGTTATTCAATTTTTTAGGAAAACTATGTGATCGTGTTATTTAATATATTTAGAATATTTCAATCTATTTTTTGGGCACACTAGGCCTCAGAATCGCAGGTTAAATTACATACTAGTCTCAAAAATGATCAATATAATATCCAAAAATAATAGATATCAATTAAAAGATATTAAATTCACCCCACTGTGGGGATTTAAATCCAAAAAATCCATAAAAAATGCTACTCAAAAAGATAACAGTAGTTAGCATAGATCTAAGCCTTCTGATCCCATTCCCTCCCTTAGAGATTCTCGTACGACCACCTGGAAAACACCGTAGGAATCAATATCCCATAATAGATACTCTCTTAATTATCATTGATCTCTATTGGGTACTTAGAAATTGTAACTCTATCATTGATGTCCATCTCGCCTCAGTCGATAATGTGTGATGATCATGCATATACGTCCTTAACTCTGACATGTGAAAGATGTCGTGTACCAAGTATACATGTGGATGTAGAGCATAGCGGCCGGCCTGCTTCCCAACTATATGCAGTATGTTGAAAGGAAAGATAAACCATAGAGACATCATTCCATCCATGAAAAATACATATAATTCAAATAGAGTTGAAACATGTAGGAACACATGGTCTCTTTCCTCAAACACTAAGGTCCTTCATCACATATTAACATAAGTCTTCTTGTGTATCTGTGTAGTATCCATCCACTCCTATGTGATTTTCAACTTCTCTATTGTTTCTGATACCAAATCTGGGTTGATGGGTGTTGACACTCCCAGTTTATTCCAGAAAATTGTTCAGATATAGGGTCACCAATATAAAATATCAAATGGTTTCATACAAATTGTGGAATAGTATTTTATGTTGTTGGAAAACTCCATAAGTGGTATTTTATCCTCTAATATATATCCAAAGTCTAAAATGAAATATTGTTGCATTTCCTCCAAAACCTGAATGGTTCTCGATCTCTGGACATCAGTTTAGGGGTGAAACATTGTGCTCAATTGTAAATGGGTCCAAAAAACTTCTTTTAATCCCTTCCAAATCTAGGATTTGAGGTGTGAAAAACAATAAAAAACAATCTTTTAAGAGACTATATGGAGTCGGAGAATATTCTGCACATGGAGGCATCACAAGCCATCTACGGAATTGTGGTCTTCTATTGTTATGAAGTTGTCCAACATGGTAAGATGGTCTATAATCACCCATATGGAATCATGTCACATGGATTTACGTGGTAATCCCATCACTAATTCCATAGATATACCATCCCACCTCTTTTCAAGAACCTCAATTGGATTAGCAAATATTTAAAGAACATGATTCCCAACCTTCAACTATTGGAAATCAAGGCATCGAGAGACAAACTATGCAACTCCTTTCTTCATACTTGTCCGCAAAAACTAATATTGGTGGACATGGTGCATATTTTAAACACACAGATCTACATTTAGAGTAGATACATGAAACATTATCATAACTTTTCCCCATAACATGACCATTACCATCGAGCATCCTCTATAATAAAAGAAGTACTCCCCAAAATTATAATATCTATCAAGGGAATTTCCAATGGTATATTCGAGTATGGAGGGTCCCACAGTCTTTATCGCCATGTTTTTCCTCCGTAACTCAATTCATTAGTGGGGGGATAAATACCATTTACTAGAGGTAATATTCCCCATACCTATCCACATAGGATAAGTACAAATTTTCCAATTTCTCTAATGACTAATTCAGTAGCTATGAACAAGATCTCCTACTTAAAGCATCTACTACCATAGTCCCCTTCCCATGAGTACAGAAAAATTCAATTTCATAATCCTATAAGAACTCTAGACATCACCTCTGTCTCAAGTATAGATTCTTATATGGGAAGATATACATGCAGATATTTTTATTATAGATGAAAATAAACTAATCTCCAATTAGATAGTGTCTCTATATTCTCAATGTTAAGGAAACTGTCACTACATCAAGTTCTTGAGTCACATGGTTCTATTCATGTGGTCTCAACTGGAAAGAACCATAGGAAATCACTGCTTTCCTCTACATTAGAACACAACCTTGCCTAGTACATGATGCATCAGAGAACACTTTGTAATCGATACCCTCCTCTGGAAGTCACATGATGGGAACACATTTCAAACTCTACCTTAACTATTGAAAATCTTATTATCACTTCTCCGTCCACACAAAAAGATTCCACTTTCAAGTCAACATTTTTATGTGTGCTGATAGCACGGATAATTCAGATATGAATCATTGTTAATATCCTACTAACCTTAGGAAGCACTACACATATGTCATGCTCTTTGGTGCCTCACATGCTAAAATTTATAATACCATGGCCAGGTCCACTACCACTCCATCCGTTGAGAGAACATGTCTTGAAAAGTGGACCACATGTATCTAGAAGTGTCACTTTAAGACCTTTTATTAAATATAGTACCTTCGTATTAAATTTGTAACCATCCTTAAATTCCGCACATGCTCCTCCTCAGATACTGAGTACACAAGGATACCATCAATTTAGAAAAGTACAAACCACTCTATGAAATTCTTGATAATCGGGTTCTTCAGTCTCATGAATTTTGTCAAGGCATTCTTCATTCCAATTTGAATTACAAATTATTCATAATGACCATAGTGACATCTAAGTGTCTTTTTCGGTATATCCTCACCGTGTAATCTTAGTTGGTGATAGTCTTATCTATGGAAAACCATTGAGAACCATTGTGCCCCTATAAAATGATCAAAGAGTTCATCGATCCTTAGTAGTAGAAACATGTTCTTAATGTTTACCTGGTTCAAGCAATGGTAGTCCACGCACACCTCATGATATTTTCTCTCTTCGTGGAAAAACAAAACAGGGGCTACCAAGGGTGAAGTATTTGGCCAAGAAACTCCCTTCCTTTATTATTCCTCCATCGACACCCTTATCTCACGATGATCTATGGTAGCTATCTGATATGATGGCACATATATCAATTCTATTGTAGGGTCTCAATCAATTCTGAATTATGTCTCTCAATGTGTAGGTAAACTTGTAACGTCTTTGAGGAATGAATATTAATACTCTACCACCACTATTGTAAACTACAAACTCATAATTTCCCATATTCAAAGCGTTAGGCTATCCAACTGATGAGTAAGGGACTGTACCCTTGTATGCACGAGTCCACCCTATACAACTTTGGCTTCATTTCCACCAACAAAATAATCCTTGGTTCGTCACTATGAACACACCATACCCTTCCCCTAAAAAATATACCAGGGAATGAACTATAGGAAATATTTCCATTCAATGAATGATATTGTAAGGACTCGACACTACATCCAAGTGATTACAATAGAAACTCTATCCACCAATATGTTTGTCATAGTATCGTAAGAAGTTTGTGATCACATAGTCTTCTCCAGTTGGAGTCTCCAAATGTAAGTGTTGGGATAATGGTTCTACCGGAATCTATGAGTCTCATGAAAGGTATATGGAAATAGATAATAACTAGAACCAATTCCTATTAGTACTAAAGATAGGGTATAATATTCATAGATATTACCATGAATCATTCTTGGAGCCTCTATGTCAGAGTATTTGATCGCCTATAGTTATCCCCTCACATTTCCTCTGACTCCTGGAGACAATCGTCGACCACATGGTGGTGGTGATGATAACATATGAAAGTATAAATCACCTACTGATAGTATCCCAACTCCTCTTCCACCTATAGAATCCTATGGCCCTTCACACTCTAGTCGCTACAACTAACTTGGTGGCCCATCTATGGTTTCTCTCTTAGATGTATGGATTGTCTTTCAATCACGAGTGAGATGTCCCCTATTGTCACATGAGTATAATCACATCTCCCTGGGTTGAATATACCCCCTGTGTGAGATCTGAACATCATATCCTCTTTCCCAGGGCATCCTTATGAAATTTACCACACATCTAGGTCTCTAATACTAAATTTGTCTCCCTTATTTGGAGGTCTCTAATTATGTTAACCCACAAATGAAAACCATTGGCTATATATTTTATTCCATGAAACACTGAAACACCAAATATCTCTCTACCTCCCTAGTATAGGTAGGAATTCATAAAGGGATAACACTAGCTTGGATTTATATATGAAAAACTCACTCGATGGTCTGAGACCTGATGAACTGGTATTAAACCGTATCCATAAAGTACTTGAAAAAGTTGTTAAACAATAATGAATACTAAGATACTATTGTGTTTCCATTTTGGATATGTAGAAGCACCTGAATATGTACATCCCCCAGCCTAGTTTGTGATAAATCCTATGTAAAGAGGCACTCTAACATTTTCCATGACAGAGTTTCCTTATCATAGGACTGGGTTACCAATCCCCACTATCACTATGCTAGTCCTAGAAGAAGACTCATATACAGGACTACCACCTACTCAGATGGATTATAGACCATATAGAAAACTCATGTCCCCACTTTAAGAAAATCTTTAGAAGCCTATGGGTTGGGATCTCTTGGGAACATATGGGGTATCTATCTCTGAAACTCTTGAATCTTGCTCAACTTGTGCACCTTATCCTTTAGTATTGTGGGAATGATGTTCTTACTTATAAGTGTGGAAATTGATAGTGCACCATTTGGAGGTAACATCATGAGAATTGGTCCTTGTATGAACTCCTTATCACTAAGGGGATCATACTCATGTTCAACATGTTGAATCATATTCTGTATATGTCACAGAGGTATCCAGAATGTAAACAAGATGTACCATGGTCAATGATTATATCTGGAGAGCTAACTCAAGAAGGACATGGAACCACAATATGTTCCTATATGATGTATGCTCCCTTATTTTCCCAACAACTAAGGATTCCATCTACTGATTTGAAAATATGGTGGTCGGATTCTATGTGTATTGATATGTCAGACGCTGCACTAACCCTGGAGTCCCAGGCCCAATATTCATACACCAAACACATAACATTATTTCCCCACACCAATTTTACACACTCTCAATCTTAACATTGAACCGACGACACACTCTAATATCTGTCTATCACAACATGTCCCATTGGGGAAAGCGCTGCAACTCTCTAAGCCCGCTTAAAATTGGCTAGGATCTAGTGATTAGCACTCATTTGGAATATCAATAACATGGCAGGAATATATTATGTTCATGTAAAAATTCACACATACCCCAACCCCAAAATAGAAAAATGATAAAACTTCTGAAATAATGGATGCATAAATCCATATCCCATAAACAGAGTATGACATGAATTAAAGATACTAATTTGGGAAATATACATTCCCACCATAAAAATTATTTAACCCAAGTCCAACTTCAATGTAAAGGTATTGTGATAGCTGTCTAAAAGCTGTAGGAACACACCTTGATCTTCCTGGTCTAACTATGCAACATCTGGTCTTGTTCCATTATGGACTCTTCCAAATGTTGATCGTTAGCCCAAGACACATCATGTGTTTCAAAAGGCCATTAATGGGTGAGTATAAAAATTCTCAATGGGACACCCCAAAGCCACAAATAGTTCAACTATATAAGTAATGACATCTCTACATAGTTATATGTCTATGGAACATATAATTATAATATCTAGATATACTCAAAAAATACACATAGTCAAGAAGTTTTTCCCAACTATATTATCCATAGCACTTGGTTCTATTAAAAATACATCATCAAGGATAAAACACTCTTAATTATAATAGTATTGATGACATCCATTTCTTAGGGACTACACATTAAGAATCATCATTAGAATGAACAAAATAATAGTCCAAATAGATATGATACACAGATTAGGATCACTCCAAAGTCTCATGGGTGATAAAAAACACTCAATCTGGAATATCATGCTATATAGAGGATCAAAGTTAATGTAATGTTGGTTATGAAAATACCAAGAACATCACCTGGGGTGTAATAATGAATAGATGATCTCGTTCTAGACCTCTCATAGGGACTCTAATGACTCTATTAAAGAATTATGGTTGTTGGGAACATTTTCCGAGATGTATGAATCAATTCCATACCATCCTTTAAGGAAAGGATATGAATAATGAATCCTAACAAAAAATGTCCACTTCAATAAGGAAAATATCTCAGATCGATGTAAAATAGAGTGCATGACATCATCTATGGGTTACACGACATATCGAAAGACCCCATGTCATGTTCGAGTAAATGTATCATTCCATTCAAACCATTTCCTTATAGAAGGAGAGTTCATGGAGTGTAGAGGGGTCACACACCATGTCCTTATATCCATGGTCACACCCATGATTGTAAAGGGTAGAATCCCTTGTATCTGTTACCATGTACCATTATATGGGGTAGCACCTGTAGACATTCCTAGACATGTATTGTGGGTGAGTAAACATCATGGAGGAAACCACTGCACTCAACATCGTGTATGTGTACTTCCCCAAGTACACGCCAAGTCATCATTGTGGGGTAAATGCCATGTAGTTAAGGGATACTTTCCATGTGTGTAATGTTTTTCTTTTAACCCTTATTCTTCCACCCACTCATGCCCACATTGTCGTCACATTTAAATATTGCTTCAATTACATCAGATAAAATTGATCTACCTTAGTCAGGCCTCTCTATCAACAAGATATGTTCCCTAGCTGTCGAATATTCTAGAAAAATTTAATCATTCATCCAACGAATCTTCCACGCATCTAACACAATGATCGGTGGTTTCCAAAATGGTCTGACATGTTTTCCTCTACTGTTGTTGCACCTCAATTGTGTAATTCCAAGCCAAGATCCACAATCATAGATCATTGGGCCAAGAAACATGTTTGCAATGATTGATTAATATGTAAAGCATCAATACAAGGTCCAAATGAAGAATGCTTGTGACGAATGAAGAATAATGGGAGAAAAACACCAAACATGGAAACTATGAATGAACCTTTACCATGTTCTGTTAGCCAAAATTAGTTTCTGTTATAATGAAGAATGAAGAAAAAAAATTAAAACCACTCCAAAAGTAATATCCCGAAAAAATAATACCATCTTGAAAGCTGATGTAACCACGGAGAAATATGTTCATTCATTAGTCTATTTTCATGATTGATATCACTTAAAAGGATAAAATCCAAATAAAACACATTACCTACCTTGATTTGGTTTAATTGATGATCGAGAATGATCCATCTTCATCATTTTTGGCATGATCTATCAAATCCATTTTTATTGATCATCGATCCTGGGTTTATCACCATTCTCCTAAGAGAGAATCCTCGATGCTCTCTCCAATGGCTCTGCAATGATTCGAGGGTTATGCAGCTAAAATTTTGAATTCTTACAGAAAATGTATTTAAATATTTTTAAACATTTCATCCGAACAATCAATATTAAATATTTTTATTAAATAAATTTATTATCTACAGTGCATGTGATGACTTTTCTAAAAAATCCATGTGAATAATAATGTAAATTTACAACTAGGGTAAGTATCATGTTCTGAAATCAAATGGTTCCCTCAGATTTTTTATCTAGGCAACCAATTAGATGTTATTCCAATTTTTTTCTCATGAAAATAGTTCACATGTGCTATTTAACAAATTTAAAATAATGTAGTGATTTATTTTGAGCACACTTGACCTCAGAATCATATTCTATCTCAGTACATCAAATAAAAAATAATCCATATAATATCAAAAAATAATACATGGTAAATACAATAGATTACATTGGAAATATTTAATCTATCTTGTTTTCATTCAAAAAAATGTTTAGAAAATTCAACTATTTTATAAAAATGATTTTATATTACATGGTCGACAAATAGATTACCCAATTTCGAATATAAATTTGATAGTTTTTATATCACAATCTTAAACTATCTAGTCTATTTTTTTATTTATAATTGAGTTATTAATTGTTGTATTAAATATTTAATTTTCTAATTTATTAAACACGTGTTTAAATGGGTTTTTTGTGTCTTTAAATATTGTGTTAATAGTGTCTAAAATATTTTTGATTATTTTTAAAATAATGAACATTATCTCTTTGTATTTTTTTAATTCATATTTCATTATAACATGAAGTCTTGGAAATGTTTGGTTAATCAATTGAAATAATTCATTACCAAATTATTTTATGGATGGTGATTCATTTTTGAAACTCAAAAAAACAAAATTCTATTGAAATTCAACTCTTCATGTAGAAGTCAAACTTTCATACCAGAACATAACCTGAGTCATGATGAATAAATAACCTAAATCAAGTTTAAATGAATTAAATATTTTATCTATTTCATTTTATCAGATATGTGTATATCATATGTAATTATTTATGTGAAATATGATATTTTTTATTGTCACGGTCCACTCACTAGGAACCCCTCCTAGGCCTGTAAAAAAGATGAGTGTGACCACAAAGACCCACCACCAATAGGCCCTATATTAGTGACTACCACTAAGGTATTGAACATTAAAATGTGAAACATTTCTACCATATATCCTGGGAACATAATAAAAATTCTATAAAGAACTACATAATATAAAATAAACAATGATCTCATAATAACACAAAAAACATGTAATGTTATATAAATATTGTTGGGTTTCTATTGTGGAAACCGTTTTTTGACCAAAACATTAAACTCCAATAGAATCAGAAATATTCTATGAAAAAATAAAATTTATGATTAAGAGGTCTCTTTTATCTGTGATCATAAAAATAGATGAAAACGTCAACCTTTAATAGTGCTAACAACCCTCTTAAAAATGAAACCTTGTTTAGTTATTGTTTAGAACTAATAAAAGTATGCCTTTATTAGCACTAAAGATCATCTTTTTAATGCTAAAATAAGGTGTACAATATATATATATATATATTAAAAACATTTTTATATATAAATATATATATAAATATTTTTATTATATAATTTTATTTATATGAATATATAATACGGAATTTCGTTTCATTTAATATGAAACATATTTAATAAAAAAATATTATATAAAAAAGTAAAAATTAATATTAATAAATTATTGAGTTATTCTAATTGATTAAAAGGATTTTCATAACATTTTTGTTATATAAAAAATAAATAAATTATTTTTTCTCTTATGATATGTTTAAAAAAGTACATTAGCATCAAACATCCAAAACAATTTATGCGAGTGTATATTTATGATCAATGAGATTTCAAATAGAGGCATGTGAAGAGGCCAATGTTGTGTTGATTGTGGAATCCCCAATAACTATATTTTTATGTCAAGAACTAATTATTTAATTTGGATGCACTAATTTTTGAATATATTATAAAATAAATACTTTCTATAAGAGGATTATTTATATTATTTATATGGTGACATTATTTATTCAAAGAGATTACATTCATATTTTGAAAATATACCAACATTATTATTATAATGTTATTTCTTATTAAATATACAGGTGTATATACATAATTGTATATATTAGAAAAAACTAATTATTAAATTTAAATTTTAAACAAATTTACAGCTTTTTTATTTCAAAAAAATATAGAAATAATTATTATCAATTTTTTTATAGAAATGATCTTTCAATTTTAATTTCCATATAAAATTATATTTATATATATTTATACCTAATAAATATACTCTAATGAAATTATATAAATATATTCTAATATGTGTGCATATTAAAAAAAAGCTATATATTTTTCTGTATATATATATATATCCTTGAAAGGTGACCTCTTATAGATGAAATGTGAGACATTACAATAGAATAAATCCATCCCTAATAATAAAAAAAAACATTTTAACCACTATCCAAAACCCGACTCACCATATGATGATAACCCATATTTTCCTCTCTTATGGTAAATGAAAATAAAATGCACCAGTAAAAGAACCAAGACCATTAACAAATCCTATTCACTATCAAACAAAAAGGTTGTTAGCCATCTTAAAAAGAGAAAATCAAATTGAGAACTTTTTAAGAATTGGATTTATTAATAATATAAGGTCGATCATGTTCACATGAAAACTCCACACCCAAGATAATTATATGAGCCTCTACAATAGGAGGGTTTCATTTCAGATCAATAAAATTATGATGAGTATCCAAGTGAAGATGTGTTTTCCTTGATCAACCATATTGAAGACTATTTTACCATAATCAAATAGAAATGCATCTTCTTTTAACTGCATGAAACCTAAACGATTTTGATTACACATATCTACACTAGGGTTCCCAACAGTGTTAATAATTAAAAAATTAATATTAAGATATTCTAGAAATATCTAAATAATCTTTTTCGTAAGGCTGCCACCCTAGTTACCCAGGGTCAGAGCATTATTACATAATGTTGGCATGATCAACAAGATCAAGTATCCAAAGACCGATTATTTTAGTAGCCTTGAAAGTACTAGAAACATTCATACGGTTTATATTACATATAAAATGGAAAACTACAACAAAATTGTTTCCATAGACAACACTGAAATCCCATATACTATCACTACAGGTTAGTCCCAATATACTTCTTTTCATCCTAGAAAAAATAAAACATAGAACGGGGTGAGCTCAAATGCTCACTAAGGATAACAATATTGAAGAATCTTTCATAAATAAGCATAAACATTTATGGAAATATATTAAACTAAAACAAAAGCCTTTATAACATAAAAACATCATAATATGGAAAATATAAATCAAAATAATGCCATTTAATAACTCACATGGATATTACACTAGTAGAATAATCACATGAAATATCAATAGCCACATTCATAATGATGGAATGCATAATTCCAGACTTTCATAACCACATAGTCAAAGCCATGTGCCAAGACTACAAATAACAATTTTTTCAAGGCCTTGTTCCAAGACACTAGTTTGTCTCATTAGACCTACCGATGCATCAAGGAGCTATAGCGGGCTCCACCCATCACATACTAAGTCCAATGCATTCCTCAAATGAAAATGTTTAAACATTACATAAACATTCGTATTAAAATTAGCATACGAAATGTCAATAATTTATTCAAAAACCATGAATTGTGTAAAAATAACACATCCATAGTCAAACATATCAAAATACCTTCAATACAATAAAAAAGTTCTATATAGAAAATTAACATCAAATACGCTTAAAAATCATTAAATGGATGTTGACATAGATGAAATCAAATCTTTTTTTAGAGAAATATATTTTCTATTTTGAAATAATTTAAAATTCATATAATTATAAAAGAAAACATTTACTTTGTAAATATTATTATAATCTTGTAAGGGAAGATTTTATGATGTTATAATGGTGGAAAATATCCTTACCCACCATATAAGTTTAAAAAAATACATTCTTTCTTTAATTTTGTCGAAAAGGTTATAATGTACCTTGTTTAGAAATCAACAGAATGATTCCTTTAAAAACATTGAAGTTAAAACAAAGGTATAAATTAATTCAACCCATGTTCTAGTAAATAGTAAAAATGTTTTGATATACATTTTTAAGAAACATGGATGTGGATGATAAAGAGGTCCCAGTAGATAATTACGTATAAACAAGCTCTGATAATAAATAGATTGTGAAATTAACCATTACCATGTACTTTTCCTTGGTCGATGGTTGGTTAACAACCTTTATAATGGTTAAATAAGTTTTATTGAATTATACAACAATCATATACAATAATATGATTTCATATATGATCTTTTAACATATTTTTTAATAATATCTTAGTATTTTTGTTGTTTCACATATTAATAGATTCATTTTCCATTGCGTTTATTGTTATGTGAGTCATATTTCCTATGGATGGGATTTATATTATTAATTTACAGAATTATATAAACTCTTTAAACAATATTTTCAATCCTCAAATGAAAATTAGTCTGCAATTGATACGACGGGGAATGAATCTCATCGCGTTCGTGGAGACGGTAATATTTACATACGCACGAGCAATAATATCATTATTTTTTATATTAAAATAATAAGTAATTGGATGTTATATCATTTATACAGAATAATTATCATGATATATTTATTATTTTCATCAATAACACTTCATTATTATACCCATCCAAATAATAATGTATGGAATAACAATTACACCCTGATGTTGAGACGGTAAGTCGTACATACGCACATATGGTGACCTGTCATTAAAAGGATGGATAGAATAATGAATATGGTTGTACCATCTTTATAATAACATCACATTATATAGAAGATACAGGATTTATTAATTTACAATGGAATCAACAAAGAAAGAGGACGTGGTAGAAGAAAGGAACTTGAAAGAGGTGATGAAATATTTACCTCTTCTTCAGGTTCTTCCTTTTGATTTAATCGAAAAGGCTCCATAGGTTGTCCTTATAACTAATTAAGGAATCCAGGATTATGGTTGGATAGTTGAGAGGGTATTTGGGCAGGGTTGGTAGACCCAATGGCTTTGAATTTGTGAATTAGATGGAAGGGTGAGTTCCCTTTTATAAGAGGGGTGAGGGGCACCTTAGAGAAAGATAGAAAAATTATTTTATAATGATATCATTTTAGGGTTCTAATTGCTCAAAAATGAATTCTTTAAATTTTAAGGTGAGATGGGTCTAAAACCACACATCCAATAGGTTTTATACAGGTTTGGGTAACTATATTAACTTTATATTTTTGATTTAACTCTTAGTTATATTGTTTGACATTTACCATGTCTCTTGTATTTTTATATTATATAGCTAATAAACATACAATAAACTACCAAGAGAACCCCAAGTTATTAATTAATGATATACCTATAATTATATACATAATTTGACCTAAATTTAGATTTTTAGGAATATTATATTAATTAATAATAAAAAATTTGTTTTAAAAACTCATTTATGTCAATTTGAACACTATTTAATAATTGATTTTTTGTTAAAGTCTTAAAAACATTATTAATTCAAAATAAATTAATTTAATAAATCTTAACATGTCATATTATCCTAGAAATTTCATGGATGGAATCATATATTTAAAATTATATTTATTTTAACATTTATAATACCATTTATTTGATTCTTTCATTAATAAGGAAAATATTGCATCATCAGTGTGTCATTAATACATTAAATTATTTAATGTATAAAAATTATAAATAAAATAGCATTATGTAGGAAATAATTTTATCTTTCTAATTAATATTTATGGTATAATAGATAACATATATAAACATATGTCAAAATGGTTTTACTAAAAGATATTTGCTTGTGCCATTTTTGTATTTACTTTAACTTAATTAATGTAATGTGTCATTATCAATTACAAGTGGCTCCATGGGGTCCCAAAATCGACCCAAGGATTTCCATGGTTGGATATGTATCATCCAATATAGTTAATATAAGTGGTAGGGTAATTTAATATTATTATAATATTACTTTATTACCCATATTTACCGGATTTACCCATTAACCATGGTAAATAAGCTATTTACCAAAATAATTATTCAAAATTTCTAAAAATAAAAGTTACCTATTTAGAAAATTTAGACCCCTTTATTCTAAATATGGAAATCATTTTTCTAAATTCAAAACACAAAAGTTACAGAAATTATTTTAAAATTAATTTTTGTATTGAAAACAAAAAGTGTGTTTTAAGAAATAATAACTACCAAAAGATTGATACTTGCTTATGTCCAGTTTATATATGAAATTATGTCCAATGACCGACATTGGATTAAATGGTAAAAATATAATCTATTTATACTTAAAAATTACTCAATACTATTATTTATAACTATAAATTATTTTTATTAAAAAGTTATTTTTAATGATAAATTTTTATTTTTAACTATTCATAAAAAATTGATTGTTTTCAATAAAAATCAAAAAATTAACCATAGGAAAATTTTGAAACTATGAATCTAAAAATGATGTCCATATTGAAAGATAAATTTTATAAAATTTTAAAAAGTGAGTATTACTATTCATAAGATATAGTTTGATTGGTTGTTCTGTGTTAGAACTCGATGTTGTGTACAACACAACGTACTATACAATTCACAGAGAATCATACCATGTAATCTTGGGGAGTTACATTATCCCCTCCATAAAATAAATTCATCCACAAAATTTCTAGAGTATTTTAGCATAAAATGACTCTGGTGTTTCTTCAACATATATTCCTTGGTTTCCCAAGTTTCCTCTTTCATCTTATGGTTTCTACATTGAACATTTACCAGATGAGTCGTCTAGTTTCCCACAACTTCTTCTCTTTTATCAAGAATATTGATAGGCTCATTGCAATAAGACAGATCGGGTTCTAGTTCTAATTCCTCATATGTGAGTACATGCATTGGGACAGGAATGTATTTTCTTAACAGTGAAACGTGGAACACATCGTTGACTTTACAGAGACATGGAGACACTGCCAAATGGTAATCTAAGGCCCCAATTCGTTCTATAATTACGAAAGGTATGATATACCTGGAACTCAATTTTCCCTTCATTCTGAAATTTGTAACACCCTTCCATGGAGATACGTTCAATAAAACATGATTTCCTACCTGAAATTCCAAATCCTTCCTTCGATTATCAGCATAGCTCTTATACCTTCTTTGAGTTTCCTTGATGTGGTTTTTGAAATACCTTCACCTTTTCCATCTTTTCCACCACATGATTTGGGCCTACGAGTTTTCATTCACAAAAATCATCCCAACAGGTTGGTGTATGACATATTTTTCCATATAATTCTTCATATGGTGTCATATTAATAATTGAATGGAAGCTATTGTTGTTGGAAATTTATACCAAAGGTAAAAATTGATCTCATAAACCATGAATGTCAAGTGAGCATGATCTAAACATGTCTTCTAAGGTTTGAATAGTCTGCTCTGATTGTCTATCAGTTTAAGGGTGGTATACAGTGCTCAAACATAGATCAGTATCCGGGGCATTTTGAATACTTATCCAAAATGCGGATGTAAAACGGGGATCACGATCAGAAACAATCGATAGTGGTACTCCATGAAATCTTACAACTTCATTAATATATAGTCTTTCAAAACGTTTTAGTGGTAAATATTCTCTTACATAAAGAAAACGTGATGACTTGATATGAATATTAACAATGACCCATATTGTATCATTCCTTCTAGGAGTCTTTGATAGTCCCATAACAAATTCTATTATAACATTTTCCCATTTCCACTCAGGTATTGGAAGAGGTTTCATGAATTCTCATGGATGTTGCCTTCCAGCTTTCACTTTTTGAAAAACCATACATCATGACACAAAATCAGAAATCTCCATCTTCATGTTGTCCCACCAAAAATCATTCTTCAAATCTCTTTACATCTTAGTGCTCCCAGGGCGTATAGAGAAATTAGAACAATGAGTGTTATCCATCAATTCCCTTTTTAGATTTGTTATATCGGGAACACCAACTCTCTACCCAAATATCAAATTGTCATCTTCATAAAAAAATTCACTCAATCTCCCATCTTTCAAATCATTAATCTTCTTTTGAAACTCTTCATCATCAGTCTAAGAACTCTTTATCATTTCTAGTAAAGATTGTTTGGAATCCTTTTGATAAATAATTGATGTGTCACCTTTTATGGTGATTCCTATATCCATCTATACTAGATCCATTTATATAGTATCATTTTCAACATTCATAGTGTTCAAAACTACATGATCCTTTCTACTCAAATCATCTACCACATTATTTTCCTTCCCTGGGTGGAAGTGTATATTGAAATAATTATCCTTGAGTAGTTCAAGTCATCTCCTATGATTCATGTTGAGTTCTTTCTATGAGAAAATATACTTCAAACTCTTGTTATTGGTATATATCTCACAATTTTCTCCATAGAGATAGTGTCTCCAAATATTCAATGAAAATATTACAGCTGATAACTCTAGATCATGAGAAGGATAGTTTTTCTCATTAATGCTTAACTACCATGATGCATTGTCAATAACCCAATCATTATGCATAAGGACACAACCATGTCCTTTCTTTGATGCATCACTATATGTAACAAACCCATAACTTCCTGATGGTAGAGTCAATATATTAGAATTGAATAATCTTATCATCAGTTTATAAAAACATTCTTCACACACTTTTTCCCAAAAACAATTAACCCCTTTTTCGTGTGAGCTTTGTTAATGGGTTAGCCATCTGGGAAAAATTATGGATGAAGCATCGATAATAACCTGCTAAACTAATAAAACTGTGTTCCTTGGTTATACTCTTTGGTGTTGTACATTCTTGGATTGCCTTGGTATTAGAAGGATCAACATAGATTCCATCCTTAGAGACAATATGGTCAAGAAATGAAATCTATTGAGGCTAGAATTCACACATACTAAACATCCCATATAATTAATTTCGTCTATGAGTCTTCAGGATAATGCGCAAGTGATTTTCATGATCTTCATAGCTTTTGTTTTATACAAATATATCATCAATACATACCACTAAAAAGTCCTCATGATATTTCTTGAAAAATCTATTCATTAAATCCATGATGTCAAAGGGTGCATTAGTCATTCCAAAAGGTATTACTGTAAACTCGTAATTCCCGTACCTAGTTCGAAATGCTGTTTTTAGAATGCCTTACTTCTTCACACACAATTGATAATTTCTAGATCAATGGAAAATCTTTGAAAATTATTAATCTCCATGATGTTGGTCAAATAAATCATCAATGAAAGGGAGGGGATACTTGTTCTTTATTGTTATCGCATTGACCTCCATGTAGTCAATTCAAAACCTCATAGATCCATCTTTCTTCTTATCAAAAATGACAGGGGATCCCTATGGAGAAACACTAGGGTGAATAAATAACTTATTACTCAATTCCTCCAGTTGTTTCATCAGTTCCACTAATTCCACAGTGGCCATTAAATAAGGGGTCTTCTATATGGGCCTTGAACCATGAATTAAATCAATGGAAAACTCAATTTCTCACTCTGGAGGATGTCGAGGTAAATCTTATATAAACACATCAACATATTCTTGTACAATAGGATCATCCTATATTCTAGAATTCTTTTCCTCCTGAATATTTATTTCAATATCATCCTCTCTAATAATTAAATTTAGTAGAGATGCTGGGGGTGGATCTAGATAAGAATTAGGTGTTGAAATTTCTGCTCTAAAGATAAGGTACTCCTTATCATCTTCAAAAATTGTAACCTCATTCTTCTTACAAAAAATGTCTCCATCATGGTTCGAAATGTAGTCCATACTGAGGATTATATCAAATTCAATCATTGGAATGATGATGAGGTCAACAGATAATGAATATTTATATGCCCTAATGGGGACCTATTCACAAAAAATTGATGTAATGATACTTCAATTATGATTTTTGACTGACAACTCTCTTGTTAAATAAAATTAGAAATATCTAATTTTCATAGCAAACTGTGAAGATATGAAACAATGCGATGATCTAGAATCATATAAAGTATTTGATAAAAATGATGAAACAATTAAATTACCAGACACCACGTCTTTCGGAGAATCAACCTCAGCAGTAGTGATAGCATAAGCTTGTCCATGGTCCCTTTTCCTTTTTTGAGGTGTTCTCCCCTTATTCATAGAAAATTCATTTGCATAATTCCCCTTTCTTTACAATTGTATCATTCAACATCGATGACCTCTTTCTTCCCCATGAAATCAAGAACATGGTGGCCTTTTGCCCTACACTTGTAACTGACTCCCACTCCCTTCAAGAAAGTACGAGGGTGTTTCTTCTCACATTTACTATAGGATGGATATTAAAATTTTACTTTCTTCCCCTTATTATATTTTCCTGAGTGTACACCATATCTCTTATTATCTTACATTGCTTTATAGTCGTAATACATTGAGAAATATTTTTCTGTCTTGATTGCACATGATACAATATCTTCTTATGAAGAGAAGGATTGTGACACTAATGATCGAAGGATAAATGGTTTTAATCAATCAACAAAATGATAAATCTTAGTTTTTGGGTTATATATATAATCTCTAGCATGCCTCTCTAACCATGTAATGTTAGCTTCATACGTTGAGACATTCCCAACCTCCTTTTACCTCAGACATATAAATTGTCTTTTTATATCCACTTGATGGTCATGAGGAAAGTATTTTCATATGAAAAATTATTTAAACTCTCTCCATTACATATTTTATACTTCATAATTTTCCTTTGTGTTTTGAATCAATGACCACTATTGATCAGCATCTCTAGTGAGGTGTTAAACAACAATGGAAACTTTTTCCCTTTCGCTACTCCCCATGTCTTGAAATATTTTCTCTAGGGAATTTATCCATTGCTCAGCTACTACTGTATTTGTACCCGCAATGAATTTTGGAGGGTTTTGCCTCATGAAGTGATCTATCATTGATCCTCCACACTGTGAATTAGGGTTCTCCATATGAGTAAGATTATTATTCATAACCTGAGTGAGTTGTCACAGTATGATGATTAGTTGATCAGCACCAGTTGCATCACCAGATCCACTATAAATATCTTGAGTTAGTGGGAAATCCCTACATGAAGTTTGTGCATTTATACGGTTTCCATTCCTTACACTATGCACCATTTCTAAACAATGGAATACACTAAATTAGTTTATGAATTTCAATACATAAATCCAAACATGTAAAACACATAACATAAATTGGACAGTTTATAGATATAATCTATAATCATAAAAATGTTTTCTTTGAAAAATTAAACACTCATAAAACCTTCATAATGGTTTTTAATCAAAATGATAATTATCTAAAGCATATCCAACTTGAGTGTCATAACCAAGTGTGTAACAAGGCCCGTTTTCATGCACCAATTCTCATTCGAGTCTACCTCAAAGTGGTTTTTTCGGGTTTTACCACTAGGTACATCTGTGCAAGAGCCGCCTCTACCTATTCGTATCCAAACAAGGATGT
The DNA here is from genome assembly GCA_963277665.1 of Viscum album. Lineage (NCBI taxonomy): Eukaryota > Viridiplantae > Streptophyta > Magnoliopsida > Santalales > Viscaceae > Viscum > Viscum album. The sequence goes on along the minus strand of OY728142.1, from coordinate 1,219,682,849 downwards.
ATTGTTTGGAAAAATAACAAAATCCCTTCAATACCAATATTTTAAGAAGTTCTTCTATAAAAATCCTCAAATTCTAACTTAGAGCTATGTGTTCAAATCAAGGTTTATTTAAATATAGTTTCCAATGATTGCACTAATATTACTCTAATTCCAAATGTAACGCTCTGACCCTAGTTACCAAAATTCGGTGCCTTATTATATAACATATCCATGATCAATAAGATCATGTCTCGAAATACTGATTAGTTTAGAAGACTTGGAAGTACTTGATAGATTTATAAGGTTTACATTACATCATAAAATGGAAAATTACAACAACATTTTTTATATAGAAAACACTAAGATCCCATAGACTATCCCTACAGGTCAATCATAATATACTTCTTCACATCCTGGGAAAAATAAAACATTGAAAGGGGTGAGCTCAGATGCTTAGTAAAGATAAAAATATAACAAAAACATTCATAAATAAGCATAAGCATTTAAGGAGATGTATAAAACTAAAGAAAAGAATTTTCAACATAAACATCATCATAATATGGGAAATATAAATCAAAATAATTCCATTTACTTAATCACATGGATATTATACTAGTCGAATAATCGCATGAAATATCAATTTCTACATTCATAATGATGGAATGCATAATGCCACACTTTCATAACAACATAGTAAAGGCCTTGTGCGAAGACTACAAATATGATTTTGTCAAAGCCTTGTGGTAAGACAATAGTTTGTCTCATGATACCTATCGATGCATCGAGGTGCTATTGCGGGCTCCACCCATCACATACTATGTCCAATGCATTCCTTATATGAAAAGGTTTAAACATAACATAATCATTCGTATTAAAAATAGAATACGAAATGTCGATAATTTATCCATAAAGCATGAATGGTGTAAAAATAACACATCCATAGTCAAAAATATCTTAAAACCGTCAATAATATATTGAATTTTTTTATAATAAATAAACATAAAAAATCTTTAAATCCATCAAAAATTTTTGACATAGATTAAATCATCAATTTTTTAGAGATATATATTTCTATTTTTAAATCATTTAAAATTCATATAGTTATAAAAGAAAACTATTACATTATAGATACTCTTATAAGATTTTATGTGAATCTTTTATGATGTTATAACAGTGGAAAATAGCTTCACTAACCGTATATGTAAAAAAGGAAATTCTTACCTTATTTTTGTCGAAACGGTTATGAAGTACCTTTTTTATAAAAAGATGGAATGATTCCTTTAAAAACCTCAATGCACAATAAAGGGTATAAATATATTATACCCATATTCTTGGAAATAGTAAAAATGTTTTGAAATACATTTTTATGAAACATTGATATGGATAATAAAGAGGTCCTAGTAGATAATTAGGTATAATCAACCTTGAATAATAAAGAGATTGTAAAATTAAACCTTACCCTGTACTTGTCCTTGGTTGAGGGTAGGTTATCATCCTCTATAATGGTAAAATAATTATTATTAAATAATACAAGAATCATATAAATTAATATCATAGCATGTGTGATCTTTTAGCATTTCATTATAAATAATATCTTAGTATTATTGTTGTTTAGGGTGTTAATAGATTAATTATTCTTTACATTCCTTGTTATGTGAGTCATATTTGGTATGGATGGGATGTATCTCATTCATATATATATTTATATAAATTCTTTAAACATTATTTTTAATCATTAAATAAAAATTTGTATAATATGGATATGATGGGGAATGAATCTCATCGCGTTCGTGGAGACCGTAATCCGTACGTATGCATGAGCGATAATATCATTATTTTGATATTAGAAAAGTATATAATTGGAAGTTATATCATATATAAAGAATCATTATAATGTTACATTAATTATTTACATCAATTACACATCAATATTATAAAAATCCAATAATAATGTATTGAATAACAATTAAACCACGACGTGGAGACGGTAAGTCGTACGTATGAACATATGGAAACATTTTCATTAAAAAGATGGATATAATAATGAATATGGTTGTACCATATTTATAATAACATCACAGTATATAGAAGATACTGGAGTTATTAATTTATAATGGAAACTACAAAGAAAAAGGAAGTGGAAGAAGAAATGAACATTAAAGAGGTGATGTAATTTTTACGTCTTCTTCGGGTTCTTCCATTTTATTTGACCAAAAGGGATCCCTAGGATGGATTTATAACTAAAATAACGCCTCTAGAATGAATTTAGGATAGTTTAGTGGGTATTAGGGTAGGGTTTGGTTGATCCAAAAGGCTTTGAAAGTGTGAATTTGAGGGAAGGTGGAGTGCCCTTTTATAGGAGGGGTGAGAGGCACCTTAGGAAAAGTTGGAAATATTATTTTATAATAAAACAATTTCGGTTTCTAATAGATAAATAATCAATTAGTTAGAGTATAAGGTGGTTATGGGTCAAACACCACTCAACCAATTGGTTTTAGACAGGTTTGGGTCACTATATTATCTTTTTCATTTAGATTTAACTCTTAGTTAAATAGTTTGACATTTAACATGTCTCCATTGTTTTTATATTATAAGGATGATAAACATAAAATAAACTACCTATAGAACCCCACGTGATTCATTAATGATATACATATCATTATATAAGTCATTTGGCTGAACCTCAAATTTTTTGGAATATTATTTCAACTAATAATATAATATATATTTTTAAACTCATTTATGTCAATTTTGACACTATTTAATAAATATTTTTTTTATAAAGACCTAAAACCATTATTTATTCAAAATAAATTCATTTAATCAATAGTAACATGTAATATTAACCTATTAAATTCTGGTATGGCATCAAAACATTCAAATTATATTTATTTTAATATTTATAATAGAATTTATTTGATTCTTTCATTAATAAATAAAAATATTTCATCATCATTGTTTCATAAATAAAATAAAATATTTTAAGTCTAAAAATTATAAATAAAATACCATTATGTAGGAAATATTTCATATTTTTTATGAATATTTATAGTGGAATATAAAACATGTATAACCCTATGAAAAAATTGTTCTAAGAAAATATATATGCTTATTTTATTTCTGTATTTACTTAAACATAATTAATATAAAGTGTCATTATCCCTTAAAAGTGGCTCCATTAGGTCACCAAATCTACCAAATGATTCCCATGGTCAGACATGTATCAACCAATAGGGTTAGAACATGTTTTAGGGTAATTTAATATTATTATAATATAATATTTTTACCCTTATTTACCAGATTTACTGTTTAACCCTGGTTAATAAAATATTTACCGAGGTAATTATTCAAAAATTTCTACAAATTAAAGTTACCTATTTACACATTTTGGACCTACTGATTCTAAATATGGAATCCATTTTTCTAATTTCAAAACATAGATGTGGTATAAATTAATTTAAAATTAATTTCTGTTTTGAAAACAAAAAACATGTTTTTAAAAAATAATGACTACAAAAAGATTGTAACTTGCTTATTTCCAATTTAAATTTGAAATTATGTCCAATTACCAACATTTAATTATATGGTAAAAATATAATCTTATATTCTTAAAAACATCTCAATAGTATAATTTATCACTAAAAATTATTCTGATTAAAAACTTGTTTTTAATTAAAATTTTAGTATTTTTCACTATTTATAAAAAATTTAATGTTTTCATAAAAATACGAATAATTTAACATATTATAATTTGTATATTCCAATTAAAAAATGAATTCCATTTTTAAATATAAAATTTATAAAAATTCAAAAATTGGGTATTACTTTTGATAACTATTAGTTTGATTGGTTGTAGTTTGTTAGAACTCAAAGTTGCATACAACACACGCTACTGTATTACTCAAAGATAAGTGTACCATGGATGCTAGGTGTGATACATTATTTATATATATATTTTAATAATATATTAATGAAATATTAATATATTTATACATATATTAAAATTTTTATATATTGAAAAACATTTGAACATATACATTTAATATGACAATATATTACAATTCAATACTCTAGAATACTTGTATTGTGTACTTGTTGTCTATCTATATACATGAATGTGTATTTACTGGGTAATGATCCATGTAATGGGTATCCTATACACATAAAATAAAGGAAGATTAATTTAATAAAATTAAGGCATAAACCATAATTTTTTTTAATAAAATGTAATTATGTATCATTAATTGATGGGATAATCAAGATATAGTAGATGAAAGTGTATCCATCTTGTAGGAATTAGGTTACAATTTTTGGGACTTCATGGGGGTACAAGGTTGTGAATGGTTGGAGAATCATGTTGGCCACTGATAAATGGGGGTGGGGTGTTGATAATTTGGTCGGGGTGGTAGGGTATGTGGGGTACTGATAATGGGGGAGGGGTCGTAGAGTTGGCATCCAAGATTTATTTAAACTTACATTGGTCAGCATTATAAACTACTCCTTTTAAATTTGATGTTGATAAATGGTGTAGATTTTAAAAAATATTTTTGAGTTTAATTTGTGTTAAGAAGGTGTTGATAAAATATTTCTTTATCGGCACTAAAAAATGTGTTGATAAAAGGAATCCCTTATTTGATAATTTTTTGTGGTGATAATGGTGACCTTTATAAGTTCTTTTTTAGCGTTCATGAATTTGATAGTATATTAATTAAACTTATAACATTAAACATTTTTTAATGGCGATAATGAAAAATTCTAGCACTAATAAATAAATCTTTTCCAGTTTCCTTATGACTAAAGGAAGAAGAATATATGTGATCCTAATGTCCAATTGACTCTATCAAAATGGCAGAAAAAATGTAATAGATCTCGGAGTCTTGATGAGGGATAAATAAAAATTATTTCGGTTGAGGTTATTAGATGTTGTAACTAGAAATAGCTGTTATAGAATTTTAAATTTTAGCTATAGTCATCAAAAATGATATTCAAAAGAGGGAATAATACACCAAAATAGTAGGATGAGGTGGTGGGAGTCATTGAATGATTGAAGGGTTCATCAACAATGATAAGATTTGTGTGGAAGTCAGACCATGAAGATAGGATTGTAAAAGCGACTACATGCACTAGATTTCCACTACTATAAATAGTTTTTGTGGTTATATTTTTATATGAATTGAATATCAATTTAAAGATTCATCTATTCAATGATTAAATGTAAATAATAATTCCTCCCTTTTATTAGGATATAATTCTGGACCATGTAAAATTATTTTTTCCTTATTCATTTTGAGTCTTTTTCTACAATTCTCCATGATATACTTGTTGTTTTCTTATTTGGAGGATCAACATTATGATGAATTTTCTTCTGTGAACATGTCTTTTATTGTCTATATTTCAATGTGTGGGTTTGTATTCTTAGACTATATTCATTGTGGATTGTATAAGTGGAGGTGCATCTTGTGGTTTTATTGAGCACTGTTGATTTACTTAATACGTTTAATTGAGATGATGATTGGAGTTGTTATATTTTGTTCCAAATAACCAAAAACATTGTACATTGGATTAAATATATATATTTAATGACATGCGTATTAAAAATTTCATATCCCATATTGGTAGTTCTTCTTTTTGAATGTATTGTGATCATTACAGCTATTATCTATAATATTGATATAGTCATAATAGCTTCCTAAAATGACAAGAATCGTTAATAATTATGCCAATATTGTTAATCATATGTATTAAAACTAGAATAACAATTTATAAAGGGATATATATGATGTTTTAAAATATTTTTCATGATTCGTGTAACTGGATAAGGCTTCATCAAATGATGTTCACAGTCGATAATCTCTATGATGGGAGAATATGATAATAAAACCTCAACTATTACTTCCAAATAGTGTGATGATGTTTGGTTTCTATAATTGAGAATGTTATAGGCTGCCTTTTTAGAATTCTAATACTATAAAATTTTCATTACATCGCTTTTTCCACTCCACCATCTTTTAACTACCGTTCCACATTGTCTTCATTATGAAAATTCCCCAACCATACGCTACCTCTAAAAATCACATGATGATAACCATACATAATCCCTTGTTTCCCTTTCATTATTAACCTATTGACCCCAAATCCACACCAACTATGTCATCCATCCTCATGCAATTTTCAATTCCTAACCATCACTTAGACCCCTTCCTGCTCACAAGGGGTCCTCCATGGTTGATGACTATAAGGGCTTTCATCACCCTAACAACCTTCATGATAGTTGTAGCTTAAAATCATGATTTTTTCAGGTTTCCATCACGTACAATTATAAACTTCCCTTAGTAGTCATAAAATTCATCAAAGTCAAAATATAATCAACAACCATTGGTGGTCATTAAATAGTCTCTAAATACATTTATAGATATCTTTTAGTGATTGTTAAAGGTCAATTTCCTTATTGTAACATGTTTACAAGTCAACTTATCTACCCATATGTAAATGTGTTCAATGATACCCATAATTGAGATTATTTTTATTTTATATAATCAGTCTCTTACTTTGATATACTAAAGATGAATGTGATAACATATAAAGATTACAAGGTATGATTTGTTTTGTGTATCACAAGTGATATTGAATTAATGAATTAATGAATAAGACAATATTGGATTTTCCATTCCAATATAAGGAGGTAGTTAACTCAAGAAATATGATCGGAACATAACTATAAAAGTAAAATTACTTGCAAATATTTATTTACTTGATTGTTTCTTGAGGTCAAAGAAAGATATATTGAGGACATTGGTTGATTACATGAGTATGTTACCGACTTGACTATGATATCAACAAAATGATATTAAATCTGTCAAAAATATGTGATTTTATTGTAAATAATTTTCATACCTTATTTTTATAAATTTAATATATTTATATAGTTTTATATAAATCATAATAACAATTTTAGGAATGTTTTCAATCAAAAGGAGAATTGTTTAATATCTAAAAAATTGGGATCTCATGCATTATATGGAAATAACTAAACTAATGAATTTAAAATTATAAAAATATAATTATAATTTATGTAATTAATTTTATTGTTCATAATTTCAAAATTTATTAAGTTGTTTTTTTATTTTCAAAAATAGTTTTTTTTCAATGAATAGTGAAAATATTGGTTTTAATTTATCATTTCCTTGATATTTCATGAACATAAAAAGTTCTATTTTATTTACGAATGATATAAATGAAAAACATTAAAAACTATTTAATTAAAAATCTAGTTATGTTATTTAAAATTAATGTTTTTATTTAGTTTGGTATTAAAACATTTTTATACTTAAAAATACATTTCTTCAGAAAAACCATTTTTCATCAAGTAGTTTTTTGTTTAAATTTCAAATTAAATTATCACACTAAAGTGAATTAAATTTTATAAAATGGAATACATATTTTAAATCATAATAATAATAATAATTATTTAATTTTTTAAATATACTTTTCCTTCATAATGAATTATAAAAGCAGAAAAAATTTACTTGTCAAAGATATGGTTAAAAACATTTATTAAGGATAAAACATAATTTATAACGGTTAAAATGTCCTAAAAACATGCGTAATTCTATTATATAAATAATTATGATCTTATATCATCAAAAATTCATAATGATACCACTTTATAAACATTTTTATTTAATATACTATTATATCTTATTCTTTTTTTAAAATTCAATGTATGTCCTCTCTCCTATATTTAAGAGGAAATCCCATATCTTCTCAAATCCAAACATAAAGAGTCAATTGTTTTTAAAAATCACAACCCATATATATTCTTGATTTTCATATACACATTATAGATTCATTGTTTTTATCATATATTCATCCAAGTTGTGATCTAGTTATTAACCTACAGAGGTTGTATGAAGAAGAGGTGCAGTTATTATCCAAACATATTTTATTTCTTCTTCTGTATCATTAAAATGTTATTCAAAATTGTAAAATTATTAAACAAGTCTCTTATATATAGTAATACATTACTATGTTAATGAAATAATGTATATCCATCTCATTCTTCAATAAAATGGGAAATGAAACCACCATTCGTGTGTCTATCGGACTACCGCCTCCTGCAGTGATATAATTCATTTTCCATCAAAGCCTATCATAGATACATATAATGATGGAATATATATATATATGTAGTGAAAATAATATTCATGACATATTTATAATTATTTAATGATAATATATCATTTCTTTGTATCATTCAATCCATTGAAAAATGATAAGGCCATTCACGTGTACGTGTGAAGTACCACCTCCATGAATTTTTGGGATCCATTTATCATGAACACATCATGTATGTACTATTTATATGATTATTTAATTAAATAATGTGATATTTATGTTATATTAAAATTTCATAAAACATAAAATGATATTACCTTCTTTACCTAATTCTATTTGAAAATTGAAAATGTTACTCATGCATACATAGTACCTACTGTATCCATGATTCTAAAGTAATTAATTTTTTATAACTATAATTCATGATAGGGTTTAAAAGTATAATTTATAAATAAAAATTATAAATATTTAATTATTATTATTATGGATATTATGAAAAGATCACTAGTTTTATCATAGTTGATATACAATACTAATTTTTAACATATGAGTGAAATATCAAAACAACATCTAACATGAACACAATAAATTAAGTATTTTTATTTTAAATATAAATTAATAAAATAAAGGAAATGATAAAAATAAAAACTGTTCTATAGAAAGTAAATAATTAATATATTTTTATTATTTAGGAAGGCAATTAATGTAAATGATGATTCAGACATGATCCTAGTGATACTTTAATATAAAAACTTTTTATATAACTAAAAGAAAAAATTTCTCAATTTTTTTCTTCTTATCCATATTCTTATAATAATTTAATTATTTTATATATATATTGACTTAAAATAACAATAATTTATATTTTATTTGTATTTTTACATTCTTGCAAATATTTTCTAGAGGAATATTTTTATTTATTAAATATAGGAATGGTTGGTAGTTAATTATAAAAGTAATAATGGAATGTCTTATTTTAACATATAAAACAACAACGGTATTCCCCAGAATCATAAAAATTATTTTATGTTTATATTTATTTCAATGTTTCCATGATTTTTTCAATTAAAAAACATATTTCCCTTTTTTTTATTCTCAAAAAAGGTTTATAATGTAACAGATATTTTAATATCCCGTAGTACATTTATTACATGTAAAAAGAATTTTTTTTATTATAATGATTGAAAAGAAATATTTTATTTTCTTTGATAATATGATGGTTCTCGAACATTTTATATTATCACTTTTGAGAAAGATATAGCTCATTATGAAAAGAGACTCCAATATATCTCAGGTCAAGGGTGATCCTCACAAAGATCTGCCATGCATTAGGTAAAGAGATAAAGTTAATCGGTTATTTTTCATTGAAAATATTATTGGAATGTACGAGGATGGTTATTATATTTGATAGAGTGATTTTAGGAGTCATATGAGTTTGATTTACCAAGACACCTATATTATTTATCTATTCTTACTAAAGGTTTTTAATAAAATATCAGGATTTCATTGGATAAGATAATGAGCATAAGTATTAAAGGATATTTAAGCCATATATTGTGGGTTAAATTAAAAAAAATATCATGACTTTTTTACGATTTCAAAGAAAACATTATGTTAGTTATTTTTCCTCAACTATTTATTAAGAAATATATTATAAAAATATATGGGTAGAGATGTTGATTTATTGTGTATGGATTTATTTTGTTTTAAACCTAAAAATTATTTTAAAAAATGAAATTAATTATGAATATTCATAGAATAATATGTTTCATTATTTAATTTTATATGTCTTTTACTATGATTTATTTCTCATCGCATGTTTCAAAATGTGTTTCATAGGTTTTTATGGATGAGTAGAGACGCAGATGAGGTCATGATGATAATAATTATGATATATCATGAATGCAAACTCAATTTATTTTAAAGGTTCTGTATTTTAGAAATAATATATATTGAATGTATGGTCAAATTTGTGATTAAATGTGTATTTATGATAGGGTGATGAACTAATTATATAAAAATATTAACCTAAATGATCTGTAATAATTCAAAGAAATCATTTATTATATTAATAGTAAATTTTACGATTTTTTTAATGTTATAACCTTATAATCTGTATCAGATAAAAGATATTTTTATTTTGGAGGTTTGGATAATGGAATTAAATACCCTAAAAATATTATAATATATGGTTATCATGATATAGTATTTGAATACCACAATGTTGCTTAATCTAATCTATGTGTGTTCTGAATGGTTTTCTACAGAAGAAATAGGGAAGCTAGTATAAGAATGCACCAAGGGGATAATATCATTCCAAATCAGTAACCGAGAATTATTATAATTATAAATATGTGATTTATTTCTATGATGGCTTACTTGACATGGGTTATAAATGGTAGTGGAATCTGTGATAGATAGAAACTAGATCATCCATAGGGGAACATGTTTATAAGGGAGACCATTTTTGATATATCACCCTCTAGTATTCAGTAGATTATATAAATTACTAGTATATCATTGATGGATTAATTATATGAATTATTTTTCAAATATTTTAAACAATAGATAAAGAGAAGAGAATGAGGCCCAAAAATACTATACATTTAGTAATCCTTTCCTTGATAAGTAATTTTCTATGGTTGTCTACATTGGATAAAAATTAATTCATGGATATGAGGTAAAAGGGGGATGATTATCTGGCTGTGCATGAAGAAAATATTCAACCGATTTGAATGGTACATTCAAAATTGTATTCGAGATATTGATTGTAAATTTAACCGATTTTACTCTAAATTAAATCGAGGATACCAATGAACATTCACCTATCACACATTTTTTTAATATTTATTTCATGATATATAATGTGTTAATATCAAATATATCACACATAACTTCACTAACATACTTTTATGACTATTTGATAAATCCTAAAAATGTAGAACTGTTTTGGATTTTCGTGTTTTTGAAAGTGTGATGACTAGTGATCCTGGGAATTTAATATTTTTCTTTATGTAGTTTAATTTGATATAGTATCAAATTATAGATAACTTAAAATGAAATATAAACTTATCAAAACATGGGGATAGTATACCCCGAATATCAGATTATGTAATAGATTTTGATAAACATTATGAAGTTGTATAGAAATTTCTTGAACCTATTTTGGGTTATACCAAAAGAATTATTTACACCTTATTTTGATAATCTTGGTCTAAGGACTCAAAAAAGATTTCATATTTAGGTCATGGGAACTAGATATAGATACCCATTAATATCTCATCTTTTGGTATTTTTTCAAGGTAGTCCTGTCATAGTATGAATATTAACCACACATGCTTGTGGCTTAACTAAACATAGTTATGGAATATTCATATTCTATAATCTATATTCTTACTCATTAGAAGTAAGTATAAAATGTGTGAATTAACTAATTTTATGTAGTTGTATCTTGTGTAAATTTTGAGTTATCTAGATATTTTCCACTAGAAGATACTATATTGTACATTAGATTTCTTCTATATTCATGTATTTTAATATTAATAAATATCATATAAAATATTTATTATAATTCAATGATAAATTAATGAGACAATGTCTTATACCATATATCATAATAAAAGGTCAAAAGAGTTTCATGATAGGATGAGAACCTTTAAGTGAAATTAAGATTTTCATAAATATTATTCGATAGTTAGATAATATTATATGATGGGACACATATTATGATGATGGTACGATATGAGTACTCATAAGAATATGATACTTCACCTCATGATGATTAAACATGGTATCCTACTAGATTATAACTTTTAAGAACAATCAAGTTTTTAGGAAAAACCAATGTATTTGTGTTGTTTGATATTCCTTTTTTAAACATGTTTAATTATACTTTGACATTAATAATATTATTAATAAATTCCCTAACACATTTAAAATTATGTATTATAAAAAACTGTGATGATTTATGTTTACGGTGATGTTTGGAACATTGGGTGAGTTTTGAGTGATATTTTTCAAATAAATAATTCATGGAAGTATATGTCCCTTCCATATTTATATAAATTAATACCTTTTCACTTTATGTAAATGAAAAAAATTATAATGGTGTACCATTGAATTTAGGTAAAATACACAAATAATGTCACATGAATCATATTGTTTTATGACATCTGTATGTAACCTGATCTATGAGATAACATTAAAAATAATTATATTACATGTAGAGTGTTCATATGTGGTTTTTTTCACTACAATATATTATAATCCACTATAGGTGCATTGACCCATTTCTCGATAGTAATCCTAAACTATTGGTTGACCATTTTGATTACATTGTGGAAGAGGCCATGAGGGATAAACAAAAAAGGTGATTCCATTGATCTCAGTTAAATATTACTTATATTTAGATCATTGAATTAATCTTATTATTTAGGGGAATAATTTTTATTTTTGATTTATTGTGATAAAAAATATTAAAAAAATACTAATTGTCATGGTTTTTGGCTTATATAATTTAAATATAATATAATTTTATCAATTACTTTTCAAAAGATAATAAATAATTATTTATTCATTAATCAAAAAATTATTTAATTAGGAAAATATTGAAATTAAATTTTTATACACCACATTGAGTGTATAATATTTATTTAATTACTATACGTATAATATTTATCAACTGTTATTCACAGGGTAATAAAATAATTATTTTTTAAATGAATAACATTTTTAATAATAGAAACATTAAAATATTTTTTTTAATTCAATAAATTTCATGGAATATTAGTAGAACCAGTTATTGTTATGGTGATAAATATTTATTTACTATATTGTAAATAATATTTATCTAGGCTCAAGTTAGTTCACACAATGGTATAAAATAATATTATTATTATATTAAATGTTTTCAGGTTCCATTTGGGATTAACATATATTTATGTCATGTTGGGTAAATTTATTAATATAAAACCCTAATTTGGAGTATATAAGTAAAAAATAATGACAATTGTGAGATATGTTTCATTGTGCACAACATTATCCTCCCATGATAATTCACTCTCGATAGTGAATGGAACAATATTTTACTCTCAATGTTGAGATATTCACTATTACTCTTTACCTCTTCTCATGATGAATAGATCAATATATAATCCTTCAAAATATAAATGATCATGGTATCCTTCAAATGAGTGACATATGATGATTGGTACTATCACAACAGAACACTGTGTAATATTTGTGAAATTTTGAAACCATATTTGCACGTATAGAATATGTCAACCAAGATTTTTATTATGCAACTAAACATAGTTTATTACATAAACATCAAATGATACAACATAGATGAACAATAGTTCTCGTTTCTTTGGGGCATAGGATCATTACATAACAACTTAAAACATGAAAGACATCATCTTTATTAAAAAAAACTTTACATGACCATTAGATTCCCTTGTACTTAGCATTGCATTGGATAACCTGAGGAGATGCATATGAAAAGGGTGAGATATAAAGACCAGTAAGGGAATAAACATGGAATAACGTAGGGAATAAATACATTTTAGACAATAGGCATATCAAAAGAGTATAAGATACATATCAAAATTAATTCATTATAAATAATTATAATCATAACATGGAAATTTGGCAACAACACTTAACATGAAATTAGCATGAGTCAAGGCCAATTGCACATGGTGCATTAGTAAACCATCATTTCACATGAAGCATGAGTAAACGTCATTCCACTTGAATTAGCATTATTTAACACTCGTTGAAAATGAATTATCATGACTAAACATCCATTTCACATGACGTATCATGATATTATACATTACCCAATGCATTAGAGCGCTATCAGGGTGCATCCTTAAGCACTTCACTTCATGCATAAGTGTGCCCCATGGATTAGAAAACATTTAATCATTCCACATAATCATTTATTCCATGATAAATTAATGTGTAATACATACTTTAAACCCTTTAAAAAGTAAGTAAATTTTCATAAAGGTGAATACCATTGAAAGATAAATTGGAATGGTATTCACTACACAATGAATTTGGCATGGAAAAATGTAGTGCAATTTCGGAAGCATAATGGCATGACAAAAGAACTCTTAAAAATAGTTGATGAAAGAAAAATAGGTGTGTCATAATATTTAAATGACAAGGACAGTAAGGGGGTCATATAGATACATTCCCAAACAAATTTAATGAAATTTAGATTAATGATACAAAAATAATTTCTTGAATGTAAATGTGGAGAGAAAATTGATTTTAGAATTTTGGGATAGAAACTGGTGTACATGGGAGGCATTTTGGGAGAGAAAAAGGAGTCTCCCATTATATAAACATAACTAGGGCATTATGGGAAACGTGGGAAACAATAATCCAACATTTATAATTGATATTAAAAGGTCAAAACAACTAAATGAAAATTGAACAAAAATTATAAAGGAAGAAAAACCCTTACATTGATGCCTGCTTCCAAAGTCTTGAGAGAGTCTTTAGAGAGGCTTCAAGTGAGCTTAGGGCACCTTGGGAGGATTATAGAGAGAGGAGGGAAGAGCTTGGATGAACTCCAAAGGCTTTGAGTGAGGAGGAAGTGGGATCTTGTGTGGGTTTATATAGGAAATGAGAGGGAATTGTTTATTATTTAGGTTTGGGACACCTCACATTAAAATAATCAATACCACAAAACAACCCATTTTTTTCCAAGGGTTTATTCCAAAGGGGAGTGGGAAAAAAATAATTAATAAGGCCAATGTACGATCTTATTAAAATAATAGGGTTGTTTATGTGGTGGTGAGTCACACTCTCAAGGAAAACAATTTAAAAAGATAAAATGGTTTATAAGTCGTGGAGGGTCCACTAAGTAATCATAAATTAATAAAACTAATATAAAATATCATTATTTTAAGGATAAAACATATATTGGCATAAAATATCAATTATCATATTTTATTACATCACTATTGGGTCTTTATGATTTTATAAAACAGATTATAAATTTAAGTGGTGTTTAAATTTTACCCAATAATTCGATTGTATTAGAAAATTATGAAAAATTCACCATTGGATAATTTAGATGACTAGATTCAAAAAATAATATTCTTTTCATGTAAATATTTTTCTTAAAATTTGAATTTTTACTTTTAAAATAATAACTGACATTCATAGAAAATTCAATGGTTTTGAAAATAATAGCTTTCAAACCTTAATAAAAATTACAATCACATTCATAAAATTATAAGATCATTTCTATTTAATAAAAATTAATAAATAATAATAAAAATATTTTATTAAAATATTATTTAATTAAAAAATCCATTAATTTAGACAAATAGGTTTCATAGTTGAATATTAATAAAAAATACCATTTGCGAATGTAATAATAATAAAATGAAACTACATTCCATATTATATAAAAAATAATATATATAATCATAGTTCTAGGGATTTGTATCATAAACCCTTAAAATAGTTGCAAACAAACTAAGGGTAAGGTGCGTGATGGTGACAGACTCTTGGGGTGGCTCGAATAACATTGATCGCGGGGTGATCTCTATCAACTTCCAATTTTACCATATATGGATCTGTTCGAGCTTATCCTATTGGTGCTCGTCTTGGGATTAGTCAATAGAGAATCATAATGACGTCACCTCTATTCCGAGCTCTGAAAAATGGGCTTCGTATGGAGCAGTTATACTGGATGAGGCCATTTCTTCCTTTGTCTGAGTAAATGGGATTGTTAATGCCTTATATTTATACTAATATTGTGATTACTATTCGACGACCATATTACCAACTGTCACAATTCAAAAACCTAAAAACAAGGAAGTGCATATTTTTTAAATAAACATTTTACATAATAATACTTTTAAAAAGACCGGGAAGAATTTCCATTAATGAATGTTTGGGTCGTTACAATCATCCCCCCTTACGAAATTTCATCCTCAAAATTTTATATTACCACACTAAAAAGATGAGGGTAATTCTACATTATCAATTCCTCTGATTCCACATCGTTTCATCAAACATGAAATTTCACCAAAACACCTTGACAAGGGGCATTGTCTTATTTCATCAATATTTTTCATGACAACCTAATATTACCACCAGTTTTTCCTCATAAGAAAGATTACCCTGAAATTGTACCACCTCTAAAAAGAGTACATGTGAAGGGTCTGGTATGTACATCCTTAAGGAAGATACATGAAATACGTCATGTTCATTGTCAATTGTAGGTGGAAGTTCTAGTCCATAGGCCACAGCCCCGACACAATCAAGAATCTCTAAGGGGAAAAATGTACCTTGGACATATAATCCCTTTCTTTCCAAACCTCATGACCTTCATACACCGAGATATTAATCGAAATACTTTGTCTACATCTTTAAACTCTATGTCTCATCGACGGTTATCTACATAACTCTTCTGCCAACTCTGGGCTTCCTTGATATGTTGTTGAATGGTTTTAACCATCTCCATAATTTCTTCGACCATTTTTGGTCTAAGCAATTTATGCCCACTGACCTCATCCCAACATGTTGATGTTATGCACCTATTCCCATAAAGGGATTTAAATGGTGCCATTTGGATACTTGAGAGGAAACTTTTATTATAAGAGAACCCCACCAGAGTACGATGTTGATACCATCCTCCTTTAAGGTCCATTGAGCATACTTTCAACATGTCCTCATCTGTTTGGATAGTCCGATCAGATTGGCCATAAGATTGAGGATGATCGGCTAAACTAATGCTTAGTTCAGTATTCAGAGCATGTTGACGACTCTTTAAAAACATAGAGGTGAATCATAGATTATGATCAGACACAATACATAGTGGTACTCCATGTAGCCTTACCACTTCCCTGATATATATCTATTCCATTTGATCTAATTATATATCGTCCCGAATAGAAATGAAATATGCAGCCTTGGTAAGACGATCCACAACAACCCGTATTTCATTATTTCCTTTGGATGTCTTCGGATGTCCGGTGAAAAATTCCATGGTAATGTTCTCCCATTTATATTCTAGTATGGGAAATGTTTTCACCATCTCCATAGACTTATGACTTTCTGTCTTCACTTTCAGACACACCGGGCACTTTGATGTATATTCAGCCATCTCCTTCATCATATTATCCCACCAATAATTCTCTCGGAGATCTTGATATATCTTTGTGTTTCCTAGGAGAATAGAGACATTTGAACAATGTGCATCATCAAAATTTCATTCTTCATCTCTGAACTTGATGGAACACATAGTCTTTTTCAAAATATCACAATTCCTTCTTCATTAACATTAAAATCCGAGTATTTACCTTTTCCGATAGCTTACACTTTATCCTGAACTCCCACACCATCCTTTTGAGCATCCTTTAACATTTCTAAAAGTGAAAGTTGAGAGATCATTTGTGAAGAGATTGATTATGTTCCCTTATTTATGATTCCAATTTCCATCTTAATCTAATCTAAGAAGATTTAATCCTTTTCAATTCTCATAAATTATAGAATCACTGGGTTTTTTGAACATAGGGAATCTGCCAAATTGTTCCCCTTCCCAGGGTGGTAATGGATTGATTATTCATAGTATTTGATCAGATATATCCATCTTCATTGGCACATGTTCCACTCTTTCTATGTGAATATATACTTGATTCTTTTGTGGTCCGTATATATTTCACACCTCTCCCCAAAGAGATAATGCAGCCAAATTTTCAAAGAAAAGATCAATATAGCCACCTCAAGGTCATGTGTTGGATAATTCTTCTCATGAACTTTCAGTTACCTTGAATCATAGGCAATGACTTTTTCATTTTGTATCAACACACATTCCATGTCCTTCTTCGAAGAATAACAAAATAACACAAAAAGTTATCCACATGTGGGTAATGTGAGAATTGGTGTAGTGATAAGACTCCTTTTTAACTCTATGAAGCTTTCATCACACTCATCACTGCAGGAAAACTTTACTCCCTTCCGAGTTATCATGGTAATAGGGTTTCACAGTCTTGAGAAATTTATCACAAATTTCCGATAATATCCATCTAACCCCAATAAGCTTTGGATATCTATTACTGATGTTTGCCTCAAATGTCCTTCTATTGCAACTTTATTTGAGGGATCCATAGATATCCTATTGCTTGTGATGATATGGCCCAAGAATGATACCTCCTTCAACCAGAATGCAACCTTGTTGTACTTTGCATATAGTTTCTCCTTTCTCAAGGTCTCTATTATAGTTCATAGATTCTCCTCATGATCCTCCTTGATTTTGGATTATATTATAATATCATCTATAAAGACTACCACAAATTTTATGAGGTAATGTCCGAAGCCTATATTCATCATGTCCATAAATATTGGTGGAGCATTACTGAGTCTGAAATGCATTACTATGAATTCATAGTGCCTGTATCTTGTACGAAAAGTAGTCATAGGGAAATCTTCTTCTTCAACGTTACTTAATAATATCCCAATCGTAATTCTATCTTGGAGAAGTATTGTGTTCCATGAAACTTATCAAATAAGTCATCAGTCTATTGCGGAGGATACTTTTTCTTTATCGGTATTTTGTAATTATCACGATAATTGATGAAAAGGTGCATTGACCCATCCTTCATCTTGATGAATAAGACTGGTTCACCCCATGGTGAAGCACTTGGGCATATAAACCCTTTATCCAGATTATCCTATAGTTGTTTCTTCAACTCTTCATTCTCCACAATATGAATTCTATACAGAATCTTGGATATTGGTAACTCCCTAGGTATAAGTTCACATAAGAAATCAACATCTCTTCTTGGAGGAAGACCGCGTAATTCCTTAGGAAACACTTCCGCAAATTCTCATACAATTGGCATGTCTTCATGAATGGTTTCTTCCTTGAAATCATTCATCTAATCTAGATATGCGTGCTCATAGGGCAGTAATATCAACACTTAAAAAGATTGATCTAAAGAAGATTCCTTCTCCTTCTTGCACTTGTACAGAATCAGGGGTACATTCTCCACGTGGAGAGTGATTTTCCTCTCAGCGAAATTTATGTTGGATCTATATAAGGAATTTCAATCCATTCCCAGAATTGTATCAAATTCCACTAGTGTGAGTAAGATGAGGCTTGCCGGGAAGATCAATCCACAGATTATGAAAAGGTAGGAGTTATATTCTTGGGATGCAATGATTTCCCAATTTTTTGTACTCACTGATATCATTACATAAATGATTTATGGTGGTCTTGGGATTGGACTACTATAAATTAGAGATATAAAAGAATGTGTAGAAGCTCAATCTAAAATTACTTTTTCTATTCTTGAATGAATAACTAGCATACCAGTCACCACTTCATTATCAGGGTTCATTTTGGCAGTAGTGATTGAAAAAGATCACCATTGCAGCATTGGAGGCTGTTGGTTTCCTTAAAAACACTTGGAATAGTGCACTGATTTTCATTTTGCCTTGTTTATTTGCAGTTGTAGAAATTAACAACACGTTGAGAGTCGAATGGAGCATTCCTATCGTCTATCGCGGCTGTGGGTTTTTCCTACCGACAATTAATGTCTACGTACCCTTCTCTCCCACACCTAAATCATTTCCTCATCCCCTTCCGGAAATTTATGGGGTTCATCTTTCCACACCCTTTGAAAGTGTGGTGCGGAATCTTCTAAGCACCTTTAATTTATCCATTGTACCACCAACATTGAAGTCCACCTTATGCTTCTTATCCCCATGATACCCGTGAGATTATCCTATGTCTATTTCAACCTTGAGGTCCATTGGAAAATTTCCTTATAGTTGTCGAAGTCACGGATCCCCAGTGCTATCCGTAGGCTTGGCTTCATCCAACCAAATAAGCATTCAACCTTGAATTTGGGGTTAAACACAATTACGGAAGTGTATTGTGGAAGCATTATTAAGTTTTCCTCTTATGATCCCATAGATTCGTCGTCTTTTTTCTTGAGGGAATGGAAGTCCCTTTCCATCTTACACCAGAGGTGCACGGAAAATATTTTTCTATAAACATCTTCCAGAAATCTTACCATTTCTACGCCTTGATCTCCTCCTCAGGAATAATATTTTTTATCAATATGCACGATTTTTCGGCCTCACCCTCCATACGATAAGCTACTAGATGAACCTTCTTTTGTTCAAAACATTGAAGGATGGAGAAGTGCTTTTCAAAAAAGTTTATCCTTATTTTGGGAATTGAGGGATCAGATGATCCATTAAAAGTATAAGGCCTTTGTCTCGTGAAGCTCTCGATTGTGACTCGTTCTTTTTAGGGGGGTTGAATGTTCCTCTTGGCCCATGTTTCTATTCAAATATTGAGAAATATGAGAGAGAATCGTGACAATGCTCGCGATTCCTGCTCCCATCGGATTGGTCCTCTCATTTGTACAGTCATCACATTGATCTTCACATCAATTGTTAGCCATAGTCCTCCTATTACTGACCATTGGCTGGAATAAATGGAATGTTAGGGGTGACACATAAAGGTCAATCCAAGGACAAAATAGATGACTTATAAATAGATTTTATTTCCTTAACATATGAATCTATAGGCTTCATTAATTGTTATACATGATCTACTTTCTATTATTTATTCATAGAGAATTTTTTTTAGTACATTAATAATGGTCATAATAAGAAGGTGAATTTACCAAAGCATATCCATCAAGAGTGTCGTAACCAAATGTGCAGCAAGGCCCATTTTTTACACAATATCTCATTAGATTATAGCTCAAAGCGGTGTTTTCAGGTTTTACCCCTATGGTAAATCTATGCCAGAGCTACCTCTACCTGGTCGTGTCTAGACATTCATGTATTTTCTTGATAAACCACTTACTCAATACTCACCAAAACATAGGGATGTATTTATTATACCTAGTTTATCTCTAAGGATTTACTAGGGTTTTCTAATCCTAATCCCAAAAATAACTAAACCTATCCTCTAATACCAACTAAGACAACCCGGCGTTTTAATGCATAATTAAACAAAATTTATTATATAAACTTCACGTGATACAACATAGAAGATCAAGAGGTATAGTGTCTATGGGTCATAGGATCATTAAATATCAATATAAAATATAAAATAAAACATCTTTATTGAAAAATTCTTTTACATGGCCACTACATTCCTTCGTACTAAGCATTTAATGGGATAACCTATGGACATTCATAAGAAAAGGGTGAGCTATAAATCCTAGTAAGGGAATGAACATGGAATATAATGGGGAATAAAATAATTGTTAGACAATAGGAATATCAAAAGAGCATAAGAGAAGTATGAACACAAAGGAATGATAAATCTTGATAATAATAACATGGAATGTGGAGACCACACATTACATGAAATTAGCATGTGCCAAGGCTCATTGCACATAGAGCATGCGAAAACCCTCATTACACATGAAGCACGAGTAAACACTCATTGTAGTTGAATTAGAATGAGTAAACACTCATTTCAATTTAATTTTTATTATTAAACACCCATTTCACATGACATATCATGATACGATACTTTACCGAATGCATTGGACCGCTATCAGGGATCACCCTTCTTAAACATTTTACTTCATGCATAAGTGTGCCACATGGATCATAAAACATTGATTCAATCAACATAATCATTTATTCCATGATAAAATAATGAGGAACACAAATTTAAAACTCTTTAAACAGTAATTAAATTTTCATAAAGTTGAATACCATTGATTGAGAAATGGGCAGGGTATTCACTACACATGGATTTTGGCTTTGAAAAAACATGGTGCAATTTTGGCAGCATAACGGCGTGACACAAGAACTCATAAAAATGGTTGATGAGAGAGAAAGGGGTGTCTCATCATATTTACATGACATGGAATGTATGTGGGTCATATAGATACATGTCCCAAAAAAATTAATGGAATTTAGATTCATGATATTAAATAATTGATTGAATGTAAATGTGGAAAGAAAAATTTCATTCGTAATTTTGGCATAGTAACAGGTGTTCATGGGAGGAATTTAATGATAGTGAAAGGGGTTTCCCATCATTCCAACATAAAAATGGCACTATGGGGTGGGGTGATAAACCATACCCCAACATATATAATTGAAATTCAAAGGGCATAACAACTTAAATAATATTGGACAAAAATGAGAATGGCAGAGAAACCCTTACTGTGATCTGTGCTTCCAATGGCTTGAGATAGGTTTGAGAGAGGCTTCTTGGGAGCATAGGGCACAATTAGAGGATTATACAGAGAGGAGGGAAGAGGATGGATGAACTCCAATGTATTTGGGTAATGAGGAATGTAAATACCAAGAAATTTAAAAGGAAATTGTTTTTTCTTAAATACTTTGCATTTTATTAGTACGTAGTTTCTGACAGCAACTGAATTCGAGGCCTGGTTTTCCCGGAATCCAATTTTGAAATTTTGTTCGGGTACATTCTGTAAATGTATGAGCATGTTTTTCTACCATTTTAACTGGTGCTCGGAATTGAAATTTGAGTACACCGATGAACTCACAGCGCCGGTATTTGGTTAAGGGGACCTATACTGCAGTTGCGATTTATGCGGGTTGAATGATAAATTTTGGGGATATAGAATAAAGAAAATAAAACTGTTGTACACAATTTTATTTATTGTTTTGGTAGTTATAAACTACAGGAGGAAGTTAAGGATGGGCCCACACCCCACATGACCTCCCCTGAGAGGATTTAGTGTGGTGGGGCCCACATGAACCCTCACCATTCCACCTCCCCCAAAATACCAATTAATTCCCTACCTTTTAACTTGAAAAATCCCCATATTTATTATGGTGGAGCCTTTCCACATCCCACCCATTAAATGTGCCAACATATTTAATTAATATTTTAATTAATTAATTAACACCTCTTTTAATTAATATGAATTGCATGGAAATTCTATTAATTGGAGAGCCTTATTTTTTTTGCGTTGGAAAATCGCAATTGGAGAGGCTCTAGAGATTTAGGAGACAAGTGATCTATCATCGATGAAGAACACTGTTCTTCAACAAATAACATCCCTAATGAAGAACGCAAAGGACTTCTTCCAACGACGCCTCTTCCTCGGACGCACCTCGATGTCAAGGAGTCTACGTTGCATACAACAATGAATATTCCTCCATCATTGATGGGACGACACCGTTCTTTTGCAATGACTGACTACCACGACTCTCATCATCAGCGGCTCGAAAACGTGTGACGTCAATTAGAGGTGGGGGTTTTATGTTCAATTTTAATTGATTAAAAATTGTTCTTGTCCTTCGTTAAAGGTTTTGGATTGTCTATGGTCGATTTTTATAGCCTAACGCAGAGGGTGAGACCCGAACAAACACGTCCTGATGACCTTCCTTCATTTATTGTTTTTTTTTAATTCACAAAGGGAGGCGGTGGAGAATGCAGATGGCGGAAAGCAAAGGTGTCGGCCTCACGCCAGCCGTGTGAGAAGAACCGCGACCTGCAACTGCAGGCTGCTCGGCCGATGAAGAACCGACTGGCTATTCCGACCGGACTAAAGACACTGCGGTGCCACGAGGGCGTCATGCTGCAAAGGACTATGGTCCACATTCTACGGGCCGCTTCAGCGAGCGAACCATCCAGCTCGTAGGCTGGCCGTGCTGGAGAAGGTCGTGGCGCCGCCATGAGGCGTGTGTGGAAGTCATCGGCCTGCTCAACCAGGCTGCTCAATAGAGAAGCCGACTGGATTCTATTGGAACTGATGGAGGGAGGCTCCAAAAGGCGCTTCCGGTTTGGGAACGCCCCCCCCCCCCCCCCCTCGGACTGCTTGGCCCCTCCGGGCTGAGGTGCTCGGACAGCCGGGCCGCGCCCTACTAGGTTGGGCCACACCACGCCATTCCAGGACGTGACTCACTGGGATGCGCCTTACCACATCGGGCCAGGCCCCGCCTCGCTGGGCTGGTCCACATGATTCGCCGGGGTGGACCCGCGAAATCCAGGTTGACCCCACCCGCCAGCCCACTGGGCTTAACGGGCCAAGCCCAATTTCACTTAATGGTAAATAAAATGAAGACTGTGAGTCCGATCGACTCGCCGTCTTCGGCACTGGGACCCTCGTGAAATGGATTTTCATTTTTGATACTCTAAATGAGTTTTGGACAACTTTGGAAATAGCTGGGTTTGGAACGAGCGTAATTCCAATGGTGCCCCTACAAAAGAAAAGCCAATAACATTAAGACTGGGCGTCTGATTGACACACCGTCTATTGCATTGGGTTTATTTTGAGGAGATAGAACTTTGGGATACATGAAATCTGGAAATCATGATGGTTTATGTATCGACCCCTTGCTCGAGGAGCAGACCCTCCAGAAAACAAGCGTACTGTAGGCGGGAACCCTAGAGCTAGTTGTGACTACGTCGACTACTATATTGAAATTGTTTGTGGGTTCGATAGCAACGAATACCATAATGGAATCCTCCATCAGTTCGACAATGACAACTACCATACTGGAATCCTATGTGTGTTCGACGATGATGACTAATGTTTTTGTATCTTGTATTGGTCCGAAAATTTGACCTTTGTACTTTAATCCATTGTGGGTCCAGTAGAGTAGCTAGTCTTGTATCCTGTGTGGGTCTGATAGCTTAGCTGGTCTTGTATCCTATGTGGTTATGACTGCATAGATGAATTAGTGACTACATCTGATCATATCAATCTCTATTTGAATGATGTATACCTGTTTGATCTGAGTCTTGATTTTCAATCATTATCATCAATTTCATTGACTTCTTTCATGTGTGGACTGTGTTGTGTTTGGGCTCGAGAGTTGGAGTCATACTATGGTTTATAACTTAGGTATATGTATGGGCATATACATAAGTAGGGTTGGTTAATACATCGTTTTTTAATCTCTATTCTGTGGTTTATCCTTTGTAGATTCCGGGAAACATTCAGGGGGTCTCGGGGTCCCTACTGAGTATCGAATACACACCCCTTCACGGGCTTTTCATGCACTACATTATGGTGGATGCAGACGATAGACAACATTGATCGAGGTAGAGACTAGTAGAGTTGGATGATACATAGAGGTAGACCACATGGCGAGACGTACATAGAGTGCATGTATGGACTTGAGTTGTTGAGTGGGCCATCTATACCAACCCTTCAGGTGGGATTCCTAGAGAATGGCTCAGTGGTTGCTGTTTTACGTTACTGCAGTTGTGATGGCTTTCAGTTGTACTGTACTTTTAGTTGGGTCTGTATACTGGCCCATTTACATTTCAGAACATACTTTTGTATTCAGTTTACTTAGTGCTTCCTTCAGTTGTGTACTCAGTTGTGTTGTTTACTTTTATAAATACAATGCCTTCCCTTTTTATCAGGATTTATGCCATTGGTTCTAGTCCCTAGCACCTGGCCTATGGATGGAGGGCTATGGGTAGTCACGACATGGGCCACTAGGACAAGTCGTGAAAAATTGGTATCAGAGGAGTCAGTTCTACCGTAGAATTCAAGACTCTAATATTTCATACATTGAAGAAATAGTGTTATGAGTATTGAGTGTGGTTTTCAATCTAGGGTGTCTATTGTTGGTGTGGCGGCCGACGTATCCATACACCAGGACCCTAACCTCTGATTTCTGATTCTATGCATGAAAACACTGATTGGGTGTGTGTTTTCCTTGAAATGATTACATTGTAAATACTTTGTGTTGGCTCACTAAGTATACAGTTTTTACCATGGAACAACTGTTTTTTTTTTCAGGATAGCCCCATGAACGCAGCCATCTAGGGTTCCAAGTTACATCTGAGATGGAAGCCCGCCGAGCGACGAGGCCTCGGTGGAAGGCCCCATCACAGCGGAGGCACCAGCGGTACCACAACCCACTAAGAAAACAATACAAACAACCCCAATAGCTGAGAGTGAAAGACACATGAGTTTGTTGAACAAGTTTCATCGACAGAGGCTTCCATGGTTCCATAGAGATATGGACCCTCAGGCAGTCGATGATTAGCTAGAGCCCATCGTCAGAGTTTTCAGATTGGTAGGGACACCAGCTGACCTTATGGTTATCCTTGCCACGAGTTTTCTGCATTCAGAAGTAGGTAGATAGTGGAGCCTAATTCGCTATTTGCATGACGAGATATCAGTTCTTTGGACAGACTTCAAGAGTCTCATCTGCTCGGATTTTGTTCCATCCACCCTTCGTGAAGTGCGTATTCGGGAGTTGCTACATCTGCCACAGGGCAGCATGACATTAGCTCAGTACTCAACGAGGTTTACCGACCTCTCACTCTACTCCAAAGATATGGTACATGACTCATTCTTCAGGGCCCAAACCTTTGAGAAGGGACTGAGGCACTAGATCAGGGCTTTTATGATTCCCCTTAATATCCTAACGCTGGCAGGGGTGCTGGAGAGAGCCCTTATAGTGGAGAGCTTTCTCGCTGAGCAAGTCACCAGTGGCAAGAACCCCTATAGGGCAACACATTGTGGAGTCTTCGGCAGAAATAAGTAGATAGATGTCACAGGGGTTCAAGCGGTCTAGGACATCAGGTGGGAGACCTCAGGATACATCTTCGGTTGTGCGGGGCACACGAAACAAAGCTAGCCTTACGAGGAGAAGGTAGTGCTATGCATGCGGCGGGTAGGGCCACATGGCTCGTGACTGCCTGACCCGCAATAAAAACGAGAAGAAGTCAAAAAAGGGACCTCCCAGGTATAAGAATAGTTTTGAACTTGGTGGTCCGCCTGGAGCGGGCGAACGAGGAAGAGGATCTAGCCACGCAGTGAGTGGTGGATGACGTTTTCAAGCTCTACCACCACCACCACCACTAGGAGGTCCACCCCGACCACAGGTAGCTGGCGGACAGAGGCGGGCCCAAATCCAAGTAGTTGAGGCCTATGACCACTGCACACCTGAGAATATTTGAGGTACTAACGGTGTCTATTCCACCCTTGTTGTATTTCTTATAGATACATGTGTGAGTCATTAATTTATTTCCACTACCTTTGTTCGGAGCTCGGAGATTCCGATGGAGCCGTTGGCTCGATCCTTACGGCTAGAGACTCCTACAGGAGCACACTCAACGATTACGCAGTAGAGCTGGCAGTGTGACCTTACTCTAGGAGGTGAGAAATTCGTCTAGGATATTCTTGTATTGGCATTGAGCCCTTACGACGTAATCATGGGTATGGACTTGTTATCAACAGTCTATTCTTAGATCGACTATTTTAGGCGCAAAGTGTAGTGTGTCCGCATGGATGGGACCAGGTTCACCTTCACCAGTGAGAAGGGATTATTTGTAGTGCGGGATGGACTTATGCAAAGAAGCGGGCTTCCAATAACACATCAGTTGGCTACTCTCATACTTGAAGATGTTTATTTGCATAGTCTGAGTCTTCTTGTTGTGGTGGATCAGTATGCAGAAGTTTTTATTGATGACATTCCAGAATTACCTCCTCACAGAGAGGTAGACATCTAAAGAGATATGTACACCATGAAAACACCGATATCTACCGAAGCATATCAGATGGCTATTGCCGAGCTTCGTGAGATGCAGGTATAGTTGGAGGACTTGAATAGAATGGGATTCAACTGACCCAGGTTTTCACCCGGGGCTTCTCTGATTTGGTTCACCAAGAAGGCCAATGGGATCTTGCAACTGTGTGTAGACAAACTTCGCCTAAATTAGGTGACAGTAAGGAATAGGTACCCACTTCCGAGGATCGACGAACTCTTCAATCAGCTCAAGGGAGCACGCTGATTCTCGATAATAGACCTCAGGTCAAGCTATCACCTGCTCAGAGTTAGAGATGATGATATGCAGAAGACAGCCTTCAGGTGTCGGTATGGCACTACGATTTCTTGGTTATTCCCTTCAGTGTGACCAATGCTCCAGTAGTGTTCATGAGTCTCATGAACAGGATATTCCAGCCTTACATCGATCATTTTTTTGTAGTTTTCATTGACGACATATTGATTTACACGAATACTGAGGAAGAGCATGCCTAACACTTGTGGGTCATACTGGATACAGTCCGAGAGCACCAACATTATGGTAAGCTCATGAAGGTCTAGTTCTGGATTTGAGAGGATCACTTATTGGTACATTTCATCTCAGAGGTGGGGGTAGCAGTGGATCCAGTGAAGATTGTGGAAGTGCTTTCCTGGGAGCCACCCAGGAGTGCGATAGTGGTTTGGAGTTTCCTAGGCCTGGCTGGATTCTATCAGAGGTTTGTTCCATACTTCTCCAGAGTTGCAGCACCACTTTCAACATTGATTAAGCAGGGGAAACCCTTCATGTTTTCAGATAGATGCCTGCAGAGCATTCAAGAGCTGTGGCAGAGATTGACAGTGCGCCCATTTTGAGGTTACCTGAGGAGGGCGTTGCATATGTAGTTTACTGCGACACACTAGAGACCGAACTCAGGTGTGTCTTGATACATTAGTGAGTAGTAATCACATAGGGTTCTCAGAAGTTGAGACAACATGATCAGAATAATGCTACCCATGACCTGGAGTTAGCAGCTGTGGTATTCGCCATGAAGATGTGGCAGCGCTATCTGATGGGCAAGCGCTTTACAGTCTACTCTGACCACAAGAGTCTCAGGTACATATTCTCATAGAAGAAACTGAACCTGAGATAGCGGCGATGGATTGAGTTCCTCCATGACTATGACTTTGAGATAGTCTATACTTTTGGGAAGGGGAACATTGTAGCAGATGATCTTAGCAGCAAATTGGGCATTCAGCTACTTGGAGAGGCGACAGAGCAGTTAGCCGCGTTGTAGATATCCTTTTTGGATATTGATGGAGAAGCCTTTCTTAATTCTCTCAGATTATCTCCTCCAATTCATCAGAAATTCAGAATGGAATAATGTGGGGGTGTTGACTGTGAGGCGAGACGTGCTCATATATCCATAGGGTAGGTGCCTGATGTATTTTTCGAATGAGGGGAGCACGTCATCCTCTTCAGGGGACATACCATGGTATCAGTTTCACTACTGGAGGAGTTGCTGAGGGAGTTCCACACTTCCCCTCTAGAGGTACATCCCGAAGTGGAGAATATGTATCAGGACCATAGACAATAGAACTGGTGGCTGGGTATGAAGAAGGCCGAAGCATATTTTGTTTCAGGATTCCTCACTTGTCAGCAAGTGAAGGTGGAGCAACAGGTACCAGTAGGCCTGGTACACCCCTAAAAGGTCCCAGAGTTGAAGTGGGGTGGTATCTCCGTGGATTGCGTGACGAGGCTTACACGTACATCCAGAGGACATGACTCTATCTGGGTTATCGTACAATGACTCACCAAGTTGGGCCACTTCCTACCGATCAGAGAGCATGGATTAGTAGGGAACATGGGACTCCTCTAGGAACGAGAGATCTTATAGTTTCATGGTGTTACAACGATGATTGTCTTCGATTGGGATGCACAACTTACTTCCTAGATTTTGAAGGGGTTGCAGGAGGCATTTGGGATGCAGCTACGTCCTATACAACCTTCCATCCTTAAACGGATGGCCAAACTGAGAGGACCATTAAAACTCTTGAGGACAAGCTCTGTGCATGTGTCCTTGAATTTGGTCACATCTAGGAGGATCAATTACCCTTGGTGGAGATTTCGTACAACTACAGCTACAACTCCAACATTAAGATGGCCCCTTAAGAGGCATTGTACGACCGACCTTGCAGATCACCTTTGTGCTGGACTTACCCAGGGGAGTTAGCACATGAAGGACCTGAGATGGTGTAGGCTATGACGGAGAAGGTGCAGAATATCTAGGAGCAGATGAAGACAGCATAGAGCAGACATAATTCATATGCTAATAGGAGACATATACCACTAGAGTTCGAGGATTGAGACCTCATTTTCTTATGGGTCTCACCTCGACGTGGTCTACAGAGATTTGGATGGGGTGGAATGTTATCTCCATGATTCATCGGACCTTTCCAAGCCCTCACCTGAGTAGGAGAGGTGGTTTACTGCCTGTCCCTTCCACCACAGCTGCATTGGGTGTACGACATCTTCCACATATCTCAGCTGAGGAGATACGGGCATGACCTTACCCACATCATCAATCACAGGGTATTGGACATTGACGACGGGGCGACATTCACGGAGGTCCTAGTGGAGATCGAGGATCGAAAAGAGTGGGTCCTACGTGGATGGTTGATTTCTCTGGTGCGCATTCTCTGGCATAACGGGAACCTCTAGGAGCACACTTGGGAGCGGGAGGCTTAGTTGTGTGCATAGTACCCCCCCCCCATTTGTTTCCCTATTGTGTGTTGTATCTTTACGGGGACGTAAAGCCCTGAGGTGGGGGTAATGTAATGAACCATAAATTTCAAATGAAATTTTTTTTTCATAAATACTATGGAATTTTATGAGTACGCAGTTTCACACTGCACCTGAATCCGAGGCCCTGGGTGCCCGAAATCATTTTTTTATTTTTTTTTTCAGGTACATTCAGTAAACTTACAAGAGGGTTTTCATATCTTTTGAACCGGTGCTCGGAATTGTAACATGAGGACACCGATGAACTCGTAGTGCCAGTATTAGTTTAAGGGGAACATTACCATGGTTTCCTTTTATACGGGTTGAATGTTAATTTTTGTGGATATAGAGTAAATTAAATAAAATTGTTGTACACAGTTTTATTTACTTATTTGGTAGTTATAACCTACAGGGGGACATTAAGGGTGGGGCCACACCCCACATAACCTCCCCTGAGAGGATTTGGTGTGGTGGGGTCCACACAAACCTGCACCCTTCCACCTCCCCTCAACTCCTCGTTAATTCCCTACTGTTTATCTTGACAACTCATCATATTTTTTTATGGTGGATGATCTCCACCTCCCTCCAATTAAATGTTCCAACCAATCTAATTATTATCAGCTTTAATTAATTGACACCTCTTTTGAATTAATATGAATTTCATGGTACTTCTATTAATTAGAGAGCCTTATTTATTTTTTGCTTGGGCAAATCACTATTGGGGATGATCTGGAGATTTAGAAGCGGGGTGATCCTTCCTTGATGAAGAACACCATTCTTCAATGAAGAACATCTCGACGAAGAAGGCAAAGGACTTCTTCCAACGACACATCTTCCTCAGACGCACCTCGACGTCAAGGATTCTACGTCACCTATGACAAAGACTCTTCCTCCATCGTTGATAGGATGACATTGTTCTTCCGCGATGCCCGACTATCGCGACGCTCATCTTCCACGGCTCAAAAATGTGCAACGTCAATTCATGGTAAAGGGTTTATGTTCAATTTTAATTGATTAAAAATAGTTCTTTTTCATTGTAAAAAGTTTCGGATTGTCTATGGACGATTTTTACCACCTAATGTGGAGGGCGTGGGCCGAAAAATCACGGCCCGATGACCCTCCATCGTTTCGTGTTTTTTAAACTCTAAAAGGGATTTGGTGGCGAATGGAGGCAGTGGAAAGCGAAGGCAGCGGCCGCACAATGGCCGCGTGTGAAGAACCATGGCCCACAACCGTGGCCTGCTCGACCAACAAAGAACTGTTTGGCTAAGTCGGTCGGACGAAAGAGACCATGGCGCCACGACGGCACCGAGCTGTGGAGTACCGCGGCCTACATTCCATGGGCCGCTTCAGCAAGCGAACCGGTCGGCTCGTCAGTCGGCCGGGATAGAGAAGGCCACGACACCACGTGCGGAAGACAACGGCACACCCAAGCGGGCCACTCGATGGAGATTCCGACCCACTTTGACCTGCCGGGTTGGATGCTGGCGCCGCTTGGCACCTCCGGTATGGGAAATCGGGCCCCCCTCAGACCGCACGGCCCCTTCAGGCCAATCCGCGGCCCACCGGGCCGCACCCTACTGGGCCGAGCCACGACGCACCACACCCTGTTGGGCCGACCCGTGCCCCGCCGGACTGGGCCGTGCGATTCACCGGACCGGTCAGACGCTCTGCCATGTCAGACCCACCAAAACCAGTTTGACCCTACCCGCCAGACCACTGGTCTTAACGGGCCGAGCCTGTTTTCACTTAAACGTGAATGACTTGAAGACCGCGCATCCTATTGATGTGCCGTCTGAGGCACTGGGACCCTTGTGACATGGTGGTGCTTTTTTAATACTCTATGTGAGTTTTAGAAGACTTTGGAAAATGGATGAGTTTGTAATGAACGTAATTCCAACTGGGCCCCTTGAACGGAAAATCCAATAACTCTCAAACCGAGCATCTGATTGACGCACCGTCTGTCGCGTTGGTTTTATTTTTATGAGATGAATATTTGGGATACATCATTTCTGGACTTCATGACAGTTGTTTTATCGACCCATTGCTCGAGGAGTAGACCCTCCCGTAATCGAGTGTGATATGTGCGGGAACCCTAGAGCTGGTTGCGACTACGTCGACTACTGTACTGAAATCCTTCATGGGTTCAAAAGCGATGACTAATGTATTGGAATCTTCTGTGGGTATGACCTTAACAACTACCATTTTGGAATCCTCTGTGGTTTCAAGGGCGATGACTACTATTCTTGTATCCTGTATGGGTCCGCCAATTTGACCTCTGTACTTGTATCATGTGGGGGTCTGGCAGAGTAGCTAGTCTTGTATCCTGTGTGGGTCCAACAGCTTATATAG
Source organism: Viscum album (assembly GCA_963277665.1). Taxonomy (NCBI): domain Eukaryota; kingdom Viridiplantae; phylum Streptophyta; class Magnoliopsida; order Santalales; family Viscaceae; genus Viscum; species Viscum album. Next base: position 1,219,650,145 of record OY728142.1, on the reverse strand, counting down.
TCTTGTATCCAATTTGTTTCTGGAATCTTAGATGAATCAGTGACTACATCTGATCATCTCTATCACTATTTGAAATATGTATACCTGTGTGAGATGAGTCTTGATTTTCAATCATTATCATCGATGTGATTGACTTCTTTCCTATGTGGATTGGGTTGTGTTTGAGCTTGAGAGTTGGAGCCATATTGTGGTTGATAACTTAGGAATATGTATGGGAATATACCGTTTAAGGGTTGGTGGATACTTAGTGTTTGTATCTCTCTTCCGTGGTTTCTCCTTGGTGGATTCTGGGAGACCTTCGATGGTCTCGGGCTCTCTACTGAGTATTGAATACTCACCTGAGCATGGGTTTTTCCTGTACTATGTTGCATTGGATGCAGACAACGAACAACACTGATGGAGGTAGAGACTTTTAGAGCTGGACAGTACCAAAGGTGGACCACTTGGGGAGACGTACACGGAGCTGACAGACAAACTTGCGGTGTTGAGGACGCCATCTGTACCCACCCTTCGGGTTGGATTCCAGGAGAATGACTCAGTGGTTGCGGTTTTACTTGACTACAGTTGTGATAGATTTTAGTTATATTGTACATTCATTAGGGTTTGTATATTGGGCCATTTATTTTTCAGCACATACCTTTGTAGTCAGTTTACTTAGTACTTCTTTCAGTTGTGTACTCTGTTGTGTTGATTACTATTATAAAGACAATACCTTCCCTTTTATTGGGATTTACGCCTTTGGTTCTAGTCACCAGCCCTTGCCCTATGGAAGGCGAATTTGGTGTAGTCACGGCATGGTTCCTGAGGATGGGTCGTGACAAGGATGTGGGAGCTTGGGTGGGTTTATATATGAAAGGAGGGGGAGTTGTTTATTATTTATGTTTGGGACAAATCAAAATTAAACTAATCAAAACCAAAAACCAGCCCATGGGTTTCTCCCATGGTTTTTAACCAAGGGTAGTGAAAAACTATATTTTATTAGTCCAAATTCCTAAATTCTTAACATAATAGGGTTTATTATGTGGAGGTGAGTCACACTCTCAAGGAAAACAATTTAAAAAGATAAAATGTTTTATAAGTCTTAGAAGGTCCACTAAGGAATCATAAAATTAATTAAACAAATATAAAATCAAATTAGTTTAAGGATAAGACATATATTTGCCGAAAATATCATTTACAGTATTTTTATATCACTATCAGGTCATTATGATATCATAAAACGCATTAAAAATGTAAACGATATTTAATTTTTACCCAAAAATTCGTCTGTCTCAGAAAATTATGAAAAATACACAGTAGAATAATTTCGATATCTTGATTTCAAAAATAATAATCATTTTATCTAATTAATTTTTTAAATATGTGAATTATTACTTTTAAAATATAATCCAACATTTATCAAAAATTCATGGGTTTTGTCAAAAATAGCTTTCAAACCTTAATCAAAATTTCAATTTCATTCATTAAATTATACAATAATTTCTATTTAATAAAAAATAATTTGATAATAATAAAATTGTATTAAAATATTATTTCATTAATAAATTCATTAATTCATAAAAATAAATTTTATAGTTGAATATTAAGTTCAAATACCATTTGCACTTTAAAAATAATTTACAAGGTAATAATAATAAAATTAATGTACATTATATATTATATACAAAATAATGTATATAATCATAGTTCTAGGGATTTTTAACATAACCCCTTAAAACAACCACATAATACTTTAGGGTAAGGTTTTCAATGGTAATGGACTCTTTGGGTGGCTCAGATAGCATTGATCGTGTGGTGATCTATATCAACTTCCACTTCTCCCGAAGACGGTTCCGTTCGAGCATAACATGTTTGAGCTCAACATAGACTTGGTCAAGAGAGACGACCAATGACGCCACCTATTTTTCGAGATCTAACAAAGGTTCTTTGATTGGAGAAATTCTACTAGATGAGGCCATATCTTCCTTTGTATGAGTAAATTGGATTGTTAATGCCCTATATTTATACTAATCATGTTATCAGTATTCAAAGACCATATTGGAAACAATCACAATTTAAAAACATAAAACCAAGGAACATCATATATTTTACATAACCATTTTACATAATAATACATTTAAAAATACCGAGAATAATTTCCAGTATTGAATGTTTGGGTCGATACTTAGGACATCTATAGTGGGGATTTTCATAGTTCATAATCAATGGAAGAAAAAAAATACAGGAAATTCATATTATAAAATCCCACATCGAGGAAATAAATTAGGACCAATTTATTTATTCCTAAAATATAATTAATTTTTATTAACGTGATAAAGATCATTTCATGATTCTGGAGACAACGTTTGACATTATTATTTGAAAAAAAATTCATCATAATTCAATTTACATTTATGTACATTTAAGATGATCCATTGATTTTGATAAAACACGTATAGTTCATAGGACTAACTATGGATTCAATAGTGTCACGACCCCCTCCCACCAAAGATGCCCCTCCTGAGCTGGCAATGGTGAAAGGGAGACGATGACCCCCGAGTCCCGCCTCCAGTAGGCCCCGAGTTGGCGACTAGCACCAAGGGTATGAGTTTTCACAAATATGGGAGGCATTACCCTTTTTATTGTTTTGGATCGGGAAATAGGACAAGTCAACCACCAAAAAGGAAAAAGAACAAAGGTGCTGGAAAGAAACCCAAACCAGTCCCATATGCATGTATAAATAAACTGAAACAGGTACAAGTACAAGGAAGCTCAAAAGTACAAGTGAGTATAGTACCAAAAGGAAAACAAGAAAACAGCAACTGCACAACTCCCACTGCGTGACTAGTAGGGTCCCGCACGGCCCTGGTAGTCCTCCTGAAAACCTGAAACAACGTAGTGTGAGCATACAAGTATACTCAGTAGAGAACCTAAAGCTCTCGTGCACATGTGGGGAGACACCCTAAGGTCCCGTGAGAAAACAGAAGAACCAGAAACTAACAAGGAAAAACTATCCACCCAGCCTCACTGGTCACACTCACCAAGTAACACAAACAAGTTTAGTATGTATATAGAACAAAATTATTGGGTACCCCGCACCATTTCCCACTTAATTAGATACTTCTCTTCCTAACGGCAAACGTCCTGACGCTACCACACTCTTCCCGCCCGCACACACCTGGGCCAAACCACGCATCCCGCCCGCACACACCTGGGTCTCAGAACCACGCATCTCGCCCGCACACACCTGGGGCACAACCACTAACCCCCCCACAGACACCTGGGCCTCATCCCGAAGGTTCTTGGGAATGGTAAGCCTGCCCGAAGAGTCTTGGGCTAAAGGTCGCCTCAAGCCATCACAGCCTCCGAGACCTACCCAAAGAGTCTTGGGTGTAAGGTCACCTCCAGCCATCATAGCCTATGGAAGAAGGAGCAGGAAGGAGCTAGTAACTAAGGGGGAACACCCTATCCCATAAAATGGGAGTGTTCGACACTAGGTGCTTGACATGGGTGTGGTGCAACAAAACACAAAGATACAATTATATATATATACATATACCAAACACACAACCCAACCTATGGCTTCATAAAAAAGAAACTGAGCATGTGCCTCAGCACTGCTACCACGAAGCATGCATCAACAACCAAACAATCATCCCCCAACCCCATTTAGGTTTTCATGTTTCATGCTATGGTTTAACAAAATATTACTACTGGGCAACTATCATCCAGAAAAAACATTTCACAAACATATCCCTGCCATCAACAACCAAGGTTAGGTAAAACTCAAGCAACCACATGCCATTTAATTTACAAAAGATTATCACAACCATAAAACATTCCATCATTCACTTATTTCAAAGTTCCACACATAAAACCCTTTCCACACACAAAACATTTCCGCATTTGAAAACACCTTTTACTTCAAAACAATTTTCATAATCAAAACACTTTTCATGAATAAAGGCATTTTCCACAACCAACCACTTCCCATTTCAACCCAATCGTTTACAAAACATTTCCCACAAAACAACCAAACCACCAACATGTTCATTATTCCAATTTTGTTCAACCGGGGTGATCACACAAGGTTTTCATTCTCATTTAATCAGCTAGTCTTTACGTGCTTATCCATTTTCCATGTTTTAACAAAACCAACCACAAACAATTCAGATATAAATTGTGCACGCAAAGGCCAGCAACGGCCTTGATTTTCAATAGGCAAAGGCCTTTCAATCCAAAATCACAATCCGAAGATAAAGAAACTGGAAGGCAATAGAAACAGCACAAAACCCCAAGCCCTTATTTATCCGGTTATTATCTTTATTTAATGTTTAACTGCATCCCATGGAACAAAAGAAAAATATCCCACCCCTCATGTTGCACCAAATAGAGAGATGAAGGTAAACCCCTACCTCAAAAGGTCCCGATCACGTCGCTTCCGACGACGTCCTTCGGTGTCCTCCTCCTTCGCCAAACCCGACAAACTCCTCCTAGGATGGAAGCTAGAGAAGGAAGGCCAGAAGGAAATTTGACATGTCCGGGCTTAGGAGCTTCGTCTCGTCGCTACGATCCTGTGGCCGCTGACGGATCGTAATTCGGAGCTCGGACAAAGAAGTTAGAGGAGGAATACTTCTCGATCGTCCAAGAGCGCCGTCGTGCGAAGAAGATGCGATTGGTCTGGAAATAATCCGTGACCCATTATTATATAGGCAACGAATAGGTAAAAAAGTATGCAGCGTGTATTGATGAATACACGGTGTGACCGTACACCTGTTACGCGTTTTGACTGGTCAACACACGACACGTCACACAGTTTCCACGCGTTTTAATAATAATGATAATTCTATTAATATGTGGTGTTTCATTGACCCGAGGCATGAGTCATAAAAGTAGCTCATTAATGGTCTTAAAATGACCATCATAATTTCAGGGTTACGCTGTCGCTGACGGATCGTCAATCCGATACCATATGAGGGAGATACGTTGGATACAAGATCCCGTAATAATAACAATATTAAATCTATTAAATCATGAGCGTTTCGGGTACCGAATCTGAAAAACCGAAAAAGACATCCAATATTGGACTCATAAATTTCGTCTCGTAGTCAGGGTCCGACTTCCACTGACGGTTCATGAAACCGAGGTCGCACGAAGAAGTTATTGTGAAAAAAGTGTTTTATTATCAAAAAAAATGATAACAATATTTTATTATTTATTTATTTATTTATTTCTCTAACTCCAATCAATCACCATTTTTCATTTTTCACGCTGGAAATTCATCACCAATTATCTCCTTTACTATTTATTTCACACTTAATTTTATTCCCATTAATATCTTATAACTCCTCCCTCTCTCCAATCTTTATTAATTCTTTCTCCCATGATTCTCTCCCACAAAAAGTGGCGCCTCTCTCTTATATTTATTTTTCAATAAATTTTATTTTCTCTCTCCAATCATTATTTATTTATTTTTACACAATTATCATAACATCTTTAATTTATTCTCATATCTGAAATCTCATTGCAATTAATTCAAAACATAATTCTCATTAAATCATTATTACCAGATCTATCAAAAAAACCAACATTATTATTATAATTATTTAGTATAAGACTTATAACAAAACCCCAAATAAAATTTATTAACACGTCACCATTTATTAATAATAATAATTATTATTTTTGATGTTCGCCACATTGACCACATAAAAAAAACGTTTTTACCAAGTAATCGACCGGAGAGGTCCGGGCCATTACACCAGATACCTCTCAAAACATTCTTGTCCTCGAGAATTAAAACCAACCCATAAAAGGGGTAAAGGTCCGAACAACCACCCCTTAAGATACCTCTCAGGCCTCTTGTCATAACAGGAAACAACCGACAACCCTAATTATGTGAGTTAGGAATTCCCTCTCCTATGTCGAGATATTATCTGCTTTAGGCGGCACTGACTCGCCTGCACAGGTTTAATCGCATCCGCATTAATGCGTCTCGATTAAGGACTGGGCCTTCCCACTTCCATATATTAGGTTTTTTTTCAACTTACACTACACCCAACAACATACAACCCACACACTGCCCGAACACATGGCTTGAGGAATTCCTTCTCCCATGTCGAGATATTATCCACTTTAGGCGGCACTGACTCGCCTGCACGGGTTAAATCGCATCCACATTAATGCGTCTCGATTAGGGATTAGGTCTTCCCCTCCCCACATGATAGGGCTGTTCACGTACATTTAAAGAAAAACGGGAAAAAACATAGCATTAAAAACTCACAAAAACAAGGTCCAGGCCCAGAGAATGAGCAAAAGAGTTCCAACAAAGGAGTGTGATGATCTTGAATTTAAACAAAACATAAGTGAGAGAATTTAAGTAAAACCGGAAACATCTCTCTCGATCTCTGGCCTTGCTAGGGTTGCCACTTCTATTGCGTGAAACTTTCTGTGTCCCACTCCTCTGCCGTTCTGTTGACGTCAAGGTGCCATAGTTGTTCGGTAACCAGGGAACGCATAAGCCCAATTAGTAATGAAAAACTCAAAGTTTTAATTATCATTTTATTTTAATTTCTTTCCCAGAACACCCAAATCAAGTAAAACACAAACATGATGATGTATGTACCTTCCCTAGGGTCTCTACCCTACAATCAATATAGTCTCACTTGGTCGTTCGGTAGGCTCAGAGTCCTTGCATCGGATCACAGGGGGTCCTAAAATCCCGTGTCCAAGACGGTCTTCCCTGGCCTATGTCACGCACCAAGATTAACGAAAACTGTTGCCCTACCATCCCATGCAATCCTCGCTGTGCCTAACTCTAGAATCCATCCTATCTCTCAACCATCCCTCTGATACCATTCTATCACGACCCCCTCCCACCAAAGATGCCCCTCCTGAGCTGGCAATGGTGAAAGGGAGATAATGACCCCCGAGTCCCGCCTCCAGTAGGCCCCGGGTTGGCGACTAGCACCAAGGGTATGAGTTTTCACAAATATGTGAGGCATTACCCTTTTTATTGTTTTGGATCGGGAAATAGGACAAGTCAACCACCAAAAAGGAAAAAAGAACAAAGGTGCTGAAAAGAAACCCAAACCAGTCCCATATGCATGTATAAATAAACTGAAACAGGTACAAGTACAAGGAAGCTCAAAAGTACAAGTGAGTACAGTACCAAAAGGAAAACAAGAAAACAGCAACCGCACAACTCCCACTGCCTGACTAGTAGGGTCCCGCACGGCACTGGTAGTCCTCTTGAAAACCTAAAACAACGTAGGGTAAGCATACAAGTATACTCAGTAGAGAACCTGAAGCTCTCGTGCACAAGTGGGGAGACACCCTAAGGTCCCGTGAGAAAACAGAAGAACAAGAAACTAACAAGGAAAAACTATCCACCCAGCCTCACTGGTCACACTCACCAAGTAACACAAACATGTTTAGTATGTATATAGAACAAAACTATTGGGTACCCCGCAACATTTCCCACTTAATTAGATGATGATCTTCCTAATGGAAAACGTCCTGACGCTACCACACTCTTCCCGCCCGCACACACCTAGGCCAAACCACGCAACCCGCCCACACACACCTGTGCCTCACAACCACGCATCTCGCCCGCACACACCTGGGCCACAACCACTAACCCGCCCGCAGACACCTGGGCCTCATCCCGAAGGTTCTTGGGAACGGTAAGCATGCCCGAAGAGTCTTGGGCTAAAGGTCACCTCAAGCCATCACAGCCTCCGAGACCTACCCGAAGAGTCTTGGGTGTAAGGTCACCTCAAGCCATCATAGCCTATGGAAGAAGGAGAAGGAAGAAGCTAGTAACTAAGGGGGAACACCCTCTCCCATAAAATGGGAGTGTTCAGCACTAGGTGCTTGACATGGGTGTGGTGCGACAAAACACAAAGATACAATTATATATATATACATATACCAAACACACAGCCCAACCTATGGTTTCTTAAAAAAGAAACTGAGCATGTGCCTCGGCACTGCTACCACGAAGCATGCATCAACAACCAAACAATCATCCCCCAACCCCAATTATGTTTTCATGTTTCATGCAATGGTTTAACAAATTATTACTACTGGGAAACTATTATCCAGACAAAACCTTTCACAAACATATCCCTTCCATCCACAACCAAGGTTAGGTAAAATGCAAGCAACCACATGCCATTTCATTTACAAAAGATTATCACAACCATAAAACATTCCATCATTCATTTATTTCAAAGTTCCACACATAAAACCCTTTCCACAAACAAAACATTTCCGCATTTGAAAACACCTTTTACTTCAAAACACTTTTCATAATCAAAACACTTTTCATGAATAATGGCATTTTCTACAACCAACCACTTCCCATTTCAACCCCATCGTTTACAAAACATTTCCTACAAAACAACCAAACCACCAACATGTTCATTATTCCAATTTTGTTCAACCGGGGTGATCACACAAGGTTTTCATTCTCATTTAATCAGCCAGTCTTTACGTGCTTATCCATTTTCCATGTTTTAACAAAACCAACCACAAACAATTCAGATATCAATTGCGCACGCAGAGGCCACCAACGGCCTTGATTTTCAATAGGCAAAGGCCTTTCAATCCAAAATCACAATCAGAAAATAAAGAAACTGGAAGGCAATAGAAACAGCACAAAACCCCAAACCCTTCTTTATCCGGTTATTATCTTTATTTAAAGTTCAACTGCATCCCATGGAACAAAAGAAAAATATCCCACCCCGCATGTTTCACCAAATAGAGAGACGAAGGTAAACCCATACCTCAAAAGGTCTCGATCACGTCGCTTCTGACGACGTCCTTCGGTGTCCTCCGCCTTCGCCAAACCCGAAAAATGCCTCCTAGGATGGAAGCTGGAGAAGGAAGGGCAGAAGGAAAGGTGACAAGTCCGGGTTAGAAGCTTCGTCTCGTCGCTACGATCCTGTGGCCGCTGACGGATCGTAATTCGGAGCTCGGACAAAGATGTTAGAGGAGGAATACTTCTCGATCGTCCAAGAGCGTCATCGTGCGAAGAAGAAGCGATTGGTTTGGAAATAATCCGAAACCCTTTCTTATATAGGCAATGAATAGGTAAAACAGTATGCAGCGTGTATTGATGAATACACGGTGTGACCGTACACCTGTTACGCGTTTTGACTGGTCAACACACGACACGACACGCGGTTTCCACGCGTTTTAATAATAATGATAATTCTATTAATATGTGGTGTTTCGTTGACCCGAGGCATGAGTCATAAAAGTAGCCCATTAATGGTCTTAAAATGACCGTCATAATTTCAGGGTTACGCTGTCGCTGATGGATCGTCAATCCGATACCGTATGAGGGAGATACGTTGGATACAAGATCCCGTAATAATAACAATATTAAATCTATTAAATCATGAGCGTTTCGGGTACCCAATCCAAAAACCCGAAAAAGACATCCAATATTGGACTCATAATTTTCATCTCGTAGTCAGGGTCGCACTGCCACTGACGTTTCGTGAAACCGAGGTCGCACGAAGAAGTTATTGTGAAAAAAGTGTTTTATTATCAAAAAAAATGATAACAATATTTTATTATTTATTTATTTATTTATTTCTCTAACTCCAATCAATCACCATTTGTCATTTTTCACGCTGGAAATTCATCACCAATTATCTCGTTTACTATTTATTTCACACTTAATTTTATTCCCATTAATATCTTATAACTCCTCACTCTCTCCAATCTTTATTAATTCTTTCTCCCAAGATTCTCTCCCACAAAAAGTGGCGCCTCTCTCTTATATTTATTTTTCAATAAATTTTATTTTCTCTCTCAAATCTTTATTTATTTATTTTTACACAATTATCATAACATCTTTAATTTATTCTCATATCTCAAATCTCATTGCATTTAATTCAAAACATAATTCTCATTAAATCATTATTACCAGATCTATCAAAAACAACCAACATTATTATTATAATTATTTAGTATAACACTTATAACAAAACCCCAAATAAAATTTATTAACACGTCACCATTTATTATTAATAATTATTATTATTTTTTATGTTCGCCGCATTGACCACATCAAAAAAAACGTTCTTACAAAGTAATCGACCGGAGAGGTCTGAGCCATTACAAATAGTATCTGGAAACATCAATAGAATCAATTAAACTAGTACACATATATTAGTTTAATTTGATTCCAATGCCAGAAATCATTGAGTTAAATAATCATATTTACATGGAGAACTATGCATGATTTATCATCATGAAATTTTATTTCTGCTAAATGTTGTACGAAGGCACAGTACAGAATAAGGACCAGTCAGGATATCATGCAAGTTGGGAGGGTACATGTCATGTTTCCTCTAGTATATTCCATGAACATGTTTAATTTATTTAAAATTAATTTCGTATGATTAATTTAAATTTTAGAGTATTGTTATATAATTTATATAAAATAATATATGGATTACTAATTAAAATAAATAAATTATTAATTAATAAAACCATCATTTCTTTAGTCCATGTAATTTTTTATTATTTATTAGAGAAATTTAAAATTAATTCTAGAATTTATAAATGTGATGTTTTTGTGTGGATGTGATTGAACGTGGGTCTGGAACACTATGTAATATTCTGGGTATCGGTTTAATTTAATATTACTTCAAGGGTTTTATGTGATGTAATGTTTCATTGAATAAAATATGGTGTCTTTTGAGTCATCCCTCCCATGATAATTATGTTGGACTTATGTGTTCAATGTTAATTTTATATATCTCCTACCCTTTGTTCCCCTAACTTTCCTATGAGTATAAAACAAGAAATGGGTGGATCTTCAATGATAGTATGTTGTTCACAAATTGAAAATAGGTGATTCCTATTACGAAGGTACAACAGTCAACATTGGAATACTACAAACTGATCCAAATCTGGGCTTAAGGATATATTCCCCTAAGGTAATATTTTGGATTATCATCTGTTCAATAAAAAATCCATTATTCAGTTCTTCATAAAGTTACCTTAATTATTTTATTTATTTACATTCATGATTATTTATTCTAGATGGATTTTTATATGATTGTTAAATAAGATCACATATACTAGATAATTTAATAATACATGCATGATAATATAGAATAAATGGAATATGAGTATATTATTTAATCAAAACAATGTTAATTAATTTTATAAAGACCATATAATATTAATAATACATTTTTATGATAAAATAATGAAATTTATGCATAATAAACAAAATCCTATTTTGAAATATAAAGTCAGAAGACTTCTATTAATTAATTTATAGATATATCTATAGTTCAAATATCTTTTATAACCAATGTTATGGTGCTTTAAATTATTCGGGGACTTCTAACTATTTTTTTGGGATGACATAAAACTTCTAAAAAGAGGTTTTTGTAACACTGCGAGATTTTAATAGGGGAACATAATATTCCATAGAATATAAAACACACAACACCGTACTTCAAAAATTATTAAACAACTCATGTCATTATGATATATTTATTATAATAAAAAATCATTATACATGATGGATTGAATGAATCCAACACTATGTGAAGTTGTCCTACATGAAACACTGATTTTATCTTCTTATTCACACAATACTCTAGTAAATTATTATTATTTAAACATGAATATTTTAAAAATGTTGTTAATTTGGCCGGAAGAGATAGAAATAGTTTTTTTGAAATTATATTTTTAACACATTTATTAAATAAATTCGATGGTGATATATTTATTACAAGTAAAACAATAACCTTTTAAAAGGGGAAAAATGTTTTCTAAAAAGACCTATTTTTTGAAAGGAAGTGTATTCATGCTTTCCGCACATAATCTAAGATTTGTTTTCAAAATAATTTTAGGAAATATATTTTAAAAAATAGACTTAATTTTTCAAATATACATTTCAAAATTATATTTCTGTGAATTCTTTATAATTTTTTCAAAAGAATTAATTTGCGGATTATTTAAAAAATATGATTGGCATTAAAAACCTCTATTCCATTTAAATTATTTGTATATTTATATTATATTATAAATAGTTTTTAATGTAAAATTTGTTTAATTATATTGATACATAAATTATTAACATAATTTTAATAAATTTCATAGTGAATTTTGATGTTAAAACAATATTAGATTATTGGAAGTTACACTTTGGAAAATCACTCTTTCATTACATCTATAATTTTTTTGAAATTTAAATTTTACATTGTTGTGAGTATAATTTTGTAAAATGGATTATATATATGGAATAATAATAATTTATATTATTTAATAAGTTAAAATAATTTTTTTACCATAATTAATAGTGAGAATAGTAAAAATTAATTATTGTAGTTAAGGTAATAAAAGGTTTTACGGAGGATAGAATAAATTAATGGGGGGGTTAAATGTCCATGAAACTTATCTAAATCAAATTTTATAGAAATATTTAGAACCTATAACAAATAAGGATCTATAATAGTCAATTGTTTATCCTTATGAAGGTTAAAAATGTCTGTGAAACTTTATCATTTAAAAAAATAAAAGTGTGCCACTTGCCTCAAATATAAAATTCCACCACATATACTCCCATTTTCACACATCAAAAAACACTTTGGATCCCAAAATAAAATAACAAATAAATTAAATGATTCAATAAACACATCCTAGTGTACTTATTTTGACTATTAATCACTCCTATGTAGGCTTTAGGTATATACATTAGGCATCTCTCTAAAGAAGAGGTACAATTATTAAACATGCACATTTGTTTTATTTCTTATTAAACATCAAAAAATTATAAAAATATGAAACATAATGATAAAATTTTCCAATATATACTTATGTGTTGTTATTTTTAATGGAATGACACATATCTATCTTCGCATCCATCAAATGAGAAACAAAAAGATCGTGTGTATGGAAGAGTACTGCCTCATTAACAAGTTTATTTCATTTTCCATAATCACCATTAAAGGATGTATATAATGATAGAATTAAAATATTTATATTATAATAATTTCATTATTTACCCATTTCATTATGATATCACATGTTACTTATTCCTTTTCATTCTATGTGGGATATGACAATGTCACACATGTGTACGGTAGACTACCGTCTCATGAAGAAATGTGATTCTTTTTAATCAAATGCATTACATGAATTGTGTTAACGTTAAATTTATTCAATATATGTAATATTAAATAACAAAACATACTTCAAAAATTATAATATCTCATCTAAATTCTTATCTTCTAATACATTCAAAAACAATATTATCACTTGTGTTAACATGTGGATTATTATCTCAACATGGAAATGTGAAATGTTTTTCGCTTTATTTTTACATGGATTCTAATGTGTGTGTATATTATTAATTTAAATTATATAGATAATATTATGATAACTTTTTTAATATGACTTAATTATAATTTCTATTTTTTCATCCATTGAAAAATATGGAAACATCATTCATGTGTACGTACATCGTATCATCTACATGAATAGTATCTTCCATTTTATAAATCAAAATTTATTTAATTATTGTAAATAAATAAATAATTTTTTTTTTATATAGTGGTTAAATGTATTTATTTGACAAAACCATGATCAAATTAAAAGGACCAAAATTACCAAAACAAAAACATACATGAAAAATGAAGGATTTTTCACCCAAAATAGTAATTTTCACATATAATTTATAACAAACATGTGATAAAATAAATTGAGTAAATAATATATCATACGATATATATTATTATGTTAATTTAATATGTTTATAATAAATCTATTTTTATTAAACATGATCATCATCCACATATAAATGAAGCTGAACCTAATGTAATGGTTTCTCATCTCACTTTTACTTCTGTGAGACAAATGCCATATTTATCAATTATTCCATTCCATGTTGCATATAATTATACATATATAATTTTATTTTAATGTTATTAAATTTTAAATTTTTTAATATTCATTTTCTAGGGATTATAATTTAGAATTTACCAAATTCTTAAGGCTTTATTTCACAATCGATCAACAGTCTGGAGTGCTATTGTTTAAGTACCATTTTAGAGAATTATTTCATATTTATATCATACATTTAATATAAATTATTATTGTATATTTATTCTTGATCATTTTCAATAAATAGTACAATTATTCAACTAATTGACACATAAAATGTTTGATAAAATGAGTGAGGAAAAATCTAACTTTATTTATCTCTTCAGTCAGAAATTTTTATCCTGAAAATCCTTGTTTTCTTAAAATGGTTTTAAATTTTTTTATCATTTTATTCATTATTTATTAAATAAATTTATACCAATTCTGAATTTATAATATTTTTAATATAATCCTTAGCTCATTTACAAAACACATTCGGTTTGGATTTTACTCAAAATATGGAAGGAATGTTTTCTTTACCACGTAGGACATAAAATGAATTTTTTACAATCATGAACAGAAAATGATTTAAATCATATTTTACATGTTTCTAAAGTTTTTATTAATGAAATTAAATTTCATAATATTTTATGAAATTCTTGTTTGAATACCATTTTAAGGGTAATAAAATTATTTTTCTCAAAAATGTTTTAAATGACATTTTTATGAATTTATATTCATCAATGACATAAAATATTAATAGTACTTATTATTAAATAGCGATATTTTGTTATTATATCATTCCTATTAATTCAATGGGTACATTTTGAAGAGTATAAATTAGGAATTAATATTGTAGTAAAAATCACTATATTACTCTGGATGTTTTATGATATGGTTTATTTGATTGGGGAATATATTAACATTATATTTTTTAGAATTTCAATATGAATTTCTATATTGATTATATATCACCCCATTCATATAAATAATTCATTATTCCTAGTACTTTAGGGGTTGATATTGGTTATAGTTATGCCCTCAATACATCGGTTGTTCATATTAGACTAATCAGTTAGCCAAATTAGATGACTCTCTACACACAGATTAAAAATATCTGGTGAAACGTCTTTATAATATGTTTATGATTTTTATTATTATGCATTCCATAATTATGAGATAATTATTTTTTTCCTTGTGATTATTATGTTAGTTATAATATTCATGGATA
This sequence comes from Viscum album, assembly GCA_963277665.1. Classification (NCBI taxonomy): domain Eukaryota; kingdom Viridiplantae; phylum Streptophyta; class Magnoliopsida; order Santalales; family Viscaceae; genus Viscum; species Viscum album. Next base: position 1,219,635,036 of record OY728142.1, on the reverse strand, counting down.
ATTTTCATGTTTATGTGATTATTTTTATGAATTAATTTGATCGTCATTTATATCTGTCAAATTATGATACTTTATGTCATGAAATGGAATGTGTTTCAATTAATTACCATTACTTGTTAATTATAAATATTAATTCATGATAGATTCCATTTTTTCATGCCCTTAATAATCATCTAAAATCTCTTTTTCTTATGGTTTCTTTTTGCCTGCATGCTAGGAAGTGTTTTGTGATTAATATGTCTAGGTACTCAATGAGGAATAATGTGTTTCTCAAATGAAACACATAGTGAAGTTTATGTTTTAAATTATAATGGGAACTTCAAGTATGTATCTTGTTTACCATGAATACTAAACATTTTTGTCTTTGGGATGAAATTCCTTGTATCATAAACTAATAGAATAATGTAAAGATTGACTCTAATCTATTGGTATTGGGATCTTTATAATTGTTATTGAATGAAGTTTAGTAAAATTATTTGTATTTAGATTTTGAATAACATTGATTAGGTAATATAAAACTATGAAAAAAATAGAGGAAAATAATATAATAACATATTAATGTTTTGTAATGGTGGGGATTATATTGGGTTTCCATGAAATACATACATTTATAAATACTACACTTGGATGTGGTTTTATAATATATATGCATGGGGTTAATAACTCTGAAATGGGTGCATCATGATTGACTCGAGCGTTGCCTAGTACATGAATGTGGGCCTTACTGGCCACATAGAATGAAAATCTTATTGTTTATTCATATGATAATACAAATTTTTATTATAATACATTATTATTGATCCAAAAAATATTCACATATGAATAAATTCCTAAAGAAACCATGTTTGGTATTATGCTATTATTCGGGAAAAACTTATTCAATTTATGGTATCTATTTCACTAGATTTGGGATGATACATTATGATACATAATTTTATGATATAATATACTGTATTAACTTTCATATAAATCGATACTAGTAGAATTTATTTGAACTATATTAATGATCCAATAATTAATAATGTTCATTTCATTGACAAGATTCAACTAATTGTTTTAAGGGAACTTGTCTCCTAGACATTCTCATCATACAAGTAAATATTATGATGTTACATGAATATATAGTAAAAAATTCTCTATGTATTATTGATTAAATAGGAATAAATAGATGATGAGTGTTATAGATAAAAAATTGAAAAGATGAATACGAGGAAAAATGATTTTTCCACATGTGATAATTAGGGACAGAAACATCATAGCACTAACATGAAGGTACCAATTGTTTTTTATGACATTGGAGAGAAAGTCATGCATGATCATTAATAGAAGGGAAATAAATAACCTTAAAATTTTATATTCATCCACTATAAAGATATAGGTCAGTGTCAAAGAAATATACCCCATAAGAAGCCATGGGATCAGATTCAATCTTATATTGTTGGTACATCTGAAGTGGAATTATTAATGCACATTCATTTGTATTAATGAAATAAGTTTATAAGTATTTATAAATGATATTATTTTTATAATTGTGATAATATATATAAGGATTTTACATCATTAAATATTATTTAAGGATATGAGAGCATATTTTAATTGGTACTGATGACCAGTAATAGTGATTTGGTGGAATGATAATCTTTTTTGGAAAAAATGATTAAGGGAAGATAACCATTTACATGTACTCTACGATGAGATAAAAATGATAAATAGTGTAGATTTTACTTCATGTTATTATTTTAGAATATATTTGACAAACATAAGTTTTATTTTTTGAAGAATAATTGTTTTCATTCTGTCCTCATTTTGATCACAATATTCAAATAATTCGTATGATACAATAATAGAATTTTTATATTTTATGTTTAATATAATTTTTATTTAGTGTACATTTATTAAAATATTTGGACATTGAATTAGGAAAGACATATTTTTGTTGAATCATAATGTTAACTATATTTGAAATTTATTATGTTGAATATTGGGTGTTTTTGGAGAACTAATGTTATCCATTTTAGTTTTCAAAAATATCTAGAGACATTAGGAAAAAATTATAATTTCAATGATTTATTAAATTAGATTCCTCCATAAAAAAATATTTTATATAATTATTTCATAGATTAAAAAAAGAATTAGGAATTCATTATATCATAATAAAATTATAAAATCATGGCTATAAAATTAAAATATATCAATTAAGTATATTTTCCTACGGTCACAGTCTATATAGTAAAGGAATTCATCAACTCTAGGAAAAGTAAATTGAAAAAAAAATTATCTTGATACCTTTGTTTCTATTTAATTTATGGTGTTTTCATACATCACAAAATTTATGGTTTCGAGTCCTTAAAATTCCATTGATTTCTTAATTTCATGCAATCATTGATCTCTATCACCATTTATAATTATTTAATCTTTTATTCTATTTCCATATACTAAAATTCATCAAATTTCATCATAATTGGAATTCTAGTATGTGTTTACCAAGAGGTACATCACCCTACCCTTCCACTAATATCCTGAGGATGTTTTATTTATCATATTCACGACGAGGGATTTAGATAAATGTATTTTAAAATTTAAAAAACTTAATTACTGATATCCTTATTAAATCGTGAGTATTGACTTTATTAAAGTGGGGTATAATGTAATGCTCTATGATTTTAATATAATCACCACATATTTCATTTCGTATATGACACACAATACCACACTAATAATATAACGTAATTTTAATATCCAATTTCAACTTGTATGTATTTTTTATCTATTCTAATTTCACTCTTAATTATTTTTGGGACTCCTAGGTTTGGAGATCATTTTCAGGGGAAAAATTAATGTTTAGAGATGTCTATTTTTTAGAAATAATAGACCTTTGGTAAAAAAAGTATTTATGTTTCTGTGAGTTTTTCATGGTTTCATAGAATAGTAGAGCTTTTTTTGGAGTTTTCTAAAAGAATATGGAGATTTCTTAGTCTGTAGAAAAAATATACATTATGTAATGTGTTTAAATTTATTGTAATGTTTTGACATATTGTGTATTGGGATCCATATAGAATCTGTGACCTAGATAAATATCGTGAATATTTACATTCTGTGAAAAGTATTTCCACGCCATGTAAAAGGTAAAATATGTTTTTTTAGTAAACATTAATAGGGGATTTTGGTGTATTTGATATTTGAGGGTTAAAAAATATGAAAATGGATTAAATTCAACATAATCATCATTGAATTTGGTTTTTAAGGTGCTACACTATTGGTTCATATTTTGTTCTGCTACAGACTCCTTACTCTTGACATATAAGCTCTCCCATTTTATTTTGGTGACTTCTATTCACATTTGATCTATTCATTTGAAATTTCATAATTATAGAGGGTTTTCTTCATTTATATAGATATGACATCATTTATACTTATTTCTTCACTTGATTATCGATGCATAGTTTCAATACATTTATAGATCTCTTGATCTTTGATATTGATTCTCTTGATCTATTTCTAGATCCATCATGAAATATTGTTCTGGGAGTTGGTCCTTTATTGGTTACACTGTGTCGAGTGTTCTTTCTTCAAGGTATGTTTTGATTTGTTCTCCCTACCAAGTGTTTTTATTTTTTAAATCAATTCAATGATGTGGGGATTGATTCCATGACCATTTGTTTCGTTATTGTGTTATTAATTATTGATAGATCTAGTTGTGGGTATGTGGAACTTGATTTTTGATGTATTTTATTTCATATATAGCATATATTGGATTAACTTCACTCCTATAGTTTTTTATAATATTTTTTATAAATTAAATAGATTGATTGAATGATGGAATTGTGTGTGGAAATTGATTTTTTATAAAATAGTGGTGTTCTAATTATTATAGTAATAAAAAATAAATTATCAAATCATTTTGAAATGGATTTACGAAATTTTTTTAAATCATGGATTTGATCAAATGGTTAGGAAGATATTTCACATAGGAATCCTTCAGTACATAGGTGGAAGGTTTTTTAATAGTTCACATTCATTGATATTATTGGGGGGGGGTTACTTAGGTGGTGTTTCTCTACTCCCTATGTCTGTTGATCTATGGAATTTCAAGCTATTATTAGAGGTTCCATTTTCTTGGGTGTTCCTCTAGTACCTATATTTTATGTATATGTATAATGCATTGATGCATGAAATTATCTATGTTGGTAGAACGAGTTTCATATCTATCCTAATATAATGTGATCCTTGGAGTGATGTTTTGTATGCTATGGATGATTTGGGATGATTTGGATTATACTATTTTCATTTATACTACCATGGATTGTATATAATATATGATATATGATTTGGTTGGATTCTATATATATTATTCAAAATATGTATATGAAATGATTTGAAAATATATCGCATGGTTTTATATGGAAATGAAGAAAATGGGAAAATTAAATATTTTTTCTTGCTCATAATGTAAAAACAATTTAACTATTTATCATGCATTATTTTCCTAAAATTTGATCATGTTTAGATTTTTGTAATAAGAAATTTATAGAACACATGTGTGGGATCCTTCTAATACTTTAATCTCACACCCTGAACACCCCTTCACCATTTCATAGAGCATTGTATGACTACTGATGTAGGGAATAGATAGGAACCATAGTGAAGCAGTGATGATTTAATCATCTATGCTTTGGTAGTAGGTGTTGGGATGGTAGGATTTAATAATTTTATGACATGGAGTTTCTATTTAACTCATTTAGTTGTCCCATGATGTTTGGACCTATACTTTGATATTCTGATAGCTGTTTGAGTTTTATCGTTTCCGTTATCCTCTTTTAATTATGGAATATTTCATCTCTTATTCAATTTTACTCTTTTATATATGTCATGGTTTTTCTTCAGGTGGGGAGAAATCATTCCATCTAGTATTTTGTTGTTGTTTGGGTTCTATTCACCAGCCTATGCAGATTGGGAATGCCTTCATGTATGTCATGGGTTGGGTGGGGTACTAGTTTGAGAGGGTTTTCAATGAGTTTGTCACAGTTTGGTCGTACAGGGACATTTGTCCTCAATATTCCTTATCTTGGGAAATTTGATAATGTAGAAAATAATTGATGAGACATAAGAGTTAGGTTTTAGGGAGTGTATATCAAGATTTTCTTGGATAAGACTCAAGTTACCATGGGATATTGGGATGTGTATCTCTTATTTTGAGTTATTCATTTTTATCCGAGTTATTTCTCATGATTTTTTAGTTACATCTATTATAATTATTTTATTTTATCATTTCATCTATTTTGGTGTGTATAAGTATTCCTATGAGACATCTTCCATGCATTCTATAAGATTTTTCATCTAAAGATCATCGCGAGAATCAGCATCTAGATAAGAATCTTATTGAGTTTAGCATGGGGGTAGTTCATGTTGTTAACCATAATGTGCCTCAATAACCGAAAAATATTTGAGGTTTATCTAGGAGCAGTAGGAGATATAGATCAATCATTGGAGTTCTTATATAGGGATTCCACGATCCATTATTGGTATGAATTATCATCATGAGTTAGAGGACTAGCTGGATAAGTTTGATCATATCTTTTTCTTCCTAGATATGCTTTAGAGTAACAAGTAAGGTGTGTGGTGTTCAGACATAAGGGTCCTAGAATGTTACCATGGAATTCCATGTACATGAATATAAGCACATGGGATTGTATTTTAAGGTCTTTATAACCGTTTTCATTTAGTAATTATTTCCATATACTTTGAATATAGATAAGTCTGTGGAGTATCTATCTTTAGAGAGGGGAGAGCATTTAAGGTCAGTATACTCCAATAATTATGTTAATTTGGTTAGTTTCATCACAATGGTAGTTTATATGCCATGTACATAATGAATATAATGTAATATGATAATCGAGGGAGTGTAGGAGGTGGTACACATTTGATGGACACTTTTTCACCTCCAGTTGTAGCTAGAGGTATGCCTTTGACTTTCTACATGTGTGTCAATGTTTTACACAACAAACATTATTTTTTGGAATCCAAAAAGGTGGGAAACCATTTTTGTTGTTATGGTAATAATTTTTTTTCTATTAGGATATTTATACAGCTCATTATTGTCTAAGATCATGGTATCCAATGGCTATTGATATGAAATCAGATGCTTCAATGATTAATGGATATAGACAGAAGCCTATGGAGTAAAGAACCATCAGGCATCACTGGATTTTATTGTAGATATAGATATGGTTATAGCGACTGTGTGAGGTACCATATTTATAGAATCTTCATTAGAAACTGACTTATTTGGTATTGATTCTTTCCAGACAATAATATCTAGTTATTTTTTGATATTATTATAATTCTAATGACGATCGTGAACTTTTTTATAGAGTTAGAGGTTCCTGTTTGGAAGAGTAACGAGAATAGGATTCAGGCATAGATCATATGTTTACTTTTAGGTTATAGTGGAATCTTGAGGAATCCATGGGGACTCAGGTTATAACAACCCATACTTTACATACATGGTTAATACTTCAAAATTTAAGCGTACATATTACAACATATAAAAAAACCATGAAAGGACCATATAGGTATAGTGTATTTAGAAACTGGGAAACATTAACAACTGGTTCATAAATCATCTACAATGTCTCCCATTTATTTCATCATATCTATAGTCCCTTTTTGAAATATCTTACTTAATACCCTTATTCCTGACCTGGGGAAAGAAAACATACAAAAGGGTGAGCTCAAATGATCAGTAAGGGTAAAAAAAGAAATATCAATCACATCAAAATAAAAACATAACATTTTGGAAATCTTACCCAGCAAAAGAGATCATAATTTCATAACATGGGATAAATCATGGTAGTGAAATGTAATCCAGATAATCATAACATAAAACATGAATCTTTGTGGCATTCACACATAATAATAGAGAATCATTTCTTATTAGTCAAGACTCATTTCCATGACTATCTTAGTGGAAAAAGTCCATTTCTGAACCGAGTTCACTCCTCGTTTCAGTCCTGTTTTACTGAACCGGTTTAACCTGTCATTCCAGCCATGTCTATCTCATGAGATATAAAATCTTTACCCAATGAATTATAGGTAGATATAGGTCCCACCCATCTCATAATGATACCATTCTTATGTGTGCCACAAAATCATAAATCATACATTATTGCATAACTCATGTATTGAAAATGGGATTCTTAAACAACATGACATCATAAAAAAATTCATATAAGATAAGAGAATTCATAAAAATAATTACATCACAACATAATAAAGTCAATTTAATAATAGGGATAAAAAAAGAACCCTATATTATCTTAGATGGTAAATAATTTTGATAAACCACTTGAACTCCATTCTTAAAGAATATATCCCTTCTACTTCAAAAACATTTATCTTTATTAACATGTCATACAATTTTAAACTAAAGGAAGTTGATTACAAATAATCTTGAAAACTTATAAAGGAATCTTCTCTGAAATAATGTTTTAAAAATCCATTCATGTCGTATAAGTTAAAAAAAACATTCTTCTCTTACTTTTGTCGGAAAAGTCAAAAAGTACCTCGTACGAAAAATGACAATAGATTCATTTCATATGTTTTACTAAAAACTCACCGAAGGGTAAAATTTGATATAAACTATTGTAGAAGGATATAAATATTACATATTGAGGAAACATGTATGTGGATGATAAATATTCCCCAGTAAATTCTGAAGTATAAACAATCTCATATAAAAATTGAGATTGTGAGATTTTCCCTTACCTTAGGTCTGATTTTCTTCGTAAGTGTCCAAAACTCACTTATAATTATTTAAATAATGTTATTGACTTATTCCAGAATCATAATTATTTTTATGATATCATATATGTTTATATTCTTAGCTTCTTATTAGTAATATTTCATTACTACTTGTTATTCGGGTGTTTATTACTTTTTGTTCTTATGCGTGTTTTGTCAAAGAAATTCTTATTTTTCATTTTAGGTTATAGATAACTCATTTACATAATGGTATTAGTGTAATATATATCATATTAATTCATTAAATTCATTTATATAATCATTATGCAATGAATATCATGTAGAACGAGTCGCATCACATCGTGGAGACTGTATTCCGTACGTACGCACGAGTGATGAAATCATTCCCATGATCGAGAAATTGTATTGGAGTGTTTATATACTATTTCAGAATCAATATCACTTTAAAATAATAATATATAGTCATTATTTACACCATTATACCCATCCAAGTAAGGTGGTGGTGGAAAATAGATTACACCACGGCGTGGAGACGGTATTCTGTACGTACGCATGCGCGGTGATTTCATTTTCTGTAGGATGGATAGACAGTGAAATAGGGTTGTTTCATAGTTATAATAATATATCATTAAATGAGTGATACCAATGTTATTAATTCATAATTAAACAACTAATGAAGAAGAAGTGGAAGAAGAAATAAAGTTGAATGAATCGATAACAGACACTACCTCTTCTTTGAAGCGCCTCTTTGAGATCTCTTCTTAGGGAAATAAAATTGGTCATTGAAGAAGACCAGGACCTCTAAGATGTTTCTAGGGAATTGGAGAGGAGATATTTTCAGGGTTTTTCCAATATTTAAGGCTCAAAGTGGTGTGAGGAATAGAGGTAGGAGGTTCCCTTTTATAAGGGAGGAGAGGGCACCTTTGGAATAACTAAAAATATTATTTTATTATATAAAGTAAAATTCGATTATAAATATCTCCAAATTGATATATTTCGAAGCTAAGGTGTGGATGGGTCGAAATACTCTCATAAAATATAATTTAGACAAGTTTAGGTATCAATTTGAACCTTATCATTTAGATTTAACTTAAACTTAGATAATTTAACTTTTACCGTGTCTTCTTGTTTTCCTACACTATTAGGTTAATAAAAAAACTATATAAAGCCAAAATAACCGAAAGTAGTTTATTATTAATATATATAACCTTATCTAAGTCATTGGGCCGAAACATAGATTTTTAGGAATAAAATAACAATTAATAATATAGTATTTGTTTTAAAAACAGTTTTATCTCAATTTTGACACTATTTGGTAATTGATTTTTGTGAAAATCATAACAGAATGATTAGTTCGCAAACATTTAATTAAATCAATACTAACATGTCATATTAACATATAATAGTATTGTAATTCATAAAAAGTCTCAAATTACATTTATTTCGGTATTTATAACATCAATTATGTCAATATTTCATTAATAAGATAATTACTGCATCATCATTGTATCCTAAATAAATTAACTTATTTAATGTCTAAAAATTATACATAAAATACCATTATGTTGGAAATCTTTTTATATTTTTAATCAATATTTATAGTATAATTTATCTTATGTATAACCCTATATTAAAAATGATTTAGTTATTAATCGTTGATTTTAACTATTTTAACCCTTCTTTAAATAAATTGATAATAAATGTCCAAATCTAATCCATGTGGGCCTAAATGGTCATATTTTATTTATAAGGTTGTTTTTGGTCGAATTAAACTTATCCAATAGAATTATGACATTTTTTAGGGCAATAATAATAACACTTTTACCCTTAATTACCCTATTTACTTTTAACCGTGGAAAAAGAAGTAAAAAGTTACTATTCACCAACAATTATTTTCATCTCATTGAACAACATTTTAGCCCCTTATATTAACCGTGTCTCTAGGATTTTTGAAATTCTACTCACAGAAGCAGTAAAATTATGTTTTATGAAAAATTCAGTTTTTTAACAACCACTTAGTGGTTTCACTATTCATCAAAAAATGAAAGTTTCCAGAAAAATACCAAAAATTAGGCCGAAGCTGTATTTGATATTATGAATTCAAAAATGATGTTTATTTTAACAAATTTAAAACATATCAGTTACATTAACTAATTTAAAAATTAATTCCCGTCGTCAAAACAAATAGTGTGTTTTTAAAAGATAATAACTATCAAAAGATTGACACTTGTTTATGTCTGGTTTAAATGTGAAATTACATCCAATGAACAACATCGTATTAAATTGTAAAAATATATTCTAAATATACTTTAAAACCACTCAAATTAATAATTTATCACTATTAATTATTTTGATTAAAAAAGTTTTTTTAATTTAAATTTAGTAATTTTCACTATTCATCAGAATATGAAAGTTATTCGAAAACTAAAAAATTTCACCCTAATCTAATTATGATATTCCGAATCCAAAAATGAAGTCCATTTTGAAAAATAAAATTTACAATATTTTGAAAGGTGGTTATTACTATTCATAACGGCTAGTTTTAATAATATTTTAATAGCATATCGTTGTTTAGTGAAACTCGGTATTGCGTACGACACAAGCTATTGAAGAAGGCCGTAGTTGCGTTTAAAGCAAGCCAAGCTAGTGTTCTATGTATTGAAAGATTCCTTTGATAATTTATATAACCTAAAAACAAAATATATCTCATAAAAGTCTCGGGTGTTACATTCTACCCCCCTTAAAATGAATTTTGCCCTCAAAATTCTTCACTTTGTAACAAAAAGATGAGGATAACTCTCCCTCATCATATCCCCAAGATCCAATGTAGCTTCTTCTAATTGGTGGTTCCTCCATAGAAAATTCACCAATCGAGTGGTCTTGTTTCATAGAACTTTTTCTCTACGATCCAGAATCTCTATCGGCTGTTCTTCATAAGAAAGATCTTACTCTAGCGGTACAACTTCTGAGCTAAGTACATGTGAAAAATCAGGTATATACTTTCTCTGGAGAGAAACTTGGAACACATCGTGAACTTGAGAGAGATTCAGTGGAAGCATCGATCGGTACGCTACCTTTCCAACATGATCCAGTATTTCGAAAGGACCGATATATCTAGGGCTCAACTTCCCCTTTTGTTCAAATCTCATGACCCTCTTCCAGGGAGATATTCATAGGAACACTTTATCACCCACTTCAAACTCTAGTCCATATCTTCGGTTGTCGGCATAACTTTTCTGTCGACTCTTAGCTGCTCTTATGTGTTGTTGAATTGATCAGACCATTTCTGCCATCTCATTTACAAGATCAGGTCCTAATAGCTTTCGTTCCCCAACATCATCCCAGCATGTTGGAGTCCTTCATGTCATTCCATAGAGAGCTTCATAAGGATCCATCTAAATACTGGAGTGAAATCTATTATTATAAAAAAATTATACCAAAGGTAGGTGTTTATATGAACCACCTTTTAAATCCATAGAGCAAGCTCTCAACATATCTTCTATAGTTTGAATTTTTCTCTCAGACTGACCGTCTATTTGAGGATGATAAGCATTGTTGAAACTCAAATCTGTATCCAGAGTATGCTGAAGACTTTTCCAGAACTTCAATGTAAATCTTGGATCCCGATCAGATATAATAGAAATTGGTACTCCAAGCAATATTACCACTTCCTTTACATATATCCTGGCATGATGATCCAGAGAGAAATCCTCTCTAATAGCAATGAAGTGTGCAGACTTTGTAAGACGATCAACTATGAACCAGATAGCATTATTGCCTTTGGATGTTTTAGGAAGTCCTGTGACAAAGTCTATAGTGATGTTTTCCCATTTCCATTCGGGTATGGGTAATGGTTGTAACATCCCCTTAGACTTCTATCTCTCAGCTTTAACTTTCTGACAAACCAAGCATCGAGAGACATATTCTGCAACATCTCTTTTCATGCCATCCCACCAGAAGTACTCTTTCAGGTCCCTATACATCTTCATGCTTCCAGGATGAATAAAGAATGAAGAACTATGAGCCTCATCCAGCAGCACCTTCTTTTAATTCTGGAATGGGAGGAACACAAACCTGATTCCTGAACTTTATTATCCCATCACAATCAAAGTTGAATTCAGGAATATTTCTCAGCTTCTTTTGTAACTCGACATCTTCTTTCTGTGCCTCTTGAATCTTCACATGTATAGATGGTTGAACATTCATTTGAGATTGATAATAATTCTCCCCTTCCATTAAAATTCCAAGATCCATCCTTTGTAAATATATAAATATTGGATCTTTTGTGATCCTAATCATGGATAAGCTAGCATGGTCTTGTCGACTTAATGCATTTTCCACCTTGTTTGCTATACCAGGGTGGTAATGAATTGAGCAGTCGTAATCTTTAATCAGTTCCAACCATCTTCTTTCGCGCATATTCAGCTCCTTTTGTGTGAAAATATACTTTAAACTTTTATGATCAATTAAAATATCACACCTTTCTCCATAAAGATAATGCCTACAAATATTTAATGAAAATATTATCATAGCTAACTCCAAATCATGTGTCGGGTAATTTTGCTCATGGATTTTCAACTGTCGAGAGGCATAAGCTATCACCATATCATTTTGCATAAGAACACACCCCATCCCCTTTTTGGATGCATCACTGTAGATCACAAATCTTTCTCCACTACAAGGCAGTGTGAGCACAGGTGGACTGGATAAAATTATTTTCAACTTTTTGAAATTCTCATCTCATTCCCCCATCCAAAAAAAGTTAACTCCTTTCCGAGTCAACCTGGTGAGTGGATTAGATAATCGTGAAAAATATTTCAAAAATAGTTGAAAATATCCAGCCAAACTAGAAAAACTTCGGATCTCGGTTACTGTTGTTGGTCTCGACCATCATTTGATAACCTCTGTTTTTGCTGGATCAACAGATATCCCCTCTTTTGAGATTATGTGACCCAAAAATGAAACTTTTTGAAGCCAAAATTCACACTTGGTAAATTTGGCATGAAGCTTCTCCTTTCTCAGGGTCTTCAATATAATTCTCAAGTGATCTTCATGTTCTTCCTTGCTCTTTGAATAAACAAGAATATCGTCTATAAATACTACCACAAACTGATCAAGACAGTCTCTAATGACTCTATTCATCAGATCCATGAAGATGGTAGGGGCATTAGTAAGACCAAATGGCATCACTATAAATTCATAGTGTTCATACATTGTACGGAAAGTCGTCTTTGGTATATCCTCCCTTTTGACCCTTAATTGATGATACCACGAATGAAGATCAATCTTGGAAAAGTATTGAGCTCCGCGTATTTGGTCATATAAGTCATCAATGTGTCGGAGAAGATATTTTTTCTTGATAGTGATCTTGTTATGTTCTCGATAATCAATGCAGAGTCTCATTGATCCATCTTTCTTCTTAACAAACAGAATAGGTGCCCCCCAAGGAGACGCACTAGGGCGTATGAATCCCTTATCAAGATTCTCTTGGAGTTGCTTCTTCAATTCCAGCAACTCAATTGGGGCCATTCTATAAGGTGTCTTTGAAATAGGCAAAACACCTGGTACGAGTTCTATTGAAAACTTAACATCAAAATTTTGTGGAAGACCAAGAAATTCCTCTGGAAAGACATCATCAAACTCCCGTACAACGGGCATATTCTTAATCGCGAGTTTCTATATAGCCATTTGAGATAAATAACCCTCCTTTATTGGAATCAAGACCCATAATATGGAAGAAATTTCCACTGGAAGGTTATGTTCATCCTTGCATCGATAGCCAATCATAGATTTATCTGGAATATGAAATGAGACTTCCCTTCTTTGGAAATTGATATGAGCTCCATATAAAGAATGCTAATACATGCCAAAAATCACATAAAATTACACTATAGGAAGGATCATAATATTTGTAGGAAGCACTTTCCCACAAACTTCAATCAGAGAAGATTTATAAATTTTTGATGTGACTGTTGTGCCATTAGGTGTTGTGACAGCTAACTCAACATTTAATTTGTTGAGGTAATTTTGTGATACTCTTATAAAATTCATCAGAAATTAAAGAGTGGGTGGATACAGAATCAAATAAAACATTTGCTACTTTAGAGTGTATGGTAAGTGTACCTTTCACCACATCGTTATTGAACTCCACATCGCTGATAGAAATTTCATGTGACTTTCCTTTTCCTTTAGCCTTAGGATATTGTTGATGTTGATCATAATCAATAACCCTTAGATGAGGGCATTTATTGGCATAATGCTCCATCTCATTGCACTTGAAACATTGAAGTGTGGTAGGTTTATTCTTTTTTTCCCTTCCTTTGTTTGCATCATTAGACTACTTCTTCCCATCTTTGCGGAATTCAATTTCCCGATGTCCTTCCTTTCCACATTTTAAACATTTACTTGTCCCTTTAAGACAACTCCCTCTATGTTTCTTTCCACGCATTGAGCATAAAGTAAATCTCATCTTCTTTTCAGTGTACTCTTTAGATTTTCCTTTGAATTCCATTTTCCTCTTCTTATCAAACCCATATGACTGATGGGTTACTCCAATCTCCATCTCATCTTTGAGAGCACATTGAATGATTTCCTCGTATCTATTGAAATACCTTATGGCTAAGGCCCTTCAAAGACCTGGATTTAAGCCACTAATGAATCGATCGATCTTACTCTCAGGTTGGACAATAATACCAGAAGCATACCTTGCAAGTCTTGTAAAATTTGCTTCATAGGTACAAACAGATTCATCGTCCTTTTTCTTCAATTCAAGAAACTCTTTCTCCATATTTGTTCGGAGAATACGAGGTAAGTACTTATTGAAAAATATGTTCCTGAACTCGTCCCATTCCATGGACTCAATTTAATCCCTTTGCCTCATATTATTAATAAGATTACAACATTGATCATAATCTCCTTCCAAACGATACACTATTAGGATGACTTTATCATGTTCATAACATTGAAGAACTAAAAATATCTTTTCAGTAGTATTAATCCATTTTTCAGAAACTAATGGATCAGTAGACCTGCTGAAAGAAGGTGGATACTGCCTCATGAAGGAATCAATAGAATCTTGCTCCTTCCATTGATCATTTTTAAGTATTGCATGATTCATAGCTTGAGAAAGTTGTGTGATCATGGCTACAATATTTTTCATTCCACCTCCCATAACGCTTGGTTGCTCATGGGGACAATCATTACATTGACCGTCGCATTCCGCATTAACACGGTTCCATTGAGTTCCAGCCATTTACTAAAACCAAAAATAATAGTGTGAGCAACACTAATTATAATAGGAAAACCACACAATCAAGAATAAAATTTCACACTTAAGGTCTTATCCTAGGTTATTCATGGTCATTTCTAGAACACTAAGATTGTGTTCTATGCTTAGAATTATCCTTAGGGTTCTTACTAAGGCTTTCACATCCTAGTTTCCAAATGTTGACTATATCTTTCCTCTGATACCAACTGTAAAAACCCATACTTTACAAACATGGTTAATACATCAAAATTGAAGCATACATATTACAACATATAACAAAACCACGAAAGGACCGTATAGGTATAGTGTCTTTAGAAACTGGGAAACATAAACAACTGGTTCCTAAAGAATCTACACTGTATCCCATTTATTTCATCATATCTATAGTCCCTTTTTGACATATCATACTTAATACCCTTCTTCCTAACCTGAGGAATGAAAACATACAAAAGGGTGAGCTCAAATGATCAGTAAGGGTAAACAAAATAAATATCAATCACATCAATATAAAAACATAACATTTTGGAAATCTTACCTTGTAAAAGAGATCATAATTTCATAACATGGGATAAATCATGGTAGTGAAATGTAATCCAAATAATCATAACATAAAACCTGAACCATTGTGGAATCCACACATAATCATAGAGAATCATTTCTTATTATTCACGACTCATTGCCAAGACTATATTAGTGGACAAAGTCCATTTCTGAACTAAGTTCACTCCTCGTTTCAGTCCTGTTTTACTGAACTGGTTTAACCTTCCATTCCAGCCATGTCTACCTCGTGAGATATAAAATCTTTACGCAATGCATTATAGGAAGATATAGGTCCCACCCATCTCATAATGATACCATTATTATGTGTTCCACAAAATCATACATCATACATCATTGCATAACTCATGTAATAAAAATGGGATTCTTAAACAACATGACATCATAAAACAATTCATATAAGATAAAAGAATTTATAAACATAATTCCATCACAACATAATCAAATAAATGTAATAATAGGCATAGAAAAATAACACTATATTATCTTAGATGGAAAATAATATTGATAAAACACTTGAACTCCATTCTTGATTAAAATATCCTTTCTACTTCAAAAACATTTTCCTTTCTTAACATGTCATTCAATTTTAAGCTAAAAGAAGTTGATTAAAAATAAACTTGAAAACTTGTAAAGGAATATTCTTGGATGTAATGTTTTAAAAATACATTCATTCTGTATATGTTAAAAAAACATTCTTCTCGTACTTTTATCCGAAAAGACAAAAAGTACTTCGTACGAAAAAAGACAAAAGATTCCTTTCATATCTTTTACTAATAACTCACCAAATGGTAAAATTGGATATAAACTATTTTATAAGGATATAAATATTACATGTTGAGGAAACATGGATGTGGATGATAAATATTCCCCAGTAAATTCTGAAGTATAAACAATCTTGGATAAAAATTGAGATTGCGAGATTTTCCCTTACCTTAGGTCTGATTTTCTTCGTAAGTGTCTGAACCTCCTATATAATGATTTAAATAATGTTATTGACTTATTTGAGAATCATACTTATTTTTATGATATCATATATGGTCATATTATTAGCTTCTAATTAGTAATATTTCATTACTACTTGTTATTCGGGTGTTTATTACTTTTTGTTCTTATGCGTATTTTGTCGAATAAATTCTTATTTTTATTTTTAGGTTATAGATACCTCATTTCAAGAATGGTATTAGTGTAATATATATCATATTCATTCATTCAATTCATTTATATAATCATTATGCAATGAAGATCATCTAGAACGAGTCACATCACTTCATGGAGACGGTATTCCGTACGTACGCACGAGCGATGATATCGTTCCCATGATCGTGGAATTGTATTGGAGTGTATATATACTATTTCAGAATCAATATAACCTTAAAATAATAATATATCGTCATTATTTACACCATTATACCCATCCAAGTAAGGCGGTGGTGGAAAATAGATTACACCACGGCGTGGAGACGGTATTCCGCACGTACGCACGCGTGGTGATTTTGTTTTTTGTAGGATGGATAGATGGTAAAATAGATATGTTTCATACTTATAATAGAATATAAGTATATGAGTGATACTGATGTTATTAATTCCTCATAAAACAACTAAATAAGAAGAAGTGGAAGAAGAAATAATGTTGAAAGAATCGGTAACGGACATTACCTCTTCTTTGAAGCGCCTCTTTGAGATCTCCTCTTAGGGCACTAAAATTGTTCTTTTAATAAGACCAGGACCACTAGGATGTTTATAGGGAAGTTTAGAGGAGATATTTTCAGGTTTTGGCCGAGATTGAAGGCTCAAAGTGGTGTGAGGAAGAGAGGGAGGAGGTTCCCTTTTATAAGGGAGGAGAGTGCCACCTTTGGAATAACTAAAAATATTATTTTATTATAAAGTCATATTTGGTTTTTAATAGATCCAAATTGATATATTTTGAATCTAAGGTTGGGATGGGTCGAAATCCTCTAATAAAATATAATTTAGACAAGTTTAGGTATCAATTTTACCCTTACCATTTTGATTTAACTTTAAGTTAGATAATTTATCTTTTATCGTGTCTTCTTGTTTTCTTACACTATATGGTTAATAAAATTAGTATATCAAGCCAAACGAACCCCAAGTTGTTTATTATTAGTATATAAAACCTTATCTAAGTCATTTTGCCGAACCTTAGATTTTTAGGAATAAAATAACAATTAATAATATAGTATTTGTTTTAAAAACATTTTTATGGCAATTTTGACACTATTTGGTAATTGATTTTTTTTGAAAATTATAACAGAATGAATAGTTCGAAAACAATTAATTAAATAAATCCTAACATGTCATATTAACATATAAAATTATTCTAATTCATAAAAAGTCTCAAATTAAATTTATTTGGTAATTTATAACATCAATTATGTCAATATTTCATTAATAAGATAATCAATGCATCATCATTGTGTCATAAATAAATTATTTATTTAATGTCTAAAAATTATAAAATAAATTACCATTATGTTGGAAATATTTTTACCTTTCTAATGAATATTTATAGTTGAATTTATCGTATGTATAACTCTATATTAAAAATTATTTAGTTATTAAACTTTGATTTTAAATATTTTAACCCTTCTTTAAATAAATTGATAATGAATGTCCTAATCTAATCCAAGTGTGCAGAAATGGTCATATTTTATTCCTACGGTTGTTTTTGGTCGAATTAAACTTATCCAATAGAATTAGAACATTTTTTAGCGTAATAATAATAACAATTTTACCATTAATTGCCCTATTTACATTTAAGCGTTGTAAAAAAAAGTAAAAAGTTACTATTCACCAAAAATTATTTTCATCTCATTGAACCACATTTTAGTCCTTGATATTAACCGTGTCTCTTGGATTTTCTAAATTCTACTCACAGAAGCGGTAAAATTATGTCTTATGAAAAAATCAGTTTTTTAACTACCACTTAGTGGTTTCACTATTCATCAAAAAATGAAAGTTTCCAGAAAAATACAAAAAATTAGGCCTAAGCTATATTTGATATTATGAATTAAAAAATGATTTTTATTTTACCAAATTAAAATCATATCTATTACATTAACTAATTTAAAAATTAATTCCCATCGTCAAAACAAATAGCATGTTTTTAAAAGATAATAACTATCAAAAGATTGACATTTATTTATGTCTGCTTTAAATGTGAAATTACATCCAATGAACAAAATTTTATTAAATTTGCAAAAATATATTCTAAATATACTTTAAAACCACTCAAATTAATAATTAATCACTATTAATTATTTTGATTAAAATAGTTGTTTTTAATTAAAATTTAGTAAATTTCACAATTCATCAGAATATGAAAGTTATTAGAAAAGTACCAAAATTTCACCCTAAGATAATTTCGATATTCCAAATCCAAAAATAAAGTCCATTTTGAAAAATAAAATTTACAAAATTTAAAAAAGTTGTTATTACTATTCATAACGGCTAGTTTTAATAATATTTTAATAGCATATCGTTGTTTAGTGAAACTCGGTATTGCGTACGACGCAAGCTATGGAGGAAGGCTGCAGTTGCGGGTAAATCAAGCCAAGCTAGTGTTTTGTGTAGTGAAATATTCCTTCGATGATTTATATAACATAAAAAAAAATATTTCTCATAAAAGACTCGGGTGTTACACAGGTCATATTGAGTATAGCTAATCATTTACAAACAAATATACAAACTGAGAATTCTATTTAGATAATAGAGGATATGCTCCTTGAATTCATTTTTGGATTTTTGTAGATCATGGGAATGTCTTCTCAGAATGATTTATATTTCTTATATCAAAAAATATATATTGTCTGTCAGAACGGATGCTTTCAAGGTGTTGTATGGTCACCTGTTAAGGTCACCTCATTGTTGGGAAGAAGTCGGTGAGACTTATATTATTTTAATGAGTATTTTTCTAGAGACATCAGAAAGGATAAAATATATATGTTGGAAAATTGTTACATTATAATGTTGAATGAAATATTATATAGATAAATCGCATCATCATTTTGAGTTTTCCATAGGTGACAAGGTTTTCATTAATTTTTATCATTGGTTGGGTCACTGTCATCATTTAATGTAGTTGTAGTTATCTCTAAAATATGATGGACCATGGGAGGTCACTGAATGGCTTGGGTAGTTTTCTTATCAGAAGGAATATCATGTTTAGTTGATGGGTTTTCATGACGATTTCGATATATCAATGATAAGGAAATAATTTCATCTCCCCTATCATGAATTGAGTTGAGAATAGATCGAGTTAGAGCCATAAATTTATATTATGGTGTTTATAGTGGAGATAATTTACTCTCAAGTGAATGTCTTTTGTGATACGTAAATTCTGTTGGTCAGAGTGTTATGGATGAAAAAAATAATATTTTCATGATACTTTGGTGCATGAGTTGTTAATGATGAATCAGTGGCCTCAACTCTATACTAGATACCATTCATTTAAATTACTTCATAGGTTTGTAAATACTTTTGGTGGGGAGTTTGTAACATCTCATTAACAATTATTTAGCATTTATCTTTTCTATTTGTATTTCCCTATTAAATTGTGTGCATTTTTAGACTCCGGATGGTAGAGATAAATTGTTGGATAAAAAGACCTAATGTTTGAGGATGTATGTTTTTATGAATTAAGGGAGTTTTAGTATAAATGTGTTACTGGGTTTTTTCTTTTTCCCTAAGATAGGAAAATGCAAGAGGTTGTATGTAGTTTTCAGTTGAAATATAGACATTTTAACTCTTCAAAAAAAATAAACATTGTTTAAGGTGTTTACACACCGCGTAATGTTTACATGCTATGTAAAGTGTTTAAACATCATGTATTGGTCTCCATGATGATTTTTTTATATTGATACACAACATGAAGATATAAACATCATGAAAATGAATTACACGATGTTTAAATGGAAAATTCCACATTGTTAATAAAATTGGATGGGTTTTTTCGGTTATATAATCTTCAAGGATTACATGATGTGTAGATGGATTAAATTAAATGTAATCAACATGTGTTGTGGGTTTTTATGGAGTGGAAAAGACTATTTTTATTTCATTAATTCATAACCTCTTTTCTCTTTATGTATGAGCTCTCCCTGATGATTTTGGTGACATTGATTCATTTTAGATTAATTCATTTTTAATTTTATCATTAGGGAACTTATGTTCACCTCTATTGGTAAAAGATCTTTTCTTACTATTCATTACCTTTGATAATGTTAGCACTATTGTGCTACATTTATATATTTGTTGATATGTGATGTTGATTCTGTTGATTCCATACTAGATCTGTCATGTGATCTAGTTCTGGGGTTCAATCCATTTTTGGTGTGGTAGGTTTGTGTTCATTGAGTTATATTATTATATATTATCACCACCAAATATTTTTTGTTTTTTATTTGATCCTAATTTTTTTGGATTGATTCTATGCCCTCTGTTGTCATCATTGTGGTTTTTCTAGTTGGTGGATCCCCTTAAGGGTGTGTGTGATCTCAGTTTTGAGTTATGTGGTTCTTTCCATAGCCTATGAGGGATGAAATGAATTGGAATGGATATTGATAAATTGTTTTATAAATTAAATGTAATGATTGAATGTTGGGTTTGTGTATGGATTTTTGTTGATAAAAAATGGGTTTTCAATTTTTTGGTAAAGGAAAATTCATTTTAAATGATTGTGAAATGAATATATGAAATACTTCAAATGAATGGTTTGGATGAAATAGTATTTAAAATATTTCACATGGGAAGCCTTGTATACTTAGTTGGATGGTTTAGTATTAAGACTCATTTGTTGATATAATAATGGTTTTCACTAAGGGGGTATTCCTATAATCCATTGGCCGATTAGTCTAGGGACTTGAACGAAAATATTAGAGGGATGAAATTATGGGGTATTCCTCTAATTACACGATTTTATAAATATATATATGGTCTTGATTCACGTGGTTATTTATTTTTTGTGTAAGATTGTCCAAGTTATCCTGACCTGTTGTGATCCTTGGCATTATTTTGCATAGGATTTGGCTGATTAATAATTCTTTGGCTTGTATTGTTTTGGTTTTACTACCATGGATTTCATATTATATGTGACAAATTCGTTTTATTAATTTGATATATCTATTTGATATATGTATATGAATTTTTTTGGAACTATTTTACATTATTATATTTGGAATGGAGAAAAGGGGAAATTAAATTATTTTCAATGCTTTTGATATAAATCTATTTAACTATTTTAATTTCCAATATTCATTAATGTTTAGAAATTTTAGATTATTTAATAGAGACCTGTTATAGATCACTTGGGTTTGATCCTAGTAAAATTGTTATCTCACACCAAACACACCCCTTCGGTTGTGCGTAGACCATTGTATGTATTTCTACATGGGGAAAGTCAATGTGTTATAGTGAGACGACAAGTTTATGTCTGCTGTGTTGGGGTAGCTAGTGGTGAGACGGTGGGAGATTCATTTTCCATCACATTGAGTATCATGTATTCTAATTTACATGCCATTTTATCTTTGGACCTGTACTTTGGGATGTTTTCACTATTTTTGAGTTGTATCATTTCCTTTGCATTCATTCAGTTATAGGATACTTTACACCTTCAACTGTTTCACTCATATATATATATATATATATGTTTCTTTTTGTTGATTTTTTTCATTAATATAATTTCTTCTAGTAGTTTTTTGATTCCTAGGTGCTACTCTATATCCTATGGGGATCAAAAATTCCCTTAAGGTATGTCGGAGGTCTGTGCTGTTACTAGTTTGAGATGGTATCCATTCGGTTTTGTTATAGTAACCGCTTGATTATTTATGATATATTTATTTTTAAAATAAATTAAATCTACTCAATAAAGATAAATTCATTAAGAATAAACTTTATATTATATTATATAAAACACTAAATTTATCTTATTATACATTAAACACAAGGTTTAGATGAATCATGATACTCTATTAAATAGTATTATTTAAACATGACCATTATAATATAGCCATTATGATGTAAGGTATGAATCATAATAATAGAATTATGAAATTTATATGGTTTAAAAATGTATTAAATAACATCATTATTATTTAGTTGTTATAAATAAATTAATAACCCTTTGAAAGATAAGGAATTGTTTTTTTGGAAAAGCTATATTATTATCAACGTTGGATTAGTCGTTCTTTGTAAACATAATTTAAAGTTAGAATATTAACACTTTTATAAAATTTAGTTAGAAAAATAGTTTTCATTTTTGAAATCCAAATTTCAAAGTTATCTTCGGTGGAATATTATAGAAATTTCTAAGGATATTATTTTTTAATAAATAATGAAAAATAGTTTTTTTATTGAAAAAAAATTATATTAAATTATTTAAATAGTTAAAATATATGTAAAATTCCTTTTAATGTAGAATATGTCCAATTATATTATAATTTATCTAATTCAGTTCATTAGTATAAATTTTCTATAGAATTTTGATATTTAAACATTCTATTAATATGAGAATTTTCTCTTTGGAAACCCGCTCTTTTGTTGCATTTATGATTTAATTTTAAAATGAATAATGCCACTTTTATGAGTTTAATTATTAAAGATATATTTCATATTTTAAATCATTATAATTAATATTATCTAGTACGGTCAATATAATTTTTAACCATATTTTATATCAAAAATAGTAAAAATTATTTCTAGTGGTTAAGATTGAAATGTGTTTCCATAGGATAAACTAAACAATGGAAAGAGTAAAATACATTTAAAATTTACAATGCGCATTTTAAATACATATATCTACATTATCACCATTTTAGTTCGATAACGGCCCATTTTGGTCCCTTCTCGCATGTTAAAAATGTTGGCACACCTTTTTCTTTTAAAAAATTACATGTGTTCCCCTCACCACACACATAAAATCCCACCCCCTCTCTTCTTATATTGATAGTTAAAAAACTATTTTTTTATCAAATAACTACACAAATACCTTACCTAATTTCCTCCCCACAAATTATATTCTCTTTTTATTAGTAATTCCTAAAAATAATTGTTTAGGTATAAACCTCAAGAGGCTCTCTCAAGAAGAGGTTAAATTCATAAACACGTATATTTGTTTAATTTCATCTTCTACATCCTTCAAAAAATTTTAAACTATAATAATTGTAAAATCCCGTGTTATTGAACCGGGTTAAAATTAGAATGATTTTGAATTTTTTTCGATATATCAATGGTTCATTTTTTTAAACCGAGCTCTGGAGTTTTATTCTGAGTGTTGGAACACATAATTATGTCATTTATGGAATTGCGTAATTACCCGATAAATTTTAGCGGGTGTCCGGATGAGTCCCAAGTGCACCGTATCTGGAAAAATCCACTTTAGTGGACCTGCATGGGCAGAACATGGTTACGATCAAACCTATGCAGTTTATCTTATTTAACAAATTATTTTTATTATTTTTAATTAAATTTGATTATATGAGAGTTTTGGATTAATTAAAATAATGTTTTAATAATAATAATTATGTAGTTATTATTACTATTATTGTGGTTTTCAAATTTATTAAATGTTGAAGAATTAATTAAATGGAAGATGAAGGTATTTACTTGGATTTTTGGTTTATCAAAAAACCTTTTTATTTAAATGAAGAGTTTCAGAATTATTAAAGGATCATTTTTTATTAAATAAAAGATTGTTGTAATAATAATAATGTCATTGTTATTATTACGGAGTCATAAATTATTTTGATACTTTGAGATTTTAATTGAAAGTTAATGGAGTTTACCATTTATGAGAATAAAATGTGGCTTTTGAGCTTCTCGAAGAAAATTTTAGTTAAATGAGGTGTTTTGGGTTAGAGTTCTTATCATATTAATGATATTGTAATAATTTTGGGGTTTGAGTTTTTAGATAAATGAATTTTTGAATAATAATAATAATGATGTTATTATTATTTTGTGTGGTTACTTAGTTAAATAAATGTTAAAAGAATATAATGACCAATAGGGAGTTTTATAATTAATTACAAAACATTAATTATAATAATAATAATTGAATGTTAAAAACGAATTGGATAATTAATGAGGATTTAAATGTGGAGGTTGGACATAATTAAAATGGGCGTTTTATTGTTTCTTTTAATACAATTTAATTATGGGGTTTGTCAATGTTCTATTTTTATTTAATGGGGTGTAATTTTTAGGTAAATTTAATGAGGCTGTTGGGTATCTCGATGAAACGCTTAACTAAATAAGCAGTTTCAAATTTAATGAAGTAGTTTGGTTATTTAATAGAGTTGTTGGGTTTTATCAAAGGTTTGAGTAATAATATTTATATTTTTATTATTATGGTTTTACGAGTGTCATAATTATTGATCATTGTGGATATTATTATTATAAATAATAATAGTAATGAATTTTGGAGTTTTGTTTGGAATTTAAAATAAATGAAAGTTTTAATAATAATAATAATGATGACTTAATTATTATTATTATTATTATTTTGTTAATTAATTAATTTCAAGGAAAAACAAATTTTATTAATTGTGGGAAAAGAATTATTTTTTATTACTATGAAGTCGAAGAGATATTAATTTAATAGAGGATTAAAGGGGAGTTTGATTTCCTCAATGAAATGTTTCCTTTAGGAAGGTTTAATTGGGGAGTTTTTTTTACATTTTAAATAAGTGAATAATGTTTATAATAATTATAATAAAATGAGTATTATTATTATATTTTATTATTATTATTATCTAATTAATGGTAGTATTATTATTAGGATTTAAGAGTTTAATAATAACTATTTTTAATGGCATTTAATTTAGGGGTTTTGAAAAGAAAATAAAGGGAGTTGATTTCCCCTCTTCTTCCTCCCTACGCACAAGGTGAAACATGCACACAGCAGCACACCCCAGGATGCGGCCCCTTCCTCCCTCCTCCAAGCGACCCTCCCTAGAGTAGCATGACACCCGGGCGGAGCTCCTACAGCGCACGACCTTCGTGGAACAACCCCCCTCCGGGCAATACCTAGAGGCACACCACACCTCTCACGGACTCCACTTTGCACGCGGAGATTCCCCTCGGACTCTTCATGAATCTTCTCCACCTCATCAAGGTGAGTTTGGCTATGTATAACTGGTGATTCCCATCGATCATTTGACTCCTCTCTCTGGCCTTGTTTTCTCAGCTAAATCCCAAAGATTCGGGTTTAATACGATCATTGTGTTCCTCTATTTTTAGGATATGCGAATGTTGACTCGGGACCCATTGGTCCATAATCCGACATTCGCAGCCAAGGGTGAGGCGGATGGTCTCGAATTTTCTTGCCGTCATTTGTTATGGTTAGTTTCTAAACTCATGGTTTGGTTTGGAAATGGTTATATTAAGGCCTATTATATTTTTTTTATGAGTTCCTGGTACCAAGATTAAGGTGTGTTGTTCATTACAACATTGATTCTGCTTACCGGTTTAATATATTTAATTTCCGTTAATCAATGTTGACAATGATCACAGATATATATATATATATATGTAATGGTGTGTGCACGTGCAATTTTAGACCAGTTGTGGACTAGTTGTTGCCAAGTACATTAATTCGCTTCAGATTTAAAATGATGCCACCTCAAGGTAGGGTATCGGATCCTTAACAAATTATTTTAAGAATTATATCATCTTTAAATAAATTGAGAATGTTTGTTTCCTTGATTATGATATGTTGATGCATAAATCATATGAAGTTATTAAATGATGTCACCCATGTGAGATAAATGAGGGCTTGAACTTGAGTTGTTTTTAATCATGTTTTGATAATTTGGTTAAAATGATATGATTAAATAGTTAAATGATTTGAATGGGAAGAATATATAATAGGGTAATTAATTGTTGAATTAATTATCAAGTCAGGAGTTGGAATAAAATATGTGGCTTTTAATGATGATTGGTATTATTGAATATTTGACATGTTCAAACGTATAAATGGAAAATAGATAATAATTAATGGAAGGATTAATTATTACATGTTAAATGATAAATGGTTTATTAAATTATTATTGGTTTAAGAGATAATATTCAATTAATTAATTTTTGATTTAATTAATTTTCATGCATTAAAATAAGACTGTGAATTGATTGTTTGTTATGACTGTTGGCCAAGGGTACTTTTTGATACCTGTTAGATTCCCTGCATTAAGTTGTCTTGGATGGAGTTGTTCAATATTATGAGATGAAGCTTGAGATGGTTTCTAAATAAACGGGCTTATTCAGCATGTTTTGTGATGATTATGACGTGCATATAAATTGTTAAAGTCCTGGATGAATCATTGTTTGAGTGGACGGGTTCAGACTTGTTAACAAATTTGGATAATTAAATGTTGAGTTAATTATTTATTTATCTTTCTAAGAACAATTAATTGTTAATTAATAATTTACTATTGAGATATAAAATTGTTAATTATGGTTTGACTTTTGATGGGCAATTTATGTTGTTATTTAGTTGTTAAATTAATCAACAGTTTGGATTAATTAATTTATGAATTAATTAATGGATGGTTTTTTGGTGTAGATATGGTGTTCTACACCAATGATAAATATATATCTATGATTGATAAATGGGTTTTGAGACAAGTACTGAAGCTCCAAAAACTCACGGGGTGTAAGACATGGTGTTCTACACCAATGATAAATATAACTATATGATTGATAAATGGGTTTTGTGACAAGGACTGAAGCTCCAAATACTCGCGGGGTGATAGACATGGCGTTCTACACCCAGTTTGCATGAAAATATTTTTTATGGGTCAGGGACTGATGCTCCAAATACCCATGGGTTGTGAGAGAAGGACTGATGCTCCAAATACTCACGAGGTTGCTAGACATGATGTTCTACACCCATTAATTAACATTGGAATGTGGGTCCAATTGTTCATATATGAAATGAGATAATAGTTAATGAAGGATGTTGATACATGATTATTTTTGAATAGTTTATGAGGATGGTTTCAGAATTATTTATGAATTGGGTGAAACACTTTTACTGGGTGAGCTTAGACTTAGTATATGAAAGGTTGAATTGACTAACTTATGACGCGTTATCCAAGCCAAAGCACAAGTTTGGAATTAGTCTTTACTTTGATTACATTGATGGAATTTAGAGACATCTGTGGTTAGTGATTTATATGGAAGATGTTGGGCGTAGGCTGAATCTCAAGACCATCATAATTTTTTAATATTTTAATAATTAATAAACAATGAATGATTATGTAATGAATATTGAGTATGTTTGAAAAATGTATAATGCAGGTCCAGACACTAGCTGAGGGATGAAGTAGGTACTTGGGTATATAGTAACAATGTACTGTTTACTTAATTTATGCATTCTTTCAAAAGTTATAAGTTATTTATTAAATTTATGGGTTGGTGTAGACACCGGTGCTCCCGGCCTACTGAGATTTATATCTCACACCCTACTCGGGCCTCCTTTGCACTGGGTACCCGAGTAGATTCTATTTGGTTGTAGGATTACGTTGTTTGCATTTACTTGGGAGTTAGTAGCATAGGACTGAGCGGAGGCTCGGGATGCTTGAGGAGTTCTCACATGGGTTTTTCAGTCATTATTTACTTATTTATTCATTTAAATGTAAATCATGTTGTTTTTTTCACTGGTTTCTACTTTTGTATCATTTGCATGTCATGCATGCATCCGTTGTATACTTAGGTGTCGGGCATTTTTTTTGTACAAGATTTATAACATATGCTTTCCGATGCTTATTTATTTATTATACCATTTCCTCTATTTATTGCCTTTGTCTATTTTTGAACACTAAAATAAGGGTATAGTCTCCCCACTAACTATCCTTAGACCCTCGTTGCTAGCCAGCAGCCTCTCGCATACGGGGAGGCGCGCTTATGGTCTTGTGGTGACCAGTCTGGCATATGGTTTAGTGGTGATCCGGGTCGGGATATTACAAAGTGGTATCAGAGGTTTAGGTTTTCTTTATTTTCCTTTGTCTTTCTATTTTGGGGTTGGTAGACAAGAGACTAGGAATGTGTCAGCACTTGGGTTAATAGTCTTGCTTGGGACTGATCACCTCATGTATGGGAAATGACCAACTTTCCAGGGATGGGAATTGATGTTTTTACTATTAGAGGTTACAGTTGATATGATTTAACCCTGAGTGACTGTGGTATTTTCTTCTGTTTATTGATTTTGAGAATTTTGAAAAAAAATGTATTGGTATGATATGTCTAGGAAGTTTCATACATGCATCATCTTAGTCAGTTAGAGATTCACATCATGCATATAACATTCCATGTAGTTTCATTGGTAGGATTCTTGATAATTTGGATTGTGTTCCTTGGGTGCAATGCCATGTTTTGATCTTCTTTATCATGCCTCTCTATATAGCTTGTTCTAGTAATAGATTTAACATGCTTGAGTGATTATATCCCATATTGTTTCAGTTATTAGAATGTTTTTTTGTTTTCCCATGCTTCAGTGTTATACCATGTTGTTGTGTTACTTATTATGCTAACATGTTAACGATTTTTTGGATACGTGAATGGGGTGCTAAAGATAAAATGTTAAAAAAATGTTTATTTTGATAAATGGGAGCCAAATCATAGAGATAAGGTGTATGGAAGCCTTATCTATTGGTAGATGGCCATCCATTTTTTTGAACCTTATAAAACCATAATATGTTTGAAAATGGTTACAAATGTAAAACTGCTGAGTTTTGATTATAATGAACAGTTGTTTGGTTTCTTTTAGAAGAACCCATATTGAATAAATGTTAACATTATAGTTCACCTTTTCTGTAAAAGGAATTTAGATGCTAAATTTCCTATTTATGTTTGAATAACTTTGATTGATGATTAAAGAGAATGTTTTTGATAACATGCATATGTTTTTCCGTAGGTTGTTGTTTTGAAAACCATATGAATTATTGAGAATATGTACTTGTGTGTATTTTGATATTCATTCAAATGTAAAAAGGTTGAAATGAATTAATTAAAATTCCTAAAAGAAAAAGGGATTTTTGAACCCTGTGATTTCATTTTTTCATGACCAAGAGATAGGGTCAATGATTATGTTTCGTAAGGGGATAACCCATGGTAGGTAGTACCCATAAAATGTTCTAGGATATTAAAGTATGTTCATCCCACTACTCGGGAGGACTTCTGGGGACCTGATTGTTATGGCACGTCGGTAGTTTTATGTTACAGAATTTTATGATCAATGTTGGACATGGTGAACATGGTTCGAGGAATGTCACACACATGAATTAATGTATTCTAAAAACACGTGCTGGTGAGTGGCTAATCTTTTCTTGAGAAGTCAAGAAAAATCCTAAGGTGGGTATTGTTGCATCATTTTTTGATAAATGTGTCAGCAGGTGATGTCGAGCTTTTAAAACGGAGTTGTCCGGTAATATTTTGACTAATATTTTTAAATTACCTTGGTAGGTCGGTCGATTTAGTAGTGGTTCCTGATGGCCTCTCGGGGACGAGAAGTTTTTAAAGTGGGTATATTGTAAAGTCTCATTTTTTTAACAAGGTTAAAATACGAATGTTTTTGAATTTTTTTTCAATTTTTCAATGGTTTATTTTTTTAAACCGAGCTCTGGAATTTTATTCTGAGTGTTGGAACACCTAATGGTGTCGTTTCTGGAATTGCGTAATTACCTGATAAATTTTATCGGGTGTCCCGATGAGTCTCGAGTGAACCTTATCCGGAAAACTCCACATTAATGGATCTGCATGGGCAGCGCATGGTTTCGGTCCAACTGGTTCAGTTTATCTTATTTAATAAATTATTATTATTATTATTAATTTAATATGATTATATGAGAGTTTTGGATTAATTAAAATTAAATTTTAATATTAATAATAATAATGAAGTTATTATTTCTATTATTGTGGTTCTTAAATTTATTGAATGTTAAAGAATTAATTCAATTTCAGTTGAAGGTATTGGCATAGATTTTTGGTTTTTCAATGAACCGGTTTATTTAAATGAATAGTTTTAGAAATATTAAAGGACAATTTTTTATTAAGGGGAGGAATGTGTTAATAATAATAATGTCATTGTTATTATTATAGAGTCATGAATTATTTTGATACTTTGAGATTTTAATTGCATGTTAAAGGAGTGTATCATTTATGATAATTAAATGGGGATTTTGAGCTTCTCAAAGAATATTTTAATTAAATGAGGGCTTTTGGGTTGGAGTTTTTATCATATTAATGATATTGTAATAAATTGGGGGTTTGGGTTTTTAAATAAATTAAAGTTTGAATAATAATAATAATAATAATGTTATTATTATTTTTTGTGGTTAGTTAAATAACTGTTATGAGAATTTAAAGATCAATATGGAGTTTTATAATTAATTACGAAACATTTATAACAATAATAATAAATGAATTGATAAAACAAATTGGATAATTTATGAGGAATTAAATGGGGAGGTTGGACATAATTAAAATGGTTGATTTATTGTTTCTTTAAAAACAATTGAATTATGGGGTTTTTCAAAGTTCTGTTTTTATTTAATGGGGTGTAATTTTTAGGTGAATTTAATGAGGTTGTTGGGTATGTCGATGAAATGATTAACTAAATAAGCAGTTTCAAATTTAATGAAGGAGTGTGGTTATTTAATAGAGTTGTTGGGTTATATCAAAGGTTTGAGTAATAATATTTATATTTTTATTATTATGGTTTTATGAGTGTCATAATTATTGATCATTATGGATATTATTATCATAAATAATAATAGTAATGAATTAGGGAGTTTTGATTGGAATTTTAAAAAATGAATGTTTTAATAATAATAATAATGATTTAATTATTATTATTATTATTTTGTTAATTAATTGAATTCAAGGAAAAACAAATTTTATTATTTGTGGGAAAGGAATTATTTTTTTTATTATATTGAAGTCAAAGAGATTTTAATTTAATTGAGGGGTAAAGTGGAGTTTGATTTTCTCAATGAAACATTTCCTTCAAGATGGTTTTATTGCGGAGTTTTTTTACTTTTTAGATATGAATTTAATTTGTATAATAATAATAAAATGAGTATTATTATTATATTTTATTTTTATTATTTTCGCATTAATAGTATTATTATTATTGGGATTTAAGAGTATAATAATAAATATTGTTAATAGCATTTAATTTAGGGGTTTGAAAAAGAAAATAAAGGGAGTCGATTTCCCCTCTTCTACCTCCCTACGCACAAGGTGCAACATGCACACATCAGCACACACCATGACGTGACCCCTTCCTCCATCCTCTGAGCGACCCTCCCTGCAGCGGCGCGACACCCGGGCGGAGCTCCTACAGCGCCCGACCTCCGTGGCGCAACCCCCCTCCGGGAAATACCTAGAGGCACACCACCCCTCTCATGGACTCCACTTTGCGTGAGAAGATTCCGCTCAGACACTTCACAAATCATGTCCAACTCATCAAGGTGAGTTCGGTTGCGTATAACTAGTGATTCGCATTGATTATTTGACTCCTCTATCTCGCCTTGTTTTCTCACCTAAATTCCAAGGGATCGGGTTTAATCTGGTCGTTGCGTTCCTCTATATTTAGGATATGTGAATGTTGACTTGGGACCAATTCGTCCATAATCCGACATTCTCTGCCATGTATGAGTTATATGGTCTCGAATTTTTTTGACGTCGTTGGTTCGGGTTAGTTTCTAAACCCGCAGTTTGGTTTTTCACTGGTTATATCAAGGCCTGTAAATTATTTTATGAGTTCCTAGTACCAAGTTAGAGGTGCGTTGTTCATTTAAACATTGATTCTGGTTACAGGTTTAATATATGAAATCTTCATTGATCAATGTAGACAACACACACACACACACACAGATATATATATATATATATAAAGGTGTACGTACATGCGATTACAGACCAGTTGTGGACTAGTTGCTGCCATGTTCATTAAAGCTCTTTGTATTTAAAATGATGCAACCCCGAGTAGGGTCTCAAATCCTTTACACTTTATTTTATGAATTATATCATCTTTAAATAAATGGAGAATGTATGTTTCCTTGATTATGATATGTCGATGCATGACACTTTTAAAGTTATTAAATGATGTCACCCATGTGAGATAAATTAGGTCTTGAACATGTATTGTTTTTAAGCATGTTTCTTGATTTGGTTAAAGTGATATGACTAAACAGTTAAATGATTTGAATGGGCATAATATATTATTGGGTAATTAATTGTGGAATTAATTATCAAGTAATTAGTGGGAATAAAATGTGTGGCTTTTAATGATGATTGGGAATATTGAATATTTGACTTGTTTAAAAGTATAAATTGGAAATTGGTAATAATTAATGGATGAATTAATTATTAAATGTTCAATGTTAAAGGGTTAATTAATTTATGATTAGTTTAAGAGGTAATATTTAATTAATTTATTTTTGAATTAATTAATTTTCATTCATTAAATTAAGATTGTGAATTGGTTGTTTGTTATGACTGTTGGACAAGGTTACTTTTTGATACTTGTTAGATTTCCTTGCATTAAGTTGTCTTGGATGGAGTTGTTCTATATTCTGAGATGATCCTTGAGATGGTTTCTAAATATATGGGCTTGTTCAGCATGTTTTGTGATTATTTTGAGGTGCATGTAAATTGTTAATGTCCTGAACGAATCATGGTTTGAGTGGACGGGTTCAAACTTGTTAACGAATTTGGGTAACTATATGCGGAGTTAATTATTTTTTTGGCTTGCTAAGAACAATTAATTGTTAATTAATTCTTTACTATTGAGACATAGAATGGTTAATTATGGTTTGACTTTTTACGGGTGATTTATGTTGTTATTTAGTTGTTTAATTAATTAACGGATTGGATTAATTAATTTATGAATTAATTAATGGATGGTTTTGGGGTGTCAAACATGGTGTTCTACACCAACGATAAATATATATCTATGACTGATAAATGGGTTGTGAGACAAGGACTGATGCTCCAAATACTCATAGGGTGATAGACATGGTGTTCTACACCAATGATAAATATATATTTATGATTGATAAATGGGTTGTGAGACAAGGACAGAAGCTCCAAATACTCATGGGGTGATAGACATGGCGTTCTACACCGAGCTTGCCAGAAAATATTCTTCAATGGGTCAGGGACTGATGCCCCAAATACCCATGGGTTGTGAGACAAGGACTTAAGATCCAAATAATCACGATGGTTATAGACATGATTTTATACACCCATTAATTAACATTGGACTGTGGGTCCAATTGTTCATGCATGAAATGAGATAATGGTTAATAAAGGCTGTTGAGACATGATGATTTGTGAATTGTTTATGAGGAAGGGTTCAGACTTATTTATGAATTGGGTGATCCAAATTTAGTGGGCGGGCTCAGACGTAGTATATGAAAGGTTGAACTGAATAACTTATGACGTGATATCCAAGCCAAAGCACATTCTTGGAATTAGTCTTCACTTTGATTACATAGATGTTATATAGAGACATCTGTGTTGAGTGATTTATATGGGAGGTGTTGGGAATAGGCAGAATCTCAAGACCTTTGTAATTTATTAAGATTGGAATAATTAATAACTGATGAATGATTATGTATGAATATTGAGTATGTATGAAAAATGTATAATGCATGATCAGACACCAGCTGAGGGATGAAGCAAGTACACGGGTATATAGTTACAATTTATTGTTTACTTAATTTATGCATTCTTTCACATGTTATAAGTTATTTATTAAATGTCTGGTTTGGGGTAGACCACGGTGGTCCCGGCCTACTGAGATTTAGATCTCACACCGTACTCGGGCCGCCATTGCACTGGGTAACCAAGTAGATTTTATTTGGTTGTAGAACTATGATTTTTGCATTTTCATGGGTGTTAGGAGCAGAGGACCGATCAGAGGCTCATGATGCATGAGGAGATCGCTCAGGGGGCATTGATTCATTATTTATTTATTTATGCATTTAAATGTGAACCATGTTTTTTGTTCACTTTTTTCTACTTTTGTATCATTAGCATGTCATGCATGTATTTGATGTATACTTTGACGTTGGGCATTTGTTTTGTAAAAGATTTATAAAATACTTTTTTTTCTGCTTATTCATTTATTATACCGTTTCCACAAGTTATTTCCTTAGTCTATTTTTGATCACCAAAATGAGGGTATAGTCTCCCAACTGACTATCCATAGACCCTCGCTGCTAGTCGGCAGACTCTGCTGTACGGGGAGGCGTGCTTGGGGTCATGTGGTGACCAGTCCGGCATCCAGTTTAGTGGTGATCCGGGGCAGCAAGTTACAATAATATAATAAAAAAAAATCTATAATATACTAATATTTTATAATTTAAATTTAATAATATTTATCTATCTCCACATTCATCACATGTGAAATGAAACTGTCGATCATGTGTACAGTTGACTACCACCTCACGAAATGATGTAATTTATTTTCCATAACCACTAATAAATGATGTATATAATGAAGTATTTATCATATTTAAATTATATTTGTGAAATTATTATACTCTTTGTAATTATGATATCACATATACCTTCTTACTTTCTATTATTTGGGGGATATGATAACATCACTATTGTGTAAGGTGGAATACCACCTCACGAAGTGATGTGATTCATTTTTTTGTTACAATTAACATGAATGGTATTAATTTTATGTTAATTCATATATGTTTTATTATAGATCTAAAAATAAATCATCATGTATGATTTCTCTTACAAATTATTATCTTTCATTTTTTTTGGAAAACTACAACGTTGCTTGTGTGCACCTGTAGACTATAACCTTTACAATTTGATCTGAACTAAAATTTATTTCTTTTTACATTGATGGTAATAATATAGTATTTTATTAATATAAACTATATATATTTAGTAATAATGTTTCTATAAATATTAATTATTATTTGGTTTCATTTCTTCCCTCTCGAAAAAAATGAAACAACATTCATGCATATGTACGGCTTACCATCTCCATGAACAATGAAATCGATTTTCTATATCTTACATTAATAGGTTAATCTAAATAAACATATAATGAAAATATTTTATATTTATATATTAGAAAATATTATTGAGATGATGTTACCATGATAAAATTAAATGGAAAAAAAATTAAAAACCAAAACATACATGAAAAATGATCAATTATCACCGAATAAAATTATTTTAATGAATAATTGATAATTACATGCCATGAAATACAAAAACTAAACCATATATTGTAAGAGAAATATTATTATGGGTTTATAATATATTTATAATAAATATTTATTTTTTAAACATGTTTTCTAGAAACATTTTAAGGATGTTAATCTTGAGGTAATTGTTTATTGTCATAATTTTACATTAGTGAGACATTCTCCATATTCCCCACTTATTACATTTTATGGTTTACATAATACTACTTTGAAATTTTAAATCATTATTATATTTATATTAATGAGTTTTAATATTTTATTTTAATACTATTTAGTTTATGGGGATTACGATTCCTAATTAACCAAAGTGATAAGGGTTTATTTCACAATCTATCATTATTCAGGATTGTTTTTTGTTTAAGACTTCCTCAGGTGAAATATTTAATATTTATATCTTAAAATAATTATATTTCCTTATTATATAGGAATTCATGTTATTTTTTAATTAATAGAACCAATTTTCAACTCATTATTACTCTAAATGATTTGGAAAACAATTTTTTTAAAATAAAACATCATTTCTCTCTTCGGTCGAAAGCCCATATTCATCAAAATCATTGTTTTAAAAAAATATATTCAAATTTTTTAACAATTTAAAAATTATTTTTAAGAGAAATTTCATCCATTTTTAATATGTAAATTTTTTTTTGAATGGAATCTCCATGTAATTTTTATAACAGGTCAAATTTGGATTTTAGTAAAAATGTGAAAAGAAAACATCATTTTATCATGTACGGTATGAATATAATTTTTCACCATCATTAACAATCCATGTTTAAATGATTGTTTTATATGTTTTTAAAATTTATATTCAAATAAAATAATTTCCAATGTAATTTATGATCTCTTTAAAAAATATCTATTTTTAATTTGAAAATCATATTTTCCTCAAAAATGTATTGAATGACATTTTTATGGTATTTTTATTCATCAATGTCATCAACACATTATTTTAATTATGACCCAATGGGGGTATATTTTATTTATATCTTCCTCAT
The DNA here is from genome assembly GCA_963277665.1 of Viscum album. NCBI lineage: Eukaryota > Viridiplantae > Streptophyta > Magnoliopsida > Santalales > Viscaceae > Viscum > Viscum album. Next base: position 1,219,598,194 of record OY728142.1, on the reverse strand, counting down.
TGTTTATTTGGATGGGTTATGCTGAGTATAATTGAAGATGTGTAATTATATTAACATTCACCCCATTAATGTGTATTAGTTATGATTATGTGTATTTTATTGGAATAAATATATACATTTTTTATGTTAGTTTTTCAATAAAAATGCTTCTATTGATTATTTTTATCCTCTTTTATAAGAAGAAGACAATAGAAATTGTATGTGATGGTTTGGCCAAAGTTATAGATAGCCCCATGATGAATTGATGGGTATCTTAAGAAAAATATTTTTCCAAATTAGATAGGTTTCTACCTGGTAACATCCCCTTACATTGATTAGTTAATTTTTTCCACCATTTATAAGATTTGTTTTCGTTAATAATCATATTTTTGGGTTTTTCTAGGTTTACTATAGATATGAAGAACATGTACAACCAATGTACCTGAAGTACATGTCGTGTACTTAGTTCTTAGTTGAATATTGTGGACTGGGAGATCATGTCACAAATTTTGAGATAATGTTGTGAGATGGTACACTTTGTGCACTTAAGTTACACATCATTTAAGGGTTAAATTTTAGTTTTTAATCTAAGGAGATGGATTTTTGGTGTAACAAAACCATCGGGGTTTACAGGTCATGTCCTGGGGTACGCTTCGAATCACCACTCGCGTCTAGTTTTAAAATGCATGATCTACAGTTATTATCAGTTATTTTAATTTCTATAAATCTTCTATCGTGACTGTAGACCATTAATTTGTGTTTTTCAGAGGCACCCCTCCTTCTGGTTTGATCAGAACATCTTTGGATCGTTGCTTCTCTTGTGGTGTGATTCCCAGGTAATGGTTCTCTGTTATTTTATATGATTCTTCATGTTCCACTCTTTCCCTCCTCTTGGTTTTTCAATGGATCACCTTTTTATTTATGGAACCATGTCTTGTTGTGTTGGATATTTCCACAAGGTATATTTTCTAGGACTTATAAACCTTCTTTCATGTTGACCGGTGTTACTATGAGTGTTGTTTTAGGGAAAAAGGCAGGTGGCTCGGTCTTGATTCTCCAAATTTATTACCGTCATATATAATAATTTATTACAATTTGACATTTAAATTTTATTGATAATAACCAATTCCATTAAATTGGGATATTTTAATTGGTTTTGGATTACATATTTGAAAAACCCAAATTCCATTGAATTGAAGTGGGTTTATCTAAATTTTCTTAATTAAATTAAAAAATGTAAATAGTGAATTTGATCGAAAATTTTTTAATTAAAATTTTGAATTTAATTCTGATAATTAATTTTGAAAATGATGGAATTGTTTTTGAATAGATTTCAAACATTCTAATGGAATAAAATTATTTGACATAAACCTAGTGGTTTAATCTTTTGAAGATGTCATGGTTTTGATTAAAACATATTTGGGTTTAAAATGGAAATAACATGGAATTTTTTAAATGGAAGAATGGGATTGATCTTATTTTATGAATTCTTAAAAAATATTCTAATCATGTAAGAGTTCGTGATATCCGTTAGTAGTTAGTGAGTTATGTGGGTACACACCATTATATTACAACATTCTAAAATAGTCATGAAGTGGGTCACATGCCTAATGGGTTGGTGTAGATGGCCCATTGGACAGAGTAATAGGGTCATGTGTATACCCATTTTTCTGAGATCACATAGAGATTGTAAAGGCCCTTAACTATTTAATACTATCATATCTTTTGGAAAATGACCATGTTGCTCACCTGTTTATTTATATTTGAGATATAAATGAATGTCAATTATTATTTTAACTACATTACATTCCTTGTGAATTTATATAGACTATTTTATATAAGTTTTTTACTTAAGAGATTATTTTAGATATATTTCATTTCTTGTGAAGTTAATCATGTTCGTTAATTGTAATTTCCATCATTTTGAAAATGTATAACATGTTTTGTTTTAACATTATTTCAAATTTTAAAATGTGTGTGTTCTAAAAATTTGAAAGATTTAATTTAGATAATGCATGTTGGGAATATATTTTTTAATCATTTTTGGTGTCCTACTGGACATAGACTGACACCCTTTTTTGCATTCCAATGTTTGTATACATTCTTCTTCGAGGCACGGGAAAAGGGAAGCGATCTTGTGGATGTGGGTATATATTTTGAAACATTTACATGGTGTGTAATTTTCGTAGGGGCCTTGTGGGTGTTTTCCAGTTTAGTACTTTGGGTTTTATGACATTGGATTCTATGACTCTTTGTATCCTGGTAATGTTTCTCAAAGTGGATTTTTCCAATTGATATGAATAATGTCTTTTATCTTTTCTTCTGCATTCTTGTGGTAGAAATCATTCCCACATTTATGTTGTATGACACCTGGTGCTTGTCTCTAACCCATGTGGATTTGGAACGCAATTTGGGTTATGTCATGCAGAGCTCGGTTATAGGGTTACCATATTAACTAGGATGGTTCGTGACAAATTTGGACCAGAGGAGGCTAAATATCATTCTTTTTTTCATAGATTCAGTAAGCATTTTGGAAATATTTTCCAGAATGATGAGGTAGTTGTGATTGAGTTCTTATGATTATCTCTCCATAACTAACCATAATTAAATATGGGTGGCTAGGGAAATACATCGTGTGGATCAGTTATATTATTTTTCATATTGATATTTGGATTGGTTGAAATCCAAATCTTGTGTTTCCCTTCTATTGATAATACTTAGTCTTGTTACTTACTTTTGAGTGTTAATCTAATGTTATGCTTTTATCTACTGATGTTATGTACCATCATGCCTCTAAGAATACATGAGAATCAGATACTAGAAAAGGCATCTACTGATCATCATCATGAAAATCCTACTATTGATCTGAATTTGGTTAATGTGATTGTGTGCACTGTACGAGCTCTTGGATTGGCACCACCTCTAGTTCCTTCTTAGTCTTGAGCTATGGATCCTTTGGGGGATATTATATGTAGTTGTTATCAAGAGTTACATAACCATTATACACTTGTATCCAATGTCTCCATTGATCTTCAACATTTTGAGGACTGGTTGGGAAAGAAAAAATGCAAGTTTGAGTTATTTGAGACACCATAATTGATCAGTGTGATGAGTTCCACCTTAGTTATAGAGGGTCCAAGAGAAATATTGTGGGATATAAAGGTGACAGTATGAAAGAATGAGTTTATACGATAGATATAATTCATGGTTCATTTCACAAATTAGTTCTATCCATAGTCAATGATGTTTTAAATCGCAATGGAGTTATTCAAGCAAGAGCAGGCCAACCAAACTGTGATGGAGTATTCAAATCACTTTTCTAAGCTGATGCATTTTTCTCCAAAGATTGTATCTAATGAGAGGATGATGGATAAATTATTCAATTTGGGACATCAATAAAATATCATCTCTAAGGTTTTCTTACAAAAGCTACCCAGTTATACGGATGTGCTAGATATGGTGATGATGGGTGATACGGACTAGGCTAGAAAATTTGGGAATATGGGAGTTCCTTTTTCCCCCAGTGGATACATTAGTTCCTTCAACAGAAGAATAGCAATTTAATGATTCTCATGGATGTCTGTAATGGCAGAGAGATTCGAAACCACCTACAGCTCCAGGAAGAAGTTCATTGACTTGCTGACAATGAGGAAAGCCAAGAAAATCTATGATTGTTTCCATCAAGTAACACAAGAACTGTAGCTCCAAACGGACGTTCAGGAAACTCATAGATGTTATTCCATCACTTATCTACTTCTCATTGGAATACGAGATCATTTGATCACCCTAAAAATCTGAGTTAATGAAATAAATCGTGTTTAAAAATGTTCCATCTAAATGCATCCAGAACAAAGCATCTTCACGCAGTGGAAGAGTCCTACGAGGAAGCAGATACAGGTCAAGAATCTATGATAGGTATCATTACAATTCTTTCTTCATTAGTGACAACTCTATTTGATACTGGTTTATCTCAGTCTTTTATTTCAAATTGTATTGTTAACGCACTTAATCTTCTAATGGAGAATCTATCATGTGGAATGGATATTACTAGAACTCTCAGTAGGAAGAGGGATAAGGGTCTCCATAGTCTTATCGATGTCTTCTCTCTATCATATTTCGAGATAGCTTTATGTTTTATAGTTCATGATATGAAATTTTAGGAAGTCATATTCAGGATGGATTGGATCATTTACAAAAATCCCGAATTTATTTTTTTTATGACAGGTCTACATTACTACAACTAGTGGTGTGAATAATGTTTTTCATGGAGAATGGGACCCAAATTCGAGCAGGACTAGATCTTCTAATCTTGAGTTGGGGAAAATGACATCATTGTTTTCTTTTGACCTGGAGTGAGATTCAATGGGTTGTGATCTTCCAAAAACTTTCTATGAGTTTTTGGATGTATCCCTTCACCCTAGTACACCACTGGTGAGATGGATTTAGTTTTCTATTGACATAATGCCAAGTACTCAACTGGTCATTATCACCACTTACAGCATGGAAACATCTAAGGTGAAAGAAATGAAAGCTCAGTTGGATGATCATATTGAGAAAGGATTTTTTCATCCAAGTGTGTCACCGTGGGCAGTACCAGTTCTCTTTTCTAAGAAGGATAATGGTTCTCTTCACCTATGTGTTGATTATCGAAATCGCAATTATCTTATGATTAAAACAAATATCTATTTATATGGATTGATGAAATTTTTGATCAGCTAAAAGGGGAGAAGTGGTTTTCAGTGATCAACCTTCGATCTGGTTACCATCAGTTGAGGATAAAATAATATGAAATTCATAATACCACCTTTCGAATCAAGTATGCGATCATTGAGTACATTGTCACTCACATTGTCATAAAAATGATCCAACATTTTTCAGGGCATTAATGAACATGATTTTCCATGATTATATATATACCTTTATGGTATTCTTTTTGGATGACATTCTTATTTACTCCATGTCTGAGGAGGATCATCTGAAATATTTATGAATTGTTCTAAACCTTCTATAAAATCACTGTATTTATAACAATCATTTAAACTTTTATTTTTTTTCGCGAAGTCAAATTATTGGGAAACATGGTGTCTAAAAAAGGTGTATAAGTTGATCCTAACAAGGTGATGGAAATTATGACATGGGAGAAACCACAAAATGTCTTGATGATCCAGATCTTCTTTGTCTTAGCAGTGATATTACCATAGGTTCATAAAAGAATTATCATAGTTAGATTCAACTATTACTACTCTAACTCTGAAGGGCGTGATGTTTTTGTGAGATGATAAATGTCAGATTCCTTTTATTGGGATTATATTTATGTTGACTATTGTGTCGATGTTAACTCTTATAGAAGTCATGCGAGGATATGTGCTATTTTGTGAGGCATCATGTTATAGTTGGGGTTGTATTCTTATTGAGGGTGATAGTGTAGTAGCATATGGATATCTCCAGCTTTGTCCACATGAGAAGAATTACCCTAACCAAAATCTTGAACATGAATCTGGGATAAACACACTTAAAATCTGGTGGCACTACCTTTTTGTAGAAATGATTACAGTGTATACAGATGACAAAATTTAGAGTTATATCTTCTCTCAGATTGATTTCAATCTTTGGCTGAGGCGTTGGGTGGAGTACCTGGAGCCCTTCGACTATGACATCGCTTATACCCCAAGGAAATGGAATGTCGTTGCTGAATATTTGAGAAGGAAATTTCCTTACAATGGAATAAATAATATTCAGATGAGTGCAACATGATGTCTCAATTTTCACACTATCATTTTGGAGTTTAGGAGGAATATGATATTATTTCTTTAGCCAGTGTGCACTTGATGTCTACCATTCTCATGTAAATTCCTCAGAATCAAAATCATGGTGATGAGTTATGTAGAATTAAATAATCATTTTGTAGTGGGTAGAATTTTTCTTAGTGGTCGTTCTCCAAAGAGGGTGTTCTATTCTATCAGAACTGCTTTGTTGTTCCGTTTGTGGTGAGAAATGCAGTGATGGAGTAATTCTATAATTCTCAGAGGGTTATTCACCCAAGATCCACTAAGAGGTTATATGACATGAGGTAGCGGTTATGGTGGCCAGGTTTGAGATGAGACATTGCTGAGTTTGTCTCTCATTTCAATGTGTGCCAACAGGTGACTGTCGAGAAACAGAAACCATCAGGTTTGCTTCAGCCACATCTGGTCTGTACATAGAAGTGGGATGAGATCTATATCGGCTTTTTGACTGGCATTCCTCTTATCTAGTTATGGAATAATACAATATGGGTTGTGATAAAAAGACTTACCAAGTCATCTCACTTTATACTCAATCGATATATGGACAAAGTTTGAAGAATTTGGCAATCTCAATGTGAATGATATTGTTCATTTTCATGGAGTACCATATTCTATAGTCTCTAATAGGGATCCTCAGTTCAATTTTCACTTTTGGAGAGACCTTTAAGAGGAACTGGGGTCTTAAGTTCATTTTATCATGGCCAGTAATCTGTAGTCAGATGTCCAGACAGAATGGTCTATACAGATTCTTGAGAATATTATATGTTCTTGTGTCCGTAACTTTGGTGGGGTATTGTGATGATTACTTGGTGCTTGTATAGATCTCTTATATGAATAGTTACCAATCCATGATAAAAATGGATCCTTTCAAGGACTTTTATGGATGACCTTGTAAATAAATGTTGTGTTGGTTGTATATCGTGTATGTAATTTGGTTGGACAAAGCTTGGTGCAAGAGATGACAAGAAATATTCGTTTGATATATTATAGGACGTTGACATCACAAATTCAATATAAATATTATGTTCATTGACATCATAACTGTTGGTAGTTTTTATTTAGAGATCATGTTTTCTTAAAATTTTGACACCAGTTTGGTCATCAACATCTTGGGAAGTAAGGGACGCTTGCTCCTCAATTTGTGGGACATTTCGAGGTTGTTGAACAGGTGGAGCAGGTTGCGTAGCATTTGGAACATCCACCGAAGATAACATCAAAACATAATGTGTTTGATGTATCAAAGTTGAGAATGTATCTATCTGGTCCAGCTAACGTTTTGAGCTTGAGTGATCTTGAGATCGATCCCAATTTGTCTTTGACTGAGCGACTAGTCAGGATTGTTGGTTTTGATACCAATGTACTTCATGGGTGGATGATACATTTGGGTCGTGTTATATGGCTGCACGATTATGGTTCTCATGATTTGTGGGAGAGGGAGGCACTAATGAGAGATTAGTGGCATAGTATTTTTGGAATGGATGATTTTTTATAGTCTTTATAGGGGTATAATGTTTTATTGGATGGGAAGTTGTAACATCCTATTACCATGAACAGGTATGTTTTCCACATTTTCAAAGTTCAATTTCGGATAAAAATCAATTTTATGTGTTTTTTCTAGGTTTATTGAAGACTAAAAAATAGGTACACATCATTTACCAGATGTACACATCGTGTACATGGTGCATGGATGCATGTCGTGGACTCATAGATCATGTCGTGAACTGGGTGATCATGTCGTGAGCGGGTACAATTTGTGTACCTGAGGTACGCTTCATGCTGAGGTTAAAATAAAGATTTTGATCTGAGATGATGTGTTTCTTGGCGTAACATATACAGTGTAGACTACACATCATGACCATGGGGGTACACGTTGTGACCTGGCCTGCATCCAGTTTTAAAACGCATGATCTACAGTTCTTCTTGGTTTTTTTATTCCATACCTCTTTGCTATTTACATATAATTTCTTATTATAAATTTATAAATATTCTTTTTATATACATTTATATACTCTATTTAATGAAAATGATATATTTATAATGATACATTTATATATAATTTATATAAAAATTATTAATACACAAGGACCAAAACACATATTTACACACACACACACATTTATCTTTATCACAGACATGTAAAAATAATTACATATATATGTTTTATTTACATGTATAAAAATATGAATATGAATATATATTTGTTTGAAACACATGTATATATATAAATATTATATATAGAGGTATATATGTACATATTAATGCATTTTTATATGGTAAATAAAATGAATAATTTTATACTAAAATAATGGATAATAAATATTTATTTGCATTAGGTTGGTACATTTAAAAATAATTTCTTACTTAAATATTTTTTTTTAATTTTATTGATACAATTTATTTATTATAAATTAATATAATACAATATGCATATATTAAATTATAAAAAAAACTATAGTATCAGATATAGTAAAATATAAAAACCACAATATCTATATGAATGTAATCCCAAAGAATATAATAACTCTACATTGAAAAAAGAAAAAAATACTCTCTAAAACGATGTTTAAGTACATTTGAATATTAAAAAAATGTCTATTGGAACTAAAAACTCATTTTTGGTTGCCTTTTGGGATTTTTTGACCTAAAAAATAGCGATCAAGGTTTCCCCGATTAATATGACATTGATATCTTCACATTCTTTGACATGATATGTTGTATAGCCCAAACAGTCATTTGGACTAAATGTTTTGGTCATTTGATGTTTAAGTCATATATTCAACTTATCTTAAACCATTTATTAATTCATATAATTTTTTTACCCAATTTGTATTAATTAACAATTACATGATAATAATTACCAAATTATTAATTACAATTATTTTATAATTATTTTATAAGCCACTTTCACTAAATATTTCATATATTAAGTGTAAATGTGTATTTATTTCAATCTAATACATATTTTAAAAAAATTATAGTATTTATGAAATTCACCATGATATTAGAGTAAGTTATTTTCTTTAAATTCAATATCTTGCGCTACATGCAACACCAAGTTCAAGCACATCACATCATACCAAATTAGCCATTCAAAAAAAAATGTTATGAATATTATTAACTGAATTTTGAATTTTATAATCCCCATATAATTTTAGAATCCATATTATGTGTTTCTTAGACATGATATAAGAACAAATTCATTTTCTCAGATAAAAAAGTATTTTTTAAAAAATTTAATATTACAATCTTTTATTGGTGCACATTTTGTAAAACCAATATTTGACACTTTTAAATATTCAATTTAATGAAATTATATTTTTTTAGAAGCAGGACCTAAAAATTTAGTTTGTATTAATTTTTGGTACTTTAATTAAAATAATAATATTCTAGCAAATAGTGAAAAATACTAGATTTTAATTGAAAACAACTTTTTTATTTAAAATAATTTATAGTGTAAAATTAAAAATTTTAATGGTTTTAAAATATAATTAGATAATATTTTTACCATTTCATACAATGTATTTCATTATATTCAATTTAAAATTTATATTTCACATAAACACATGTCAATTTTTTGATAGTTTTTACTTTTTAAAAACTCTCTCTTTGGATTTGAAAACTGGAATTAATTTTAAATTAATTAATTCATCTTCTTTGTTTTGAATTTGGTATAATATAATTCATTTTTGAATACATAATATCAAAATTAGTTAGGGTGAATTTTTGGTATTTTTCGGAAAAATTTGAATTTTTGAGGAATAGTAAAAAACACTAAGTTATTGTTTAAAGCTGACATTATATTTAAATAATTATTTATTTTCATAAAATTTATTTTAGGTAAAAATGGATAAATAATACCTATATATGTTCAATGTAATTCATTTGAGTCATTTTATAATAATATTATATATATAAGATTTTATTGAACTTTTTACTGTCATTTACTAACCTTTTAAGAGTATTTAAAATTCACATAAATCAATATTTTACCGCTTCTGTGACTATAATTTCGAAAATCCGAGAGACACGGTTGATATTAGTAAGTAAAACTTTCTTCAACAAGATGACAATAGTTTTTGAGGAATATTAACTTTTGACTTTTATTTACCAAGGTTAAAATTAAATTAGGTAAGTAAAGGTAAAAATGATATTATTATTACCCTAACACATGTCCTAATTCTATTGGATAAGTGTATTTAGACCAAAAAAACCTTAGGAATAATAAATGATCCTTTAGTTCAACATTTATTAGACTAGGACATTTATTATTATTTAATTTAAAGATGAGTTAAAATTGTTAAATTCAAGTTTTCATAACTAAAACAATTTAAATATAGGGTCATAAATATGATAAATTCGACTATAAATATTCATTAGACAGATAAAAAGATTAACTAGATAATGGTAATTTATTTATAATTTTTAGACATTATATAATTAACTTTATTTATGACACAGTGATGATTCAATAATTACCTTATTGACGAAAAATTAAAATAATTTATATAATAAATATCTAAATAAATATAATTTGAGACTTTTGAAGAATTACACTCATTTTATAGTTTTACATGAAATTTTAGGGTTTATTAAATATATTTTTTCGATTTAATCCTGATCTTTTGATTTTCACAAAAACCAAATACAAAATAGTGTCAAAATTGACATAAATGAGTTTTTAAAACAAATACTATTTTATTGGTTAATATAATATTCCTAAAACACTAAGGCTCATCCTAAGGGAATAAATTATATTATATGTGTTATTAATGAACAATTGTAGGATCTATTGAATTTATAGAGTATTTTTATTTACCATATAGTGTAAGAATATAAGAAGACACGGTAAACGTTAAATTATTTAACTAATAGTTAAATCTAACATATATGGTTAATATGGAAATATAAACAAATATAAAACAATTGGTTGAGATTATTTCGACCCATAACTACCTTATCTTCGAAATAAATCAATTCGGATCCATTATAAACTAAAAATGATTTTATTATAAACAAATATTTCAATCATTTCCTAAGGTGCCCCTCACCTCTCTTATAAAAGGGTACGTCCCCTTCTCTTACTTTCACATATCCAAAGCCATTTGGATCCGCCAAACACTGACCAAATGTCCTCCAAACATCCCTCACTTAATCCTAGAGGACATACATTGATCATAAAGCGAACCTAAGAAGTCTTTTGATCAAGTCAAAAGGAAGCACCCAAAGAAGAGGTAATAATTTCCCCTCCCTCTTCCATGTTCTTTCCTTCTTCCACTGCCTCTTAATTTGATATTTCCACACAAAAAATATTAAATCCAATACCTCATACATAATTTAATGTTATTATAATTATGTTACAACCATATTATTTATTAAATCCATCATATAAATGACAAAGTCATCATACGTGGTACGTACAACTTACTCTCTCAATGTTCCGGTGTAGTTTTTTATTCAAAAACATCACTATGTGGATTGTTATAATAATGTATATAATAGATTTAAATAATAAATATAACATGTTAATTGTTACTTAAATATTATATAACATCCAATTATATACTATTTCACCATCAAAAGAATGATATTGTCACTTGTGCGTACGTACGACTTACCATCTCCAAGAACCCGATGAGATTAATTACCCATAACAATCATTCAAGAGTAATTTTCATTTAATGATAAAAAATAATGATTAATTTCTTAATATAATTCTAGATAAGAATAATATACAGGCTATAAAAAACAAAAATGACATATGTAACAAATCATATAAAGGAAAACGAATCAGTTAACAACCAAAACTAAGATACTACTGAAATATCATTAACAAAGCAATTTTAAAACATCATATATGATATCATATTTATGTATTTCGTTCATGTATAATATAATAAAAATTGTTTCACAATTATATAAGAGGTTAGCATACCCAATACAATGGAAACATACAACCTAATGGGTTTTCATCTCACTTCTCATTCCCATGAGATTCATGCAATATTGTCACTATTCCTATTTGTGTGGTGCATATATTTCCCATGATTGTATTATTTGTGTAATATAAATTAATTTATGTGTATTTAAATCTTCATTTTATGATAATCCATTCATGGGGTGTATGTTTCTTATGTTACAAATAGATAAGAGAATTTCAAATTTCAATTTCCACTCAATGGGATTTACGCATACTTCATTGATTATTTTACTCCATAATTATTTGTGGAATAACTATTTATTATTTACGTAGTAATTTCCACTACCCATTGTGTGGATTAACATTTTATTCATATAATAACTCCATTGATGATTTATCATGTCATTGATATGAACTTGATAAGAGTAATCTTAACTTAATTTCCATCATTGAGTTAATCATCCAAGTCATTGGAATTGTTTTTACATGAATATGTGTTAATGTACTCTTATTAATTTACACTGAATATCAAATCACATTGAGTTTATTTATATTTCTCACACATAATTATTTCATTTATTTATCCTTATCCTAATGATACATTCATTATAAGGGACTTTATCTCAATTTATATTCAATTGAGACTTCTTTGTTTTTATGCACCAATTAAATTTTAAATGGTGTATATACTGTACATTGATATAGTATATCATGAATCCCTTTATATTAACGATATTATAATTTTTTATTACCTCAGTTATTTATATTCACGTGTCTCTCATTTGGCTAGGGACTCTAACTAAAATATCATTTTAAATGTTTTTAATGATTTATTCTTCTAAATATTTCTCACTAATGTCCATGTTTTAAAAATGGTTTTAAGGATATATTTATATGGACATGATTGTTATAAAATTAATATTCCTTTTAAAAGTTTTAAATTTGTATGATTCACTTTTATTCAAAACTATCTTTTAAATGACTTCTTGATAAATTGTGAGAGTTTTTTATGTTTTCATGAAAAACGGTGATATTTCTCTAACATAGTATTATTGATAATTTTCATCAATGTAAATATAATTCATTGTATGTTATTCATTATTCATGTTTATTTATTATAATAAATCATAAATATTGTATTGAATGGGTTATTTATGTCTACAGATGTGATATTTTTATTCCATTCACGGTTTTTGGTTAAAGTATTGATATTTCGTATGGACGTTTTAATACAAATGTTTAGATTATGTTTCACCCTTTCATATGAGGAATTAATTGGACTTAGTATGTTATGTGTGGATCATGTTATAGCTCCTCAATGCATCGTTATGTCTTATGAGACAAACTAGTGTCTTGGCACAAGGTTTTGAATAAAATTTTATTTGTAGTCTTGGCATAAGGCCTTGACTATGTTGTTATGAAGTCTGGAAATATGCATTCCATCATTATAAAATGGGATTTTGATATTTCATGTGATTATTCGACTAGTATAATATCCATGTGAATAAGTAAATGTCATTTTTTGATTTATCTTTTCCATTTTATGATGATGTTTAAGTTTATAAGTATTGTGTTCTAGTCTTATACATTATCCTAAATGTTTATTCTTATTTTAGACAGTTTCTGCAATAATTGCAACCTAACTGAGCATCTGTTCTCACCCCTTTTTTATGTTTTATTTTTTCCCAGGTTACAAAAAATTATATTATGATAAACTAGCAGTAATAGGCTAAGGAATATAAGAGTATTCAAAGGGGATATAATTTTGTTTTTTTATTTCATGTTATAATGAAAAACCTATTATGTATATAATACTTCCAAGGCTACTAAACATATTAGTATTATGGGACATGATTCTTTTTTTCTTGCTAATGTTATGTAATAATACACTAAATCTTGGAAATTGGTGTTAGGGCATTAAAGTTGGTATTAGAGGACATTTAGTACAGACCTTGGAATCTATATTTAGAAAAAACACTGATTTGAAAACACTACCCAAAGATAGACATTGATGATTAGTATAAAAGAACATCCAAAAATTTCGATATCATAAATATTATGTTGGAATTCATAGAAATAATTCTGTCACACCCCGACCGCAGATGGCCGTAATTGTTCTTCTTTCTTGGTCCCGATTTAAATTTGTCGGAGTTTAATTGCGATTGGCGGTTTCGCGCCGGTGCGCGGTCATCGCATCGCTAGCAATGGTCGTGTGTTCGGCCCGCGGGACGATGTGTCCACCCGGCGTTTTAAATATTAACGTTTTTACGTCGACTTTTATTATTATTACTAATTGAGTTGTGTTATTAATATTGAAGTTATTTTCCGTGTATAAGTATATACATATATATGTCTATATATGTGTATGTATATACATATGTATATACTTTAATACGTTATCTTTATATATGTATATATATGTATATATATTGTATCTATGTGTATATGTTTATATATAGGTATATATGTATATATGGGTGTGTGCGCTCGCGCACGAACGCGCGCGCACATTTATCTTCAAATGGTTTTTAATATTTTAAACTTTGGATTAAAGATAATTATTATTTTAAATTTTCTAATTATTAATATTAATATTATTATAAGGTGTTATTATTATAATAAAATTTTATTATTTCTATAAAGCATTATTAATTTTTAGGATTTTTTTTATTTAATTACTTATGTTCAATATTATTATTAGTATATTATTATGATTATAGTATTTTATTATTTTTACATATTATTATTATAATTATTCTCATATTATTATTTATATATTTGTTTTATTATTATGATTATTATATATATATATATATTAAGAAACCCGAAACCCCCCTCTCAAACCCTACCCTACTCCCGTAGCCGCCACTTCTCTTCCCCCCTCTCTCTCTCCCCTTTCTCCTCCTTCCCCGTTTTTCTTTTTTCTTTCTTCTTCTTTCTTCGTTTTCTTCTTTCTTTCCCCTGCTGGTGCGGCTTCCCCTTGCGCACCGCCGCTGCACCCTCCGCCTCGCCTCGTCCCGGACCGGCTTCCCCTTGCGCACCGCCGCCGCACCGTCCGGCGGATCTCCCTCTCCCCGTCCCGGTGTCGCCAGCTCCTCCGCCAGCATCCGGCGGCCCGATCGCCGCCCCGCTTCACCCGCGAACCCCCCTGCTTCCCTTTCCTCCGCCGCACCTCTAAACCCAGCTGCCGCCGTCCTCTGCTCCCGCATCCCCTGCACCTCCCCGTCCCGAGGCCGCCTGCTCCTCCGTCGCCGCACCGCCAGTTTTTTTTTGTTTCCCCTGTCCGGCGCACCTCTCTTCATCCCGGCCTCCTCCACCAGCAACTGCCGCTGCCGCGCCCGGCCTCCCTCCTGCGCGCTCCACCTCCCCCTGTCCCGACCTCCCCGCGCCGTTTCCCTCTTGTTTTGGCCGACCCGCACCCAACCGACTGCTCGCCCTCGGCCAGCCCGGACCCCCAGCTCGACCCGCTGTCCTCCCTCGCCCTTGTGAGTTTCTTTTTTTTTAATATTTCTTTATCTTTTGTTTTATTATAATTATAATTACTATATTTTTATTAATATTATTATTATTATTATTATTATGTTAATATTATTATATTATTATATTATTATTGTTATAATTATTATTAAATTACTACTTTATTATTATTATCATATTATTATCATGTTCTTATTATTATTACTATTATTGTTATTATCATTATCATTGTGCTATTATATTTATTATTGTTCTTATTAGTATTATGTCATTATAATTTCTTATTATTTTGTTAAAATTATTGTTATGTTATTTTTGTTACTCGTATTATTATTATATTATTATTATGTCATAATAATAATAATTATTATTATTATTATGACATTATTATTACTACCTTTTTGGTTATTATTATTATTATTATTACATTATTATAATTATAATTATTATTAGTATGTTGTCATTAATGAGCCTGCTTAACGGCCTGTTGTTTTAGGACCAGTCTGACGACGCAAGACGCTGCAACCTTTACGCAACAAGAGTTTCGCGTCGTGTCGTTCTTCGTTCCGATCCGAGGAAGGTCTCCCTATGCACTTGCCTCTAAATTAAGAATTTATTTATTCCTTGTCCTTTTATTTAATTTCAGTAAATTAAAGAAAAATAATATTAAGTAGTTTTTATAGTGCGGTGATTTGCTGATAAGGCAAACTGTTTAATTCTAGCATTTCAATAAAAGTGTTTTCATGGTTTCAATTGTGGGATTTCATAGTAATGTCACTAAATGGTTCTTCCTGAGTAACGAAAGACATGTTGAATTGGGTTTTGAAATGTTTTTGGTATGTGTAAATTAGTAAATGTACTGTTTATGGAAAATGGTGTTTTCTTGTAACCTTGATTAGTGAAAACGTCGTGTGACCCTTTGAAATTGTTTTTGGAAACTTTACGTGTGGTTCTTGGTTGACGAAAGATGTTTTCCCTTGTTGTGTTATTAAAAATAATGTTTTCTAGGTTGTGAAAGTTGGTTATGTTCTTGTTTGAGTGTTTCAAAGAAAGGGGTCTTTGCGAAATGATTGGGTAATGACATTTCTATTTCTAGAAAGGTATTTTTGGCGTGCGTGAGTTTGGAAATATTGTTTGGGTGTGGAAATGGTGACTTTTGTGTGCAATATCTTGTTTGGCCTGCGATATGAGGAAGAAACATACTATGTGAATGTGAAACTTGTTTGAGCACACGGGAAACCCTGGGTATCTAGGTGGGCGGACTAGAACTAGTGTGCTAGTGAGCCGGATGGGTGTCGTCCCTGTTTCACTTAGCTGGATTGACGTTTGCAACACTAACTAAACATATGATATCTGAGGGTCGTGGCCTTCTAAGCCACTTGTTCTGAGGGTCGTGGCCTTCTAAGCCACGTTTTCTGAGGGTCGGGGCCTTCTAAGCCACGTTTCACCGAAACACGAGGTTCTAGGGTCCCACGCGAGCTAGATGAACCTTAGGGGATTTACCCATAGTGCTCTACCATCTCTGGCGTGGTGCCTCCCGTCGGCATACGGGGGACCACTTGGGTGTGAGAGTGTGCGTGTGTGAGTATGTGTGTGAGTGTGTGAGTGTGTGAGTATGTGTGTGTGTGTGTGAGTGTGTGAGTGTGTGTGTGTGTCCATGACTATTGCTGATAACTTCTGGCTTATTTTTACTTGCACTTGGTTTTCCTTGCCTGTTTACCTTTACTTGCACTTGTTTTCCCTGCTTGTTTACTTTCAGTCATCTTTCACAGCATATACTGTTAGACTTCGGGAAAAATGGGTTTTCAAATGAAAATGCTTAATTCTCTTTGGGTGAGATTTGAAAATGTAACACTTTGCTTTTCAGAACGAGTTCAAAACTAATGAAATGGGAATTAACTTTCAAAAAGGAATAAGGGAAATGCCTCTTGATTGATTTTCAAGTAAAGCATTATGAAAACTTACTTTTATACATTTGAGTTCAAACCTGGATTATGTAGATTCTTTATTTACTGGCAGTGCATTGGGATTTGTTGTGGGGCTCACCTACTGAGTACTTTTGTGCTCACGCATATCTTTTACATTTTCAGTTGCAGGTTCCTTTTGTTCAGGTTCTTCTACTTGAGTCGCTCAGTGTGGGAGCAACGTTGGTTGTAGTTGGGTGGTGACCCGCGAGGTCACATGGAGGTATGTCGTGGTATAGTTTTGTTTGTGTCTTTAGTGTTTGTCTGTTTGTTTAGTTTATATTCGTTCTTTTGATCCTGTTTTTAGTTTGGGCTAAAATCGTTCCCAACGATTGAAATTTTAACGCCCGGCACTTGTTGCCATCCCGGGGGGATCGGGAACGCCCCTCGGGACTTGCCGCGGACCGGCTCGGGTGACCGGTTCAGGGTCGACCCAGGCTGGTTCGTGACAAAATGGTATCAGAGGCTGGTTCTTGTTATTTGGGTTGTCCGGTAGAAGAAGATTAGGACTGTCGGAACTCGAGGGGTAAGTACGGGAAGAGCGTCGCGAACTCTTGCCCGCACTGATCCTCGAGTTACCAGGGGTAGTTCGGGGATTGTGTCCTTGTCTTTTCTGGTTTGTCTTGGATTGAGAGATGATAATGGAGGCAAGCCGACGTTACGTCGTGATTTCACATGGAGTAGTGACCCATGTGGAGTCTGAGTACGTGGTTTGAATTCCTCCTAGTGGTCGACGCTGACTTGGGACATGGCCCACTACCATGTCGCCAGGATGAGTGTGACTACTAGTCCCTCATTTCAGTGATTGATGCAAATTTGGATGTTGTTTTCGTTTTGGTCTGTGTGAGTGCGTAGTTGGAAATGAAAAAGGGTTTTTGAAAATTTGACTGGTTTCTTTTAAAGGATTTTAAATGTATAAAATGGGTTTTGAAACTGAAATCTCTTGATTTGAAAATCTGTTGTTTGCTTGGAATTGGATAAGAATGATTTGGGTTGAAACCTCGGTTCCTCTTTATGAACGTTTGCACATGTGTGAGAATGCATGGAAAGTGTGTGTTGATGCACGTATAAATGGAATGTGGATAAGGACATGTGCAACGGTTCATGAGATTACCTGGGTGTGTATTTGAAATTAAGGGCTTGATCTTGTTTTCTAAATTGGTTTTAAATGGAAACGGTTTTGGGAAGTTTTGGTTTGAAAGTAGATTGGTTTTTGGAAAGTGATCTTGAAAAATGGTGGTTTTGAAATCAAAAATGAAAAGGGAATTTTAAAGAGGAGATTTTGTTTTGGGTTGTGTTGTATTTGTTTGGTCCTTGAGCTGACTGTTTTTGATGAAGACGCTTTTATTGATGTTGCTTCGATTTGATGTTGGTTTTGGATTTGTGTTTTATATATCGCTCGGGAAATGCCGCCCAGAAAGGTCTCTAAGGATTCGGATATGTCATGCCCAGTTTTGGTCCTCCTCAGACTTTGCCTATTCTCCATGGTAATCAGGGTCCGTTAGAAGCAGTGAAATGGCTCGAGGAAGTGGAATGTGTCTTTAGAATATTGGGAACTCCCGATAGTGTTAAGGTCCGTGCAATTATGGAGTTTTTTGAGGGTCCAGCTCTGGACCAGTGGAAGATGGTTACCCCACCGTCAACGCAAGGTCAAATGACATGGGATGTCTTTAAAACTGTTTTCATCCAATGGTTTGTACCTGAGGAAGTGAAGCTGGAGAAAAAGAGGGAACTTGTACATATTCAACAAGGCCAACAGACGGTGAAGGCATATGTTGACTATTTCAAGGAACTGGTTTCCTTTTCTCCAGATGTAGCGTCACATGAGCTCATGAAGATCTCTCTTTTCTCTGGGGGTCTTCGTCCAGAGATCAAGAAGCGAGTCCTCCCTTATAAAGACATTTGTTTCGAGAAGCTGGTGGAGGAAGCTTTCTTGGCTGAGTTGGTTTCCGGTGCACGGGTGGTTAGTACTTCAGCGTCCCCTGTTGTTGTTCGTAAGAGTTCCCCCTCTGGCGAGGAAGAGGCGCCAGAGATACCTGTTCCTAAGGAGTTATCCCCTTTGGTCTCTGTTCCTAGTTCATCTGATCGTTCAATGGTGTGCTATCAGTGTGGTCGTTTTGGGCATTTAAAGTCGTCTTGTCGCAACCCTCCGAAGACGTGTCATCATTGTGGTTGTCTGGGTCATCTGGAGAAGTTTTGCAAGAAGCGTCGCTTGAAGAGGAAGCTGTGATGGGAGAATGTCAGTACCTGACTGTGAGGCAGAAGATGCTTCAGCCATCAGAGCCCCAGCCACAAGTCTCGGGGTGAAGCTCGTGCACAGTCAAGAGCCCCTAGGGGTGTGAAGCCTTGGTTCAGATTTTGTGTTCCGTGTTAGCAGTGGAACAATCAAGATCTTTTAGTACTTGTTATCCTGCTACAAAAGTCCCAACAACATTGTAAATGCGTTGTTTTTCTATAAAGTGATGGTGGGCTTGTTCTATGATAATCTAAGCAAACTTGTCGTGTGGACGTGGTATTCTAAATCGTGTGTCCTTCTTAAAAGTGTGTTTGACTCTCGTGTGGGTTGACCTCGTTTTAGTTATGTTTAAAATGTGGTTATGTTTCGTGGCCTTCGGTGGATCATGTCTCCAATTTGATGCTGGTTAGATGTTTTTCTATGGGTTTTCCCTGGTGTTGAAGTTGTTGACTCTAGTCGTGGGTTCAAGGTTCGACAGAGGTGTTGTAGTAATCGTGTTATAAGAGTTGGTTTGAATTGGTTGGGAGTTCCCGCGCCGACCCCCCCCCCCCCCTTCCCAGGGTTTTCTATTTAAATGGTCATCTTTTCTGCACTAGTTACGCTCTTGTGGTGGGGAGAACCCCTTCGTGTTCTCCCCTCAATCTCGGACCCCAGTTCTCTCTTGAATCGGTCGGGTGTGACCTGTGCTGAGTAAGATCATCCCCGAGAATCTAAGTTCTCTCTGATTTATTTGGTTCCGTTGGGGCATGGACTTAAATCTTGATCGACTTTTGGCCTGGTGACTTTCTGGGGGCAGAAAGTATCTGTGGTGGGGAGAATTGTCACACCCCGACGGCGGATGCCCGTAATTGTTCTTCTTTCTTGGTCCCGATTTAAATTTGTCGGAGTTTAATTGCGATTGGCGGTTTCGCGCCGGTGCGCGGTCATCGCATCGCTAGCAATGGTCGTGCGTTCGGCCCGGGGGACGATGTGTCCACCCGGCGTTTTAAATATTAAAGTTTTTACGTCGACTTTTATTATTATTACTATTTGAGTTGTGTTATTAATATTGAAGTTATTTTCCGTGTATAAGTATATACATATATATGTCTATATATGTGTATGTATATACATATGTATATACTTTAATACGTTATCTTTATATATGTATATATATGTATATATATTGTATCTATGTGTATATGTTTATATATAGGTATATATGTATATATGGGTGTGTGCGCTCGCGCACGAACGCGCGCACACATTTATCTTCAAATGGGTTTTAATATTTTAAACTTTGGATTAAAGATAATTATTATTTTAAATTTTCTAATTATTAATATTAATATTATTATAAGGTTTTATTATTATAATAAAATTTTATTATTTCTATAAAGCATTATTAATTTTTAGGATTTGTTTTATTTAATTACTTATGTTCAATATTATTATTAGTATATTATTATGATTATAGTATTTTATTATTTTTACATATTATTATTAATATTATTGTCATATTATTATTTATATCTTTGTTTTATTATTATGATTATTATATATATATATATATATTAAGAAACCCGAAACCCCCCTCTCAAACCCTACCCTACTCCCGTAGCCGCCACTTCTCTTCCCCCCTCTCTCTCTCCCCTTTCTCCTCCTTCCCCGTTTTTCTTTTTTCCTTCTTCTTCTTTCTTCGTTTTCTTCTTTATTTCCCCTGCTGGTGCGGCTTCCCCTTGCGCACCGCCGCTGCACCCTCCGCCTCGCCTCGTCCCGGCCCGGCTTCCCCTTACGCACCGCCGCCGCACCGTCCGGCGGATCTCCCTCTCCCCGTCCCGGTGTCGCCAGCTCCTCTGCCAGCATCCGGCGGCCCGATCGCCGCCCCGCTTCACCCGCGAACCCCCCTGCTTCCCTTTCCTCCGCCGCACCTCTAAACCCAGCCGCCGCCGTCCTCTGCTCCCGCATCCCCTGCACCTCCCCGTCCCGAGGCCGCCTGCTCCTCCGTCGCCGCACCGCCGGTTTTTTTTGTTTCCCCTGTCTGGCGCACCTCTCTTCATCCCGGCCTCCTCCACCAGCAACCGCCGCTGCCGCGCCCGGCCTCCCTCCTGCGCGCTCCACCTCCCCCTGTCCCGACCTCCCCGCGCCGTTTCCCTCCTGTTTTGGCCGACCCGCACCCAACCGACTGCTCGCCCTCGGCCAGCCCGGACCCCCAGCTCGACCCGCTGTCCTCCCTCGCCCTTGTGAGTTTCTTTTTTTTTTAAATATTTCTTTATCTTTTGTTTTATTATAATTATAATTACTATATTGTTATTAATATTATTATTATTATTATTATTATGTTAATATTATTATATTATTATATTATTATTGTTATAATTATTATTAAATTATTACTTTATTATTATTATCATATTATTATCATGTTCTTATTATTATTACTATTATTGTTATTATCATTATCATTGTGCTATTATATTTATTATTGTTCTTATTAGTATTATGTCATTATAATTTCTTATTATTTTGTTAATATTATTGTTATGTTATTTTTGTTACTCGTATTATTATTATATTATTATTATGTCATAATAATAATAATAATTATTATTATTATGACATTATTATTACTACCTTTTTGGTTATTATTATTATTATTCTTACGTTATTATAATTATAATTATTATTAGTATGTTGTCATTAATGAGCCTGCTTAACGGCCTGTTGTTTTAGGACCAGTCTGACGACGCAAGACGCTGTAACCTTTACGCAACAAGAGTTTCGCGTCGTGTCGTTATTCGTTCCGATCCGAGGTAGGTCTCCCTATGCACTTGCCTCTAAATTAAGAATTTATTTATTCCTTGTCCTTTTATTGAATTTCAGTAAATTAAAGAAAAATAATATTAACTAGTTTTTATAGTGTGGTGATTTGCTGATAAGGAAAACTGTTTAATTCTAGCATTTCATTAAAAGTGTTTTATTGGTTTCAATTGTGGGATTTCATAGTAATGTCACTAAATGGTTCTTCCTGAGTAACGAAAGACAAGTTGAATTGGGTTTTGAAATGTTTTTGGTATGTGTAAATTAGTAAATGTATTGTTTATGGAAAATGGTGTTTTCTTGTAACCTTGATTAGTGAAAACGTCGTGTGACCCTTTGAAATTGTTTTTGGAAACTTTACGTGTGGTTCTTGGTTGACGAAAGATGTTTTCCCTTGTTGTGTTATTAAAAATAATGTTTTCTAGGTTGTGAAAGTTGGTTATGTTCTTGTTTGAGTGTTTCAAAGAAAGGGGTCTTTGCGAAATGATTGGGTAATGACATTTCTATTTCTAGAAAGGTATTTTTGGCGTGCGTAAGTTTGGAAATATTGTTTGGGTGTGGAAATGGTGACTTTTGTGTGCAATATCTTGTTTGGCCTGCGATATGAGGAAGAAACATACTATGTGAATGTGAAACTTGTTTGAGCACACGGGAAACCCTGGGTATCTAGGTGGGCGGACTAGAACTAGTGTGCTAGTGAGCCGGATGGGTGTCGTCCCTGTTTCACTTAGCTGGATTGACGTTTGCAACACTAACTAAACATATGATATCTGAGGTTCATGGCCTTCTAAGCCACGTGTTCTGAGGTTCGTGGCCTTCTAAGCCACGTTTTCTGAGGGTCGTGGCCTTCTAAGCCACGTTTCACCGAGACACGAGGTTCTAGGGTCCCACGCGAGCTAGATGAACCTTAGGGGATTTACCCATAGTGCTCTACCATCTCTGGAGTGGTGCCTCCCGTCGGCATACGGGGGACCACTTGGGTGTGAGAGTGTGTGTGTGTGTGAGTATGTGTGTGTGTGTGTGTGAGTGTGTGAGTATGTGTGGGTGTGTGTGAGTGTGTGAGTGTGTGTGTGTGTGTCCATGACTATTGCTGATAACTTCTGGCTTATTTTTACTTGCACTTGGTTTTCCTTGCCTGTTTACCTTTACTTGCACTTGTTTTCCCTGCTTGTTTACTTTCAGTCATCTTTCACAGCCTATACTGTTAGACTTTGGAAAAAATGGGTTTTCAAATGAAAATGCTTAATTCTCTTTGGGTGAGATTTGAAAATGTAACACTTTGCTTTTCAGAACGAGTTCAAAACTAATGAAAAGGGAATTATCTTTCAAAAACGAATAAGGGAAATGCCTCGTGTTTGATTTTCAAGTAAAGCATTATGAAAACATACTTTTATACATTTAAGTTCAAACCTGGATTATGTTGATTCTTTATTTACTGGCAGTGCATTGGGATTTTTTGTGGGGCTCACCTACTGAGTACTTTTGTGCTCACGCCTATCTTTTACCTTTTCAGTTGCAGGTTCCTTTTGTTCAGGTTCTCCTACTTGAGTCGCTCAGTGTGGGAGCAACGTTGGTTGTAGTTGGGTGGTGACCCGCGAGGTCACATGGAGGTATGTCGTGGTATAGTTTTGTTTGTGTCTTTAGAGTTTGTCTGTTTTTTTAGTTTATATTCGTTCTTTTGATCCTGTTTTTTGTTTGGGCTAAAATCGTTCCCAACGATTGAAAGTTTAACGCCCGGCACTTGTTGCCATCCCGGGGGGATCGGGAACGCCCCTCGGGACTTGCCGCGGACCGGCTCGGGTGACCGGTTCATGGTCGACCCGGGCTGGTTCGTGACAAAATCCCTATATGGATATATGTAGGTAGACGTGGTTCTTTCATAGATGTACCTAGGAGTGAAAACTCTGACATGGAGTTTCGGGCTTGACCCATGAAATCTTGGTACACGACAAAGAGCTTTGCTTCCCTCTTGGTTACGACAATCTTGAGGGACATGATTAGAATAATTCAAATTTTATTCACAAAATGATTTGAAGGATTTTAATTTATGAATAGAATAAATGACCTTAGTTAATCATAAGGTGTTTTAGATTTAAAATAATGAGTTATGATATTCTATAAATAATTTTCTGACTCACACTATGCTCTCTTGGGTTAGTGAATGGATGGATTCCAAGGAAGTCATAGTAACATTTTACATGATGTTAAAGGTGGGAAAAATGTTGTCAATGAGAAAGGAAATAGAATGTTGATATGTTTAAAAGATATCATGTTCTTTTCTTGTCAGTTTTCAAAAAATTTGATCAACAGCGTATATATTTACCAACTCCCAGAGTAAACAAATAAGAGGAAGGTGGTCAATTATTAGAGCTCCAGTAGTGGATACAATAGAGAAGAATGAAAAATTTCCATCATGATGGAAATGAGAAAGGATACACCTAGGAAAGTGTCTCAATGGAACAAAGAAATTCTATATGTGTTTGAAAGAAGGATATAAAGTAAAGAGTTGTAGAGGAAAAATTAAGAGTATTGTGGAAGAAAATAAAAATGATCCCAAGAATCCATTTGCAGTCATTTGCTGCAAATGTAGGGGACCTGAGAATTACCATAGTGAATTCCCTATTCTATAGGATAACCTCTTGTTAAAGAATGAACCTATTTGGAAATAAATTGATGGTGAAATTTTTAAAAGTATTAGTGTTATTTGTTGATGGGATTACATTGGATGAATTTTCTCTTGTATGTTTAACCCTGCAGTTTGTTATATGAAAATTCAATTTTAGGAAGAATTATATTTTATACTGTGGATATAGTTATAAATAACCATTTGGGATTATATGATCATTTAATTTGAGGCAATTACAATTTATTAAATTTTTGGGATGAAAATGAAAGGTATGGGATAACATTTTGGGTGAAATTATATTATGGTTATTTTTTGAAATTTTTCTCATTTTGGGAATGCTATAAAATATAGTTTTTGAAATAGAAAAACACCCAAACCATGTGACAACCCGTCACGTTAGAAAAAGCTGCAGGAATCGAACTCACAACAAGAGTGTGAATGGGATTTATCGCCTACCACTAGACTATGTAAAGTCCCTGGTTAGTGTGATTAATTATTTTTTGTTAAATAATTTTTTTCAATAATAATTAAAATTGGGATCTTATGTCTTATAAAATGGATATCCTTAGTATAGGAAAATGATTTGATGTTTAAGTGAAAAAATTTATTTTGGAAGATGTTCAATCTGTTGGGAACACTATATTCCAATGGAAAATAGAATAATATGGGATTTCATTTTAGGAGAAATAGTGTATTTTTATTATGGATTTATTGAAATTTGGGTTATTTATGGAAATTATTAACCTATCATAGAGAATAAGTGACTAGGTTAATTACATTTATGCATTTTTCTTTAGTAGTAGTTTATGTTATTTAGAGATACAATTTAACGTGGAAGACTACGTAATCAAATTCATCTATGTTTTGGGTTTCAATATTATTTTCGATTGTATTGAAGTATTTTATGGAAAACATTTATTGAATGGTATTTTCTGAAATTATTTTATTGTTTTTTTAATTTTATAAATTAATGTTAGTATTTCTTTATTTAAAGGATTGTCCTTTTTGGGGATTATATGATCTTGTACTGACTATTTAAGTTTTTTTTATTCTCTAAAGGCAAGGTAAATATATATTTTATCCTTTGTGGATCATGTGATTCTATAGAAGTTGATTCTAGTGGTTTAGTTGTGACCAAGTCATCTTGTGTACTTATCATTTAAAAAAAGATGGGTTAGTGGTAGAAATTTATTAAAAGATGAAACACTGCTTAAAAAGTAATTATATCTCTTTGTGTTCATATTCAATCTCAAAAATAAATTCCTCAACATTATGAGATAGAACATAAAACAAAAAACGTTATCCATTTAATTTTCCTACTGGGAAACTAATGACCATTTATCTCATCACAAGTTAGTGGTTAAATTTATTCTGATCTTATTTTCTATCACTCTCCATTAGAACGTGAAACTTATTTTATCTTCCATATCCATGTTTTCCGACATGGAATCCTAGTATGTGTTATCTCAGGTGACCTTTTTACATCACTTTCTTTCTTTTAAAGTGATATTTTTATTGGATCTTTTATGATGTCGGACTTTCAATGAAGTTACCAAGCAGAATTTTAAAATTGTGAGGATGAAATTTCCAAAAGGTGGAAGAATTTAACCGCCCATGATATAACTGTAAATTATTTTAATTAATGTAATTCAATAGCTTGTGATACACGCAACACCGAGTTCAAGAGCACCACAACATACCCAACCGGTCCTTGAAAAATATCAGTTATAAATAGTATTAACTGAATTTTAAATATTATATACTCTACATAATTATAGAATCCATATTATGTGTTTCTTAGACATAATAAATGAACAAATTCATTTTTTCAGATAAAAGATGTATTTTTTTAAAAATGAAATTTTACCACCTTTTTATGATGAACCTATTAAAAACCAATATTTGACACTGTTATATATTCATTTTAATGAAATTAAATTCTTCTTTAGAATCAGGAAATAAAAAATTATTTTGGAATGATTTTTGATACATTTCTAATAACATTTATACTTATATAATTAGGGAAAAATACTAAATTTAAATTTAAAAAAACATTATTAATGAAAATAATTAATATTTTCAATTTTTACATTTTAATGGGTTTAAGAATAATTATATAATATATTTATCATTTAATACAATTTATGTCATTATAGATTATTTCACATTTAAATTTTACATAAACACATGTCAATCATTTGACAGTTTTAACTTCTTAAAATCCCGTTCATTATTTTTGACAATGATAATTAATTTTAATTTAAAAAATTAAACAGACATGTTTTATATTTGATAAAATTGAATTCATTTTTGAATTCATAATATGAAAATTAGCTTCAGGTTACTTTTTGGTATTTTTTTGAAAACCTTCAATTTTTGATGAATAGTGCAAAACACTGTGTTGTTGTTTAAAACATACTTTTTAATTAAATAATTAATTATTATATTGAATTTTATTTTAGGTCAAAATAGATACATAATACCTATATATGTTCAATGTAATATATTGGTGATTCTATATGAGTTTTAGATATATAAAATTTTATTGAACGTTTTACCGACTTTTACCCACCTTCTAGGAGCATTTGTAAATTTGCATAAAACTTAAATTTACTGCTTCCATGAGTTAAATTTAAAAACACTGAGAGACATGGATGATATTAGTATGTAATGTGTATATCAATAAGATTAAAATTTTTGTGAATAGTAACTTTTGACTTTTATTTACCACGGTTAAATGTAAATGTGGTAATTAAAGATAAAATGATAATATTTGTACGCTAACACATGTACTAATTCTTTTGGATCCGGGTATTTGGACCAAAAAAAACATAGGAATAAAATATGATCCTTTAGTTCCACTTGTAATATATTATGAAATTTATGATTATTTAATTTAATGATGAGTTAAAATTGTTAAATTCATGTTTTCAGAACTAAAACATTTTTAATATATGGTTATACATATGATATATTTGACTATAAATATTCATTAAAAAGATAAAATTATTTTCTACATAATGATATTTTTTTTATAAATTTTATACATTATATATTTATGTTTATTTATGAAAAAATGATGATGCAATAATTACCTTATTAATGAAATATTAAAATAATTGATATTATAAATATACAAATAAATTTAATTTGAGACTTTTGATGAATTACACTACTTTTATAGGTAAATTTTACTTGATATGGTTGATTAAATAATTTTTTTTGAAGTAATCATGCTTTTATGATTTTCCCAAAAACCAAATACTAAATAGTGTCAAAATTGACAAAAATGAGTTTTTAAATCAAATTATATTATTTGTTGATATAATATTACTAAAAATATAATGTTCTGGGAAAGTACATAAGAAATATTATATATGTTATTAATAAACCACTTTAGGTTCTCTTTGATGTTTAGAATATGTTTATTAACCATATAGTGTAAGAATACATGAAGACCAGGTAAAAGATAAAATATTTAAATAATAGTTAAATCTAAAAGATAAGTTTAATATAGTGAAATAAACGTGTATAAAACCTATTGGTTGAGAGGATTCCGACCAATCCCCACCTTATCATTGAAATAAATCAATTTGGATCAATTATAAAACGAAGATTATATTATTCTAAAATAATATTTCAATATTTTCCTAAAGTTCCCCACACCTCTCTTATAAAATGGAAATTCCCCTTCTATTAATTTCACACCTCCAACACCATTTGGATCATCAAAACCCTACCAAAAACTCATCCCAACATCCCTAAATTAAACATAAAGGCCATAAATTGATCAGAAAACCATCCTATGGAGCCTTTTGATCATGTTAAAAATAATCACCCAAAGATGAGGTAATAATTTCACCACCCGCTTTCAAGTTCTTTCCTTCTTCCACTTCCTCTTTATTTGTTGTTTCCATAAAAAAATAATAACTCTAGTTCCTCCTACATAATTTTATGTTATTATAAATATGTTACAACCATATTAGTTTTTATATCCATCCTATAAATGACAATGTCACCATACGTGCGTACGTACGGCTTACCGTCTCCACGTCGTGGTGTACTTTGTTATTCAAAAACATCATTATTTGTATGGGTATAATAATTAATATAACATATTTAAATAATAAATATAACATGTTAATGATTATTTATATTTGATATATCATCCAATTATATATGATTTCCCAATCAAAATAATGATATTGTCTCTCATGTGCATGTACAGCTTGTCGTCTCAACGAACGCGATTAGATTAATTCCCCATGGTATTCATTCAAAAATAATTTAAATTTTATGATTAAGAACATAATATCATTCTGGATATGAATGAAATAAAACCTATGCATAACAATCCTGACTTACATAACAAATCATAAAATGGAAAATGAATCATTTAACAAACAAAATATTACTACTACTAAAATATCATTATCAAAAGAATTTTAAAAGATCAAATATGATATCATATTTAAGTATTTTGTTATTGTATAATTTAATAACAATGATTTCTCCATTATACAGGAGTTTAACCTACCATTTACTAATTAAATGTACAAGGTAAGGGGTTTTCATCTCACTTCCCATTCTCGTGAGATTCATGCTATATTGTCACAATTTCCATTTGTGTGGTGTATGTACTACCCACGCTTGTATTATTTGTGTAATATACTTTAATTTATTTGTATTTACATATTCATTGTTTGATAATCCTTTCATGTGGTGTATTTTTTGTATGTTACCAAATCGGTAATAAAATTTCAAATTTAAATTTCCACTCATTAGGTTTTACACATACTTCATTGATTATTTTACTCCATGATTATTTGTGGAATCACTATTTATTATTTACATATTAACTTCCACTCCCCTTACTGTGGATATACTTTTGATACATATAATAACTCCATTGATAATTTCTCAAGTCATTGATATGAACATGATAAAAGAAATCTTAACTCAATTTCCATTCATTGAGTTAAACATCCAAGTCATTGGTATTGTTTTTACAAGAATAAGTGTGAATGTCATATTATTTATTTACACTGAATAGCCAATCATATTCAGTGTATTTATATTTTTCAAAAATAATTATTTCATTAATTTTTCCTTATCCAAAAGCTACAATATATTTATATGACATTATGTCAATTTAAATTCCATTGAGACTTCTTTGTTTTTATGCGCCAATTCACTTTTAAATGGTCTATATAGTGTGCTTTGACATAGTATATCATGAATCCCATTAATATCATGATATTATAATGTTTTTATTACCACAATGTTTTTATTCAAGTTTATCTCAATTGGTTAAGAAATCTAACTGAAATATTAATTTCAATCATTTAAAGATTTGTTCTTCTATATATTTCTCATTAATGTCCATCTTTTAAAAACCATTTTAAGGATTTATTTATATGGACATGAATGTTTTACTATTATAATTCCTTTTACAAGATACAAAGTGGTATGGGAAACTTTGATTCAAAAATCTATTTTAAATGGCTTCTTGATAAATAGTGAGTGTTTTTAATGTTTTCATGAAAAGGGGGGATATTTCTCTAAAATATTATTATTGATTATTTTTATAAATGTAAATATCATTCATTGGATTTTATTATTTATTGGGGTTGATTTGTTATAATAAAATCATCCATATTGTATTGAATACATTAAGTATGATTGTGGAAGTGATATTTTTATTCTAATCATGGTTTTTGGTTAAAGTATTAAAATTTTGTAAGCTAGTTTTAATATGAATATTTAGATTATGTTTCACTCTTTCATATGAGGAATGCATTTGACTTGGTAAGTGATTGGTTGTGCCCGCTATAGCTCCTCGATGCATCAGTAGGTCTCATGAGAAAAACTAGTGACCTGGCACAATTCCTTGACTAAATCCTATTTGTAGTCTTGGCACAAGGCCTTGACTATGTGGTTGTGATATCAGGAATTATGCATTCCATCAATAATTAATTTTCTACTTATATTACATGTGATTATTCGACTAGTAGAATATCAATGTAAATAAGTAAAAAGCAATATTCATTTATCTTTGAAATTTTGTGATGAAATTTATGTTTAAAAGGATTTCGTTCTATTCTTATAAACATCCATAAATGTTTATTATTATTTAAGAAATATTCTCTTATATTCATAACCTTACTGAGCATTTGAGCTCACCCCATACGTTTTATTTTTTCCCATGATACAAAGAACTATATAACGATTATCCCGAATGAATAGGAAATGAGTTATAGAAGTATAAAAAGGGGACAAAATGTTGTTTTTTATTTCATGGTGTAATTTAAAGCCTATGTATGTATCTATTACTTCCAAGGCTACAAAACTGATTGTTGTTTTGGGACATAATTCGTTGTATCATGCCAATGTAATGTAATAATGCACCGAATCTGTGTAACTGGGGTCGGTGAGTTAGAATGTATAGAAATATATATATATATATATATATTATTTTTAATGAATTATATTTTTTTAATTAAATATACTCTTTATAAGTTCTAGTGAAAAAGAGTTGATAAAGATAATATTTTATCCTAATTTGTTGGAAAACACTAATCCCCCCATGCCCCTTATCAGTATTTTTGTACTAGAACTCATAAGATTTCCCCTTTATGAACGCCTTTTTCTATTGTTGAACCCCTGAGTACCAAATTTGTTTTCTTTGCACTGATAAAGAGATAAAATTTAATATTACTTTTTAGTGCTTATAACGACCCACCAATAAGCACGTTTAGCTAGCTCTGTTAAAGGTTGAATATGCATTGGTTGATGTTTATAGTTATGGACCCCATGCCTCAAGATATATCCTGTTTTTCTACCTATGGCTATATGTATAGGGTTTGGTTTTATGTTCTATGTAGAATGAACAAAAGAAGTCACAAGAGAACATGAATGCATATAGCATGCTGACACACAACGAACTTTTTCTAGAGAGTGATGTATATGTGAAGTTTGATATCTCTATAAAACAATTTATTTTAAAACGTGAAGAGGGTGTACCATATGGACTTTACACTGCCAAGATGATTGGTTGCATCAAGAATCTAGACACTCTAGGGTCTACCAATTGTGAACATATTCGCCTAAACATATATAAACACACATACAGATAGAAACATATACATACATATAGAAACACATGCATATATACAAACATACACATGTACACACACACACACACATACATTTGGATATAAATAACTAAATACAAACATAAACTTATAAACACATACTTATATGTACATATAGAAAAACATGCATACACATATACACATTCATACATATACACATAAGAATTTTTACAAATATAGACACACACACACATAAACACAGACATACATACAAACATACATAGATGCATACATACGTAGATATATACCTACATACATACATATACACATATATACATACAAACATATACACAAACACACAAACATATATACATACACACATACACGCATACACATACATATATACATACATACATACATACATACATACATACATACACATAAATACATATATACATACATTTATTCATACATACATAGATACACACACACATACAGACAGACATACAAAAACTCATACATACATACATATATAAATAAATAAACACACACACACACATACATACATAAAGACATATATAAGGACATACAAACATACATAAATACATACAGACACACACACATACATAAATACATACATACACACCTACATACATATATATAGACACACACACACACACACATACGTATATACAAACATAAATACATATATAGATACATACATACATACACACATGCATACATATATACCAACATAAAAACATACATACACACATACAGACAGACAGATAGACACATACACACACAGAGACACACACAAATACATTCAGACATACCTAAATACAAACATACATACACACATACACACAAACATACACACATACACACACAGATACACACAAACATACATACAAATATATATACAAACATACAAACAAACAAACATACATACATATATACACACATACAAACATACATACATACATATATACACACATATATATAGACATACACAAACACACACACATGCAAGCACACATACATACATACACACAAACATACATACCCACACCCACAAACATACATACATACATACATTCATACATACATACATACATACAGACACACACACACAAATCTACATACATACCCAGACACATACATACATACATACAAAAAAAACATACATACAAACATACATACATACAATGAAACATACATAAATACATAAAGACTACATACATACTTACATACATACAGACCGACACACAAACACACACATACCTACATATATACGTACATACATAGATACATACATACATAAACATAGAAACATACATTCATTCATATAGACAGACACACATACATACATAAACCCATACATCCATACATAAAAACAGATATACATACATACATACACATATACCAACAATCACATAGACACACACAAAAACTTTAACAAACACACACATAAATACAAACATAAATACATAAATACACACACAAACATACATACAAATATACAGACATACACTCATACATACATACATACATACATACACACATTGATACAGACACACACACACACACACACATACAGACACACACACACGCACACAAACATACAAACATATATACATACATACATAAAAAACATACATACATACATAAAAGAAGACACACACACACACATACATACATTTATACATGCATGCATACATACATACATACATGCATACATACAAACGTACCTACATATATACGTACATACATACAAATGTTCATACATACCTACATACATACCTATATACCTACATGAATACCTATATACATACGTACCTACATTCATGCATACATATATATATGTACATACCTACATACATACATACACACACACACACACACGAACATGCACAGACACCCACACCTCCCACACACACACACAACCATACATGCATTCATATAGATAAACACACAAACATATACGCACACATACATGCATGCATATAGACACAAACACAAACACACACACATACGTACATACATACATACGTACATACAGACAGACAGACACACACACATACATACACACACAAACACACATACAAACAAACACAAACACATACAATCACACACACAAAGACATACTAGCATGGATGCATAGAGACGGATAGACACACACACACACACATAGACATACACAGATAGACACACAAACATACACACAGACACACACACACAGACATGCATGCATACAAACGCACACACACACACACACAAACACACATAAACATTCATACATACACACACAGACATATATATATATCCATGCACATTGATAGACATAGAAACATACATACAGACATACATACATCCACACACACAGAGAAACACACACCCAAACACACATAAATAAATACATACATACATAAACACATACATACATACATACATACATACATACATATATACATACATACATAAATATATACATACATACATACATAAATACATACATATATACATACATACATACATACTTAATTACTTACTTACATACTTTCTTACATACTTACATGCATAAAGATACATACATACTAACATACATACATACATGCATACATAAATACCAAAAATGATACTTACACACACATACATACATACATTCACAAAAACACATACAAACATACATTCATATATACATACATACATACGCACACACACAAACATACATACATACAAATAATGTCACAAACAAGCCTAGGTACCCTTGTAACCCGATAACAGAAATGACCCTTACAGGACCCGAAGGGCGTTCCCAATCCATATAGGTTGGCGACTAGTACCTAACATCATACATCATAAAACTGGGAATGCTTTTTTCCCATAAAAATATGGAAGAAAAATTACAACAAAAGAGTTTGCATGTCAAAAGAAAACTCCATTGGAGTAGTGTATCAGAATACAATGAGGCATAAAAGCCCCATGTACTACAATCAATATATTAAAATGGGAAGAAAAAACCTGATGGTCCCTATGGAAAAAAATAACCAATACAATGATTCTGTAGATGAATCCACCTCCAAGAGATCCCTTCCCCTTACTCTATCCTAGATAAAGAATGTATACATTCTCTCGAACGAAAAAGTTTGGTGTGAGCCTAATCCTAGAATGATACTGCCAACGATTCAATAACTGATGCCACATATATATTATCCAAAGGCAAAATTTCAATTTTCAAGGTAAATAGGTTTGGAAAATAAAAATCTTATTTTAAAAAAATATGCTACATATTTTCTAAATGATGGAAATATACTTTTAAAGAACAATATTACATTTACAAAAGATGAAAAATTTCTAAAACAATGTCTTAACTATTACATTTATAGAAAAAAAATTATATATATTCAATAGGCATGTAAATAATGTCAAACAACATTGGCATAAATTTATATCTCAAATAGAGATATATTTGCAACATGGTCATCTACGAAAAGGTATGAAAATATTAACCATATATATGATTCCGCAATCTATAAATGAACACAGAATAATGATTATACCCCCTTCTCATAATAATGGACAGAGGTGAATCATCACCTTCCCATTGGGGATGTGACCTGCCAATGGTTAGATTTAGAACATTGTCATATCATATAGTGTATTAAAATAACTCACTAACTACCTAAGGATTTCATGTGCTCTTACATGATTGAAAATTTATTTTAAGGCTACTTAAAATAAAATAAATCTCATTCTTCCATTTTGATAATTCCAATTTTGATCCATTTAAAACCAAATCATGTTTTATTCAAAAACATTCATATTTAAGAAGATAACACCACTGGATTTCTATCAACTCATTTTAAACCATTCACATTTTTAAAATCCATTCAAAACTAATTCTATCATTTTCACAATTAATTTTTAAAATTAAATTCATAAATTTTATTTTATTTTTTGATAAAATAGAAAATTTATATCCAACAATTTAAATGAACCAATTTTGATAAACCTTCCCCAATTCAATGAAATTTGGGTTTTCTGATCATCCATGCCAAAACCCTTTCATATCTTCCAATTCATCGGAATTGGGATTTATAAAAGAAATTGAAAATTTGTTTTTTTGAAATTGAATTAAAATCAAAAATTGAAATATATAAAGAGATAAATTGGTTATCAAATTGGCCAAATTAGGACAGAACCACCTAACTCTTTCCTGATAAATGAATCTCACAACGACACCCGACAATGAGAATAAAGGTGAAAGAGATCATCATACCCATCCTAGAAGAAACATTAGACACCTAAGAAAATGTATCTATCAATCCCAAGGTGACCAATCATAAACCCAATAGTATAGGAAGAGGGAAACATAAATAACGATGGAGAATACTAACTTGGAAATTACAAAGCAAAAGAAATGAGGCTACAATTTTGATCAGTTCTATAAATATGGGGGATCATCTGAAAACGCCAGGGGGCGGGGTCGGTTCGAGATCCTAGTGATATAGAATGAAAAAAAACGATTTAAACAGCAAAATGTGTGACTTAATGTTTGTTGTGGGTCGAGTAATGATGTGTACCCTACAATCCCGATGTGTAGTCCACTCTGGATAAGTTAGGATGAAAAAACCCATCATCTCGGATTAAAAACTGTCATTTTCACCATACACAACGTGTACCCACCATTCACGATTTCTTCAAGCTCAAAACAAGACTTCTAACTTCACGACGTGTATCATGCAACAAGTACAAGACGTGTGCCTGAGGTACACGATATGTACCTCAGTTTCACGACGTTTACCTACACTACAACATGTTGTAAACCAAAAAAAACACCTCTAAAAACGTTGAACAATATCGGAAACTCAAAGAAAGAAAAAAACATTCCCGATCAAGGTAACAAGATATTACATAAAATAGAATATACAAACATACATACATACATACATACATACATACAAACATACATACATACATACATACATACATACATACAAACATACATACAAACATACATACACACATACATACATACATACACACATACATAAAGTCACACACACACAAAGACATACATACAAACACAGACACAGAAACACACACACACACACACAAATACATACATGCATGCATACATGCATACATACATAAATTTGGATACATGCATGCATGCATGAACATGCATATTTTTTAACATATCAATATTGAAACCCCCATTTCAATATTTATTTTATTTCTAAAACTACAATCTCTTCAATACATATTAAATTAGATTCACATCTCATCACCAATTGATATATAGATACATTTATCAAACATTTTTTAATATAAATATAGTTAAATAGAAATATATTCATTTATATATTAATATAAAATTTTAAATTATATTTTAATATAATATATATATATACATCCAAACCAATATAAATACATTATTAAATATTTTTATAATGATATAAATTTAACGACTTTTTGTTCAATAAATTATTAAAATGAGATTGATCATAAATATTTTTATATGAGAGGATTTTTTTTAAAAAACACCATTTATATATCAAAATATTCCATTATATATTTTATAATATATAATCATATATATTAATATATGTAAACACCAACATAAAATTTATATATATATGTATTATATATTATATAAAAGGAATATAAATATAAAATTTAAATATTGACTATCTTTTTCTTGTTTTTATTTACTTATTTAAATAGTTCACATTACAATATTTTAATATATATATATATATTATTTATATATATATATATATATTACTATGAAAAAAATAATAAAAAGTATATTTAATATATATATATATGTTGTCAACATAAATATATATAATTCTCGTTATATAAATCATATTTTAAAAAATAACAGTCAAAGAGTGACCATTTATTGGATCTTATAAATGTTAAAATGTTCATATTTTTTAATTTGCGTGAAACTAGTTCAAAAAATATTAATGGTTAGTTCATATGAACATTCATGTGTGGTTATGGTGACGAAATCCATGATCTTTGAATTCTTGGTGTTATATGGGAAGTATAGAAAATGAAAATGAACTAAAACTATAATATTATATTTCCTCTTCCATTTCCATGACTTCTTCCTTATCTGTTGAATCAATAAATGCATAAAAAACGCTATCACTACTAACCGCCTTGTCTTTCTCCAAGTTCACTGAAAAATCAAATGTATCCATTTTCACAACCTTCACCTATGAAAACCATGGTGTTGTTGATTTTCAAATGGGTTTAATAATGAATAGAAGAAAGAATATAAATGGGATTTAAAAAGATTTTCCCATGTTTCTATTTCATTTCATTAATGTTTCTATTTAATGTTGTTGTTTTTTTCATTAATGTGTCAATTTAATTATATAATGTGTCAGTTTCATTTAATTATAAATGGATATAATTTCTTGGCCATTTTAATCCGAATTAATGTACAATAAAAGATAAGAAGCTCCTTTTATTCCTCTCACACATTCATTCTCAGTTTCTATGGATTGAATAGACATCAAACTTGTATCACATTCTATTCCATGGAATAATTAATTAATTAATTATGGTCACAACAATTCAACCACAAGTTAAATATTTACTTTGGACAACTAAAAAATGTGGGGTTTCCAAATGAATGAATTTTTCATATCACAATAATTATTGGAGATCCTCACTGAGAGGTATATAGTGTCCACTATAGAGGAAGAATCCACCATCACA
Organism: Viscum album; assembly: GCA_963277665.1. NCBI lineage: Eukaryota > Viridiplantae > Streptophyta > Magnoliopsida > Santalales > Viscaceae > Viscum > Viscum album. The sequence continues at coordinate 1,219,559,575 of OY728142.1, read as the reverse complement.
AATAATGAAAATTGATTCTATGAAAATTACTAATGAATAAAAACAAGGTTTTGTTCCTCCACTATCATGTGTTGGATGAATCAACTTTTGAAATGATTGTCTATGTAACATCATGAAATCAAGATTTATATACCCTTGACACCATCTTCATGGGTGTTGACCATGGGAAGTGGGTTCATCATGAAACACTAAGCGCGAAGTTTAAATTTGCGAACATGATGGACTGTGGGAGTACCACTGATTAATTCCCATGTTTTATTATTATTTTTTAAAACATTAAAATACATGTTTAAAAAGTTGATACAATTCATATCATTGAAAAATATATTCCATCTCTCATAACCAAATTTGAGCATGTTGTTGTGGAAATTGTAGAATCAAAGGATATGGAATAACTGACGATTGAATAACTGATGGGATCATTGAAAGTACATGATAAATGATTTAAAAGAGCGTGTATTCAATTATTTAGCATTACTTAGAGTCTAATATGACACTACAAGAACTATATAATGGCTAAATTCAGTGATTCGGTCATTGTGAAAGAGGAATAGGTCATGGATATCATCCAAGCCATCAAAAAAGAAACAAAATTTACCCGATTCCATGTAAGAAGAACTGGTGGAGACCAGTTATTTTGTGTATGTGGAAAATAAAAGAACTCTCAATTGCACGATTGAAATAAATTCATCCATTTTGCATCCGAATGTAGATCCAACTATGCTGAAGCATCACACCAAGAAGAAGAAGTCACCACACTCCTCATCACATAATAAAATGCATGTGAACATCCAGATGTATGGTATATTGACATGGGTGTAGGAAACCATATGATTGGTAATGAAAAATTGTTCAAGGAACATACGGAAGAAGTTGATGATGACATGAAATTTGGTTATCCATAAAAGGTACCAGTGATTGGAAAAGGTAAAATCAAAATCTATCAGAATAATGGAAACTCAAATTAAATATATAATTTTTATTTCCTACAAAACAAGAATAATAATATCATATATATCAGACATCTCTTTAGGAATGGTTATGTCGTACACATGCAAAACTCTTCTTTCTCAATAAAAGATGCTCAAGGGAGACTTGTTGCTTAAGTCCAAATGGTGATGAATTCTGCTTCATTTCAACACAATGGTCTAGAAGGTTATCCTAATACTCATGAATAATGGATCATGGGGATGTAATATTTGATTTGGGGAACTCCATTTTAGGGGCATTAAAATTTTATCCTCATCAATAATGGTACATTGATTTCTAGTGATTGAGTTTCCAATTATTGTTTTTGAGGCATGTACATTTGGTAAATAATGAAGGTTATCCTTCCCAAGTGGAGTGACTATAATATAAAAATAACCACTTAATTTGGTTCCCAATGATAATTTTGGACAACATTAAATAGCCTCACATGGAGGTAATATGTAATTTATTACCCTCATTGATGATTTCAGTAGAAAACATTGAGTGCATTTTATCAAAGAAAAATATTACATTTTTACTATATTGGAAATTTTCAAATCCTGTGTCGAAGAAGAAAGTGGTAATAAAATCAAATTACTCAGATCTGATAGAGTTTTAGAATACACATCCAATGAAGATCACAATTTTATAAGGGAAAAAGGTATCTATTAGTAATACACTAAAGCATACATGCCTCAATATAGGGTAATTTTAGAATGAATGAATTGGACCATCCATAACATGATGAGGACCATGTTGAAGGAGAATGGGATTCCAAAGAGCTTTTGGGTGGATAAAGCTTCATATACTTCCTATATTGTCAATTGGGGTCAAATGAAGAGTGTTAGAATTCTGACCCCACAAGAGGCATGGTGTGGTTACAAAATGATCGTGGCACATCTAATAATCTTAAGTGGTTTAAACTAAATTTATGTTAAAGAATCAAGATGAAATAATTCTGATGATTATGGAGGTAATTTTATCTTCATTGGCAACATTGAATCGTCTAATTACTACAATATCTACAATATGCTACCCAATAATGTAGTGGTGTGTAGAGATGTGGTCATTAGTGATTAAGAAGCATAGAAATGGAAGTATTAAGAATCAAACATGGATTTTCTATTCAAAATAGAATATCCTATAGAATGTCATGATCATTAGGAGAAAATTCCCGCAATACCTTCCTCAGGCGCATCGTCAGAACAATGTAGTCCTGGAGTACATTCTATCTCTCCCGAATGAACTAATTCAATTAAAAATATAGCTAACTAATCATCTCCTATAGATACTATATTTTTTAAAAATATATAATATACCTCAATTATAAAAACGTGGAGGAAAATATTTTTTTCTTGTATACCTATCAAGAGCCTTTAATGTTTCCAGAATCCATAAGTGATGAATTTTGGAGAATTTATATGAAAGAAGTCATTCTTTCCATAGACAAAAATGACACATAATAACTGACTACACATACTAATAGAAAAAAACATTCCCATCGAATGGGCTCACAATATCAATTGAAATTATGATGGTTAGATCGATATCTACATGGAAAGTATTATATAAATTCTACATATATCGAAATATAGGGTGTACAATTAAGAACTCTTCACTCCTACTACTTTACATGACACTAAGAGGATGATTATCTTCCTTGAATTCCATCATAGTATGATTATTTACTAATAGGATGTGAATTCTATATTCCTCTATGGAATTATTGAAGAATAATTCTATGTTGACCAGCCTGAAGGATTCTTTTTGTAAGGGGAGGAAGACAAGGAGTGTCGACAGAAAAAATCCCTATATGGGTTGAAGCAAGCTCCATGTGCATGGAATTGACACATCGACAAATATAATAATTGGAATGGGTTTTCCTAGTGTCTATATGAGCATGATGTTTACCTCAAGAATAATTCTCATGATGGTATGATTATAGAATTATTGTAAGTTAATGATTATTTTAAAGGGAACCACATATCGATGTTCAATGAATTCTTAAAGGTAATGTTTAAGGAGTTTGAGATTACCGATATAGGTCTATTTGTCCATTGTTTTGGGACTATAAGATAAAAAAATAGTGTGGTGTGTATATATATCATAATATGTTTTCTAAAGAATTTTTTGAAATGTTTTTTATGGGAAGTTTCAACATCGTAAAAACTAATATAGAAACAGGCTTAAAACTGACAAAATATGATGAATGAAGAAGTTTTGGGACAACACTATTCAATAGCCTAATGGATTCTTATGGTAAATCACAATAACAATTAAATATATCTTTTATAGTCTTGGGAATCTAATAATGAACATTGAAGAACCAAAATATTCAGATTGTCTAGCTAAAAAAGTAATCCTTGGGTATATAAAATGAAAGGTGAAATTTGGTCTTTTATATCCATACAATGGTGATGCAATTCTATATGGATACTCATACAATGATTGGGGAGGTGACCAAGATGAAAGAATAATCACCACATGATATGTATTCTTTCTTGGAATCACTATTTCACATGTAATTTGAACAAGAAAATTATGGTCTCCCTATCCTCATGTGAAGAAGAGTATGTAGAAACATCATCAACTTTTTGTGAACGAATGTTTTTCAGAAACCATATAAAGGAGTTGAAGAATATACAGGATAGATCAAAAGTTATATATGTGTATAATAACTAATAAATTGATCTATCTAAAAATCTTGTTTATCAATTAAGAAACACAAACATTAATAGACAATATCATTTTTTGAGAGATCATGTGATGTAGAAAATGATAAAATTGGACTTTTTACAAACTATGAAACATGTGCTTGATATTTTCAAAAAGGCATTATCGAAATATGCATTCAAATAGCTAATAACGATGGCCATAATGAAGAATATTTTAGGTTAAAGGGGAGTGTCGGAATTTGAAACCAAATACTTGAATTGGAAATTTAATGTGTTCTCCCCATTTGGTTTTTTCATTTCATTAATGTTTCCATATAATGTGGTTTTCTTATTTTATTAATGTGCCAGTTTCAGTTTTTAATGTTCATGATTGATTTCATTACAAATTTCTATATATATATCGCAATTTTAGTCTAATAATGTGTAATACAGCTTGAAATATCATTTTCATTCTCCCCCATGTTCTTTCCCAATTGTCCCGGCTTGTATAGACAACATCAGTTGTCAGAAGATACGTCAGTGTGGCAGATTTTCTGGAATAGATGTAGCCAATAAATAAAGAAAGTGATGTCTACTTCAACCCATTGAACAATTTAACTACCCGGACTGTTGTACTCTCTTCAAAAAAAAATTTACCAAACAATATTATATGGTACCTCCATTTTATAGATCTTTTGTCATGGATCCACAAAAAAGGCTACATACTAAGACTACTGTGGTGGTAGGACTGTACTTTAACACCCCATCGATGGCGATGAACCTAGTGAGGGTATAATATAGTCCACCACCACAGCAGAAAAGTGTATCTTTCTCTGTAATGATGGATTTATGGAAGCTGGTAGGCAGCCACCTCATTCTACTATCACCTACATCCATGTTACAAGCATAGGAAAAAATGAGGCGGTGGTGGTGCAGTTGATGCATATGGTTTGGAAGGGTATGGGTAGGAAGGGTACTAGTTTTGAATTGTAGTCATGGGAGTGGGGGACTGGTGGAAGACCGAAATTTCAATGGTAGCTAATAGTAATGAATGAGAGGGAAGGAAAGGTATAGATGAGAAGAGAGAGGTGGAATGTGCAGTCAGGGGAGGAATGTAATATGATTATATAAAGGTAATTTTATTTGTAACACTTAATCAATTGATACTCGGGGCACTAAAATAGATTTTTTATATAATATCCTGAAGAAAATGTCTAGGATTTAGGAAAAAACTCAATGAAATTATAGATTATCAAAAAATGAAAAAATATTTGGATCCACTACATTAATTGATTATTATAAATCTTAAAACATTTTAATGATAAATATTAAAAAAGGATCAATTAACTAATTAATACAATAAAACAGTTTTATAAGATTCTAAATATTAAATACTAATAATGAATGTCTACTTGTTGAATCATAAAGATAAATATAATTTAAAAAAATAAACTAAAACCCATTTTTAAATTTTTATAATATATTAAATTATTTTTTTCTATAGAGTAGAGATACATCGATATTTAAAATAACTAATGATAGAGAAATTCAGTAATTTTTACAAGATAAATTCAATTCAATGTCTATAATATTTAATGAGGTTGTTTTATATATACTTATATAGTTTAAAAATTGAATCTTTTCATAAAATAGAATGAATGTTATGTGGTTTTCAAAGTTGAATATCTAGTTTTCAACATTAATTTTGTAGTTTTTATGTAAACAAACATATACTTTTGGGATTGATTTTTTTAAACTAAACATGAGTTTTTAAATTGTTTTTTAATATTTCATTAAATAAATTGGTAAAAAAATGTTAGTTTGTGTTTGTGTGTCTATAATCTATTTTAAATACTGTGTTAATAGTTTTTAAAACATTTTCAATTTTTTTAATAAACTGAACATATGCGATTGGGGACATCAGTGAGGTGTACACCTCTAAAAAATAGCCATGGATGTGTGAATATGGATTTGGCGTCAATTAAGTGTTTGAAATAAAAAAAAATTATCATGATTACAATGAGTAAAATTGTAAAGAATGAAAAAATGTAATGATTTATGTTGAGTTCAACCAATAATGAGTAGAGAAAAAAATAGATTAAAAAGGATGTACAATAAAGTAGTAAAGATGAAATAATGATTTACTGTGCTTATGACCATTTTGACAAAAATGGATGATAATAACACCACCCATATACATGTGTTTTGTCAATCTAAAAACAAACAGAACACAAGATATTTTCTTGATATTTGAACACATGCACTTTTGTACAAGCATAGATAAAGGCATCCTTTATGAGAACATTTTTTAGCACTGATAAATAACATATTAATTAGGGATTTTTTGAGCACTGATAAAGTGTTTCAATTATCAACACGTTTTTAGCGCTGATAAATCCCCCCCCCCCATTTATCGGTGCTTTTATCTATCACTATTGAAGGTTGATTCTGCAGTAGTGGTCGTTTATAGCTGTAGACATCATGATTGTGGCCATATCCAATTTTTATACAAATTTATTGGTGTATTGAGTTTGATTTTATCATCTATGTTTGATGAATATATAGGAAGTCACATTAGAACATGGATTCATATGGATATCTAAAGATCTATGAACATTATCAATAATGAACTAGATAATTGAGGTTAAACATCTCTAATGAACTATTAATATAAAATCATGTAGAGGGTGAACCTCATTGACCTCATATTGTCAAAATTATTGGCTACATTAAGAATCTATACACACTAGGGTTTTCCAATTGAGAACATATACACATACACATACAGAAACAGACATACAAAGAGAAATGTATACATACATACAGATACAGATTCATATACATGCACATACAAATGTATACAAAAACATACAATTAAACATACATAAACATACATATTAATACATACATATGTAAATAAATAATCCCATGTGGCATAGACTAGTGATTGTGTCATGTGCTTGTGTTTAGGGAGGTCTCGGTTTTGAGCCTCCCCATGTGCAATTACATAGGTTTTCATTTGTTTCTCCCTCCCCAAACTGATGTGACATACATACATACATAAACATATATATGAATACATATATGTACATACAAATAAACATGAATACAATGATACATAAACATAAATAAACAAACACACAAGCACCCAACCTTGCATACACATACACATACATATTTATCCACAAACATACTCACATACACAAACAAAAATAAAACGAAAAAAAACATTCATACAAACATACCTACGTACACTTATACATAAAAATAAACACATATTCCCAAACACATATATATATTCCTACATGCATTAATACATACATACACACACATGTATATTTTATATACATATCTATTTTAACACCTCGTTTTCCTCTTTTTTTGTCACACTGTGATCTTTTAAAACCATATCAAATTATATCCATGTAATAATAACAATAGTTATATTAATATATCTATTTATATTTATATACATATAACAATATAAGTATTTTTTATAGAAATATATTAATTTATACATTTATATAAATATTTAAATGAAATTTTAATATATTGTGCTTACATATAAATTTCCTAGTCAATTTTAATACGTTACAAAATATTTTTATGGAATGGAATAAATTTGATAATTTTAGGTTATATAAATTTTGAAAATGAGATTGATAATATTTTTTTTATATATTAAATGTATTTTTTAAAAATAACTTTTATATATACAAATATTCCAATATATTAATTATTTATTCAATAGTACAAAATAACATAAATAAATATATGTAAAACCACAAATATTATTATAAATATATGTATTATAACATATATAATATGCATATAAATATAAATATTTAAATATGGGCAATTTTAAATGTTTTTATATAGTTATTTACATAGTTAATGTTACTATATTTTAATATATACATATATATAACACAATATATTACATTAAAACGCTATAAATTAATAAAAAAGTTAATGATTAGATATATAAATTTATTTATTTATTTTCATATAAATAAATTTTTAGAAAATAACATTAATGGGGTGCCCATTTATTTGGACTTATAAAATTCTACCATTTTCAATAGTTTGAATAATTTCAGTGAGATAGAATTGAGTGAACACTGTTCACACATGATGAATGTTTAGTTCATATAAACATTCGTGTGTGGTAATGGTGATGGAAGAAATGTGGTTGGAATCCATGGTGTATGTTGGGGTTGAATTGGAATGTAAAATGTATAATTATATAATCCCATTTTTTCACCTCCATTTATATGCCTTCTTCCATTAATGTTGCATCTCTGCCTGGTGAAACCACAACGTCACTACCAACCCCCTTACCGTTCTCCTAGTGCCTTGGAAAACTAGATTTATTCATCCTTGTAGCCTTCACATTTGTCTCCCATGAGAATATTAATTATTGAATGAGGCTAAAGATGAACAAATGTAATAATAAACATGGAATCAAGGGTCGTCCAATTTCTAGAGTCTCCATAGGTGCAAAGGATTTACTCTCATAGGTGGATTTGAAGAAGATTTAATGTGTATCCTTCTTCATCCAATTGAATTCTTTCAACACCATGGTGCTTGTTTTTAGATCATAATATTTTATTGAGGATCTCATAGTGGAAAACAGAAGAATAAAAATTTAGATCACTAGATGTGATTGAAATAACATTAAAAGATAAGTTTAAAAATTTGAACTATTTCTTTACATTGAATTATATTATAATTATTATAAGAAAACCTATTTATAATGATAAAAATGACAAAAAATAGAAGAGATAGAAAATTCCATATATCAGGTGTAGTAGGTGTCGACAAATCCTCTGAATCCACACACGTTAAATAGTCTTCGTGGAACTCTTCAAGCCTCCATCGTAGTGGTGGATGGTAGGAGTCGTCAAGGAAACAAGTTTCATTTTTATGCATTCACACTAAATTTTATTTTTCTCATGACCCATGAATATTTATCATATCTGGGGGGCGGATGAACAACTATAATGACTTCATCAGAGTAAATTGATGTTGTAAATTAAAAAAACATGTGGAAGAGGATAAGAATATCACTAGAAGTGATCATATGGACAAAATGACATTAAAAATAAGAACACATGAATTGTATTTCTTCGATATAGAATTCTGATAGCTTGTACTCATCTAAAAGGACCATATTATTTTTTCATTGAATCCTTTATCCCTAGATCTATGAAAGGACCCCCTTACTATTGGACTTCAATAGGACTCGAATTAACTTGAAGGACACGTCAAATTTCTTCATCAAGGAACTAACATGGGGCTTTGATGCATAAATAATCCTGAACTAGGGAATGGTTCAATGGATACAATGTCAATATAGGACTAGAATTTTGGGATGACGTCTGCATTAAATAGAAACTCCAGTTCTTTGATGGCTTTAGGTGTAGATGACAGATTCATTTTCAGTAGAAGAGATGAATGCATGAGGAATCCTTTATCATCATCAATGTCCAAAAATAAGTTGAATGGATCATTGAAGAAATAAAAGTCAATATCCATGAAATTAGTTATTTCGAATTGTGAAGATTTTATTTCTTTCATAGTTGAAGACTTCACATTTTTTTATATTTAAAAGAATTTTTTTGGCTATTGGGAACTCTAAAAACTATTTATTGAATTGAATACATATAATTTGTTCAAAATACAATATAATGGATAATATTTTTTTACAGATAGGTCGATGTCATGGAGGCTTAAAAAAAGAAAATGGGATTTTTGGATGTTTGGTGGAAATAGATGAGGCATGGATGGAAAGGTGGAAAAATTATAATAAAGGATAAATGAGAAAAGAAATTCATTGGGTGCAAATAAAACATGGAAAGGGAGAGGTACAAAAACAAGAAGCGATTAACACGTGTCAAAATAGTTGATAAATTTTCAAAAGAAAAGAATATTAAAACCACCTCATTATTTTAAATGTCCAAATGTGATGGAATGAAAAATTAGGGGTAAATTTATCATAAAAATTATATATGATTCCATTAAACATTGTCTTATCTGATGTTCATCCATTTCTATAATGGATCTGGATCAAGATCTCCAGAATCATTATCAGAACAACTCATGTTCAATCTATCAAACTGTAGGTGGTTTTTGATAGTAGAATTAGAATCGACATTCGATCTCACTGATCCTTTGACACATATTTCACTCAACCTCCCTCTGATATCAGTGATGGAGGATCTCGTCGCATCTAAAACAACCATGTAGATAATGATCAGTAGAGGTGATCACAAAAACACCAATAGACCAGAGTAAAACTAGTATTATTTATTCCCTTAGAACTCTATTACTATAATTATAACAATGTGTATTTATTGGGATACAAAAAAACAATAATATAAAATCTAGAAAATAAAATTATGTAGATTGGGTTCCGTAGGTGCTCCCCAATCCTCCAAATTCGAACAAGTCATGTATCCCACATGGAACTCTACAATACTATATCCTAGTTGTGGATTTTATGTGTCCTCCTAAGAAAAAATGTTAATTTTAATTTAGTTTTGAATGAGATGGAATAGTATGGTCCATTCATCTGAGTGATCATTCATTACATATCCACAAATAAGGATTGATACTATGACTAATCGTGTGATAGGTCTCCCCATTAAATTCCCTCTAGTATCCATATACCCAAAGAGGGAGGAAAATATTCCACCACCATAGCCACAAAATGAAGCTTTCTCTCAACTAGAAGAACTACAAGAGAAGGTAGGTAGATGATTCAATATATTGTTGTGTTTCAAGAGTATGTGATGGAGGTGGCAGTAACATAGCTCAGGAAAAAATATAATTTAAGTATATACATGGAATTTTATTTTGTAAATCTAAAGAAATATAATCTATGGGCTTGGAAATAAATGTTAGGAATCATGGAATGATGAACAATATCTGGATTGAAGGAAAAACTCAATGAAACTATATGGTGTTATAAAACAAAACAATTATTGCATCCACAACATCAATTGATAATTCAAAATCATGAAACATTTTAATGATAAATTTTACACAATGATCAATTAATTAATTAAAATAATTATTCTTTTTTTAGGATATTAATTATATAATACAAATAATGAAATTCTATATGTTGACATATAATGAGAAGTATATTTTTTTTAATCCAATCAAAGACAAATTTTTACTTTATATAAATATAATAGAAAATAATTTTTCCCGATACAATAGAAATGAAAAGATTTTTAAAATAACAAATGATTAAAAAATAAATAATAATAATAAGTTAAATTTCATTTAAAGTCCATAAGATTTCATTATGTTTATATATATAGTGTTAAAAAATTAGTACTTTTATAACCTAGAATGTATATTATGTATTTGAGAAATAGAATATCTAGTTTCCAATATAAATTTGATAGTTTTTACATCAGAAAAAAATATTATATATGGATTCTTTTTTAAAATACATTTGAGTTTTTACATGGTTTTTAGTATTTAATTAAATAAGATGTCTGGAAAATTATAATTTTGTTTTTCTGTGTCTATAATATATTTTAAATATTTCATTAATAGTTTTGAAATCATTTTTGATTTGTTTAGAATACTGAAGATATGATATTGGAAACGATATTGAGTGTTACACCACAATGAAATATGCAAGGATCCACAAATAGTCAATTCTGTCAATTAATTGTTTTAGACAAAATATATCATCATTATTATTTTGATTACAGTTGTAAATAGGGAAAAAATAATGATTCAATGTGACATTGAGAGGTAATGAGCAGAAATATAACCGGATCTAAAAGAAGATTCCAGAAATTTTTAAAGATGAATGCATGGTTTAATGTGATTTGGACTATTTTTGACATATACGGATGACAAGAACACCCCCCATAGAGAAAAGATTTATTTAGAATAAAAAATAGAACACAATATAAAATCTCAGGATAAGAATAGTAGATGACAGAAGCCAAAAAAGATAGATCTTCAAAATACAAGAATGAAGTTGAGGACACATACAAGACCATACAATTTGTATCTATACAAAATTAATTTTCTCTCCATACAACCTCCCAACGTGGACCTTTCCATACCTTTATACACACATAGTAATGAACTCCATTTTAGTCTACACCAATGCTTATTGATCATGGAAATAGTTGCACATTTCAACATGAAGAATAATCATCAAGATTCACTATAAATAGAGAACCAGCGATTCACGTGGAGGTTGAAATCCAAAAATTTCTAGTCACTCATGAACTGATGATATGTTGGAGAAGGTTAGGTTCTTATAACAGAAAGAGTGCCAAAACCCAAAGAAGGGAGACTTAGTAAAAGACGTGAAATAGTGGTGCGCAAATGTAACTACCCAGGTACTGATCATATAAATCATTTTAATTAATTAATTATAATTTATTATATAATTTTTCATTCAAAATGGAAAAAAACATTTATTTATAAACATATTCGATTTTCATGAATTATAGTTTCTATTTAAATATTTGGTTTCTAAATAATATAATTTTAATTTCAAAAAATGAATTTCATTTTTCTGTCCATAACAACAATATTATAATTTCGAGAAGTTATAATAGCTTTTTTAGAATTATATTTTCAATGAATAGTGATAAATTATAATTTTTGATAAAAATTGTATTTTCTTTTCATATATTAGACAAGTAAAATTCTATTCTTGATTAATTGTAAAAATAAAATTTTTCATTTTAATTTAAAAAAATCCTCTTATAGTCATTGAAATTAATTTTAAACTTGATTTTAGTGTAAAGTTATTTTTAAACCCAATAAAAGGAATTATTCAGAAAAAACATTTTTCATCTCATTATTCCAGTTTATTTTTAAATAAAATTATTCTAAATATATGTTTTTAATAGTGAAAAATTTATTCCATATTTATAATCATGGGGGTCCAAATTTTTAAAATACTACACTCTTATTTTTGGTCAATATTAATAACAACCATATTAATTTTGTTAACATAGTAAACAATAAATTGGTTAATTAATGATAAAAATAAAATATATAGTCTATAAAATGATAAAAATTCTTGACTCTGTTTTCATGGATGATCCCAATTTATCCATAATAATCCAATATTTGGTTAATTGTAAATTTATTTCCATTTTGATGTGATTATGACATTTTATATATATTTTTAAAGATAATTCAAAAATTATTTACATTTTTTTAAGAAATATAATATTGTTAACATGTAGAAAATAAATGGATATTTTTGGTTATAAATATTATTTTGAAATTTAAATTATTTATTTTCATAATTGTAATTTAATAATAAATATTAGTGAATAAATAATTAAATAAAATGCTTACACCAAACTGATAGAGTAATTATTCAATAAATTAAAATATATAGTAAATGATATTAAACATATTTAGATTAATATAATTTGAAAGAATTAATGCGACCCAAAACATTACTATATAAATATAACATATTAGGGAATTCTTAATTTTTTAATTTTAATTTACATTGTATTATTAATGATATATTATTGAAATTAAATGACTTGTTATTAAATTTTCGTTATTGATTTTTTATGGATATAAAATTAAATTAAATTATATAAAAGTCCTTGGAATTATGTTTTCTTCATAATGATTAGGATGTTATTTAAAATATCAACCTTGGTCAATTTTTGGGTCATTTATCATTTAACATAAAAATCATGTCTATTAAAGGGTAAATAAAACATTATGTCAAGGTAATCATGATAGGGGTTAACATGGGGTTAACCCCAAAGGATAAAAGTAAAAATGTGACCTACACATGTCCGAAAAGTATTGGATAATAGGACATAGAATCAAAATTGAATTATATTTTACTATTATCAATTTGGAATTATTCTGATGTCAAAATCACTTTACAATAAATTAAGATTTTATCAAATTCAATGAGTACCCTCCCCCCCCCCCTCTATTTTAAAACGGAATCACGTATTTTCTCATATTCACAGATGATAAAGGATTTGGATCACCAAATATCTACCCAAAACCATCCTAACATCTCTCCCCATGTTATAGAGGCCTTATATTAGGAAAAATACAAATCATTGATGTATTAATATCTTATAAAATCGAGATTTTAAAATAAATAGTAAGATAAAGAATGTACGTAACGAGTTAGATTAAAGGTTAGATACAATATTTTTTAAAATAGTTATTAGTCTTCCATTAAATATATATTTTCCATACATATCCATATTTTTATAATTACTTTATTGGTTTATTTATATGGAAATAAGTGAGATATGGACACATTATGTTTATTTTTCCTTTTCTTCAATGGTTATTATAAGGATTATTTTTAGTGAATTTTTATACATTCATCAAAAAATAATTTTTAAGAACGGAATGGGAAAATAATAAATCATGTCAAATGTCATGAATATGTGTCTGGAAATGAAAATGTTCTTCATTTTAAAAGTTTTATATTATGGGAATCTGGATATGATTTAGAAGTGTTTATAATGAAATATATTAGTTTTTATTGTAAGAGTTGTTACTTAAATATATAAAACAATAAAACAAAAATTTCATTGGAAATATTAGAATGAAAATTATAGTTTAGAGTTATTAGGATATGTAATGTTTAATGTCAAGTAATTAATTTATGTATTTGATAAAATAATTAGATATCATTAGGGGTTATGATAATTGTAATATAATACATGTAAGGATATTTCATTATGGTAAAGTTGAAATGATAATGAATTTAAATATTACCATGTGGCTCTTAGTAAAATGGGTCTATTGAGAATAACTTCCCATTGACAAAACAATGAATCTGAAGTAGGAAGGCACTAAAGGGATGATAACCTTTTGAATTATCCATGCTATATAGAAACCAAATCTACTATAATGTAACATGAAGATTTTTTATCATTTTATTAGAAAACATCCTATAACAATTAGTAGATTATCTAACCCTATGGTAGCTGGATGATGGATTATATACCATGAAACTGTATTTTATTTCCTAGAATGTTCATATCATTAAAATATAAGTCATATTATTTAATATACTGATGGTGAATCTGACTAGTGGTGGTAAATGGTAATGAATTTAAAGTAAATAAAGTAGAGTGATTCTATGGATATGAAAAATTTAAGAATATCTCCCCAAAGAAATATTTTCCAAAATCAAATATACATATAATGAGAAAAAAATTATTGTACTAGGGATAAGGGATGATGTTTCATTGGTCACATGAAAAAACAATTCACTCAATTTTAATGGTATATAATCAATTGTATCAATGATCATGATTGTATTAGTAATTAGTTTTACTCCTGATTGATGTCAAAATATCAAAGGTTACAAGATTTATAACAATTTTAAATGTTATAATAGTATTTTTATATGTCTGTGGAAGGTCAAAATTGAGTTTTTCAATTATCATCTGTTTTTCAAAAACAATTTGAAAAACAATTCCAGGTTGTAAGGAAAAGGGATTAATGGATTAAAGAAATATAATTGTAATTTTTTTTAAATTTGTGATAGTTATATTAAAAATAACTTTAGGGAATTCCTTATAATGTCTGGTAACGGATTTTGATGTCGATTGTTTTGTATATGCCACATAATTGAGTTTAAAATGATCTTGGAAGTGTTAAGTTAAATTGTGATAAATATGAAGTAAAATGATTTTAATGTAATGAAATGGGTTATCATTCACATGTGTCTTTGAATAAAAATATGAGTGAAGTGAAGTAGTTTGACCAAAAAAGATTGGTGTGATGAAATGTAATGAATATACCTGGGTTAACATCAAACTTGTAAGCCAACCTAATTTATCACGTACCTGAAAGACATTTCCAATCTACACATGTAGGAAACAAGCAGCCAATTATCGAACAACACAACAAAGAGAAGAATGTTTTCCAACATGGAAAACCACATGGAATATATATATATATATATATAATATGAAGGGAAAATGGAAAAAATAGATATATATTCAATATTTTTATGAGAAAAGTGGAAACATAAAAAAAAAATGCATCTAAAAACTCCATGACTATTCCAACTACAAATGACTAAATCGCAAAGAGATACTCCAAACGATGGTAAGGACTGACTCCCACTATCTCACCACCATCTTCCAAACCACCTGACTTGAAACTCACCAGCTCACCACGATGCATTTCCTTTCCCTGCACTGGAATGAAAACAAAGGTATACACACCACTGAAGAGGTGCACAAGTTGTGAGATAATGAGATTTGTAGGATCCCACCTAGTTGTTTCATAACTAGTCTCTATATAAAAATTGTTGTATGTTCATTTTATGTAATATAACGGCATGATAAGTATTAATGATCCCTTATAGAAAACATGGTATACATTTCCATTTTACCATAGTTCTATAAAAAATAAATCATGTTAATTTAGAAGAAAATATTCAATATAATATTCCATAAGTATAATGTTGAATATCAAGGCCGACACAGAAATCCACGAAATAAAAATTAAAATCGTAGGTATCACGAAACCATGGAATAATAAATGTCCCAACCAAAAAATACTTGCACTGAAATAAATCAATAAAGTGCACAAATTCTGATCCAATAACTCTTTCATAGGATGTTAAGGAATACCCTAAGTGTAAATGCACCAAAATAAAAATATCAACACCTTAAAAAATGGTCCTAGAAAATAGAGTAAATATCCAAGACAAACCACCGTAAAAATTAAAAAACAATGGAAGATGTCCACAATATAAACCTTCCACCTATTAAACCAAGGAAACCAATGTTCCCATTTTCAGAAATTATTTCAATCCTTTGAAATTACCAATTTTATCTCCATTTATAAATAACCAGGGAAAACAATTTTTCATAAAAAACCCCTTTTCAACACACACAAAACAATCATGTCAATTTCTATATGAATAAATTTGAAATACAAATCAATATGTTCCATTATAATAGTCTAGAGATGGAACCACCTTCCTCCGTGCTTGGGTCACACATTCCCATAATAGATTCCACCAACAACGAAACCCAAAAATTTAAATAAGGGACCTAGAATCTTATCCACCCAAAGAATGATTCAATTTAGATGATGAGGGGAAAATGGAAGAGAGGAATCCCTCAAACATATAAGATTAATTCCCACGGTACCTTGACCAACAGAAGAAAATTCTTTCAGAAATAGATCACATAAGGGATATAAAAGAATCCATGAATAATAACCAACCATAGACCAACAGATCCAAATAAGTCACCCATCGATGAAACGTGATCAAAGGAAATGAAGGAATTAAAAGGTTACTTAGACAGATAGATGCTTCACGATAGAAAATTAGATAAGATTTTGGACATATCCATCTAATAGAGGTTGGTTCTCTTAATAACATTAAAGAAATTCCTAGTATGATATCCATGAATAACTAATGAAAGGAATAAAACAAAACAGCTGCACATGTACTTTAAAAATTTGATATGGGAAAATTCATGATGTATAACCCATGTTCACGATGTGATATTTACATGTAAAACAAAAGCTGAAAACCCATAACCTTGGATTTTAAAACCATAAATTAAACCATACATGATGTGTAATCACCATTAATGTTGATTACCAATTCAGAACATGATCTTTCCTTTCTAAATATACATCCATACCTCTTTACATGACGTGTGACACAGTTACTGGATGTGAAATCATTCTACAACCTACAAAAACGAACAAATCATAGTAAAAAACAACAAATATTTGAATTTACCATTACAGATATACTCACAATCTCTAGGGAGGGTGGAACCATGATGTGGTTTACGGAGTACATGATAAAATGGTAACATGATATTAAAAACTCTAAATCATAAAGTGTTTCTATCCCCAAGAAGTTATATGGTAGATTTTATTGTCATAAATAGATGAGGCCACTACTTCCTCATCAATGATATGCATTCCTAAGTCTTAAGAAAATATCATACTTGTTTCTATAACACTTTGACCAACAGAATCAACATCCCATGAATGAAATTCTTCTGAGATTCAATGATCTCAATTGGTTCCTCCATAACAGAAGGATATGGATCTAACTCAATTTCTTCTCTGCTTAGAACATGATTGGGTTTAGGATGATATTTTATGAGATGATAAATGTGTAAAATATCATCAATACATGTCAAATTAATTGGATATTATAACTGATAATCAACTTTTATGATCTGCTCAGTGACCTCGAACGGTCCAACATATCTCAGAGCTATCATTCCCTATTTTTCAAGATAATGGTGACCCAACCGAGGATAATCCTTCATGAAAGCCCAGTCACCTATGGAAAACCCGAAAGGTCGACATCGTTGCTCTATATATGATTTTGGTTGACAATGGGCTGTAACCAGACATATTTATACATCTTGAATAAGATAGTTTGTTTCCTAAATCAAACATGGTCCAACTAAAGATACTTCCCCCACCTATTACCATAAAATAGGTGATCTACGAGGCAGACCATATAATTTCCTGAATGGGGAATTTCTTATCGATGAATGATAATTGTTTTTATTAACAAACTCTACCAGTCCCATATAAATATGAAATGAACATCAAAAATTCTATAAAATCGGCATTATACATATCTTCCATGATCTGAATTACTCACACCATTTGACTATCTATCTATGGATGGTATGTTCTGCTCAATATGACATAGGTTACCACCACCTATTGAAGACTCTTCCATAACAGTGATGTAATCCTAGGATCCCTGTTTTAAACGATGGAAGAAGGACTCCCATGTAACCTAATTATCGCTTGAATATACATCATACCATGATATTCAACATTAATTCTCAAACTGATCAGAACAAAATGAACATACATCATCAACCGATCAACACCCACGCAGAGAGAATTCTTTCTTCAAGGAGTCTATGGAAATCCAAAAACAAAATCCAGGGATACCTCATCCAATTTCTATAATGGGTCCACAATAAGATGATTTAATCTAGAGGGTTTCAATTGCTCTGCCTTTATCCATTAGTAGGTGTAACAATGAGACACAGAATTCACGATATGACACTTCATACATGTCCACTATAATCACCACCTCATGTTACAATACATATTCACTATGTATAGATGTATGGATAATGAAGAGATGTGACAGTCAAACAAGAATGAACTCCGAGCTGATTTTGGGATGAAAATCTATTTCCCAAAGTGAATCGTACCATCTGAAGAAATAGGACAACCTGAAATGGTCTCCTTACCATAAAGCCTTTCTTGAGCCTTTTAAAACTCATCATCCTACTACTTTCTCTGCCAAATAGAATCCATTTGTGATGATGATAACTGAAAAAAATCTCAAACCATGTGTTAAACTTCCTGCAAAACATCTAGGTAAAACTGGACAACAATCCATGTAATGTTCCACTCTTCATTCAATTCAATGACAACCTATAATGTTACATTCCTACTTTGAGAGTTTGCGACAACATTCCCATTTCCTAGGGTATAGGTGATATCAAAGTCAAATATCTAAATGTATTATACCCATCATGTCCTCAAGATATTCAAGTACTTATGAAAAAATATATATCTCAGACTCTTATGATCGTAGAATATTGTGATTCTTTCCACAATAAGATATTTCTTCAATCACTTAAGCTCATGCAGGACTACATCAATCTCTACATCATGAGTGGGGTAATTTTTCTCATGCAGTTGATGATGATGAGATCTATAATCCTCCACATGACTATCCTTCATATGAATGCATCCGAAAATAGCACATAACGCATCGCAAAACACCATGTACCCCTTACCGGGCTCAGATAAGATCAGAATAGGAGCTGATGTCAGATGCCTTTTCAGTTCATTGAAATAAGTCTAACACTTTGCAAATTTCGTGAATTTCCCTTCATTAAAAGTAATAGTTGTCAAAGGATACACCATAATTTGGAAGTCCATGAAAAAATATTGGTAGTATCTAGGAAGACCACAGAAGCTTCGTATATCAAAGAAGATAAGTGGTTCCTTCTATAACAAAATATTACTTTATCTACTCTGAATCAATTGATATGTCACACCCTGAAATTTTGTACCCCGAGAACTCCACATCTTGAATCCATAATTTCATATTAAAATATTTATATACAAATATTGACTTTTTAAAAATTTTAGAACCAAACTTAGAAGGTGATTGGGCTCACTCTCAAACTTCAAATAATCTAGAATATCATCTCTATACACATCCACAAAAGTGTCATGATATTGAAGGAATATTTTATTTATCAACAATATAAAAACTATATGAGCACAATTCCAACGAAAATGTGTTACATGATATTCATAATGCTTATAAATTCTCCTAAAATCTATCTTTGGTATATCAGATTCTCAAACACTGAACTAGTGATACCCCGATAGATGATTTAACTTTTAAAATCACTTTCCCCGCATTAACTTATCAAGTGAATCATCCACATGTGGTTAAGGATATTTTTTCTTAACAGTTAACACGTTAAACATACTATATTCTACCCATAACTTAACTAAACCATCTAATTTCATATTAAAGAGCATAGGGGCTACCTAAAGAGAAAACGTAAGCCGAATGAAACCTTTTTCAAACAGGTGATTCAACTAAATCGTGAGCACTTTTAGCTCCTTTAGTTCCATATGGTATGAAGGAATCAATATTGGATACATACATGTAACACGATATATTGTAAAATATACCTCTATATCTAGAGGAATGTTAGAGGAATTATATTGGAAAATGTCAGGAAAGTCTCAAACAACAATTAGAAGGTCAACAATTGAATAAAACTCATTTGAATCAAATGCAACAACAACTATCAAACTGATGATCCTTTGATGAGATGGTCCTTCATAACCAAACACTGGGTCCCACTCCATCTAACAAATAGTAGATCTACCATTATAAAAAAGAAATAAATTTTTTTATTATAACAATCATCCTCATCTTGATGAGTGACAATCCAATCCATATCGATGATGTCATCAAATAGATCTAGATAAAGAATGAGAAAATACCAGACTAACATTGTATCACCTATCTCTATCAAACCAGAATGACACCTAAACCCCATCCCCCTCCTTATATAAATAGGTGCTACTAACTCCATTTTATTGGAATTATGTTCTTTTGTATATTTATGAACACAAAAAATTTACAGGTATAAATTATGGGGTGTCATAGGTATCAAATAACGTAATTTCTTTTGAATATGTATTATGGATAATATATTTCACTATTACCAGACCTGCATCAACTTCCATTGAATTTTCATCTACTGCGAGAAAATGATTCACTCATGAGTCATGTGGCTAGATCCTTGTAGCCATTGAAGATTTCTAATTCTCTACAATAGCCTTTGGAGATGAAAAACATTGTCCCTAAGGAGGCATATTCATAGCCTGATAGAAACACTTTAATTTACCAACACATCCATAGTTATTTCATGTCTTCTCGGGAATAGGAAAATAACTCATTGGTTTTCTACCTTTTCCAAATTGATAGCACGTCAGGTGTACATTACCTACTATAACAGATATTGAAGTACAGGTTCAATATAATGTCCCACCTCCAATACTCAAGTGATGAGCTTTACACTTCCTATTTTCCCATGTGTGCCACTAAATCTACCACCTAATGGAAGAGAAGAGGTGGAAAATCCATTCTGATACTGCAATATTCATTTCAGACATCATAGTTATATCTACCATTTCTACATAAGTAGAAATAATCAGCAAAACACTTGGGATATGAGATCTTGTCACAAACCCTTCAAGTACTTCTGAGCCTTAAGATGGCCATTCATCCCCATTTTTGGAAAATATGGAGAAGCTTAACAAAATATTAGGTGGATGATGACACTAAATGATACCCCTATTTTTATGACAGGAACTCCAGATAAATCTCCATCATTTGGGACTCTAGAAAACACTTAGGGAAAAATAGGTTTTTCAAACCCTACCAATTCAAGCCCAAATATCTATCTACCTGAACCATAAAATCCCACGATAACTTTACAAACCCTTGAGTCTGAACTCTACACAACATACCCAAATATTTTCAAGATGATATAAGAAGTTGAATATTTTATCAATCCTATCATGCTATTCCCTTTCCTCTTTGGGTTTAGTCGTTCCTTTAAAGGTTTGTTTTTTCTCGCACAAGAACTCCCATGATCAATCTCTCTCTCCTCCCTCTCTAGGTTATACCTCAACAATCATCGTTTTGAACTCAGGGAACATCATGATCAATATAAAAAAATACTTGTATGATTGTCTTGATGAGATTGGAATATATAGATGAGTTCCCATGAAGAGCATGAGTTGTACCTTTTTAAGGAATTAGTGGAAGATGTCTCAGAGGCCTACTATTACAGACTAAAACACAAGAACAGTCATACAAAATAAAAATATCATTTTAAACTAGAAAAATCATAAGTAAAAACTGAGATTTTTAAAACAAAATCCAACATGGAAAACACATATCCCATCATCCAACGGAATCATGAGTCTTATTACAAGAGGAGCTGGCCATGTAATTATCATAACATACCTCTCCAGTCTCGACAATCCTATCTCTAGTCTAACAGATTAATCGAGACATGGAAATTTGGGGGAAAACCTCATCTGATACTAAAAATGAATATAAAATCTTTTATTACCCAAAAAACATGGAACTCAAACCAATATCTGACATACATAAAGGGAATCCCCGATCCCCATGGGCAGACAATAAGTACACAGGTATCAAAAAACTCAATAGACGGAGTAATTTCTACCAACACGACCGACGACATGGAATATATTGATAATGAAATATTTAATATTAAAAGATTAATAATATATATATTCTATAACTATATGAAAATAAAATAATAAAAAATTGAAAAATTAGCTAAATACATATTGATAAGTCCAACTGTAAAATACAAAAAACCAACAAGATGCACCAAATAAATGTAGAAATAGACTCTCACCATCTCACCACAAGCTACCCTACCGACTGACCTGATCATGACCTCCTCAGTGTGGTGCCTCACCTTTTACTACATTGGAAGACAAAAAATTTCTTCGCACCATTGAAAAGGTGTGCTAGATGTTAACCAATATGATCAGTAAGATCCCACCAAGAAATTCCATAACCATAATGTATGTAAAAATTCATGTATGATCATTTTAAGTTAAAAAAATTAATTATAAGCTATAACGTAGATTAATAGAAAATATAGTAAATACTTCCCTTTTACTATAGTTCTAAAAAAATAGGAGTATCAATTTCAAAGCACATTTTCTACATCATTTCACATAACCATAAAAATACAAATCATTGCTAACTCAAAAATTGATGAAATAAAAAATAGAATAACATGTACAAAAATACCAAGGAATAGTATTGATCTTGACTGTAAAATAATTATACCACAATCATTCAATCATGTTCACAAATTTTTATCATAGAAAATAGGCCTTGGAAGCAGAGGAATATCACATGAGTAAGCCTCCAAAATTATCAATATCGGTCCCCTAGAACAACAAGCCTAGGATATAGAGGGATTACCCAAGATAAAACTCTTTGATAATCAAAAAACAATGGTCAATGTACCCAAGCTATACCTTGAAATTATTTACCAAAGGTAAACCTTGTTCTCTTTTTTACAAATAATATCAATTTTTAGAATATAGAAATTTTTTATCCATTTATCAATAACCAGTGAAAAATATTTTTCATAAAGAACCCTATTTCAACACACACAAAACATTCATGCCAATTTCAATATGAATCAGTTTGTAAATAATATCAACAAGATCCATAATAAATGGCTAGAGATAGAACAACCTACCTCAAAGATTGGGTCATACATCCCCGTAATGGAATCCACCAACAACAAAACCCAATAATGTAAAAGAAGAGCCTAGAATCAGATCCAAATCAGTATTGATTCAATTTTGAAGAAAGGGGGTGGATGTAAGAGATTAAATCTACATATCTCAACTATGAACTCCCACTACACCAGAACCAATAGAAGAAATGGTCTAGAGAACAAGATTGCACAATGAATATAGATGAAACCAATAAGAACCACCAACCAAAGAGCAAGAGATAAAAATACCTCACCCAATGGTGATACTATAACCAAAGTCAATGAAGGAAAAAAAATTTACATACCCACAGAGATGCATCGTGATTTCAATGGAGATTGGAAATCGAATAAATCAATCTTGAAGGGGTTGGGTCTCTCAAAAACATGCCAGAACTGCCTTTGGTCGAGATCCTCAATGAATCGGTGAAAGGACTAAAACAAAATAACCACCCATGTATTTAAAAAATGGGAGGTGGGATGATTAATGATGTGTAAACCATGATTCTGATGTGAACGTTTCATGTCAAACATAAGTTGAAAAACTCATTTTCATGGGTTAAAAATCCACCATTTAAACCATATACAACATATTATCACCATTCGCGATGTGTACCATTTCATAGTGTGGTCATTACTTCATTTACATACATCCATTCCTCATTACATGGAAGTTAATATAGTTACATGACATGAAATCATTATTCAACAAAGAAAAATGACATCTTTTAAGTGAAATTCCAACTAAACTATTTCTTCCCCATTACAGGTATCCTCCCAAAATCTATGTAGGGGAAATCAATGTTGAGGTTAAGGGTTTACCTGATAAAATGGTAACTTGATGTTAAATGAATTTTTTTAGAACATATTCAGTACACATTGGTCTTTCATAAGAAGTTATATCAGGTAAAATTTATATTTATTCGGATAATTCAATTGTCTTTTTATAATTTGGCATTTACATGTTCTATTGTTTTTTATAATTTTTCTAGTAAATTGAAAATTCCACCACAATAAATTAATATGGAATATATTTTAAAAATATCTTGGGGTTTTATTATGGAAAAAAAGAAATTATCGGAATATTCATGTCATTGTTTTGGTAAGTAATTTACTTGTAAACAATATTTTCCATTCCCTAATAGAGTTTTATGTCATTCTGATTATTTATTAGCTCTCTGTTTACAATGCTAAGATAGATTTTAGAGAAAAAGAAGTTATCTTTCAGAAAGAGTTTCACATTTTAAACAAGAATAAACCCATGCAATTGATTGTAGGTTATTAATTTTATGAACTAGTAAAAGATGGAAATTAATGTTTTTCAGCATATATTATTGAAAACTAAGGAAATTTTTAGATTAATTATGATATAATAGTAAAAGAATAGATGTAAATTTTTTCAAATGAGTATCAATGATTTCTAGCTGGATATGAATTTTAATTTAATATTAAATTTGTTCTTGATGATAAGACAATTTCATAACCCCGTTATTTTATGCCTCATGTAGACCTTTAATAATTGAAAACATATTCGCACGAGTTACTTGTTAAAGGATCTATTCATTATTTCATGTTTCCATGGGTTTTCTTGTGTTATTTCTTAAAAAAATGGATCTATGAGGATCTTAATTTATTATAGATATTTGAATAACATTATTATTAATAATAAGTATTTTATCCTCATATCAATGATTTTTTTTATCAACTCTAAAGAGATAATTATTTTTCAAAGGATGAACTATGGTCTGGTTACTATCCACCAAATGCGAAGGATGATGACATTCAAAAAATAGTGTTTCAAACTACATATAAGCATTATGATTTTGTGCTTATGGAATTTTGTTAAAAAAATCAACAACTTCATTTATAGATCACATGGATAGAGATATCCATGAATATTAAGATAAGCTTGTTGACAGTTTAATTAATAATATATTAATATAATATAAATATTAAAATAATCATGAAATAAATATTAGGATTGTTCTATAAAATTTTAATGAAAATATGTTATATGTAAAATATATAAAATTTTATTTTTGGTTACATCAGATTTAATTTCTTGGATACATCGTATATATAGATGGAATAATAGTTGATCTCACAAAAATTTAAGTGGTCAATGAAAGGCAATTTCATACACATGTTACTAATACTAATAGTTCTATTTCATTATATGGATGAAACTATGGGTTTGATGAAATGAATAATGGTCAGTAAGACCACTAACTAAGATAACATGAAAGGGAGTTAGGTTCATCTGGTAAAATGAGTGTGATTATTGTTTGTAGAAACATTAAAAAATATTGGTTAATGATCCAGTTTTGGATATTCCAACAAAAATTGATTACGTTTTCAAATATATTGATGCTTAATTAAAATAATTTATTGAAACATGATGCCAAATGATCAGGTAATTTCTTATGAATCACATTAATTGAAACCACGTGATAAGTATTGTCCAAAACATGACCTAGACCAAATGATGTAGTGTTTTCTTTAGAAATTTTGATACCTCGTTTTTATTGAGGAATGTATGAAATATATACTGGTCATCAAAGTTTGAATAATACATTAACATATAATATATTTAAGATAACAGAGAGGATATTGCTAGAATTGATATAGGATTATGACTACAAAATTCATTACTATCCGAGAAAATAATTTAAGTCTACTTTTGCATTGAGTTAGAATAAAATATTCATTTACTAGAGCATGATCCTTTGAAAAACAACTTGATGAATTTTTTAATAGAAGTTGTGAATGCATGGAATTCAAATGTTTTGTTTTTGAATTTAGTTTAATTGTATCTATTAAAAAATTAGTGATCCTAAAAGGAATATTGGGTGTTACAGGAAGAGGAATAATCAGTTAAAAAGGGTAGGCCTCTTGAATTTAATTATGATAAAGATAGTGTTTCGGATTTTTAAATAGATTATGTGTACCGTGTCACTCCTGATTAAAGATAGAATTATTGAGTGAAGCTCATAGTCCCTTAGTTTCTATTAATCCTTAAAATACTAAGATGTTTTGAGACCATTAGGATTATTTCTAGTGGGATGAAATAAGAAGAAATTTTTTTGAATTTACAATGAAATATATGATTGTAAACATGTTAAAGTACAATTAAAATTAATAAATGGGATGATTCATTCTTTTCTAATTTTAGATTGTAAATGGTAAAATACATCATTGGAATTCCTGGTGGGATTACCAAAGACAACATGAGGTAATAATATGATTAGGGATATTATTCTTTGATTAACTAAATATACATATTACCTTCCAATTTCAAAAGATTTTTCTTTATATCAAAAATATTTACTATATCCTATGGAGATATTAAAGTTACATTGAGTTCCTCCCTCTATTGTATCTCACCATGATCCCAAATTAACATAATTGTTTTTAAAGGACTTCATAAGACATCTAGTATTAGAATAAATTTTATTACAAATTTTCATTATCAGCATGATGGAAAAAAATGATCAAATAAGGGCATGGAAGTTAGTATTGGTGATTAATTAATGGATTGTTAAGGAATTTACGATCAATATATTTATTTATTTCAATTTTTTTATGATATGAATTTTCATTCTAGTATATAGATGGAACAATCGAGAAAATATGTGGAAAGAGATTTTGGACATAATATTTTTTGGATAATGTAGGTGAAAGGAAATTGATTAGACTAGAATTGGTGGAGTAAATAGTTGAGAATGTATATTTAATTGAACAAATGGGAATAGATCATAGTAGGTATAAAAGTTACATGGATTAATATAGGAAATATATTTTTTTAGGTAGGTGACCATGTTGTTCTTAATTTATATCAATGGAAAAGTATTATTTGTTTTAGTAAATAGGAGAATCTAAGACCATAGATCAATATAACTTATGAAATCCTTGACAATGATGAATTATTTTCTTACAGAGTAGCCTTTCCTGTGAGATTTTACCAGGTACATAATATTTTTCATGACATGATGTTAAGAAAGTGCATAAAAGATTCATCTCAAGTTTTGATCCATTACCGTATCTCAATTGGGATACAACCTATTTTGGATGGAAAAAATTCATATTCATCACTGTAGAAAAAATTTATTGTGGAAAAATCTAATTCACCATGTTATGGTTTTGTAGGGAAATCATATGTTTGAATATGTAACATGGGAATCTAAAAATACTATGAGGGAAATATACCCACATTTTTAGAAAAACTAAATACAATTGTGAGTACATAATTTACAAAAGGGTGGATGTATGTATCCTCCCTTATAATGTTTATATAATTCATATTTATTAGTAATTTAAAAAGTATTGGATAATTTTTCATTCAAAAGGAAAAGTATTCATTTCTAACCAAATTGGATTTTCAAGCATTATATAGTTTTATATAAAGTATTGGTTCAAATTTATCTAATTTTAATTTGAAAAAATAATTTTCATTTATTTATTTATCATTTCATAATTATATTATGATGAATTTTAAAGAATATTCGAAAAGTTTATTTTTCAATGAATTGTATGAAATATGATATTTATTTAAAATTTTAATTTCATTTTATGTATTTAAATAATGAATTATATTTTTGATTATTTTTAAAATGAAAATTGTTACTATCGATTAAAAAATAATAATTTAATTATTCTCTTTGGAAATAATTTATATCTAAAATTTAGTATAAAAACATTGGTATACTTATAATGTTATTTATCTAAAAACATTTGACACATTATACCAATTTTATTTTAAATGAAATTATGAGTCTTATTTGTTTTGAATATTGATAATTTGATTCTATATTAGGAATTAGGGGGTATGAATTTGGTAAATATCATACTTTTTTTACTCAATATAATTAGTAACCTTAGTAATATTGTTACTCTAGTAAAGGGTAAATCAGGTAATTAAAGATAAAAAATAATTGACATGGACTGTAATATGATAATAAAACATGACTTAATTTCATTATATTAGTCAATTTCATCCATAATCATCCATGATTCTGTTATATGACCTGTTTTAACTTGGATGCGATTATGAATTTTATAGTATCTTATTTAAATAAAATTAAAAAAAATAAAAAACTCTTGTTTTTAATAACATTATCATTTTTGACATGGATATAACCTGAGGATATATTATTTTTTAAATAATTTGTGGTAAATATAAATTATATCTTCAACATGATAAATTTTCATTTTTTATTTAATTATGTATTACAAAAAATTCTTAAACAACACTAACATGGTAACTATTTAATTGATGGAAAAATAAAATAAATGATATTAAAAATATTAAAAGAAGTATAATTTAATGTAATATGTGGTCCAAACCTATTATAAAAAAATATAACATGTAAGGTATTTATTATAATATTTTGTTGTAATTTTAGTTGTCCTTTTGATGTTATAAAATTCTATATAAATTAATAGCTTTAAAATTTAAATTATTTATATTTTATGGAAATAATATATTATTAAAATATTTAAAATCTAAAAAATCCTATATTCAGAAACCTGAATAGGATATGGATTAAAATATCAACCATGTGTGCATATGGTTAATATTTCAATTTATTCTAAATAACTTGAACATTGAATAATAAAAAACCATGTAGTCACTGTAAAAGAAAAAAGGGTTAGCAGGGGATTAAAACAAGAAGATGAGGTAAGAATGGGAAATAATGTTTTCCAACAATTATTGAATGAGAGGATCTCAATCAATCAAAATATTATCTTTTAATTGTTTAGATATAGATCCATATGAAAATAAAAATTAATTTATATTAAATAAATATTTTAATAAATTTCAAAATTTCCCCTCCACTATTGTGTAAAAGGGTACCACTACATGTCATTTATTTACACTTAAATACCTATTTGGTTAAGCACGATCTACTAAAATTCAAACCTAATGTATCTCCCTCATTATAGAGGCCTTATTAATAGAATAATACCAATATTATAGGTCTTAAGGTGTAACACCATATATTTTTATGAGTAATATTTTGTTTTTATATATCATCAAAGGAATCATTCACTACATACTTGCTTGGCTTACTTTACACGCAATCGTGACCTTCCTTTATAGTTTGCATTGTACGCAATACCGTGTTTCACTAAACGACGATATGCTATTAAAATATTATTTAAAATAGCTGTTATGAATATTAATAACCACTTTTTGAAATTTTATATTTCAAAATGGACTTCATTTTTGGATTCGGAATACCGAAATTAGCCTAGGGTGAAATTTTGGTATTTTTCTGAAAAATTTAAATTTTTGATGAATAGTGAAACCACTAAGTGGTAGGTTAAAAACTGAATTTTGCATAAAAATTAATTTTACCGCTTCTGTGGATGGAATTTCAAAAATCTGACAGACACGGTTGATATCAGTAAGTATAATGTGGTTCAATGAGATAAAAATAATTTTTTTGGTGAATAGTAACTTTTACTTTTTTTTACCGCGGTTAATAATAAATAGGGTAACTAAGGGTAAATATGATATTACTATTACCCTAAAACATGTTCTAATTCTATTGGATAAGTTTAATTCGACCAAAAACAACCTTATGAATATAATATGACCATTTAGGTCCACTTGGATTAGATTATGACATTTAATATTATTTTATTTAATGAATAGTTAAAATAGTTAAAATAAAAGTTTAATAACTAAAACATTTTTAACATGGGTTTATACATATAATAAATTTGATTATAAATATTCATTATAATTCTAAATATATTTCCTACATAATGATATTTTATTTATAATTTTTAGACTTTAAATAAATTAATTTATTTATGACACAACGATGATGCAGTAATTACCCTTTTAAGGAAATGTTTACATAATTGATGTTATAAATGCCCAAATAAATGTAATTTGAGACTTTTTATGAATTACACTAATTTTATAGGTTAATATGATATATTAGTGTTGATTTAATCAACTTGGTTCGAACATAGAATTCTGTTATGACTTTCACAAAAATCATATATCAAATAGTGTCAAAATTGACACAAAATAGTTTTTAAATCAAATATTATATTATTAATTGTAATTTTATACCTACAAATCTATGGTTCGGTCACAATACTTAGATAAGGATATATATATTAATAATAAACAACTTGGGGTTCGTTTGGCATGTTATAGTAAGTGTATTAACCATATAGTGTAAGAAAACAAAAAGACACGGTAAAAGTTAAATTATTTAACATAGAGTTAAATCTAATTGATAAGGTTAAAATAATAACCTAAACTTGTCTAAATCCTATTGGTTGATAGGATTTCGACCCATCCCCACTTTAACTTCTAAATAAGACCCTTTGGAACCATTATAAACCGATTTTGACTTTAATATAAAGTAATATTTTGAGATATTCCTAAGGTGCCCCTCTCCTCCCTTATAAAAGGGCACCTCCTCTCCCTCCTCCTCACACAAATTTGAGCACCCAAGCTCGGCAAAACACTGCCAAAATCCCTTCTCCACTTCCCTAGAATAATCCTAGAGGTCCTGGTCTTCTTCAAAGACCAATCTTAGTTCCCTAAGTGGAGGATTCAAAGAGGCGTTTAAAAGAATAGGTAATATCCATTACCGATCGTTTCAATTTCATTCTTCTTCAACATCTTCGTCTTTAGTTGTTTCATGATAAAGTAATAACATCAGTATTACTTACATACTGATATGTTATTATAAATATGAAACAACCCTAATTCACCTTCTATCCATCCTACGGAAAAATGAAATCACCGCGCGTGCGTACGTACGGAATACCGTCTCCACGCCGTGGTGTAATATATTTTCCACCACCACCTTACTTGGATGGGTATAATGGTGTAAATAATGACTATATATGACTATTAAAAATTTATATTGATTCTGAAATAGTATACATACACTCCAATACAATTCCACGATCATAGGAATGATATCATCACTCGTGCGTACGTACGGAATACCGTCTCCACGATGTGATGCGACTCGTTCTACATGATCATCATTACATAGTAATTATATAAATGAATTGAATGAATAAATATGATATATGTTACACTAATACCATTCTGGATATAAGGTATCTAAAACCTTAAAAGAAGAATAAGAATTTATTCGGCAAAACATGCATAAGAACAAAAGGCAATAAAGACCTGAGTAACAAGTAACAATGAAATATTACTAATAAGAAGCCAAGAATATGACCATATATGATATCATATCAATATGTATGATTCTGTAATAAGTCAATAACATTATTTAAACCATTATACAAGAGCTTCGGACACGTACAAAGCAAATCAGACCTAAGGTAAGGGGAAATATCACAATCTCATTTTTATCCGAGATTGTTTATACTTTGGTATTTACTAGGGTGTATTTTATCATCCACATCCATGTTCCCTCAATATGTAATATTGTTTCCATCCACTTACAATATTTTAAATCCAATTTTACCCTTCGGTGAGTTTTTAGTAAATAATATGAAAGGAATCTTTTGTCGTTTTTTTCGTACGAGGTACTTTTTGACTTTTCCGGCAAAAGTACAAAGATTGTTTTTTTAACTTATACGACATGAATGGATTTTTAAAACATTATTTCCAAGAAGATTCCTTTACAAGTTTTCAAGTTTATTTTTGATCAACTTCTTTTAGTTTATAATTTTATGACATGTTAAGAAAAGAAAAGTGTTTTTGAAGAAGAAAGGATATTTTCCTCAAGAATGGAGTTCAAGTGTTTTATCAAAATTATTTTCCATCTAAGATAATAAAGGGTTCTGTTTTTATCCCTATTATTACATTTATTTGATTATGTTGTGAGGGAATTATTTTTATGAAGTCATTTACCTTATATGATTTGTTTTATGATGTCATGATGTTTCAAGAATCCCATTTTTGATACATGTGTTCTACGATGATGTATGATTTATGATTATGTGGCACACATAAGAAAGGATTCATTATAAGATGGGTGGGACCTATATCTCCCTCCAATGCATTGGGTAAAGATTTATATCTCATGATATAGACATGGCTGGAACGGAAGGTTATTTCGGTTCAGTGATATGGGACTGAAACGAGGAGTGAACTCAGTTCAGAAATGGACTTTGTCCGCTAAGATAGTTTTGGAAATGAGTCATGACTAACAAGAAATGATTTTCCATGATTATGTGTGCATGTCACAAAGTTTCAAGTTTTATGTTATTATTATGGGGATCTCATTTTCACTTCTATGATTTCTTCCATGTTAAGATATTATGATCTCTTTTGCAGGTTATGATTTTCAAAAAGATATGATATGATTTGTATTTCCTTTATTTTCCCTTACTGAGCATTTGAGATCACCCTTTTTTGTATGTTTTCTTTTCCCCAGGTCAGGAAGATGGATATTAAGTAGAATATGCTAAAAGGGACCCTAGATATGATAAAATAAATGGGAGACGCTGTAGAAGATTTATGAACCAGTTGTTTATGTTTCCCAGTTTCTAAAGACACTATACCTATACGGTCCTTTGTGGTTTTGGCATATGTTGTAATAAGTGTGCTTCAATTATGATGTATTAACAATGTATGTAAAGTATGGGTCATTATAGTTGGCATCAGAGGAAAGGTATAGTCAACCATTGGAAACTAGGATGTGAAAGCCTTCGTAAGAACCCTACGGATAATTATAAGCATAGAACACAATCTTAGTGTTTTAGAAATGGCCATGAATACCCTAGGATAAGACCTTAAGTGTGAAATTTTATTCTTGATTATGTGGTTTTCCTATTATAATTAGTGTTGCTCACACTATTCTTCTTGGTTTTAGTCAATAGCTGGAACCCGGAGGAACCGTGTTAATACGGAATGTGACGGGCAATGTAATGATTGTCCCCCTGAGAAACTAAACATTATGGGATATGGAATGAAAAATCTTGTAGCCATGCTCACACAACTTTCTCAAGCTATGAATCATGCAGTATTTCCAAACGAGCAAAGGAAGGAGCAACATTCTGTTGAATGCTTCATGAGACAGCGTCCACCTTCATTCAGCGGGTCTACCGATCCATTAGTTACTGAACAATGGATTAGTACTACTGAAAAGATATTTTCAGTTCTTCAATGTTCTGAGCATGATAAAGTCATCTTAGCGGGGTATCGTTTGGAAGGTGATGCTGATCAATGGTGGAATCTTAATAAGAATACGAGGCAAAGGGATGAAATTGAGTCCATGGAATGGGACAAGTTCAAGAACTTATTTTTCAATATGTACTTCCCTCGTATTCACCAAACAAAGATGGAGAAAGAGTTTCTCGAACAGAAGCAAAAGGATTATGAATCTATTGGTACCTATGAAGCAAATTTTACAAGATTTTCAAGGTACGCTTCTGGTATTATTATCCAACTTGAGAGTAAGATCGATCGATTCTTTAGTGGCTTAAAACCAAGTCTTAGAAGGGCCTTACCCATAAGGGACTTCAATAGCTACGAGGAAATCGTTCGATGTGCTCTCAAAGTTGATATGGAGATTGGAGTAACCCATCAATCATATGGGTTTGATAAGAAGAGGAAAATGGAATTCAAAGAAAAATCTAAAGAGCACACTGAAAAGAAGATAAGCTTTCCCTTATGCTCAAAGTGTGGAAAGAAACATGGAGGGAGTTGTCTTAAAGGGACAAGTAAATGTTTCAAATGTGGAAAGGAAGGTCATAGGGCATTTGAATACCGTGATAATGGGAAGAAGATGTCTAATGATGCAAACAAAGGAAGGGATACACAGAATGAACCTACTACACTTCAATGTTTCAAGTGAAAGGAGATGGGGCATTATGCCAATCAATGCCCAAATCCAAGGGTTGATGATGATGGTCGACATCAACAAACTCTTAAGGCTAAAGACAAAGGAAAGTCACATGCAATTTCTATTAGCGATGTGGAGTACAAAAACGATGTGGTGAAAGGTACACTTACCATCCACTCTAAAGTAGAAAATGTTTTATTTGATTCTAGATCCACCCAGTCTTTTATTTCTAAAAAATTTTCTAAGGGTATCACCATATTACATCAACAATTAGATGTTGAGTTAGCTGTGACAACACCTAATGGCACAACAGTCCCATCAAAAGTTTATAATTCTTCTCCGATTGAAGTTTGTGGGAAATTGCTTCCTGCAAATCTTGTGATCCTTCCTATAGTGGAATTTGATGTGATTCTGGGCATGGATTGGCTTTCTCTACATGGAGCTCATATCAATTTCCAAAGAAGGGAAGTCACATTTCATATTCCAGATCAATCTATGATCGTCTATCGATGAAAGGATGAATATAACCTTCCAGTGGAAATTCCTTCCATATTATGGGACTTGATTCCACTAAATGAAGGTTATTTATCTCAACTGGTTGGTGAGAAACTCACGATTAAAAATATTCCCATCGTACGGGAGTTTGATGATGTCTTTCCGGAGGAATTGCCGGGTCTTCCACCAAATTGTGAAGTTGAGTTTTCAATAGAACTCATACCGGGTTCTTTGCCTATTTCAAATACACCTTATAGAATGGCCCCAATTGAGTTGCAGGAATTGAAGAAGCAACTCCAAGAGAATCTTGATAAGGGATTCATACGCCCTAGTGCGTCACCTTGGTGATCACCTGTTCTATTTGTTAAGAAGAAAGATGGATTAATGAGACTCTGCATTGATTATCGAGAACTTAACAAGATCAATATCAATAAAAAATATCCTCTCCCACACATTGATGATTTATTTGACCAACTACGTGGAGCTCAATACTTTTTCAAGATTGATCTTCGTTCAGGGTATCATCAATTAAGGGTCAAAAGGGAGGATATACCAAAGAGGTCTTTCCGTACAAGGTATGAACACTATGAATTTATAGTGATGCCATTTGGTCTTACTAATGCCCCTGCTATCTTCATGGATCTAATGAATAGAGTCTTTAGAGACTATCTTGATCAATTTGTGGTAGTCTTTATAGATGATACTCTTGTATATTCAAAGAGCAAGGAAGATCATGAAGATCACTTGAGAATTATATTGAAGACCCTGAGAAAGGAGAAGCTTTATTCCAAATTTACCAAGTGTGAATTTTGGTTTCAAAAAGTTACATTTTTGGGTCACATAATCTCAAAAGAGGGGATATCTGTGGATCCAGCAAAAACAGAGGTTATCGAAAGATGGTCGAGACCAAAAACAGTAACTGAGATCCGAAGTTTTCTTGGTTTGGATGGATATTATCGACGTTTTGTAAAATATTTTTCACGATTATCTAATCCACTCACCAAGTTGACTCAGAAAGGAGTTAAGTTTGTTTGGACAGAGGAATGTGAAGATAATTTCAAGGAGTTGAAAAGAAGGTTATCCAGTGCACCTGTGCTCACACTGCCTTGTAGTGAAGAAAGGTTTGTGATCTACAGTGATGCATCCATGAAAGGATTGGGGTGTGTTCTTATGCAAAATGATATGGTGATATCTTATGCCTCACGACAGTTGAAAATCCATGAGAAAAATTACCCAACACATGATTTGGAGTTAGCTGTGGTAATCTTTGCATTAAAGATTTAGAGGCATCACCTTTATGGTGAAAGGTGTGATATTTATACTGATCATAAAAGTTTAAAGTATATTTTCACACAAAAGGAGATGAATATGCGTCAAAGAAGATGGTTGGAGCTGATTAAGGATTATGACTGCTCAATCCATTACCACCCTAGGAAAGCAAACAAGGTGGCAGATGCATTAAGTCGACAAGACCATGCTAGTTTATCCATGATGAGGATCACAAAAGATCTAATATTTATGGATTTAAAAAGGATGGATCTTGGAATTATAATGGAAGGGGAAAAATCTTATCTTTCTCAAATGAATGTTCAACCATCTATACATGTGATGATTAAAGAGGCACAGAAAGAAGATGTAGAGTTACAAAAGAAGGTGAGAAATGTTCCTAAATTCAACCTTGATTGTGATGGGATAATAAATTTCAGGAATCGGGTTTGTGTTCCTCCCATCCCCGAATTAAAGAAGGATCTGCTGGATGAGTCTCATAGTTCTTCATTCTATATTCATCCTGGAAGCACGAAGATGTATAGGGACCTGAAAGAGTACTTCTGGTGGGATGGCATGAAAAGAGATGTTGCTGAATATGTCTCTCGATGCTTGGTTTGTCAACAAGTTAAAGATGAGAGACAGAAGTCTAAGGGGATGTTACAACCATTACCCATACCTGAATGGAAATGGGAAAACATCACTATGGACTTTTTCACAGGACTTCCTAAGACATCCAAAGGCAATAATGCTATCTGGGTCATAGTTGATCATCTTACAATGTCCGCACACTTCATTGCTATTAGAGAGGACTTCCCTCTAGATCATCTTGCCAGGATATATGTAAAGGAAGTGGTAAGATTGCATGGAGTACCACTTTATATTATATCTAATCTGGATCCGAGATTTACCTCTATGTTCTGGCGAAGTATTCAGCATACTCTGGATAGAGAGTTGAGTTTCAACACTGCTTATCATCCTTAGACAGACGGTCAGTCTGAGATAACAATTCAAACCCTAGAAGATATGTTGAGAGCTTTCTCTATGGATTTCAAAGGAGGTTGGGATCAACACCTACCTTTGGTGGAATTTTTTCTTATAATAATAGATTTCACTCCAGTATTCAGATGGCTCCTTATGAAGCTCTCTATGGAAAGAAATGTAGGACTCCAACTTGCTGGGATGAAGTTGGGGAAAGAAAGCTATTAGGACATGATCTCGTTGATGAAATGGAATAAAAGGTCAGATCTATTCAACAACACATAAGAGCAGCTCAGAGTCGACAGAAAAATTATGCCGACAACCGAAGAAAAGACCTAGAGTTTGAAGTGGGTGATAAAGTGTTCTTACGAATATCTCCCTGGAAGAAGGTTATGAGATTTGGAACGAAGGGGAAGTTGAGCCCTAGATATATCAGTCCTTTCGAAATAATGGATCGTTTTGGAAAGGTAGCTTATCAATTGGCGCTTCCACCGAATCTCTCTCAAGTTCACGATGTGTTCCATGTATCTCTCCTGAGAAAGTACATACCTGATCCTTCACATGTACTCAGCTCAGAAGTTGTACCGCTGGAGCAAGATATTTCTTATGAAGAACAACCGATAGAGATTCTGGATCATAGCGAAAAAGTCCTACGAAACAAGACCACTTGATTGGTGAATGTTTTACGGAGGAACCACCAACTTGAAGAAACTACATGGGAGCTTGAGGATATGATGAGGGAGAAGTATCCTAATTTGATTGTTACAAAGTGATGAATTTCGAGGGCGAAATTATTTTTAAGGGGGGTAGAATGTAACACCCGAGATTTTTATGAGTAATATATTGTTTTTATATATCATCAAAGGAATATTTCACTACATACTAGCTTGGATTACTTTACACGCAATCACGACCTTCCTCGATAGCTTGCGTTGTACGCAATACCGAGTTTCACTAAACGACGATATGCTATTAAAATATTATTTAAAATAGCCGTTATGAATAGTAATAACCACTTTTTGAAATTTTATCTTTCAAAATGGTCTTCATTTTTGGATTCGGAATACCGAAATTAGCCTAGGGTGAAATTTTGGTATTTTTCTAAAAGCTTTCAATTTTTGATGAATAGTGAAACCACTAAGTGGTAGATTAAAAACTGAATTTTTCATAAAACATAATTTTACCACTTCTATGAATGGAATTTCAAAAATCCGACAGACATGGTTGATATCAGTAAGTAAAATGTAGTTCAATGAGATAAAAATAATTTTTTGGTGAATAGTAACTTTTTACTTTTTTTTACCGCGGTTAATAGTAAATAGGGTAACTAAGGGTAAATATGATATTAATATTACCCTAACACATGTCCGAATTCTATTGGATAAGTTTAATTCGACTGAAAACAACCTTATAAATATAATATGACCATTTAGGTCCACTTGGATTAGATTATGACATTTAATATTATTTTATTTAATGAATAGTTAAAATAGTTAAAATCAATGTTTAATAACTAAAACATTTTTAATATGGGTTTATACATAAGATAAATTCGATTATAAATATTCATTAGAAATCTAAAAATATTTCCTACATAATGATATTTTATTTATAATTTTTAGAATTTAAATAAATTAATTTATTTATGACACAACGATGATGCAGTAATTACCCTTTTAAGGAAATGTTAACATAATTGACGTTATAAATGCCCAAATAAATGTAATTTGAGACTTTTTATGAATTCCACTAATTTTATAGTTTAATATGATATATTATTGTTGATTTAATCAACTTGGTTCGAACATATAATTTTGTTATGACTTTCACAAAAATCATATATCAAATAGTGTCAAAATTGACACAAAATAGTTTTTAAATCAAATATTATATTATTAATTGTTATTTTATACCTAAAAATCTAAGGTTCGACCACATGACTTAGATAAGGATATATATATTAATAATAAACAACTTGGGGATTGTTTGTCATGTTATAGTAAGTGTATTAACCATATAGTGTAAGAAAACAAAAAGACACGGTAAAAGTTAAATTATTTAACTTAGAGTTAAATCTAATTGATAAGGTTAAAATAATAACCTAAACTTGTCTAAATCCTATTGGTTGATAGGATTTCGACCCATCCCCACTTTACCTTCAAAATAATACCCTTTGGAACCATTATAAACCGATTTTTACATTAATATAAAATAATATTTTGAGATATTCCTAAGGTGCCCCTCTCCTCCATTATAAAAAGGCACCTCCTCCCCCTCCTCCTCACACCAATTGGAGCACCCAATCTCGGAAAAACCCTGCCAAAATCCCTTCTCCACTTCCCTAGAATAATCCTAGAGGTCCTGGTCTTCTTCAAAGACCAATCTTAGTTCCCTAAGTGGAGGATTCAAAGAGGTGTTTAAAAGAAGAGGTAATATCCATTACATATTTTCAATTTCTTTCTTCTTCAACTTCTTCTTATTTAGTTGTTTCATGATAAAGTAATAACATAAGTATTACTTACATACTGATATGTTATTATAAATATGAAACAACCATAATTCACCTTTTATCCATCCTACGGAAAAATGAAATCACCGCGCGTGCGTACGTACGGAATACCGTCTCCACGCCATGGTGTAATCTATTTTCCACCACCACCTTACTTGGATGGGTATAATGGTGTAAATAATGACTATATATGACTATGAAAAAGTGATATTGATTCTGAAATAGTATACATACACTCCAATACAATTCGATGATCATAGGAACGATATCATCACTCGTGCGTACATATGGAATACCGTCTCCACGATGTGATGAGACTCGTTCTACATGATCATCATTACATAGTAATTATATACATGAATTGAATGAATAAATATGATATAGGTTACACTAATAGCATTCTGGATATAAGGTATATATAACCTTAAAAGAAGAATATGAATTTATTCGGCAAAACATGCATAAGAACAAAAGGAAATAAAGACCCGAGTAACAAGTAACAATGAAATATTACTAATAAGAAGCTAAGAATATGACCATATATGATATCATATCAATATGTATGATTCTGTAATAATTCAATAACATTATTTAAACAATTATACAGGAGCTTCGGAAACGTACAAAGCGAATCAGACCTATGATAAGGGGAAATATCACAATCTTGTTTTTATCCGAGATTGTTTATACTTTGGTATTTACTAGGGTGTATTTTATCATCCAAATCCATGTTCCCTCAATATGTAATATTGTTTCCATAAACATAAAATAGTTTAAATCTAATGTTACCCATCGGTGAGTTTTTAGTGAAGAATATGAAAGGAATCTTTTGTCGTTTTTTTTTCGTATGATGTACTTTTTGACTTTTCCGACAAAAGTATTAAATTTTTTTTTAACTTATACAGCATGAATGGATTTTTCAAACATTATTTACAAGAATATTCCTTTACAAGTTTTCAAGTTTATTTTTTATCAACTTCTTTGTCATGACCCATCCTCGGGGGCCCGTGCCGTGACTACCCCATGCCCGCCTTCCATAGGCCAGGGGCTGGCGACTAGCACCAAGGCGTAAATCCCGGTAAAAAGGGAAGGCATTCCCTTTGTAAAGTAAACAATCACAAAGAGTACAAGCGGAAGCAGTAAACACTAAGTAAAAACTGAGTACAACAGTATGTGCGGAAAGTAAAAAGGGGCCAGAAATACAAGCCCAATAGTAAAGTACAACTCGAAAGGGAAAACAACAATTGAAAAGTAAAACGGCTACGCCGAGCTGTCCACTGGAAATCCCACCTGAAGGGTGGGTACAGACAGCTCCTCTGCTCCTCGGGTCCCGCCGTCCGCTACGAGTATGTCCCACCCAGTGGTCCACCTCTGGGTACCGCCTCGTCGTCACGTACACCTCTGGGTACCGTCTCGTCGTATAGTCCACCTCCAAGTACCGTCCAGTCCTCGAACACTCGGCCTCTGTCAATACTGGCCATCATCTGCAACCAACACAATGAGGTGCGGGCATAGCCCGTGCAGGGGTGAGTATAAAGATACTCAGTAGGGACCCCGAGACCCTCAAGGTCTCACTAAAACCAACAAGGATAACCACATAGAAGATCTCAACAGATAACCTCTACTTAGGTATA
This sequence comes from Viscum album, assembly GCA_963277665.1. NCBI lineage: Eukaryota > Viridiplantae > Streptophyta > Magnoliopsida > Santalales > Viscaceae > Viscum > Viscum album. The sequence goes on along the minus strand of OY728142.1, from coordinate 1,219,518,370 downwards.
TGTCATACATATACCTAAGTTATCAAAGAACCCATCTCAATCATGAGGAAACACAAGGATTGTGAAATCAACAGATAACTACTACCCAGGTATATGCCCATACATATACCTAAGTTATCAAGTGACTCATCTCAATCATGAGGTAAACACAAGGTAAAAAGTCTCAGCTCAAACCAGGATTTTCATTATCGAAACTGTAACTGCTGAAGAGCTCCGTCTCTGGAGTGTACAGTGGTCCTGTCACGACTCGGAGGTACTGCTCACTAACCTAAGACTGCTGAAGTACTCCTTCTTTCATGTACCGTGGGTCAGTCACCCAGACACAGTAGTGCTTCCCGCCGAGGTAGTTCACCCAAACACAGTAGTGCACACCCCCTAGTAGCCTGCTGAGGTACTCTTCGGACGAGTACCGCGGGTCTGCACTGTCACACAGGTAGTGCTCCTTCCTCCATGGGTCTGCACCTCAGAAAGTAGTGCTCCGTCCACTGGTCTAGTCGACTCACTCCAAGTCGAGTCGGTCAAGCAGTCGTCAGGTCTCAGCCAGTTACATGGTCTCCGTACTCCTCACACTCTCCATTGGGAGGGTCCGCTCCACGAGCTACAGGTCGATACTCCAAGTATCTCAAAGTCCCAAGAATAAGTATCTCAAAGGACCGCCTCGTCATAGGGGTCTCAACACAACAGATGACGCGTCAATCGGACGCCCGGTCTGTGAGTTATTAGCCTTTTCGTCCCAGGGGCCCGGTTGGTTTCGTGAGCGAACCAAACCCGACTGTATCTCAACTATACCCCGAACTCTCATATGGTATACTCATAGGGACCGTTTCTCAACGCGATCACCAATGCCGCTGACGGTTCGTCAAACGGACGTTCTGTCAGAAAGATATCAGTTTTTCCATTCCAGGGGCCCGGTTGGATTTCGGTGCGATCCAACCCAGCCACTATCCATCTACATCCAAAACTCGGGCGGAGGATGCCAAAAGTTCCGTATCATCAACAGGAACTCAACGCAACAGACGGCGCGTCAATCAGACGCCCGGTCTGAGAGTTATTGGCTTTTTCGTTCCAGGGGCCCGGTTGGATTTCGGTGCGATCCAACCCGACCGCACTCCGTCGGCATCCAAACCTCGAGAGGAGTAAGCCAAAAGATCCATCTCACTTAGAGGAATTCAACGAAACAGACGGCACGTTAATCGGACACCCGGTCTGTTATTTATTGGCCTTTTCGTCTCACACCCACCCTGGGAAACTTCCCAGGAGGTCACCCATCCTGATCACTACTCTAGGCCAAGCACGCTTAACTATGGAGTTTTAAACACGTAGGCTCCCGAAAAGGAAGGTGCGCCTTGAGTATAGTATACCGAAACGACCGTCTCGATCCAAGGATCATGTTGCCGCTGATGGCGAGTCGTTTGGAGGACCGTAGCCCAAGATACTGGAATTTGACCAAACCGCTCGGTAACGGGGGTTTCGGGCCCGGGCCGTCCCGGCCCGAGACCCCCCGGATGGCCCGAACCGGGTCGACCCGCCCCGGACGGGGTCGACCCGGCCCGGCACAGCCCGGCCCGGCCCGGCCCGGCGAACCGGCCAGGCGCGCCGGTTCGGCGCAAGGCAGTGCGCTGGGCGCGCTGCCAGCTCGGCCGAAGGCGGAGCTTGATGGAAACAGGGGGCCGCCTGGCCCCCCTTTGTGAAACCGGCCCCCTCATATTAGGGGGCCAAATAACTGCCAGGGGGAATTAAATTCCCCCGGTTTCCACCAACCTGGCCGGCCCGACCTGGCCGGCCGGCCTTCATCATCCGGCGCGGTGCGACGGCACCGCTCCCCTCCGCCGCGGCCCCGCTCCGGCCGCGGCGTCTTCTGTTTCCTTCGACGTGGCGCGACGGCGTCACGTTCATGATAATTCTTTCCACGGCGCGGCGCGACGGCACCACGCAATAATTTTCGTGTGATTCCCGCGTGGTGCGATGGCACCACGCTATCTCGTTTCATCCGCAAGAAAAATTCAAGAACAAAGGAGGGGGGTTCGGCCGTGTTTGTGCGGTCCGGTCCCCCTTTCGTTAGACGATAACACTTAATCGTTCATCCTCATGTTTGTCATGCTAGAACCAAGAACGGAAAATAATTAAATAAAGCAACAAAAAACCCCTACTTGGATATTTAATGTCGCACGTTGGGCGTTGCGGAGAATGGAGTCGTGGAGAACGACGTCGCGGAGATCGGACGTCGATTCCATGGATGTTGGGGTACGTCCGAGGAGGAAACGACGTCTCCTCACTTTTTGCGGAGATGAAGAAGGAAGGCGTGTTGTCGTTGGAGAGTTCCCTAAGTCGGTGTCTTCTCCCCTGCCGTGGAGGAAAAAGAGGATGAAGAACCGTGATCACCGAGTCGTTCTAAGTTGAGGGATCGATGTTCTTCATCGGAGAAGAACCGTTCTTCACGGAGAGGAGGACGTTATTCAACGAAGAAGGAGCTTCCTTCTTCTATCACACAAAGGCACTTTCTCAAAAATCCTCCCACCACAATTCAACCTCCAAATAAAACAAGGTTTCCCCTTATTTTATTTTAATCATTCCATGCATTGTATGTTCAAAAATCAAACACTTAATTGATTAAGAGTTTCAATAACTTAATTTAAGTGCTAGTTGGCATGAGTTATGAGGGAGAGAGGGAGAGAAGGAGTTTCAAAATAAAGAGGGAGGTGAGGAGTTTCAAAATAAGGAGGGAGTTAGGGGGTTATGGGAAAAGTGAAGGGGTGGGGTTCGTGTGGGCCCCACTTCACCTTAAATCCTTCCATGGGTGGTTAAATCCAAGTGGGTCCCACCCCTAACTCCCTTACATAGGTTAAAACCACTTAAGAGAGGGTCAAGTGTTGTAACATAACACTTAATCTACTTAACAAGAAAAATAAAAACTGTAGATAAGTTATAAATTAAACTTCCACAATTTTTATCATCTTCTCTCGGATAAACGCAACTCTGGAAATGGAGTTCTTAAGAAATTACCGGTGCTACGATTCCATCGGTTCCCTTGGAATTCGATTACGGGCACTGGTTCAAAAGATAGAAATTCCCGCTCGCTCGTTCACTGAACGTACCCGAGCCAAACTTCGAAAATTAATTCCGGGCACACCGGGCCTCAGAATCAGGCGCTGTCAGAAACTGCTTTCTTGTAAAATTCCAAAGAAAATTAAGAAAAAAAAAATTCCTTGAAATTTCTGGATCTTTACATTACTCCCACCTCAGGGCTTTACGTCCCCGTAAAGCTTCAACACAAACTAGGGTCACAAAAGTGGTACCGAGCACGCATCTGAGCCTTCCGCTCCTATGTGCTCACCTGGAGGTTTCGTACTACTAAAGAAAGTGCACCCGAGGAATCAATCGTCCTCCTAGGATCTGCTCCTGTCGATCCTCGATCCCCACTGGAGTCTCCGCGAAAGACACCCCATCGCCATCGTCCAGTCCCTCATGGTCGATGGTATGTGAAGGGTCGAGCACGTATCTCCTCAGTTGAGATACGTGGAAGTCGTCGTGCACCTGGTGCAACTGCAGTTAATGGGTCAAGCAGTAAACCACCCTGCCTACCCAGCTGGGGACCTAAGAAGGTCCGCTGAACCCCGGAGATAACTTGTCGCCTTGGCCACATCTCCGTAAACCTCGTCAAGGTGATACCCGTATAAGGACGTGATCGTCAATCTCAAACTCCAGAGGTCTCCATTTTCTGTTTGAATTGGAACTCGAAAGGCTGATATCACGAGGGTAAGGTTGATCGACTCAAGAGTGATCGGTCGCACCCTCCTGTGCAAGAGTTACCCTACGCTGTCTGGGGTTTCCTTTTCCGGCGACCAAGGAAAACCCATCCCGACGTTTGCCTACAACTGTCAATTTGAGTATGAACAGTTATTTCCCATTCAATACTCAAACTAACGTCATAAGGCCTCGACGCTGCCACCATGAGATTCCAACCGAAACTCTCACCTCGAGGGTCTGACCACACCATCGGCGTAAGTGTGATTATCGAGTCTCCTCCCAAGGTATCTCCAGACGTGAGGGTCAAGTCCACGGCTTACCGGAAACTCTAGGTCTGGAACAGGATTTGTGAAAGCAAGGAATGATTCACATCGACGTCTGTTACTACAGCAGCCAGTAGTGGACACAGACTGTCCCTTGAATCATTTCTAGAGCCATTGGGTCACACTCCTTGACCGTATGTTGCCGCACTCTTCCTCCGCCCTCCAGCTCCCTGAGCCTGGCAGGAATAACTAAGGCGGGTGGTTGTACAAAGTTAGGATGTACACCACCTCGTGCTGCCCTCCTAGCTCTGCCTCCAAGTCTGCTACTTCGTAGACTCATCTCCCCTTTAAGCTTCCTTTTCTTTAACACGCCCGAGTCTCTAAAACTGGCACCGGTTTCCCGTTTCTTACTGTACTGTGCAGTCTTCATCCTCTCTTGGATGTCCTGGACCTCCTTTAGTCTCACAAGAGATGCTATGATTTCTTCTTTGCCGATAAGAGAAATCTGGTCTCATCCCCTGGATGAACCAAATTCGTTGCCTAATACAGTCAATTCCAACATGAATGATGCATTCATGCCATGGATGACGTCTTAAGGCCTCAACGTAACTACCAAGAGATCCAACTGTCACTCTCACCTCTAAGGGTCGAGTCACACTCTCGGCATCAGTGTGAGGTCACTGGGTCCCCTCCAGTTGAAATCTCGAAAGTGAGGGTCAAGTCAACAGTTTAACCGGGACCACTCAGTATCAACCAAACAAAAGGACAGTAAAGAAAACAAAGATAAGTGTATTTTTATTATTTCATATCATAGTACAAGACACGAATACAATAGAAAAATGGAACTAGAAGTACAAGGGACATATCCACTAGTTCCTCTCCTGTCCACCTGCTCTCGGAGCTCTACTGCCTTCTCCATTGCTCGGTTGTTGCTCAAGCAATCGCTGCTGCTTCTGTCTCGGTGGCTCCTCCAACACCCGCTGATCAATCGTACAAGGAGTCGGACAGTCACGTTCCAGGTGACCCTTCCCGCCGCAGGAGTAACATTGTCCGTTTCTGGCACGCCTGGCTTTGACCCCACCTCGGGTGCCCCGCACCACCGGTCCTAAATCTCGAGATCGTCCAACTGCTAGTCTGGTCCTCCTGGACCTCTGCATCATCTGTCTACTTCCCACAGATGACTCGGCTACTGATCGAAAAACACACGGCAAAGGCAGAAGCTCCTGCACACGCTCGGGGTGTAGAGCTACTGGCACAAACTCCACCCTAAAGAAGGTCTCAAAGTCTTCCCATGCGAAGGTCATCCCGTCGCAAAACTGAAACAAGTGGCTCCACCACCTGCCTGCTGCTGCCTGAAGGAGGCTGGTAGCAAAGATCACCATGAAGTCTGCCGGCGTCCCCACTAGCCTGAAGACTCCCACCACAGCCTCCAGCCAATCCTCAACTGCCTGCGGGTCCATCTCTCCCCGGAACCTGGGTGGCCTCTGGCGCTGGAACTTGTGCAGCGCACTCAAGTGGCGTGCATCGCCTACTGCTGGGGCTGGTGGCATCGGTGGCCCAACGTATGGTAGTATCGGTGGTGCCTCCGTTAGTGCCTCAACTGCAAGAGGGCCCTGTACCGAAGCCTCGTCGCTCGACAGGCTGTCAGTACGCACATCCCTCTAGGCTCTAGCTGGTCGTTCGTGAAAAGGCATCCTGAAAGAAACAACGTAACACGGTCAAACGATTATACCTGGTGAGCTGACCTGGTTTGAGCTGACATTTAAAAACATCTGGAAACACACATGGAATCAGTGTTTTCGTGCACAAAGTCAGAAATCAGTTGTCAGGGTCCATGTGTATGGATATGTCGGCCGCCCGCACCAACACTGGACTCCCTGAACTGAAAACCACACTCGGTACCCTTAACACTATTGCTTCACAGGAAGAAACATCAGAGTTATAAGTTCTGTAGTAGAACCGAACTCCTCTGATACCAATTTGTCACGACCCGTCCTCGGGGCCCGTGCCGTGACTACCCCAAACCCGCCTTCCATAGGCCAGGGGCTGGTGACTAGCACCAAGGCGTAAATCCTGGTAAAAAGGGAAGGCATTGCCTTTGTAAAGTAAACAATCACACAGAGTACAAGCGGAAGAAGTAAACACTAAGTAAAAACTGAGTACAACAGTAAGTGTGGACAGTAAAAAGGGGCCGGAAATACAAGCCCAACTGTAAAGTACAATTCGAAAGGTAAAACAACAACTGAAAAGTAAAACTGCTATGCCGAGCTGTCCACTGGAAATCCCACCTGAAGGGTGGGTACAGACAGCTCCTCTGCTCCTTGGGTCCCGTCGTCCGCTCCGAGTATGTCCCACCCAGTGGTCCACCTCTGGGTACCGCCTCATCGTCACGTCCACCTATGGGTACCATCTCGTCGTATAGTCCACCTCCCGGTACCGTCCAGTCCTCGAACACTCGGCCTCTGTCAGTACTGGTCGTCGTCTGCAACCAACACAACGAGGTGCGGGCATAGCCCGTGCAGGGGTGAGTATAACGATACTCAGTAGGGACCCTGAGACCCTCAAGGTCTCACTAAAACCAACAAGTATAACCACATAGAAGATCTCAACAGATAACCTCTACATAGGTATATGCCATACATATACCTAAGTTATCAATTAACCCATCTCAATCCTGATGAAACACAAGAATTGTGAAATAAATGGATAACTACTACCCAGGTATATGCCCATACATATACCTAAGTTATCAAGTGACCCATCTCAATCATGAGGTAAACACAAGGTCAAAAGTCTCAACTCAAACCAGGATTTTCATTATCGAAACCGTAACTGCTGAAGAGCTCCGTCTCTGGAGTGTACAGTGGTCCTATCACGTCTCTGAGGTACTGCTCAATAACCTAAGACTGCTGAAGTACTCCTCCTGTCGAGTACCTCGGGTCAGCCACCCAGACACAGTAGTGCTTCCCGCCGAGGTAGTTCACCCAAACAAAGTAGTGCACACCCCCTAGTAGCCTGCTGAGGTACTCTCCGGACGAGTACCACGGGTCTGCACTGTCACACAGGTAGTGCTCCGTCCGCTATGGGTCTGCACCTCAGAAAGTAGTGCTCCGTCCACTGGGCTAGTCGACTCACTCCAAGTCGAGTGGGTCAAGCAGTCGTCAGGTCTCAGCCAGTTACACGGTCTCCGTACTCCGCACACTCACCACTGGGAGGGTCCGCTCCACAAGCTACAGGTCGATACTCCAAGTATCTCAAAGTCCCAAGAAGATGTATCTCAAAGGAACGCCTCGTCATAGGGGTCTCAACACAACAGACGGTGCGTCAATCGGACGTCCAGTCTGTGAGTTATTAGCCTTTTCGTCCCAGGGGCCCGGTTGGTTTCGTGAGCGAACCAAAACCGGCCGTATCTCAACTATACCCCGAACTCTCATAGGGTATACTCATAGGGACCGTTTCTCAACGAGATCACCAACGCCGCTGACGGTTCTTCAAATGGACGTTCTGTCAGAAAGATATCAACTTTTCCGTTCCAGGGGCCCGGTTGGATTTCGGTGCGATCCAACCCGGCCACTATCCAAAAGCATCCAAAACTCGGGCGGAAGATACCAAAAGTTCTGTATCGTCAACAGGAACTCAACGCAACAGACGGCACGTCAATCGGACGCCTGGTCTGAGAGTTATTGGCTTTTTCGTTTCAGGGGCCCGGTTGGATTTCGGTGCGCCCCAACCCGACCGCACTCTGCCAGCATCCAAACCTCGAGAGGAGTAAGCCAAAAGATCCATCTCACTTAGAGGAATTCAACGAAACAGACGGCACGTCAATCGGACGCCCGGTCTGTTATTTATTGGCATTTTCGTCTCACACCCACGCTGGGAAACTTCCCAGGAGGTCACCCATCCTGATCACTAATCTAGGGAAAGCACGCTTAACTATGGAGTTTTAACCACGTATGCTCCCGAAAAGGAAGATGCACCTTGAGTATAGTATACTGAAACGACCGTCTTGATCCAAGGATCGTGTTGCCGCTGACGGCGAGTCGTTTGGAGGCATGTAGCCCAAGATACAAGCATTTGACCAAACCTCTCGGTAACGGGGGTTTCGGGCCCGGGCCGTCCTGGCCCGAGACCCCCCGGATGGCCCGAACCGGGTCGACCCGCCCCGGACGGGGTCGACCCGGCCCGACACAGCCCGGCCCGGCCCGGCCCGACGCGGCACGGGCCGGCCCGGCCTGGCCCGGCGAACCGGCCGGGCGCCCCAGTTCCGCGCAAGGCAGCACGCTGCCAGCTCGGCCGAAGGCCGAGCTCGCTGGAAACGGGCGGCCGCCTGCCCCCCCCCCCCCCCCTTTGTGAAACCGGCCCCCCTCATAATGGGGGGCCAAATAACTACCCTGAGGAATTAAATTCCCCCGGTTTCCACCAACCCGGCGGGCCCGACCTGGCTGGCCGACTTTTTGTCAACAGGACCGGCAAGGGCCGGTCCTCTTCCGTCTTCCGGCACCGGTGGCCCGGCTGGCCGCCGGTCATCACAATCCGCCGCGGCCCAGAACCAGCCGCGGCATTCGTCATCCGGCGCGGTGCGACGGCACCGCGCCCCTCCGCCGCGGCCCCGCTCCGGCCGCGGCGTCTTCGGTTTCCTTCGACGCGGCGCGACGGCGTCGCGTTCATGATAATTCTTTCCACGGTGCGGCGCGACGGCGCCGCGCAATAATTTCCGTGTGATTCCCACGTGGTGCGACGGCACCACGCTATCTCGTTTCATCCGCAAGAAACATTCAAGAACAAAGGAGGGGGTTCGGCCGTGTTTGTGCGGTCAGGTCCCCCTCTCGTTAGACGATAACACTTAATCGTTCATCTTCAAGTTTGTCATGCTAGAACCAAGAACGGAAAATAATTAAATAAAGCAACAACAAACCCCTACTTGGATATTTGACGTCACACGTCGGGCGTCGCGGAGAACGGCGTCGCGGAGAATGACGTCGCGGAGATCGGACGTCGATTCCATGGATGTTGGGGTACGTCTGAGGAGGAAACGACGTCTCCTCACTTGTTGCGGAGATGAAGAAGGAAGGCGTGTTGTCGTTGGAGAGTTCCCTACGTCGGTGTCTTCTCCCCTGCCGTGGAGGAAAAAGAGGATGAAGAACCGTGATCATAGAGTCGTTCTAAGTTGAGGGATCGATGTTCTTCATCGGAGAAGAACCGTTCTTCGCGGAGAGGATGACGTTCTTCAATGAAGAAAGAGCTTCCTTCTTCTATCACACAAAGGCTCTTTCTCAAAAATCCTCCCACCACAATTCAACCTCCAAATAAAAAAAGGTTTCCCCATTTTTTATTTTAATCATGCCATGCATTGTAAGGTCAAAATTCAAACACTTAATTGATTAAGAGTTTCAATAACTTAATTTAAGTGCTAGTTGGCATGAGTTATGAGGGAGAGAGGGAGAGAAGGAGTTTCAAAATAAAGAGGGAGGTGAGGAGTTTCAAAATAAAGAGGGAGTTAGGGGGTTATGGGAAAATTGAAGGGGTGGGGTTCGTGTGGGCCCCACTTCACCTTAAATCCTTCCATGGGTGGTTAACTCCAAGTGGGTCCCACCCCTAACACCCTTACATGGGTTAAAACCACTTAAAAGAGGGTCAAGTGTTTAACATAACACTTAATCTACTTAACAAGAAAAATAAAAATTGTAGATAAGTTATAAATTAAACTTTCACAATTTTTATCATCTTCTCTCGGATAAATGCAACTCAGGAAATGGCGTTCTTAAGAAATTACCGGCGCTGCAGTTCCATCGGTGCCCTCGGAATTCGATTCCAGGCACTGGTTCAAAAGATAGAAATTCCTGCTCGCTCGTTCACTGAACGTACCCGAGCCAATCTTTGAAAATTAATTCCGGGCACACCGGGCCTCGGAATCAGGCGCCGTCAGAAACTGCATTCTTGTAAAATTTCAAAGAAAATTATGAAAAAAAAAATTCCTTGAAATTTCCGGATCTTTACATTCTTTTATTTTATAATTTTATGACATGTTAAGAAAAGAAAGGTGTTTTTGAAGAAGAAAGGATATTTTCCTCAAGAATGGAGTTCAAGTGTTTTATCAAAATTATTTTCCATCTAAGATAATAAAGGGTTCCTTTTTTATCCCTATTATTACATTGATTTGATTATGTTGTGAGGGAATTATTTTTATGAAGTCATTTACCTTATATGATTTGTTTTATGATGTCATGATGTTTCAAGAATCCCATTTTTTTTACATGTGTTATGCGATGATGTATGATTTATGATTATGTGGCACACATAAGAAAGTATTCATTATAAGATGGGTGGGACATATATCTCCCTCCAATTCATTGGGTAATGATTTATGTCTCATGAGATAGACATGGATGGAAGGGAAGGTTATTTCGGTTCAGTGATATAGGACTGAAACGAGTAGTGAACTCGGTTCAGAAATGGACTTTTTCCGCTAAGATAGTCTTGGCAATGAGTCATGACTAACAAGAAATGATTTTCCATGATTATGTGTGCATGTCACAAAGTTTCAAGTTTTATGTTATGATTATGGGGATCTAATTTTCACTTCTATGATTTATTCCATGTTAAGATATTATGATCTCTTTTGCAGGTTATGATTTTCATAAAGATATGATATGATTTATTTTTCCTTTATTTGCCCTTGCTGAGCATTTGAGCTCACCCTTTTTTGTATGTTTTCTTTTCCCCAGGCCAGAAAGATGGATATTAAGTATAATATGCTAAAAGGGACCCTAGATATGATGAAATAATTGGGAGACAGTGTAGAATATTTATGAACCAGTTGTTTATGTTTCCCAATTTCTAAAGACACTATACCTATACGGTCCTTTGTGGTTTTGGCATATGTTGTAATAAGTGTGCTTCAATTTTGTAGTATTAACAATGTATGTAAAGTATGGGTCGTTATATAAGGTATTTAGTTACATAAAGTTTCCAAATAAGAGGAAGATAAAGAATATATGAGATGATTCATACTCAAGGAAAGAGACATTATTATTGAAAATCTACTTTTTATGGTTTCACTTCAAACTCTAATTTTCTTATATGCCCATATTTTCAGCATTATTTTAATTATGTATTCATTTGGACATAATTGAATTACATATGACACATTATGTTTAATTTTATTTACATTAAAATGATTTCAAAGGAACATTTTTACAAAATAATTTTATATTCGTTACAAGAAAGAATAAAAAAGGAATGTTTTAATTTTACACATTCAAATGAAATGACTTTTCCCACCCCCATGATCATTATTTTATTCTTGGATTCATGTATATGATTTCATGTTTACATTAAAAATAAACCCCCATTTCCAAAATTATAATTAATTTTATAATTGGTTTTATAATAGAATGGATATGTCATTATCCAAAAAAAATTCCTTATGGGTGAAAATAAATCTTATTATGTTGACATATTTTATGTACTTTGTTTTCTTTCATGGGACTTGTTTATGAGGACTGGTGGTTCCATTATAAACCAAGGAAATATGATCCTATTATAACTATAAATTGAATTGGGTAAAGGAATATAGTTATCTAATTTCATATATCCTAGGATATTATAATAATATATTATGGTGGTTATTCAAATTGTAACTATAATGGACATTTTATGTATATCAATGGTTACAATTCTATGTATAACCATCAGGGTTATCCAATTTTTAATAGTGATATAAAAATGATTCCTAGAGTAACCTATATTATTTTCATATTTTTTCAATATGTTTTATTGTTATCCATTAATTTATCATGGTAAGATAGTGATATTAAGTTTAAAGGGAATTATATGCTACTTATATGGGTGAAAATTTAACATTTTGAAAAATTATTTGGAGTTTTTCATGAATTCATTGAAAAATTAAAAGTTTTATTTTTTTATGATGTATTAAAAATTTGTTTAAAAATAATTTAGTCACTTTAAGTGATTTATAGGGTAGAAAATAAGTTTATTTTATGAATAATGTCTATTTTAGAAAACAATTAACATTGAAAATGAAAATTATTATCAGTATTAATAGAATAACAGTTTTTTATTCCTTTTATATACTATAATGATCTTTTTTATTCTCATCACAGGTTTTAAATGTTTTTCATATGGTTTTTGGATGATTTAGGAAAAATATGAAGTCAAAATGATAGCCAAGAATGTTAATAATTACAAAGATACATGTTTAATTTTAAAAGTTATTTATTTTGGGAAAATGGATACTAATAAAAAGTGTACAGTTAATAAAATATGAGTTTTTATGTAATATTTATGACGAAAACATCTAAAACACTAATCCAAAATGATATTTTGGTGATTATGAAAGTGAATTATATTATTAGTTCCCTTGAAAATGTATTGTTTAAGGCATAGTCCTTATAGTAGACTTGGTGATCTCCTATGACATAGAACATTTCAAAAAACGTGGCATAATAACCCACCACAATCATTGGATTCCATGAGGTTAAACTAAAAATTCAGAATGAAAGACGCTGAATCGGTGGACACAAATGACAGGCACGTGTGGTAATTAATTTACAAGAGGAGTCCAAATAGTAGATAGGTAATAGATAATATTAATTAGGGCTTGGAATGGAAAATCAAACATGTGGTCGAATAAACATAGCCACGATAAATTTCCACATGAAATTCTTGCTACGTAATTAAAATACCAGCACCAAAAATACAAATCCTGCATATGTACTTTTTTAAATAATCAAGTAATTCTAAAAAATATGCATGTGTGTAAATAAATGGAAATATAATCAAACATGGAAATTTATATATGGAAATAAAAACTAAAAAACCACCTTAATTTTCAAATTCAATCATGGATGTTCTTATACTTATGTTTAACTAACTTGAAGAAAATTCACCTTATCTATGTAGTTGTTGAATTTTTATAACACCATGACCATAATCAAAATTTCAGCTACATTATTATTAATATTCATCTTCTTGGAACATATAGATCAATCTTCATTGAAATCTCTAATAAATTTTAATTTTAACATTTGATCTAGATATAAGAAACTGCATCCCAATGGAATGAACAGTTTTTTAATTTTTGTGAACCACATTAATAATCATTTTTCAAATTTAAACATGAAAACATAAAATAACAAAAAACGGTAATTTTATCAAGAACATGAATACCACTTAACACATACATATGTATTAATCATAAAGAACATCGTATATTCTTATGAAAAATAAACAATAGAATATGATGAGCTCGAACATTTATTAAGGATATTCTTGTAGTTGAATATAAATAATGCATCAATAATATTTAAGGAAATAAATAAAAATAAATTAATGATATATAAATAATAACATGAGGTAAATCATATAAATGGATATAAAAACTATTCAAATAATCATATGACCATTAATAAATTTGTTCATAAGTATGGAATGCATAATTCCATATATATGAGTCTTCAAATAGAGGCCTCATTCCAAGACATGTTAAACATATTTCCAAGGACTAGGGCCAATACAGCTTAAATAAATGGTTAAGGCCACGAACAAAAATCCAAAATATTTTATTTCATTGTGCATACAGATTCATCTTGGTTATTTATAATTCCAAGCCCCACCTCTCACATAATAATTCCAAATCCTTCCTCATATGAATAAATAACAAATATTAATAAATATCTGTATTGAGAGAACTAGCATATGGAATATCAATATGTTCACCAATAAAACCAATCATTAAAACATCAATAAAAAATATGGTAGTTGTTATCAAAAGAGAATAAACTCACAAAATAATAAGAATATATAATTAATATCGGTATAGTTTGAATTACATTAAAATTTTCAATATAAAATTCATACAGAAAATGCAAATTTTATATTGAATTCACATAATAAAAAAATAAAAAATATGATGGAAAATATTTTATTTGAAAGCAAAATGTAAAAATATAAAGGAAGAATAAAATAAAATATTATTTATTGATGTCATGATAATTATTTTACTCCATATATGTTATTAAAACACTCCTTCCACACTATTGTAAAAAGGTAAAATGGTACCTCATTCGGAAAATGATAGAAATATTCGATCAAACCAATTTTTTTTAAAACTAAAACATTGTTAAAAATATCACTTACATATAATATGATAGTAAATGATTTTTTATTTAATTATGGTTAATTAATATATGGATATATCATAGTGGTGAATTAAACATGAAAAACTCGAATAATGATGAGATTATAAAATAAACCCTTTCATTTGGCATGGATTCTTTGATATATGTTTGAACATAATGTATAATAATTAAATATTTATTATACACATATTACATAACCAACAAATCTATATCATTCCATATTTACATACATAGACTTTTAGTGACATTTTATTGACAACCATTGTTAAAATCATTGTTTCATGTAATAATTGCTTCATTTTTCATGTATGTTTTGTTCTAGTAATATTCGTAGTCATAAGTTCATTAATGCTTAAAAATAGAAATAAATTTTATAATGAAATAAATATCATATATAATCATATAATATATATATATATTGATTTAGGCATAAAATTTTGAGATAACAAATGAACTTAACCATTCATGGTGACAACAGTTCATTCATACGCATGAACATTGTCTCTATTTTATAACCCATTGATTGAAAGAACAATACATAATTATTTACCTATGTATAATAGTTATTATATATTTTAAATCATATATATTAATCAAATACATTATCATTACCATCCATGTAATATAGAAATGAAAAAAATCACATCCCTTCTTGGAGGTGCCAGTCCAAACGTAGAAAACTACGACATTATTGTTTCTCAATGGTTTAGATAATGAAAATGTATATTCTATATTATATTTCTTAAAGTATAATTATGTAAAATATATAATATATATAAATTAAACACATCATAATTACAATCTATAAAATGTGTTTTTATAAAATGATTTATATTTTTATTTGGAGACGCTAAGCTTTACAAACGCATGAGAGATTCCTTCACATCCCATTTGATGGAAAAGCGGGTAGATAATAGTGATATAATAATAATAATAATAAATTTTTATTATATTTATTATAATTCATTTCATTTTATGATTATAAATTCACATTTATATGATTTAAAGAGGAATAAAAAAAAAAGAAAGTGACTGATTGAGGCAAATAACCACTAATTTTAAAGTATTCCTATAAATATAATTTTTAAGGGTCACAGGGTTGGAATTTGTAGACTACCACCACCAATAATATTTATATAAAGAACTTACTATGGAATTTTGGTAGGTTTTGGTTGAGAAAGAAGTCTTTTTTGGTGTAAAAAATTGAGGGAGGAGGTTCTTCTTTGTAGTTCAGGTAAGGGGATCTTTTGGAATTTCATAAAATATTGAATTATAATAAAGTTAGTATCAAGAAATGTTTTTAAAATGCTTAGTAATATGAACCTATGATATTATATTATTTAAATAAAAAATAATAATAAAATTTTGATAGGTTTATGTGGTTTTAAAACATTATCTTTTGGTTTAACTCTTCAGTTAACCAATTTTAACATTAACATTGATAACATTTTTTTCACTATTTAAATTATATAATTTTTTATTTAAGGTAAAAAATGGATCATAATTGGATAGGAGATAATATTTTAGACCATATATTTTATATTTTTCCTCTTTAAATATATTTATTATTTATAAATAATTTAATAAAATATTATTATGATAAATTATCATTAATGTCAATTTTGACACTATTCATTTAATTTGACTTCAAATACATGATGAATATATTTATTACAAAGAAAATTTTGTCAAACATCACAAATATGTCATATTAATCTATAAATTTCATGGAACACTATAAATACCTCAAATTTTATAATTTTAATATTTTTTATATCATTTATTTTTTTCTGTTAATTGATTAAATATTGTGAAGGTATTTAAGGTAATTATATAATCACTAAAACATATAATTAAATTATCATAATGGAGATAATTACATTATTAAAATATTAGAATTTATATTATTTTATAAATTATTTAATCTTTGTGTACACAAAAAAGATATATAAAACTAATAGAGTAACATTTTGTAACATTAAATGAAATAAAAATTATGTTGTTTATTTTCAAAATAATGTGTCAATTAAAAATTAAAACTAAATCATAATGTTATTATCATTCAATTTAATTTAATAAATAATTAATATTGTGAAATATTGTCACCTTATAAGTAAATTTTAGCATTGGTTTACTCGATATACCATTTACTGAGGTGATAAGATTTTCCATTATTACAATTCATGATGTCAATAAGTCAAAGGGAAGAAATTACAAAATATGAAACTATTGATTCAAAATATATAATAAATTTATATAGTTAAATAAATATACATGGCTGAAATTAATTCTAAAATAAATATGCAAAATGATATGGAACCTCTTTTCAGAAAAATCATGATTAAAAAAAATTCATTTTTATGTTAAAAATGTATCTATATGAAGTCATGTCCTAGAATTAATTACAATAAAATAAATTGGATATAAGTAATACAACATAAAAAATTTTAATTTAAAATCTATTTAAATTAAAAATAATATTTTTAAGCTCATGAGAAAAGAAATAATTTCGGTAAAAATCTATATTTTCATTGTTCACTAAAAAATCAATATTTCTATAAAAATATTAGAAACTCACTATAAGTTAATTTTGAGATGATGATTTCATAAATTATATTATTTATATAAATTAAAAAATATATATTTTTTAGAAATTAATTATAATATATAATCACAAAATTGTAGAAAATAATATTCGAAGAACAAATATTTATGTAACAGAAAATAACTCTAATGAAAACTAGTACTTATTTAAAAATAATTAATATATGATTTTGAATTAAGTAGGTAATTTATATATATTTCATGAGTCATTTTAAATCGTTCATACTCTCAAATTTATCAATAAGTCTATAGTGGACATATTTAAATAATAATATGTTGGGGTTTTATCTAGGCTCACGGTTGTGTGTTTTATATTCCATCAAACATGGTGTTCTATTAAAATAATAGCACCTTACATTTTGTACCCCTTAAATATATCTTTCACTTTCAATTTGTACATTTTTTTGGTAATTATGGGTCTGGTTTTTCTAAATACCTGTATGGAAAACCCACATTGTAAAAAGGATCAATAAAACATCCTCTTAAAAAGAGGTGAAGATAAATATAATGTTCAACACAAAATTAGGGGTTTGAATATGAGAACATCAGTGGGATGTGAAAATATTTTTATTTAATAGGAAACATAATACCAAGGATTAATATATAGTGAAATAAAAAATTTTCATTATAAATTTAAACATCAAAAAAAATTTAATATGCGATGGTTTCAAAGAAAATAAATGTATCAGAAGGAAAAGTAATTAGATAATATTATTATTTCATGGTGCTTTTTGTAATTTCAAGAAATTGTTTTACAATCTAGATAAATCACTCACGAAAATTAAATTACACTATTTCATCTGAGGTTAAAATCACTATATCATCATTTCGTTCCTGTTCAATCAAATACCACTTCTTCGCATAAACTAGGAAATGGATATTAAAGATTATTTTTATGCCTAAATCAGATTTACTGAATTATAAGATCCATAAATCATTCCTCAATCTTATTAATATTTACAAAAAAATAGTTAGAAAAAGTTATTCTATATTATAAATAATAATTTAACTTCAAAAATTGTTATCCAATGTAAAACATAATCAATTCCTAATGAAGTTAATCTTGAGACTCTTGCAAAATATTTCTAACCATATTCAAAACCAAATTATTTGATTACAAATTTATACTGAAGCAATATAATGTACTTCGTAATTCCATGTTCCGAAAATGTGATTACCATTATCACATATATTAATAACCTGAATCACTATTAACATTCTCCTTATTCTATATTCCCCAAAAATCCAAAAAATGCAGTCAACTCCAACATAAATTACATTTTTATGAAACAAAAATATATTTTATGGGTAACCAATACTTTTCCATTTTCATCTCCCTTGTAAATAAAACATATTATTCAAAATCGTTCACTTAGTAATGTAATATCTAAAAATACCAATTTACCACTAAATCAATTTTCATTGTTACTAGTACCATTAAACATATTATTCCAAATACTAAAAGAAAAACTACAATAGTACAATCCATATTTATTTGCTAAGTATAATAATAAGAACATAATTGGTTAATATAATTTAAAATTATAATTCATGAATCTAATGAGAAAATAAAATTAATCCTTCTACATTGGTAGTATTAATATTATAATCATTACACTGATCACTTAGTTTAATTTTTGGTATATTTCATTTCTGATTGGGGAATTTTTTTGAATAGTGTGTTATCTCTATAATGTTGAAACACAAAACCTTAGAGGTTTATTTATTACCCTTTCATTGAATTTATTGATAGAAATTCTCTCCACACATGAAGAAAACTATCATTACTTTAATGAAAGTACCATGGAATTTCTTTCAAAAATTATCTGATGTGGGAACATACATATTCCCTACATCTGATTATCTATTTTTTGTCACTTTTCATTCTTTTTTTCAAGCCCATAATACTGTTAGGATTAGTTTAGTCCTGATATAACATGATTATATATAATCATTTTTAAAGAATTATTCTGATACTAGTTACTTCTAATGTATTTTCTTAATCAAATAAATGAAATGGTAAATCTTCATATTTTTATTACATAATTAGTCCATAGTATTTCAGGATAACCCTATAATGTTTGCTTCACACATAGAAACATTTTACACTTTCTTTCTCATCATACTAAATAATTGACTCTCTATGCCTTCTTGTTTTTTAGAAATAAAATTATTTTTTATGAAAAAGAAACTTTTAATCCTTACAATCAGTACTCTCCATTTATTCTTCATCATTAGTGTTTTTATTCAAGGACTAACATTTATCTTAATCGTCAATTAGATGAAAAAATTCAATGTAAAACTACTTCCATTAATTACATCCCAAAGAATGAAATATATAATATCAGGAATTAATCTTCTAATCAGCTAAAACTTGATTTGTAGTCACATTAAACAATGGAGTTTCATGACACAATATGAGCATTAACATAGATAAAACACATTATGGATTATAATATTTATATATATGGGAAAGGTAATTTCACATAAACTAATTCAGCTACCCAAAAACATTATTATTTGTTCAGTTCTAGCTATATATCCCACTCTTGGTTCATTATTTTTCTCAAAAGGTAAATTCCAAATGGATTACAGACTTGGATATTGATTCCATTCTTTCAACTATATTCCATTTTAAAATAATGGAATAAATTATATTTTATCATAAGATTATGATTAATAATGTATAATATTTATAAAAGGGAAAATACTAACATAAATTGAGAAATTTATGCATATCTAATCACATAATCATATTCATGGATTCGTTGGGAATATTACAAAGGAAATTTATTGGGTTTAGTTACCTATTATATGTTTTCCTAAATCAATGTCTCAATGTTTCTACTAAACATACATTGAAACCAACTATAAATACACCGAATATAGTAACCAAGAGCCAAAATCTACTTTATTGAATTAACAATAAAATCAGGAACCCACTTTTCAATGTATCGAACTATTAAGTAGTCTTGCGAACTAGATACATACTTGAATTTCATATTTTCATTTGAAATCATAAAATACAACATAATATTTTCTTCAATAATACTATTTTCCACATTATAATATCCCAATGCATTAATCATGAAACACTTCAGGTTATAAAATAGAAAGAAAACATATTAAATGCGTGAGATAAAATTCTAAGTAAGGGTATGCATTGGGAGGCTGAAAAATAAGGCATGATTAATATATCAAGAAATAAATGATGATCAAATCAATCCCTATAAATAATTATATGTGACAAAATATATTTGTTGGAAAAAAAATATTCAAATAATAACATAGATATTAATAATTACTTCATAATGATGGAATACATAATTTCAGGCATCTAAAGCATATTTTTAAGGCCTCTTCCAATACATCATAAACACACTATCAAGGCTATGTGCTAGGACGTCTAACATAAATGTGAAAGGCCTTTGAAAAAAAAACTAGTTTCTATCATGAGACCAATTTATTAAATTAGGTTCTATGTAATTCCATTCCCTAACCCTCAATTAATGAGTCTAATTCATTCTTTATATGAATTATCAACACAATATAGTCAACTTCAATAAAAATCAATAACCTTTCATATTGGAAGAACAAGCACATAGAATGTCAATACATAAAATTGTAAAATTGATCATAATCCATATATAAAATTATAGTGGATTATATCTTAAGATAATATACACACTAATGCACAAGATTCCATAAATGATGTTAACAAAGATTAAAATATATTAAAAATACCTGGAAAATTCATGAGCAAATTCCCTTTTTATTTAGAAATTGCATATTAAAATAATCAAAAAATATGAATCATAAAATTTACATTGAATAAAACCTTGTAAAAATTTAAATTATGGTTCTATAAAAATAATAATCAAGGGAGAGAAAACTCTATTCATGTTATATTAGTTAAAAAACATTCATGTCGCATTATTGAAAATGTTAAAAAGTACCTCATTCGAAAAACAAAATGACGATTCCATTCAAACAATTTTTTAAAAAATAATGTTTTTTTAAATTTCATTAATAATTAAATGGAGAGTAATAGATATTTTCCTAAAAAAATTTATGCAGGATATGGATAAAAAATAGAATTATTCTTCCAACGATGAATATATCATAAACAATCCAATTTTTTTGAGATTGTTAAATAAACCCTTAACTCAGGTCTAAATTCCATTATATATGCTCAAAAATCATGTATAATATATAATACATATATATTATAAATATATAATATAAGAATTATTATATATATACAAACATATATGACTTAATTATTATCCTTTATCACCCGTTTATTAACTAAACATTGTAAAAATCACTATTTTGGGTAACAAAAACATACTTTTTCATGTATGTTTCTGTTAAATTTTTTTATTAATTGTGAATTTTTTATTTTTCATTTTCCGAAATAAATATTAATAATTATATTAAAAAAATATATATTCATATTAGATTTTTTAGATTAATCTATAAAAATATAAACATTCAAAATGAACTACACTGTTCATGGAGAAAATATGCCATATATACGCATAAACATTGTTTCCTTTTTTTACTAATGTAATGAAATTATGCTATAAAATTATTAACATTTTAATATTAATTATAATATCATATAAATTTAATATATTATTTAAAATCTATCCTCTTTTCTATCCATGTTGGATAGAAATGAAAAACAAATCACATCGCTTCTTAGAGGTGGTATTCCACATGTACACAAAAAACATTGTCATTTCACAATGGTTTAAAAGTTAATAAGTTAATATGTTATTATAAATCTATTTTTATAATTCTATTATAAATATCATGTATATACATTAAAATCGTCAAAATTACTATCCATAAAATAGGGTTATGGAAAATTAATTACATTTGATTGGATAGTGGGTGGATAATGGTTATTTAATCATCATAATTACCTTTCAGTTTGTTTTTGATATTGAATTTATTATTTTATGATAATTATAATATATTTAAATGATGTAAATAAGAAGTAAAAAAATTAAATGATTTGTTCAGTGGATTAAATTTTTTTAATATAATTTCTTTGAATATATTTATAAGGGTCCTGGGGTTTTTGATTTGAGATAAAAACAATTTCTAAAATGTGGATAAGGAAGTTGAGAAGGGATTTTGGATGGCTTTTTTCAATCTAAAAGTCTCAATGTAGGGTAAATATGTTATGTAAGAGGTCAACTTTATAATTGAATGGAGAGTCACTTTTGGAGTTTCATAAAATATTAAATTATAATAAATTAAATATCAAAACAAGGTGTCCAAATGGATAGGTATTTGATCTATGGGTACTATATGGTTGATATTTAATCATCTAATAAAATTTGGATAGGTTTTGGTGGTGTTTAAAACATTATCTTTAAGTTTAAATCCATATTTAACAAATTTTAACATTAATTATTGTAATGTCTTTTTCACACTTAGAAGTAAATATCTAACATCCCAACCCAGCTCACCTGTATGACGGTGACTAGACCGGTGGTTTACATGACCTCAAGAACATCTTCTTGAATGCTAGGGGATTCCTACTAGAAGCAAGGGCCCATTTCGTGTTCATGGGGGAGACTATGCCTTCATAGGTAATAGGTATTATCATAGTTGATATAAAAAAAATTAATAATCAATAGAGAAGGCATATAAACGAATAAAATGTAGTAGAAGAAATTTGAATAATCTATCTGAATAAGAATCGTGTGCGTAAGCTCAGAAATCAATGTCATTCCATGATGTCATTATAAACAAAAAAACATGGGAAACAAAAATGAAAGATTACTGTCAACTAAAATGAAAAGAGAAAATGTGTGTCAACTGCATCAAGATTAAGGCTCGGTCTTCTACACCAGTGGACATCCTATGCAGCAAGAAACAATATTTCATTAGAATCAACACACTTCCCATTATCAGTATATGTAAACATATAATCCACTTAGGTGTCAATGATGCCCGAGTAGAGTGTGAGATAAAATACTAGTATGCCAGAACCCATGATGTCTAATCCTTTCCATTTTGTGTAGCAAAGAAATACAGTGTGACATTATATATATGAAATATAAAAAATTAATTTAAGTGCATCAAAATAATTAACTCATCTCAGGTTCCCAATGACTCCCATCCTAATCACCTGCTTCGGCATAAGATGGTAGTATAAATGAAGTACCTGTAAGAATAATGTACAAGTATATGTATATATACAAACCTAGAAAGAACGGTAAACACAATATAGCTACACCCCCTAGATTTTTCATTAACTAGGGGTCTAAGTCATGTGCTAACCAGTTGTGCATCAACATAAGAAAAATATATCAAAAATCCCAGGATACTCAACGTAGAATGAATATAAACCTTTAGTGCATCATTATTAAGGGTTCAATTTGAAAGTTGGATTTCGAGCCCATCCCGAATGTATTACTATGTAACATCCTTCAATTTACCCAATACCACTTAGAATATCCAAGGAAATCATTCGAAATACCAAGTACCACCCAAGTCATGAATTTACCCCCAGTCTGTTCCAATCTCACAAAAAGGGGTTGAGTTTCATTCGAGGCTAGAATAGCCACATTTCCAATAGATCTGTCTCGATGGACACTTTTGGAACTTGTGTCACTCATAAGTGTTTGAACTCCCACGGACGTCTCAGTCCAGTAAATACATTGACACTACGCTCGGTGCGTAGTGGTCAATATCTGGAATGTAGGGTCTTAGTGTGGCCCTTAATACAAGACTCACATCCTATCCCCACTAAGAATTTAATTAATGTTTTCACAATAGAAGATATGACATAATAATCATATGGAATTGAAGCATGAAAACAAAACAGATACACCCATGCATCACAAGTTACAAATTAAATATTGTATAATAACAATATTAACAAGGCAAGATACTGTATCAGCTTAAGCATATAATTTCACTTTTTAATAAATATATAATTTGGCACAAATAACTACCAAAGATCTAATAATTCAATGTTTATAGTTAATCTAAATTAACTATTTAAATTAAACATAACAAAAATAGGTTTTTTAACACAAGTAGGTACAAACACTTTAATAATAAATAAATCCACACCAACAACTACGAATGATCTAGTGATTCTTGCTTCGTAATTAATCTAAATTATTTATTTAAATTAGATACAACAAAATAGGTTGCAAAACACATGTTGTTAATTAAATTAAATGCTCAGGCTAATGAAATTTGTACTAGCCACTTTGGCACACCCAAAGGGGATTCCGAACACATTTCAACAAATTAAAAAATTTAATTTATAATAATTAAGGATGAAATAGTTAGACAGAACAATTAAATTGAAAAGTTTGGATGAATTAGAACAATGTCGATAGGCATAGATGAACGGTACAACAATTTGTTTTTATAAATCACCATGAAACGAAGTTAAAGAGAGTATAAACCCTACCTTATGGTTGTAGATGATCCTATGATCCACCTTAGACATTTATTTGACCTAAAAATGAAGAAGACATATGAATTTAGAAAAACCCTAAAATATGTTAAATTTCTTCAATGGAGAATTGCACAATGGATATAGAAGAAGATTATAAGATTCTTGGCACATGGGATAAGAATTACTGAGAGGTTCACAACCCACCTGGAAATGATGAAAATGGATAAAAAATGGAGGCTTGGTGATCTTCTGAAGATGGAAAGAGGTGGTGCGCCACATATGGAGAAGGGTGAGCCATGCACAGGATATGGGGGGAGAGGAGGAGAGGAAAGAAACGAAATAATGAAAAATGATTGAAAAAATTAAAAAAAAAAGAGTAATGGAAAATGGAAAAATAAAATAATAGTGTATGGAATGAAAATAAAAGAATAATAATGAAAATGGTTAGACATGTTTTTAATTAGTTTTTTATTATCCCCAATCCCATATTTAATTTTATTTATTTATTTTCATTATTTTTCAACCTCTTTTAATTATTTAAAATTTCATTAATCCAATTTAATTATTATTAACCTGAATGATTCACTAGGGAAAGGCGTTAAATTTTCCATAAAATCTGAGTGATCGTTTTATTAATTTTAAGAGCTCTAAGGGACCCGCAACCAGGTGCGCAGGCGCGCGCCCTTGGTCACTTTAAGGATTTGGATTAAAAACATAAATGCATTGCACCTTGATTTATGTTGAGACCATTAAATCATTTATGTGGGTAATTAATAATATTTTATCTAACCCAACAATAAATATCAACCCATGAATTTACATGTTATATATATTTATATATACACATCTGTATATTTATATATATACACCTGCACATGCATATATAAATATATATATATATATATATTCCCCATATATATCTATATATAGATATACCTCATATATATACACATCAATATATTTTACCAACTAATAAAAAAAAAAATAATATTTTCTTAAACAACTCATCAATGACACCATTAATATTTTAAAATCAACAACCATAAAAAAAGAAAATGGTTATTAAAAAAATATATATTGTGCATTTTTATTTAATTCCAACAATTAATAAGTTAATATTTATTACATTTTATTATTATTATTTAACCCATGACAAAATTTATTAATGTTAGAAGTGAATTATTTCATCTGTTGTCTTCAACATAGATAAAAATATGAATAATAAAATTATTATTTTTTCCATCCATCCAAAAAAATGTTTATAACTCAATTAAATTATCTTCAGGAGATATCGAACAAAATGTTTTATACTATCAATTTTTATACCCTGCATATGGTAAAACCCATGTCCCCGAACTATCAACGGTATCAGATTTCTCATTTGATGAACCGTTTGTGAGAAAACAAATTTTTATTAGTAAAAAATAGAATATAAAATTAATTACAATTAAGGAGGGTATTATCATGTGTGAGGGCGCCACACACCCGACATGAATCAAGGTTATACCCTACCTAGGGTAATCCCTACATTATATACCTATCATTGGTCTCATATTTCCCATATGACGCACTGTTTGAGAGTTATTTCATTATTTTTTAAAAACACACAAATGTATGAATAAAATAAATTTAATATTTTTATTCAATCAACATCGAGGGTCTATGGGTCTCAGAACCCCATGATGACTCATTGTCAAACTCTAAAAATTTTACATATAATATTCCAAAGTTTTAATAATCCTTTTACCCTTTATTTATGTTTTTTGTTTTTTAATTTTAATCAAATTAATTTTGTAAATTTTTTTAAAAGACACATCACAATTTTAACTTTCAGAAAAATAAAATGTTCAGACACTCATTTTTAAAAGGGTCTACCCAGTTAATGAAAAATTTTAATTTCTTTTTCTTTTTCATCTAGTTCGAAACCTTTCACATTGCACTATAATTTTAAATATATGGTGAAACATTAATCATTAATTTCAAGTGGATAACATTTATGACCATATAATATCCACCATAAACTATTTAAAATTTTTATATATTTATAAATAATTAAATAAAATATTAATTTGAAACATTATGATTAATGACAATTTTGATACTGTTTATTCAATTTGACATCAAATATCTCAAAAATAATTGGAATTCGAATATAATTCCTTTTAAACAACACTAATATGAAATATTAATCAAGAAAGATGAAGGAAAAATATAAATCTATCCAATTAGGTCACTTTAAATATTTTTAATATCAATTATTTTAGTTTTCTGTTAATTGATTAAATATTTTAATAACATTGAATGAGAATTTAAGTTAATTAAATAGTATATAAAAATTAGTAATAATTTGTCATGATAATGATAATTTTCTTATATCACACATTCATATTTATATTCATCCGTAACATTTTTTCTCTATTTAGATGTATTAGTGGTTTTTAAAACTAAGAGAGTGACATATTGTGAATTTTAGTGTATTTAAATATAATATTAGTCATATTCTTACAAAGGTGTCCATTAAAAAAATTAAAATTATATTATATGTTTATAAGGTTAAAATATATTTTATTAAATAAGAATTAATATTAAATATTATGAACTTATTATTTATTATAAATTTTTTTTACCGATATAGCCTCTACAGATGTCACAAATTTTTCCAAAGTTATTATTCATATTGACAAAAAAGGGACAAATTTAATAAAATTGAATCTCATGATTCCAAATATTGAATAAATTTAATCCAATTCAGTTACTAGATGTGGAAGAAATTGATTTTAAACTAATTACACAGAATGTGGTTAAAGAATATTTTAGAAAAAGAAATTTTCTCAAAAAGATGTCTTTTAATGTATATAAAATGTTTTTTCCAAAATTAATTAATAATGTTGATTATAATGAAAAAAATTATATATGGAAAATAAAATGAAATTAATTTAATTTTTAGAACTTTTAACATTAAAATTTTAAATTTTAAATAATTAATAGAAATGAACTTATTTTGATTAAAATTAATATTATTGACTATTTAGTGCAAAAACAATCTATTTAGAAAAAATACAAATATTTAAGCCTAGTAAAATTATATATTTAATTTCAAAATGTTTTATTATAATTATAAATTAAATAATATATTTTTTATAATCATTATTTATAATACTTTATCACAAAAACATATAACATTGTTTTTTGAAGAAAACATAATGTTGAAGAATAAAATTACTTTACTGAAAATTATGTAATTATTTTATAATTATTATTCAATAAATATTCAATTTAAATTTCATTTATATATATTTCATAATTCTATTAGTGTGATTCAGATCTTAAAATTTAATTTCTAGGTTATAACGATCGTATTCAAATAATAATATTTTGGGGTTCAATTAGCATTAGATTTTTATGTATTGTCTTATATCAAATGTCGTGATATATTAAAATCTGAATGTGATATATTTATGAATATTGTTGTATAAAATTTGGGCTCTCATCACCGAAGTGAAAAACTATGACCTTTTAGTTTGACAACCACTCTTAAATCATTACCACATGCTCAGTTACTTAAAAGAAAAATCATAATCTGAGTTGTAATTGAATTCATTCTAGAGAGGAAATCAGCTAAATAATTTCAATACCCTTTTTATCCTTAATGTATAAATAATCATCTTAGTGAAAAGGGACACACCTAATAAATCTACACCTAGTATCTAGTTTATGGAAATGTTAATTTAGAGTACAATGATCGGTGAAGACAATGATGGGGGACCCTAAGAGATAACACCTGAATTTTCTGAGACAAAGTCGTCTGAAAGAAACTATTTGACATTGTTGTTATTGTTTCATTGTGGAATGTTTAATTAATTTTTTTCCTTTGAACTAACATAATGAGTTTTATTACAACTTTTTCCTAACACATCTCTGTCACTAAAGTCACTCACATCACACATGGGTTCAAATGGAAGTTCCCGATTAAGATATTTCATGATAGGTGGAGAGATAAGATATTAATTTAGGGTTGAAAATAATTCCCCATAGCTTTCAATACATTAAAATGGAGTATATTACACTATAATATCATAAAGTATCCAATAAATAGAGGGGAAATTCCAAATGGACATTTTATCGAAACGATCATGTACCATGATGGTCCTCACTACCATAAAATATTTTAGAGAGGGAAGGTGAAGAATGATATAAAACATACATTTTCCTACTTAAATCACACTACCATAGACCATATGTCCTAGAACTAATCTTTCATTTTCCATTAAATTTAATTTTTACCTGATTGGGATAACATTATTATCTTCACATTTAGAAAAACCCCTTTCAATATTTATAAGGAATCAATAAAATAAATCCCCTAACATGGAAAATTCATCCATGAAGGCCTATAAACAACCCCACATGTCATTAAATATTACAATCATGACCCACTGGAAGGTACAAGGGGGATTACATAACCCATGGGGCATGATATTGAAGGAAAACTTGTTGAATGGATTGGTGAAGGTCATTTTTACAAGATCGTCTAAGGATACCACAATTTAATTGTGCCCTGAGTATCTATATAAAAAATAGTAGAACTGATAACCTCCCAATCACTTGAGGGATTGAACTGTGAAGGATAAAGGTAAATGGTATTTCTTGGTGCATTAGTTTAACTACCTATAGTCAATGCAAACTCTCCATCCAAAATTTTTCAGTTTAGGGAGAATATCACCAACCTCATTGGTAATCATATTTATTCTAGCCTTTTTCAAAATAACATGATTTGGGATTTCCCTCTCACTCTCAGCAATGGGGTAGATGATAGCGGTTTTCAACAATTTTGGATGTTATTTATATACCACATCCATATGGTTAGGATTAAGTCTCCGTGAGATTTAAATCGTGGTTTGGTGTCAAATCCAAGAATAATCAAATGAGTTCCAATAATTTGGATAATTCATGGAATATCATATAGAGTCTATCCAGTTAAATTTTTTTGTGATTTCCCATGACATTTACAAGCATCATTTTTTTATTGTCTTTAAGAGATGAAAAATTACAATAGTTATGGTACAATTTTTCCCAAATAATTCATACTTTAGTTATTATTGAAGAACATTAAACTCATTATGATGTCGATTAACACTTTCAATATAATTATGGGACTTCACATTGAAATTAGTTTCTTTTTCAAAATTCTTAATAGAATTGGTTCTTTTTAATAAGAAGTTTCAGGCACCACATTGTCCAGATCAGTTTCATGAATGGTTATGTAATAAATTTTTTAATTTTATCCAATGTAATCGTTGATTGGTGATACTAAAAAATAATAATTGTAGTGACTATTAGTGATTATAGAAAATAATTTAAAATTCCATTATGTGACAAAATAATATTATTATCATCTTCACCTAAACATCCTTTGCAGTTATTTGATGTTCAATTGGTTCACATTAAAAAATAACTTTCCTATTTTCCTCATGGATCTCTTCATCATCCCCATTTTGAGAGTTTTTTTATAAATGATCAAACTAAGAATTATGTTTAAAAAAGTTATTTTCATTTTCCCATTCCTAACACAGATGACTGACTTGATTGTTGCTAAGAATATATGACCATGGATGATGTGTTTTTTTCCATAATACCTAATACAGTTTTATTTTCATGGAAAACAATGGCATGGTGTAACACCCCGAGCTTCCATGATACACTTCTCATTCAATAATGCAATAGCTTGCATTGTAAGCAACTTCGAGTTCTAAAACACCGCGACTAATCAAAGTAGCCGTTATGAATAGTAATAATCACTTTTTGAAATTATATAAATTTTATATTTCAAAATGGACTTCATTTTTGGATTCGGAATATCAAAATTAGCCAATGTTGAATTTTTGGTATTTTTCAGAGAACTTCTAATTTTTTATGAATAGTGAAAAATACTTAAAAACAACTTTTTTAATAAAAATAATTTATATTGATAAATTATACTATTTAGTGGTTTTAAAGTATAATTAGAATATATTTTTACCATTTTATCCAATGGTGGTCATTAGAATTAATTTAACATTGAAAATGGACATAAACAATTGCCAATCTTTTGATATAAATTGTTTCTTAAAAACACGCTATTTGTTCTGACAGCGGGAATTAATTATAAAATTAATTGATGCAACTTATATGTTTTGAATTTTGTAAAATAGACATCATTTTTGAATTTGGAATATCAATTATAGCTTAGGGTGAAATTTTGGCATTATTCTGAAAAACTTCAATTTTTGATGAATAGTGAAACCACTAAGTGGTAGTTAAATAACTGATCTTTCGTTTAAATGAAATATTACCACTTCTGTGGTTTTATTTTCAAAAATCTGACATACATGGTTGTCATTAAGAAGTAAAATGTGGTTCAATGATATTAAAATAATTTTTGGTGAATAGTAACTTTTAAGTTCTAAATCGCAATTAGAGGTAATTAGTGTAGTTTAAGGTAAAAATAATGTTTTAATAATATGAGATGAGCTTGACACATGTCCTACCCTCATTGGATGTTCCATGGATGACCAAGAAAATACATGGGTCAACTTGGGGACCCCATGGAGCCACTTTAGTTGGAAAATGACATAAATACTTTTATTTATTGTGAAAGTAAAAAAATGACACAAACATGAAATGTTTTACTAAAAAAACATTACATGGGGTTATAAAAGTCATAATTTTGACTATAAATAGTCATTGGAAAGATAAAAAGATTTCCTATATCATAGTAGTTTTTTTATAATTTTTCGACATTATATAAATTAAATTATTTATGACATCATGATGATGCAGCGATGACCTCATTATTTAACGATTTAAATAAAATGAGACGATAATGTAAAATCCAAGGCTTACACTTGTCCAAAGCCTATTGGATGAGGTGATTTCGAACCCTTATCACCTTAGCCTCGAATTATACAAGTTTTGGACCTTTAGAATTCGAAAAGCATTGTATAATAGAATAACATTTCATTACTTTCCAAAAGTGCCCCTCCTCTCCACTTATAAAAGGCCCCCACCACTCCCACCTTATTCACACCTTCAAGCCATTTGGCTCGGACAAACTCTGCCCAAATACTCTCCCAACTTCACCCTCTTAATCCTAGAAGTCTCACATTGGTCAGAACTCTTCCCAAGGAATCCTTTGGCTCAAATCAAAAAGAGTTACCCGATTTTGAGGTAATGTCTTCTCTAATGTTGTTTTGTTTTATTTTTCTTCTCCAACCCCCTAAACTCTTTTTATTCATTTCTTTTGTAACAACCCCAGTATCCTCAATATACTAGGATGTTTTTATAAGAATTATTCGAGCTACACTTACACACACCTACATCTAATGGTTAAATAACATACTGTTTCTGTGGATGGTGAATTTCTGCCTCACGAAACGATGGTTGTTCAACACTAATATAACACCTTAAAATGTGGACATTAATATGTCACTATATTTATAAATCATATATAATATGTTTATGTTTTACTTATGCTTCTGTATTTCTCGTTTATGGCATAATTTATGATTTCCATTATGGGTAAACACGATAATTTCATTTTAGGAAGTGCGGACTACCGCCCCCTCAAAGTGATTTGAATCGTTAATACCATATTTGGGATGTATAAAGGATGGAGTAAATTGTATTATAAACTATATTATACTTTAATTATATTATAAATTTATATCATTATGATTTCATTCCATTAAATATGAAATAGAAATGAAAGCAGCGTTCATGCGTACGTACGGCTTACCGTCTCCATGAACGGTGCATTTCATTTCTTACCTCTAAATGTTACGTAATATTATAAATGAATGTATATACTAGATATATATGATATATATGAAATATAAATCATGAATATAATTCTGGAGATAATGGATATTCTACCACATAAACAACTTGTCATTACAAGATTTTTATTGTTGACTCAAGTACCAAAGATCGACAAAACGATCATTATTAACTTAAATAATTACATAATGTTCATAACATTGTAATAAGTGATATAAAAGGAATAATGAACATGAAAAAGGTTCTTAAGTAAATATAAATTAACTCTAGTTTATTATTCAGGAGGTTAAAGAATGGTCGAGTCAGGACAAGACGCAAGGTAAGGGAATTTCTTAACCCAATTTCCATTCTTTGGGTTAATCTCCTACTTTCAAATTATGTCATGATATTATCATGTCCTATCTTTTATTTGTACTTTCTTTATGTGTACTTATAGTGAATACACATAATAGATCTATTTTATTTTAAAAAATGATCTTTTTAAGGACTTCGTCTCAATCTCCTTTCATTGAGTCATATTTGGTTTTATACACAACATTCTTTTATACGGTGTATAAACCCCTTTGACTTTGACTTTTATTCAAAAAAGAATCTTTTTTTACAAAGCGTTTTACTAAACAACAAAAGGAATGTTTTTGTCTTACGTATGCGTCGACAATGACTTCCCTGCCGCCGTGACCATTATTTGTGTTTCAGCTTCCTCTACAAGCCTTAACATTTTTTAATGAAAAATAAATACAAAGTTTTAACTTTCTTTTATTTTGGTATTGAAAATGGTTTTGAAAGTGTTTTTATTATATGAATGTGTTGTATTGATATATTGTGATTAAAATGTGGAAATTTTATGTTTCCTTTATGCATGTTTTATGTGATATGATTATGTTATGGTTTATGATATGTTTAAACCTATTCATATGAGGAATGCATTGGACTTAATAAGTGACGGGTGGAGCCCGCTATAGCTCCTCGATGCATCGGTAGGTCTCATGAGACAAAATAGTGTCTTCGCATGAGGCCTTGACTATAGAGACCCGATGCTTATCGTACATGGGAATTACATTACTTTTGCGGAATACTTAGTACATAACAAAAAAATACACACACAAGGATCGTAATAGTTTAGTGTCTTTGGAAACTCGGAACGTAATCTTCTAATCATGGTGAAAGATCTCCAATATCTCCCATAAAGATCTTCCTTTTTTTTACCTAAAACCTTTCTTTATATCCTGGGGAAAAGAAAACATAAAAGGGTGAGCTCAAATGCTCAGTAAGGGTAAACAAATGAAATATAAATCTCATCGTATGCACATAACTTTTGGAAATCTTAACCTGCAAAAGAGATCATAATTTCATAACATGGGATAAATCATGGAAGTGAAATGTAATCAAAATAATCATAACTTAAAACATGAAACTTTGTGGCATACACACATAATCATAGAGAATCATTTCTTGTTAGTCAAGACTCATTGCCAAGACTATCTTAGTGGACAAAGTCCCTTTCTGAATCGAGTAACCCTCGTTTCAGTCCTGTTTCACTGAACCGGTATAACCTACCGTTCCAGCCATGTCTATCTCATGAGATATAAAATCTTCACCCAATGCATTTGAGGGAGATATAGGTCCCACCCATCTTATAATGAATCCTTTCTTATGTGTGCCACATAATCATAAATCATACATCATCACATAACCCATGTAATAAAAATGGGATTATTAAACAACATGACATCATAAAACAATTCATATAAGATAAAGGAATTCATAAAAATGTTTCCATCACAACATAATCAAATCCATGTAATAATAGGGATAAAAAACAGAACCCTTTTATTATCTTAGATGGAAAATAATTTTGATAAAATACTTGAACTTCATTGTTGAAGAAAATATCCTTTATACTTCAAAAACACTTTTCCTTTCATAACATGTCATACAATTTTAAACTAAAAGAAGTTGATTAAAAATAAACTTGAATACTTGTAAAGAAAGCTTCTTGGAAATAATTTTTTTAGAAATCCATTCATGCCGTATAAGTGAAAAAAAACATTCTTCGTACTTTTATCGGAAAAGTCAAAAAGTACCTCGTACGGAAAACGACAAAAGATTACTTTCATACATATTACTAAAAACTCACCGAAGGGTAAAAATGGATTTAAACAATTGTAGGTGGATGGAAATAATATTACATATTGATGAAACATGGATGTGGATGATAAAATACACCCCAGTAAATACTTACGAATAAACAATCTCGGATAAAAATGAGATTGTGATATTTCGCTTACCTTAGGTCCGACTTGCTTTGTGAGTGTCCGAACCTCCTGTATATGATTTAAATCATGTTATTGACTTATTCCAGAATCATATTCATTGTTATTATATCATATATGGTCCACTTATGACTTTATATTACCCGTTCTTTTGTAAATTCATGTTATTGTAGCATTTTGGGTAAAATCGTCTCATTTGTCGTTCGTGTTTTTAACTTGTAATTATTCATATGATTACTTAGATCATGATTACTTAATTCCAGAATATAAAACATGATTTATATATATATATTCATAATACACATATATAATAAATCAGTAAATGGAAAGAAATACACCGTTCATGGAGAGGGTAGTCCGTACGTACGCATGAACACTGTTTTCGTTTCCTTATTGAATTGAATGGAATTAAGTAGATGACATACATATAAATATAAATAATTCCGTTATTATTAGGTAATATATTTCATTAGTACTTATTATATATATACTTTATAATCATTCATGAATGGTTAATCATTGAGAATGAATCTCATCGCGTCGTGGAGACGGTAGTCCGTACGTACGCACGAGCGATGATATCGTTCCCATGGTCGTGGAATTGTGTTGAAGTGTATGTATACTATTTCAGTATCAATATCACTTTATAATAATCATATATAGTTACTCATTACACCTTTATACCCATCCAATTAATGTGGTGGCGGAAAATAGATTACACCACGGCGTGGAGACGGTATTTCGTACGTACGCACGCGCGGTGATTTCCTTTTTCCATAGGATGGATAGAAGGTTAATTAGAGTTGTTTCATATTTATAATAACATATCAGTATATAAGAAATACTGATTTTATTACTTTATCATGAAACAACTAAAGAAGAAGAAGTTGAAGAAGAAAGAAATTGAAAAAGATCGGTAATGGATATTACCTCTTTTTGACACTCTTTCACTTATCCTCCACTTAAAGAACTAAGGATGGTCTTTGAAGAAGACCAGGACCTCTAGGATGATACTAGGGAAGTGGAGAAGAGGTTTTGACATGGGTTGGCCGAGCTTGAAGGCTCAAATTTGTGTGAGGAAGAGAGGGAGGAGGTGCCCTTTTATAAGGGAGGAGAGGGGCACCTTAGGAATATCTCAAAATATTATTTTAAATTAAAGTCAAAATCGGTTTATAATGGTTCCAAAGGGTCTTATTTCGAATATAAAGTGGGTATGGGTCGAAATAACATCAACCAATAGGATTTAGACAAGGTTAGGTTATTATTTTAACCTTATCAATTAGATTTAACTCTATGTTAAATAATTTAACTTTTACCGTGTCTTTTTGTTTTCTTACACTATATGGTTAATACACTTACTATAACATGACAAACGAACCCCAAATTGTTTATTATTAATATATATATCCTTATATAAGTAATTTGGCCGAACCTTAGATTTTTAGGAACAAATTAACAATTAATAATATAATATTAGATTTAAAAACTATTTTGTGTCAATTTTGACACTATTTGATATAAGATTTTTGTGAAAGTCATAAAAGAATTATATGTTAGAAAAAAGTTTATTACATCAACACTAATATATCATATTAACCTATAAAATTAGTGGAATTCATAAAAAGTCTTAAATTACATTTATTTTGGTATTTATAATATCAATTATGTCAATATTTCATTAATAAGATAATTACTACATCATCATTGTGTCATAAATAAATTAACTTATTTGATGTCTAAAAATTACAAATAAAATACCATTATGTAGGAAATATTTTTAGCTTTCTAATGAATATTTACAATCTAATTTATCTCATGTAAAACCCTATATTAAAAATGTTTTAGTAAATAAACATTGATTTTAACTCTTTTAACTCTTCTTTGAATTAAATAATAATAAATGTCCTAATCTAATCCAAGTGGGCCTAAATGATAATATTTTACACTTAAGGTTGTTTTTGGTCGAGATACACTTGTCCAATAGAATTAGGACATGTGTTAGGGTAATATTAATATCATTCTTACCCTTAATTACCCTATTTACTTTTAACCGTGGTAAATAAAAGTAAAAAGTTACTATTCACCAAAAATTATTTTCATCTCATTGAACCACATTTTTCTTACTGACATCAACCGTGTCTCTCGGATTTTTGAAATTCCATTCACAGAAGCGGTAAAATTACGTTTTATGAAAAATTCAGTTTTTTTAACTACCACTTAGTTGTTTCACTATTCATCAAAAATTGATGTTTTTCATAACAATGCCAAAATTTCATCCTAAGCTATATTTCATATTCCGAATTCAAAAATGAAGTCTATTTTACCAAATTCATAACATATAAATTTCATTAATTAATTTTATAATTAAATCCCGCTGTTAAAACAAATAGCATGTTTTTAAGAAACAATATCTATCAAAAGATTGACACTTGATTATGTCTGGTTTAAATGTGAAATTATATCCAATGACCAACATTGTATTAAATTGTTGAAATATATTCTAAATATACTTTAAAACCACTCAAATTAAGGATTTATCACTATTAATTATTTCGATTAAAAAAGTTGTTTTTAATTATAATTTAGTAATTTTCACTATTCATCAGAATATGAAAGTTATCCGAAAAGTACCAAAATTTTACCTTAGGCTAAATTCGATACTCCGAATCCAAAAATGAAGTCCATTTTCAGAGATAAAATTTCTAAAATTTAAAAAGTGGTTATTACTATTCATAACAGCTATTTTTTATAATATTTTAATAGCATATCGTTGTTTCGTGAAACTCAGTATTGCGTACTACACACGCTATCGAGGAAGGTTGCAATTGCGTGTAATGCAAGGAAAGTCAAGGATGTGTGTTGTGAAAGCTCCTTTTGGTGTAGCGTACAACACAAAACATTAATGAAATTAAAAAGAATATTTTTCATAAAATCTCGGGGTGTTACATTCTACCCCCCTTAAAATGAATTTCGCCCTCGAAATTCGTCAGGGTTATAAGTGGTTTACTACTTGAAAGTTTCTTTAATAGAAACCCACATCGTAAAAAGGAATACCAAAACCAATATTTAAAAACAAAAGTATGAAACTTAACGGTTAGACAAATAAACTAATCACTGGGTTTCCACATAGGTGAAAATATGGATATTGAAGAAAAATCTAACCATCATGTTCTGATGGAGAGTGGTAGAGAACATGGCTATGAAAAATCCAACAATCACAAATCCATAAATTTGTGACGATCTAAGGTACCATCTGATTAATCAGATATAAGATCACTAGGACAACTTTTTTTTTGGTTTTCAAGATCGTTTCCCTAAAGTTGAAGAATTTGAATTAGAATAAATACTTACTTTATTTTGGTACAGTCGCACTATTTTTCGTGCCTTGAACAATTTCCACTTCATCTCATAAATAAATGAAGTTGAATTTGTTATTCGTGAAGTGTTAGCAGATCATGTGATAGAATGACGGGTCATTCCATCTGTCTCAAACAAAATGTTAGCAAAAATTATATACATAAGTCGATCTATAGTGAGATTAATCATATATGGTTCCTAAAATGGACTTATACTTCATATATCATACTACTTAATATAATAAAACTAGTTTCTACTAAACAGGGACTTCCTGTAGGCTAGTGGTAGGCGATAAAGGCCAGTCGCACTTCGGTTGTGGGTTCGATTCCCATAGCCTTGTCCGAAGCGATGGGATATCGCCCGTCCTGCAGGTTGTCCTTTTTCTAAAACTACATTACTATAACATCCCATCAATAATATCGAGAAAACTTTTATCCTTAAACAATACTAACCTATGCCCAACATAATCCATTCCAATCTTTAGGCTTATCCATAATACTGCAATCCACTCTCACAACATAGTGAAAACGATTACCAAAGATTTAACACCATCGTCGATCCCCATATATCATAAGATATGTTTTTTTGGTCACATATCAAACATTCAAAGTCCTTAATCATGTATTCTCTTGAAAACCTTAGTGAAAACATGAATGCAGTTAAAATTTAACACTTTCCACATACCAAAATCCTCAAAATTCTATATACTCAAACAATGATATCACTTAGTCCTTATATCAATCATGAGCTCATGAATACTGTTAAACATTTCATTTTCTCGTTTTCCCTTTATTATGTGCATATCATCTTATTTCCAAAAATATTTGAATCACTTTGAATACCACATTATACCAATACATAAATATTCCAATATTCCATGATACAACATTATTTTGGAATCCCATTACATAAACACTTAATCATTCCACCACATCGTTATCATATTCAACATTGCCAATGGTGATCGCATGTGACTTCCCTTTGTCCTTTGCCTTAAGCGGTTGCTCATGTCGATCATCACTAACCCTTGGATTAGGGCATTTATTAGCATAATGCCCCATTTCCTTTCACTTGAAGCATTGAAGTGTTGGTGGTGCGTTCTCTGCAGTGTTTGCTTTATTCACATCATTAGAATCCCTTTTTCCATTACTTCGACACTCAACTACTCGATGACCTTCTTTTCCACACTTAAAACATTTTCTAGTCCCTTTAAGACAATCTCCCCCATGCTTCTTTCCACACTTTGTGCATAAGGAAACATTCATCTTCTTTTCACCATTATTCTGAGATTTCTCCTTGAACTCCATCTTTCGTTTCTTTTCAAAACCATAAGATGGATATGTAACACCAACTTCCATTTCTACCTTCATAGCACAACGCACAATTTATTCATAGCTACTGAAGTCTCTTATAGCTAATGCCCTTCGAAGACTTGGTTTTAAGCCACTGAAAAATCGATCAACTTTACTTTCAGGTTGGATGATAATGCCAGATGCATACCTTGCAAGTCTTGTAAAATTCGCTTTGTATATACCAACAGATTCATCATCCTTTTGCTTTAGTTCAAGAAACACCTTCTCCATCTTTGTTCGAAGAATACGAGGGAATTACTTACTGAAAAACAAGTTCTTGAACTCGTCCCATTCCATGGTCTCAATTTCATCTCTTTGCCTCGTATTCTTGATAAGATTCCACCATTGATCAGCTTCACCTTCCAAACGATATACTGCTAAGATGACTTTATCATGCTCAGAACATTGAAGAACTGAAAATATCTTTTCAGTGGTAC
This sequence comes from Viscum album, assembly GCA_963277665.1. Classification (NCBI taxonomy): domain Eukaryota; kingdom Viridiplantae; phylum Streptophyta; class Magnoliopsida; order Santalales; family Viscaceae; genus Viscum; species Viscum album. The sequence continues at coordinate 1,219,478,927 of OY728142.1, read as the reverse complement.
TGATCCATTGTTCAGCAACAAGTGGATCAGAAGACCCACTGAAAGAAGGTGGACGTTGCCTCATGAAGGACTCAATAGAATATTGTTCCCTTCTCTGCTCATTTGGAAGTCCAGAATGATTCATAGCTTGTGTAAGTATAGCAATAAGATTTTGCACTCCATCTCCCATAACATTTGTTTGTTCAGGAGGGCAATCATTTCATTGTCCATTGCATTGATCAACACGGTTCCTTCGGGTTCCAGCCATCGTCTAAAACCCAAAAAGAATAGTGTGAGAGGCAAAAATCATGCTAGGGAAAACAACATAATAAAGGGGGAGTACCTTCAATATATAACATCTTAGGTTTAATTCTATGATCGTTAGCGTAATTCTAGTATTATAACCTATACGTATACTTAACCTTAGGTACATCCGTAGACATACCTTAGAAATATCTCTAGGGATCTCACTAAAGTTCTCGAATCCTAGTTTCCAAAGGTTGACTAAACCTTTCCTCTGATACCAACTGTAGAGACCCAAAGCTTATCGTACATGGGCATTACATTACTTTTGCGGAATACTTAGTACATAACAAAAAAAATACACACACAAGGATCGTAATAGTTTAGTGTCTTTGGAAACTCGGAACGTAATATTCTAATCGTGGTGAAAGATCTCCAATATCTCCCATAAAGATCTTCCTTTTTTTACCTAAAACCTTTCTTTATATCCTGGGGAAAATAAAACATAAAAGGGTGATCTCAAATTCTCAGTAAGGGTAAACAAAAGAAATATAAATCTCATCGTATACACAAGCACATAACTTTTGGAAATCTTAACCTGCAAAAGAGATCATAATTTCATAACATGGGATAAATCATGGTAGTGAAATGTAATCACAATAATCATAACTTAAAACATGAAACTTTGTGGCATTCACACATAATCATAGAGAATCATTTCTTGTTAGTCAAGACTCATTGCCAAGACTATCTTAGTGGACAAAGTCCCTTTCTGAATCGAGTAACCCTCGTTTCAGTCCTGTTTCACTGAACCGGTATAACCTACCGTTCCAGCCATGTCTATCTCATGAGATATAAAATCTTTACCCAATGAATTGGAGGGAGATATAGGTCCCACCCATCTTATAATGAATCCTTTCTTATGTGTGCCACATAATCATAAATCATACATCATCGCATAACCCATGTAATAAAAATGGGATTCATAAACAACATGACATCATAAAACATTTCATATAAGATAAAGGAATTCATAAAAATGTTTCCATCACAACATAATCAAATCCATGTAATAATAGAGATAAAAAACAGAACCCTTTTATTATCTTAGATGGAAAATAATTTTGATAAAATACTTGAACTTCATTCTTGAAGAAAATATCCTTTCTAATTCAAAAACACTTTTCCTTTCTTAACATGTCATACAATTTTAAACTAAAAGAAGTTGATTAAAAATAAACTTGAATACTTGTAAAGGATGCTTCTTGGAAATAATTTTTTTAGAAATCCATTCATGCCGTATAAGTTAAAAAAACATTCTTCGTACTTTTATCGGAAAAGTCAAAAAGTACCTCATACGAAAAACGACAAAAGATTCCTTTCATACATATTACTAAAAACTCACCGAAGGGTAAAAAGGGATTTAAACAATTGTAGGTGGATGGAAATAATATTACATATTGGTTAAACATGGATTTGGATGATAAAATACACCCCATTAAATACTTACTAATAAACAATCTCGGATAAAAATGAGATTGTGATATTTCCCTTACCTTAGGTACGACATGCTTTGTGAGTGTCCGAACCTCCTGTATATGATTTAAATCATGTTATTGACTTATTCCAGAATCATATTCATTGTTATTATATCATATATGGTCCACTTATGACTTTATATTACCCGTTCTTTTGTAAATTCATGTTAAAGTTGCGTTTTGGGTAAAATCGTCTCATTTGTCGTTCGTGTTTTTAACTTGTAATTCTTCATATGATTACTTAGATCATGATTAATTAATTCCAGAATATAAAACATGATTTATATATATATATATATTCATAATACACATATATAATAAATCAGTAAATGCAACGAAATACACCGTTCATGGAGACGGTAGTCCGTACGTACGCATGAACGATGTTTTCGTTTCCTTATTGAATTGAATGGAATTAAGTAGATGACATACATATAATTATAAATAATTCCAGTATTATTAGGTCATATATTTCATTAGTACTTCTTATATATATACTTTATAATCATTCATGAATGGTTAATCATTGAGAATGAATCTCATCGTGTCGTGGAGACGGTAGTCTGTACGTACGCACGCGCGATGATATCGTTCCCATGGTCGTGGAATTGTGTTGAAGTTTATGTATACTATTTCAGTATCAATATCACTTTATAATATTCATATATAGTTACTCATTACACCTTTATACCCATCCAATTAATGTGGTGGCGGAAAATAGATTACACCACGGCGTGGAGACGGTATTCCGTACGTACGCACGCGCGGTGATTTCCTTTTTCCGTAGGATGGATAGAAGGTTAATTAGAGTTGTTTCATATTTATAATAACATATAAGTATATAAGAAATACTGATGTTATTACTTTATCATGAAACAACTAAATAAGAAGATGTTGAAGAAGAAAGAAATTGAAAAAGATCGGTAATGGATATTACCTCTTTTTGACGCGCCTTCACTTATCCTGCACTTAAAGAACTAAGGATGGTCTTTGAAGAAGACCAGGACCTCTAGGATGATACTAGGGAAGTGGAGAAGAGGTTTTGGCAGGGGTTGGCCAAGATTCAAGGCTCAAAGTTGTGTGAGAAAGAGAGGGAGGAGGTGCTCTTTTATAAGGGAGGAGAGGGGCACCTTAGGAATATCTCAAAATATTATTTTATATTAAAGTCAAAATCGGTTTATAATGGTTCCAAAGGGGCTTATTTCGAAGATAAAGTGGGTATGGGTCGCAATACCATCAACCAATAGGATTTAGACAAGTTTAGGTTATTATTTTAACCTTATCAATTAGATTTAACTCTAAGTTAAATAATTTAACTTTTACCGTGTCTTTTTGTTTTCTTACACAATATGGTTAATACACTTACTATAACATGCCAAAAGAACCCCAAATTGTTTATTATTAATATATATATCCTTATCTAAGTAATTCGGCCGATCCTTAGATTTTTAGAAATAAAATAACAATTAATAATATAATAGTAGATTTAAAAACTATTTTGTGTCAATTTTGACACTATTTGATATATGATTTTTGTGAAAGTCATAACAGAATTATATGTTCGAACAAAGTTTATTAAATCAACACTAATATATCATAGTAACCTATAAAATTAGTGGAATTCATAAAAAGTCTTAAATTACATTTATTTTGGTATTTATAATATCAATTATGTCAATATTTCATTAATAAGATAATTACTGCATCATCTTTGTGTCATAAATAAATTAACTTATTTGATGTCTAAAAATTACAAATAAAATACCATTATGTAGGAAATATTTTTAGCTTTCTAATTAATATTTACAATCTAATTTATCTCATGTACAACCCTATATTAAAAATGTTTTAGTAAATAAACTTTGATTTTAACTCTTTTAACTCTTATTTGAATTAAATAATAATAAATGTCCTAATCTAATCCAAGTGGGCCTAAATGATAATATTTTACACTTAAGGTTGTTTTTGGTCGACATACACTTGTCCAATAGAAGTAGGACATGTGTTAGGGTAATATTAATATCATTCTTACCCTTAATTATCCTATTTACTTTTAACCGTGGTAAATAAAAGTAAAAAGTTACTATTCACCAAAAATTATTTTCATCTCATTGAACCACATTTTACTTACTGACATCAACCGTGTCTCTCAGATTTTTGAAATTCCATTCACAGAAGCGGTAAAATTAAGTTTTATGAAAAATTCAGTTTTTTTAACTACCACTTAGTAGTTTCACTATTCATCAAAAATTGATATTTTTCAGAACAATGCCAAAATTTCATCCTAAGCTATATTTCATATACCGAATTCAAAAATGAAGTCTATTTTACCAAATTCATAACATAAAAATTGCATTAATTAATTTTATAATTAAATCCCGCTGTTAAAACAAATAGCGTGTTTTTAAGAAACAATATCTATCAAAAGATTGACACTTGATTATGTCTGGTTTAAATGTGAAATTAAATCCAATGACCAACAATGTTTTAAATTGTAAAAATATATTCTAAATATACTTTAAAACCACTCAAATTAATGATTTATCACTATTAATTATTTCGATTAAAAAAGTTGTTTTTAATTATAATTTAGTAATTTTCACTATTCATCAGAATATGAAAGTTATCCGAAAAGTACCAAAATTTCACCTTAGGCTAAATTTGATACTCCGAATACAAAAATGAACTCCATTTTGAGAGATAAAATTTCTAAAATTTAAAAAGTGGTTATTACTATTCATAACTGCTAGTTTTAATAATATTTTAATAGCATATCGTTGTTTTGTGAAACTCAGTATTGCGTACTACACACGCTATGGAGGAAGGTTGCGATTGCGTGTAATGCAAGGCAAGTCAAGGATGCGTGTTGTGCAAGATCCTTTTGGTGTAGCGTACAACACAAAACATTAATGAAGTTAAAAATAATATTTTTCATAAAATCTCGGGGTGTTACATTGACAAAATCTTGTTTGTGGTCTTGGCACGAGGCCTTGCCTACGTGGTTATGATAGTCTGGCATTATGCATTTCATCATTATGAATGTGGGTATTGATATTACATGTGATTATTCAACCAGTAGAATATCCATGTGAATAAGTAAATGGAATTATCTCGTTTTACTTTTGCCATATTATGTTGAAGTTCATGTTCAAAAGGCTTTTGTTTTAGTTATACATTGCGTTAAATGATAATGTTTATTTACAAAATCTTCCTCAATATTGTTATCCTTACTGAGCATCTGAGCTCACCCCTTTCAATGTTTTAATATTTTCCAGGATGTGAAGAAGTATTTTATGAATGACCTGCAGGGATTGTCAGAAGAGGATATGAGTGTGGTCTATGGAGACTTTGTTATTGTAGTTTTTCACATTATTATGTAATGTAACGTTTATGAATGTATCTAGTGTTTCCAAGGCTACTAAACTAATCGGTCATTCGAGACTTGATCTTTTGTGATCATGCCAATGTTACGAAGTAACGCACCGACTCCGGGTAGCTGGGGTCGGGGCGTTACAGTTGGTATCAGAGGGAGGCTAGTACTAACCTTGGAAGCTAGATTTAGATAAACTCTGATTAGAGCGCATAGACCAAAGATAGAATTTGAGGATTAGTATAGAAGAACTTCCTAGAATTTTGGTATTATAGAGATTTTGTGAGTTTTCCGAGCAATACATCACTGTCTGGATACGAGCAGGTAGAGGTGGCTCTGGCATAGATGTACCTAGGGGTAAAACCCGAAAACACCACTTTGAGCTGGACTCGAACGGGAACTGGTGCACGACAACGGGCCTTTCTGCACTCTTGGTTACGACACTCTCGGGGGATATGCTTAGGATAATTCTCATTTCTTTACAAACCACTATGAAGGGTTATTAGTATATACTTCTCAAAGAAAACTTTTTTTTATGATTATGGATTATATCCATAAAATAGTTCAATTAGTGTTAAGTGTTTTACAAGTACGGAATTATGTATTTTGATTCATAAACTAATCTAGTTTATGTCATTGTTTAGAAATAGCGCCTAGTTGAAGGAATGGAAACTGTATCAATGCACGCACTCCGTGTAGGGATTTCCCTCGTGCTCAATATAATTACTGTGGAGCTGGAGATACAACTGGTGCTGATCAACTTATTACCATACTGGGACAACTCACTCAGGTTATGAATAATAACCTTACTCGTATGGAGCACCCCGATCCGCAACGTGGTGGATCGATGTTAGACTACTTCATGAGGCAACAACCACCAACATTTAATGGGTGTACAAATCCATTAGTAGCTGAGAAATGGATAAACTCCTTAGAAAAAATATTCCACACCTTGGGGAGTAGTGAAAGGGAAAATATTATCATGGCAGTTTACCGCCTCACTGGAGATGCTGATCAATGGTGGTCATTGATTCAAAACACAAAGGAAGATGATGACATATAGAATATGGAATGGAGGGAGTTCAAAGATATTTTCTTAGAAAAATAATTTCCTCATGACCATAGAGCAGATATGAAAAGGAAATTTCTGAGTCTGAAACCAAAGGAGGATGATAATGTCGCAAAGTATGAGGCCAACTTTACAAGGTTAGCGAGTTATGATGCAGATTATATACGTAACCCAAGAGGTAAGATTTATCGTTTATTTGATGGGTTAAAACCATTTCTTTGACGAGCTTTAGTATCACAATCGTTCTCAACATACGAAGATATTGTCTCAAGTGCTATCAAGACAGAAAAGGAATTCTCTAAGTCTTATGACAACAAAGTAAAGCAAGAGAATAAGTGAACGGTGGAACAAGAGATAGATAAAGGGAAAAAGGGAAAGAATGATTTTCCATTATGTGATAATTGTGGGAATAATCACCTTGGTACTTGCCTAAAAGGAATGGGTGTTTGTTATAAATGTGGAGAAAAAGGTCACAGGCGCGTGATTACAAGGGAAAGAAAGAGGATATCAATGTTGAATACTACAATTGTAGGGAAATGGGGAATTATGCAAATGAATTTCCTAAGCGTCAGGGAAACATACCTCAGAAAAGGCCAAGGGATCAAGGCCAATCTTATGCTGTGACTACAGTTGAAGCAGAATAATTAATGTATTGGTGCTTTTGGACTCAAGGATTATATTCTGGTTATAAGAATAATGTGATATATATAAGTATTGTACTGCATTACTTTTTGATTTCATTATGGTTTTAATATGATTAAGGTAATCATATTTTTAGTATGTGACAATAAGAGAAACTTTTCTTTGTTTGGGGAATCTGATGTTACAATTGATTTTGAAATTAAGAGACCTTTTAGAGAATGTCTGGACATAGGTATTTTGGATAACTATAAAGGTTGGAGTGGATTAAGTTGATCTTTGGAGAGTATTGTTTAACGTTAAAAAATTTATGAAGATTATTTTTGTAATATTATAATACTATAGTCATAGGAAAAGGACAACCTACAGGGTGGGGCATAACCCGTCGCGTCGGACAAAGCTGTAGGAATCGAACCCACAATCATAGTGCGACAGGCCTTTATTTCCTACCACTAGCCTACAGGAAGTCCCTGGTTATTAAAAAATAATTTTACTAATCTAAATGGTATTTGTTAACATTTAGAACCTTATATAATTAGGATAAGTATAATATTTTTGAGTTCTATTATCTTTTTGAGTGAAAGATGAGTTGAAGGTTGAAACTCTAATTGTCAAGCATAAATATATATATACCTATCTCTTATTCAATGAATAAATTAATTCTTAAACTTTAGTAAAGGGATATTAAAAAAAATGTGTTATCCTAATACCTTATGTCTTGTTGAACTAATGATATTTTAAATCAACATAGATTGAAGGCTTTGAGGCCCTCAATTTGACAGTTGATTGTAATTGATGACCTCAATCACTCCCTACAAATATTTACGTTTTTCCTCCAATTATATGTCTCTAATTGCCACCAATGTTCTCCTAATCAAGATCATAATTGGGTGGTGACTTTTTTATTTCCCTTTCCCTCTTATTAAGTCTAAATTTTATTAATCTTATTTCCGATGTGGGTTTTCCAAAAAGGTATTTTCTCTTTTCAACCTTTTATTTTCAAAGAAAAAAATTTCAAATTGCGAGGATGCAATTTATTGAAGGAGGGGAGAATGTAACACCCCGAGCTTCCATGATACGCTTCTCATTCAATAATGCAATAGCTTGCATTGTACGCAACTTCGAGTTCTAAAACACCGTGACTAATCAAAGTAGCCATTATGAATAGTAATAACCACTTTTTAAAATTATAGAAATTTTATATTTCAAAATGGACTTCATTTTTGGATTCGGAATATCGAAATTAGCCTATGTTGAATTTTTGGTATTTTTCTGAGAACATCTAATTTTTTATGAATAGTGAAAAATACTTAAAAACAAATTTTTTAATCAAATTAATTTATAGTGATAAATTATACTATTTAGTGGTTTTAAAGTATAATTAGAATATATTTTTACCATTTTATCCAATGGTGGTCATTAGAATTAATTTATCATTGAAAATGGACATAAACAATTGCCAATCTTTTGATATAAATTGTTTCTTAAAAACACGCTATTTGTTCTGACAGCGGGAATTATTTATAAAATTAATTAATGAAAATTATATTTTTGGAATTTTTTAAAATAGACATCATTTTTGAATTCATAATATCAATTATAGCTTAGGGTGAAATTTTGGCATTATTTTGAAAAACTTCAATTTTTGATGAATAGTGAAACCATTAAGTGGTAGTTAAATAACTGCACTTTCGTTTAAATGAAATATTACAACTTCTGTGGTTTGATTTTCAAAAATCTGACATACATGGTTGTCATTAAGAAGTAAAATGTGGTTCAATGAGATTAAAATAATTTTTGGTGAATAGTAACTTTTAAGTTCTTAATCGCAATTAGAGGTAATTAGTGTACTTTAAGGTAAAAATAATGTTTTAATAATATGAGATGAGCTTGACACATGTCCTACCCTCATTGGATGTGCCATGGAAGACCAAGACAATCCATGGGACAACTTGGGGACCCCATGGAGCCACTTTAGTTGGAAAATAACATAAATACCATTTATTTAATGTTAAAGTAAAAAAATGACACAAACATGAAATGTTTTACTAAAACAATTTTTACATGGGGTTATACAAGTCATATTTTTGACTATAAATAGTCATTTGAAAGATAAAAATATTTCCTACATCATAGTATTTTTTTTATAATTTTTAGACATTATATAAATTAAATTATTTATGACATCATGATGATGCAGCGATGACCTCATTATTTAACGATTTAAATAAAATGAGAAGATAATGTAAAATCCAAGGCTTACACTTGTCCAAATCCTATTGGATGTGGAGATTTGGAACCCTTATCACCTTAGCCTCTAATTATACATGTTTGGGACCTTTAGAATCCGAAAAGCATTGTATAATAGAATAACATTTCATTACATTCCAAAAGTGCCCCTCCTCTCCACTTATAAAAGGCCCCCACCACTCCCACCCTATTCACACCATCAAGACATTTGGATCGGCCAAAATATGACCAAATACTCTCCCAACTTCCCCCTCTTACTCCTAGAAGTCTCACTTTGGGCAGAACTCTTCCCAAGGAAGCCTTTGGCTCAAATCAAAAAGAGTTACCCGATTTTGAGGTAATGTCTTCTCTAATGTTGTTTTGTTTTATTTTTCTTCTCCAACCCCATAAACGCTTTTTATTCATTTCTTTTGTAACAACACCAGTATCCTCAATATACTAGGATGTTGTTATAAGAAGGATTCAAGCTACACTTACACACACCTACATCTAATGGTTAAAGAACATATTGTTTCTGTGGATGGCGAATTTCTGCCTCACGAAACGATGGTTGTTCAACACTCATATAACACCTTAAAAGGTGGCCATTAAGATGTAAATATATTTATATATGATATATAATATTTTTATTTTTTACTTATGCTTCTGTATTTCTCATTTATGGCATAATTTATGATTTCCATTATGGGTAAACGTGATAATTTCATTTTAGGAAGTGCGGACTACCGCCCCCTCAAAGTGATTTCAATCGTTAATGTCATATGTGGAATGTATAAAGGATGGAGTAAATGGTATTACACACTATATTATACTGTAATTATATTATAAATTTATATCATTATGATTTCATTACATTAAATACGAAATAGAAATGAAAGTGCGTTCATGCGTACGTACGGCTTACCGTCTCCATGAACGGTGCATTTCATTTCTTACATATAAATGTTATGTAATATTATAAATGAATGTATATACTGGATATATATGATATATATATTACATCTAAATCATGAATATAATTCTGGAGATAATGGATATTCTACCACATAAACAACTTGTAATTATAAGAAGTTTATTGTTGACTCAAGTACCATAGATCGACAAAATGACCATTGTTAACTTAAATAATTACATAATGTTCATAACATGGTAATAAGTGATATAAAAGGAATAATGAACATGAAAAAGGTTCTTAAGTAAATATAAATTAACTCTAGTTTATTATTCAGGAGGTTAAAGAACGATCGAGTCAGGACAAGACGCAAGGTAAGGGAATTTCTTAACCCAATTTCCATTCTTTAGGTTAATCTCCTACTTTCAAATTATGTCATGATATTATTATGTCATATATTGTATTTGTACTTTCTTTATGTGTACTTATAGTGAATATACATAATAGATCTATTTTATTTTAAAAAATGAGATTTTTAATGACTTCGTCTCAATCTCCTTTCATTGAGGCATATTTGGTTTTATACACAACATTCTTTTATACGGTGTATAAACCCCTTTGACTTTGACTTTTATTCAAAAAAGAATCTTTTTTTACAAAGCGTTTTACTAAACGACAAAAGGAATGTTTTTGTCTTACGTATGGGGCGACAATGACTTCCCTGCCACCGTGACCATTATTTGTCTTTCAGCTTCCTCTACAAACCATAACATTTTTTAATGAAAAATAAATACAAAGTTGTAACTTTCTTTTATTTTGGTATTGAAAATGGTTTTGAAAGTGTTTTTATTATATCAATGTGTTGTATTGATATCTTGTGATTGAAATGTGGAAATGTTATGTTTCCTTTATGCATGTTTTATGTGATACGATTATGTTATAGTTTATGATATGTTTAAACCTATTCATATGAGGAATGCATTAGACTTAATAAGTGACGGGTGGAGCTCGCTATAGCTCCTCGATGCATCGGCAGGTCTCATGAGACAAAATAGTGTCTTGGCACGAGGCCTTGACAAAATCTTATTTGTGGTCTTGGCACGAGGCCTTGGCTACGTGGTTATGATAGTCTGGCATTATGCATTCCATCATTATGAAAGTGGGTATTGATATTGCATGTGATTATTCGACCAGTAGAATATCCATGTGAATAAGTAAATGGAATTATCTCATTTTACTTTTTCCATATTATGTTGAAGTTCATGTTCAAAAGACTTTTGTTTTAGTTATACATTGCCTTAAATGTTAATGTTTATTTACGAAAGCTTCCTCAATATTGTTATCCTTACTGAGCATCTGAGCTCACCCCTTTCAATGTTTTAATATTTTCCAGGATGTGAAGAAGTATTTTATGAATGACCTGTAGGGATTGTCAGAAGAGGATATGAGTGTGGTCTATGGAGACTTTGTTATTGTAGTTTTTCACATTATGATGTAATGTAACGTTTATGAATGTATCTAGTGTTTCCAAGGCTACTAAACTAATCGGTCTTTCGAGACTTGATCTTTTGTGATCATGCCAATGCTACGAAGTAATGCAACGACTCTCGGTAGCTGGGGTCGGGGCGTTACACATGGGGTAAATAAAAATTTCCAATTTCTCCAATCCATCTTTCAAGATCCCCTTAGGAAGAAGATTAATTCATTTAGCATGTTTAAATGTAATATAAGTTTGTTGGGCTTCATCAAGCCCTAATCGAAAATACATGGAATACGTAATGAGGTTTACACTGGCTCCTAGATCATAAATTTATTTATTTTATTTTATCTAAAATTTAATGTATTAATTACTAAGGTCTCTTATCATATGAGGAATTGTTTTTTAGATGTTTTTTTCCAAATTAACATCCAAAAGGATGTAGTTTTTTTGAGAGAACATATTTTGAAAGTAAAAAATTTCTATCAGGTACATTGAGTCTACAAGTATGGTTTTGATTTCATCAATATGGTGTATGATCCACATAAATTGTGAAATGGTTCCCTTAACGTTTCATTTAGTTGAGGATTATATTCTCTTCTAATACATTGAGGGAAGGGATCTCGTTGTTGGATTGATTGGTGTGGTTGTGGTTCCTTCACATTCTGATTTTGTTTTTATTATGAGGGTGGTTTTTAAAAATTATCATTTAATATTGAAAAATTTCAATGTACGATAACGGTTTTAAGGGGTATAAATGGTTTTCACACATCATAATATATTCACTCCAATTAAGTGTTCATGATAGGTTTTTGTGCAATAATATTCTCCCCTTACAGTTGAGGATTTGATAAACTTAGTAGGAATTGATGTTACTAAAATTTTGATGGAGTATGTTCAACTTTATGTGATGAAACGTCAAGAAAATTTCATTATATTTTTTTAAATAACTATTCAAGGATTGGGGGAGGGATATATTTTACAGGGGATTGAGTTTGTTGGTTTATCCCTGGTGGATATTTATGTCATTGGGTGGCCTCTTGAATATGTTATTGGATGAGATACTAGATGGTGTATTTGTATATGTAGGAGGATGTTGGTATTGGAAAAATTGTGGTTATAACTGTTAGTTCATGTGAAAATTTTTTGAGGGTAGGGGTTTAGTCATAATGGAATATTGGGTTTTTTTATCCTTCCAACAGATTCAAGGATGGTAATTGTACATTGCATTGAATTTGTTGTTGTACATTATCCTATTAAAGATCAAAGATTTGTCCTCCACTAGTGGTCCACATAAAATAACATCTTTTAATGAATGTATGGTTATGAATTTTTTAGCCTACTAGTCATGTTTGTAACAAATTTTGGAAGCATGCTCAATAGTTAAAATTTCATAGACCTTCCTAAGACCAATCTCTTAAAACTTCATAAATATTATAACAAGTTTTTCCCTAATAATTTATTCCTCCCAATGGGTGTGAATTACACAACATTTGGGTGTATTCCCATAGTAAGGTTATTTTTCTCATGTATTTTTTTCATCCAGACATCCTAGATTGTCAAATTTATCATTTGGGGCATTGTTTTAAAGGGTTCCATTATACAACATGTCGAGGAACAGTTTGTTTCCAGGAAAAATTTCTTGACAAAATATTCCAACCAATTTTAGTATTGAAAATCCATGGTTTTGTACCATTTTTATTGTGTCTTTGAACCTCTCCCATGTATCATAAATTGTCCCCCATTATTTTTTTTAAGATGATTTAGATCCACTTTTTTAGTGCAATTGTTTTTTATGGGGGAGTTATAATTTAGAAATTTTATTTTCCAATGTTCTCAACAGTGTATTGTAATAGTTATTAGATTTTTTAACCAAATTATAACTTGATACATTAGTGGGAAAGGAAATAGAATCCTCTTAGCTGACACAATATTTTGTGAGGTGACACAATTTCAACAATGTTATTGAATTAATTGATATTATGGTATGGAATTTATTACCATATCCCATAGAATTTTTTATGTTAGTTTATGACACATGGTTTGAAGACATATTAAGATTGTATTATAGAATCATTTCTTAATAGTGAGGATGGATTTTTTCAACAATCTGTGAGGTAGTCATTCATTGTTTGATCAACTTCATTCCCCATGATTGGGGCTACCTCATTTGGATTTTAATTTTGGTTCCCGCCTGAGTTTATGTGTTGGTTTATTTGATGTACCTCATTTGAAATTGTATTGATTTTTGAATCTAGAGTATTAGGAAGATTAAGATCTAATGTAGTGTGTCTCCTAGGGTTTCATGACTCCCAAACCCTTGGACTATCTACCCTAACTAGATGATTTTAATAGTCCTAGGTATAGGTGGACATGTGACATGAGAAGTGATAAAAAATAAAAAGGAAAATAGAAGAGAAACGGGATGAGAAAAGATAAATTTGGGAGACTATAAAGATTATCCCAAGTGACATACATGGGTCCTAATAAATTGTTCCAAAACGTTGCATCTCCTAAATTTACCAATTTTTATATTGTTGAAGTGGTCTCTTGTAGTGTATCATGGTTTTTCGAGTCTATAGAGACATATGAAGAAACATACAGTCGCGTACATTTTGTTTATTGTTTTATTCTATGATATGGACAAATTTTTGGTTATTTTAGATGGTTTTAAATGATCACTACGAGACCTATATGAATTTAAATTATGATAATATACCGATTCTAGGATATTTTAAATGGTTGATTGGATGAGTTAAATTCTGAATTATTTCAGTTACATTAACTAGAGAATGATTCATCCAATGAATTCAAAATAATTTCATCCATTTTTGTTTATATGATGAAAAAAACATGCTAATTACCTATACACTTAGAGGATCATTTTCACGAATACTCCAAGGTAAAGGATAACATTTTCCCAGAAAGGAGGGTGATAAAATTCAATAATGAAGAGGAAGAATAAAATCATTGAATTAAAAAATAAAATAATATAATTTACAAATAATTTATATTGTGTGAAATTATATCCAATAAATCCCTTTACAACTCCCATGGATCAAACAATAATTGTGTTATGACAAAATTGATTATAATATCTCAATGAAAGGGAGAAGTAGACACATGAGGGTGGAATTGAATATTTGAAAAACAATGAAATTATGTAGACTCATCCATTTTGTGAAGGGTTTCTCTCTTCTCTGAGTGAATAAATTCAAAAAATAATAAAATAGTATCTATGTGTTAAAAAAATAACAAAAACTGATAAGAATAAGTTGCTTTATTAATATACTAATATAATTAAGATAAATTAAAATTAAAAGAAGAATGTTACTAAGAAAAAGAAGTAACATAACATTACAATGAAACAAAACACAATGTCTTCTAAATGCTTCACCAAAACTATATTAGATATTATTTTCATGAGTCTTGGGTTGATCCCCTAATATTTCATGGCTCTCCACATGATTATGGTTTACCTAGGGTTGTGACAAATTTCTGGAATGTGGAATTTTCCTAACTTGACCCAAAATGGAATCCAACATGAATTCACCTGACACATGGGTCCAAATGATATTCTACATTAACTTTTTTTAGGAAGATAGAAGAATAAATTTAATGCATAAAATCCAATTAAATAGTAAAAATATATATTTCAATTGGACATTTTTTTATATATGATCAAAATGGTGGGATTTTTTCTAGGCTACAAAATCCAGTTTTGAATTTAATTTCAAATGGTGACTTCAGGAAATCTATTCATACATTATAATTATAAATGTACACTATTGAATGAAATGTTCTCTATGATTTAATATATATTTAGTTCAATGTTTAGAATCATTGGGCATAGATCTCGGCTGATAGTGAAATCTTATTGGGCATTTATCCAATTCAATTTTCCCAGAATATTCTTTGATGAAGGTCCATTTTGGTCATCTTTCCAATTAAATCATTAACATATTCCAAAAAAAATGATCCTAATATCATGGGATACCTAAAAATAAAATATGAAAATAAAATAAATACCATTGGGTGCTTCAGGAGGTTCTAAAAAATATACCATGTAATAGTGAATTTTAAGAAGGAATTACAAACATATTAAGAAATGAAGAACAATTTTTAAAATGCACTAGTAAAAATGTTTTTGAACATTGAATCACATAACTATTATTATATAAAAAATTTAAATTATCCTCTTCAATTAGATAATAAGTCACCTCATTAGTATATCAGCACAAAGTATGACACTATTTAAGCATACCAATCATTCCTAATAAAATCTAATTTCACTGTTGAATATGTGTTCTATTTAGGGATTTAATAGTTATAAAAAATAGAGATAAAAAATGGTTAATTAATATTTTTAATAAAAATTTTATTTTCTTCAAAAATACCAATTCATGGATTCTATATTTGTAATGGAGTATGATATATATCATTAATTTAGAATTATAGTATCCACAATCGCTATCATTACAGTTTGTTGGACACTATGGAAATAATGATGAAAATAATTATATTATTTTAATAAATGTTTTAATAGTTAAATAATAATATATATTCCCTAATATATATTACTTTATAGTAATATATAGGTTTATTATGTTAATTGGTTATCCTCAAATTTTTCTTGATAAATAAATACTTCTCTATAATAAAAACATATGTGTTAAAAAATTATGTAAAACTTATAATCTGAATATAATTAATAAAATATTAAATATTTTATATTTAAAATTCATAATTCAAATCATGAGTGGTCTATTTCTAGAATATACCTACATGCAATGCTAAAAATATATCTTCAGATTATATATATTGATCACATGATCATCATATTTATAAAATGTTTACTTATTTTCAAGTATCTAAACATGCCGATAAAATTTATAATTGGTTGTGTGTATTGAGTATCCCATTATCTAATACATTGAAATCTTATAATTCATATGTACTGAATGGTTTTTGATTTCACACAATTGCATATAGGGATAAAAAATGAATAGTGGTGTTCTTTTGAAAGGATCTCATCATAGAAAATGTTTGGTTGACTATTATGGTGTGATGGAAGAAATAATTGAACTAGGTTGTGTAAGACTAAATTACATAATGATGTTTAAATGTTAGTGGCCGAATACTGAGAGAGTATTTTTTGTCATCCACTCCATGAAATTCATGATATTATATATATAATAATTCTTATAGAAAAATAAAAATATTTATTAGCTCATTAGGCACATCAATTTTTTTATGAAAATTATTGTGATACACCAAGAGAGACAATTGAATGGAGGATTCTAATGATAACGAAATCCTAGGATAATTGGTTTATTTAAAATAAATTTGGTTCCACTGATGTGCAAGGAATTGATGTTTTTCAAGAGAGTACTCTAATTCCATATTTTCCGTGAATAGATAGGAATATCGATGATGAAACCCCCTAATTAAGGGTTAATGGTGAGGCAATCGTTATTTACGTAACAAAAGAGATTTAAACGGAAGGATATGATAAAACTAAATCTCATTTGTAAATGAATCATATTACAGATGATTATAAAGATATTAAAACCCTAATATACAAAGATGACAACGATGATGAAGCTTGACATAGTTAAATGGTTATTATAATAATATACAATATATATTATCATATAATATTTGTTTTTAACTATTTAATAAATTTTATTTCTTGCATTATATAGAATCAAATTTTTTTCGTGAGTTAGAGGAGACTATTCTACCTGCTAATGAGCATGATGTCGGATCATCTGACCCTCATACTGTCAAGGGTTCAATAACACCTTATAATGGTTTAGGTGTTACGAAATTGATGATTCTTGACCCTAACCCTAGTGATGTACACATTTTCATTTTTATCCCACCTTGCATAGGTATGTTCCATTGTGTTTTTTTGTTAGTTCCCATTAATTTTAATTAATTTATTTATATACTACATTTTTTATTTTTTGTTCTATTTTTAACATCTTTTCACATATAACTATTGGAAAAAGATGTGTGATATTGCGGAATTATTTTTATGGATCATGGGTTACATGGGATCTGATTCGTTTTGATGTTCAGCATATCATATTTTATCCTTCGATGGTGCATAAATAAATAATAGTTATTTTTAAATTAAATTAATTAATAACACCCTATTATTAATTATTTGTAGGATATATTATATCCTATAGATGATTTCATGCAAGACTCTGACATGGAGTCACTGGAAGTATTTTTGTATGAGCATTGCCATAAATTTTTGGAAAATCTTAAGAGGACAGTAGTACGGAAAGAGGGAGTCACATAATTTGATCAGTCTTGGTACACCCAGTAACTATAATTCATCTCATATCAGGTGTTGGATTAATTCTATTCATAATGGATGGCCATCAAATTTTATAGGAAAGAATCATTAGTTCGATAGAATTGGGGGATACATGAGGTGACATATCAGGATGGTAGTCATACATTTAGTACTCATCAACAACATTTGGTATGTATTGTTGTTAATAATTTAGATAACATTACATGTAACATGTTTATTTTATACTCGTATCAGTAGTCCAAAAACACAATATTATGAAGTTCTATGTTTATAGGAGGATTTCCATTAATATTTTCACATCATACATTCTAGGTGATCACCAGTTTCATATTTTGGTTAGTATAATATATTTTTACGTTTTAAAAATAAGTGCAATTAATATTCTTTCTATTGTAATTTTAAATTTAATTGATTAATTTGAAACTTTGATCTCTCAGAAACAGACTGAGATTCATAATGAGACCAAGGATTAGACCTCTAATTTAGTATAATTTGATGATGTAGTGGGAATACATGAATATCAGTATGCCATAGGGAAATGATGACTTGTTGGTATATGATCTCAATAGATGTTTGAGAGTTATTATAGGACAATTATGATGTTGTCGTGCATCTCGAGAGCATCTCATAGGGATCCATCATAATATTTTGTACATATGAGGTGCATCTATGAGCTTAGTGTGAGATTATATAGACCATTCATAAAGAGCATGAAGAGCTCCATTGACTGGAGCAGCAGTACCAGGAAAAGATGTGTCGATGGCAACAGCAGCATCTAAAACAAAAAAAGTAGATTGTGGAGTACAAGCAACGTCTTACTCATATTTTAGGGGTAGTGTTCCCTCCACCATCTCCTTTTACTACTCCTTATGATGAACTCAGTGATTTATATTCTTTTTTATGACAAACATTTGAATTTAGTATATTCACATTTCAATTTTACTACATTTTTCATTTTTTTCTAAATTTTGGGTTTTCTATTATATTTTTTTTTAATTTTTTAATTTTTTAATTTTTTAATTTTTTCTTGTATTATTTATTTATTATCATATTATAATTATTCTTTATTATATTATTTTTTAATATTTTTTATAGTTCGATTATTATTTTTTTATTAATATCATGACATTTTTATCATTTTTGATATTGTGATTTTTTATTAACTTTATTAGTAATTATTATTATTTTATTATTTTATCCATTTATTTAATTTTATAGATATTTTTTTATAATTTTATGCGATGTGGTGTTCATCCTGTCAAAAATACTTATTTGTGATGATCCCATCACAAAATGTTTTTGCAACGGGCTTGTTTCCCATACAATATTTTTTCATCATTACGTGCCCAGCCATGAAATATGTTGAATCCTACATCACCTAGAAATTTTCCCTCTTGACACAGAGAAGATTTGAGAATTGTTTTATTCTAAGTTCCCAGTGCTCTTGTGATCTTAACATATTCTTTATATGAATCTGCATTCCCTACTAGTATAAACTACTGTGCTACTCAAGAGGACATCTTACTTGTTGTTTTTAGGTTCAAGGTTTGGAAGGTAATGATGTTTAAAACCATGAGGCCGAAGAGGATTGTTTAATCTCTTATGTACAAATAATGTAAAAATACACCAAGTGTCAAAATTAATGTACTCACTAAACCTCTCAGATATTGTGTAAATTTTTACACACTCTCCCATTTTTTCTTTTTTCATAGGTCACAACCAAATAGTTAATAATAATTACATAAAATCCCATTTTCTCTATATATTATCTTATTTTGATCTATTTTTTTTGATGTAATTTTTTTTAATTTACAACACTTTTATATAAGGACGGAAACTTGTATAACACTATGATATAATATGAATTGTGGATTCACTTTCTAAAACAAATTTAGGAACCTTTTCACTCAACCAATTATATTTAATCGTTCTTATGAGTTTCCATGTAAAAAACCTATCACTCACATTTTATGAAAATAAAACAAGAATATATATAATAGATTGGTAGGTATGGATACATTATCTCATAATGTGGCTAAAAAACAAGAATATTAATTGTCACTCAGACATAATAATGGTAAAATGACATGTTGTAAAAAAATACAGTTCAATTATAAAAAGACATTTTTAATAAATGATAAGACCTTATCATGAATGTATGATACTCCAATATCATGGAATCAAATAGAATCAAGGAAATTTATAGATATTAGAAAAGACATTAGACTCTCATGAAAGTGATTAAAATGAACAATATGTTATAAAGGGCTTAAAATGTCTCTCAGGTAGGGTATTAAAATTTCGGTCAATGCTAATGAGGAATGGGATTTAAAAATCCATTAAACACTAAATAATTATAAGAAAATAAAACATCTAGAAAAAATTTCCAGACAATTATTCATTTAAAAAAATTGGAAATATTATAATTCTCTAAGTAATAATAACAAGTATTAAAATTGTATTTGGAAAATTATTTTATGATCAAATAGGGGGATGATAAAAATAATATACATAAACTGAAAAATTGAAAAATGTAGAAACATGATGAAAAACATAATAAAAACAAGAAGGTGGGAGAAAAGTTATAATACTATGTAGAAAATTGAGAAAGAGAATAAATAATAATGATGATGAAAATCCTATGGAACCATGGAATGGACCCCCCCCCCCCACAAACTTAGAGTAAATAGTTTCCTCACTATAATAAAAGAGAATGTTGGAAGGGAGGATACAACTTGATGGGGTTCATTGGTTTATTGGTTCTCAAAGGGGTATTTCCTCCTCTAGATATTTTGGATGGTCCTTGTAAAAGTGTTTAACTCTCTACCCACTAATGGAAATAAATTGACCACTTTTCTCATTAAATAGCTATATTTCACCGACTGGGTAACCATTAATAATACTGTAGAAACCGATCCATTAGGAACAAAGATTACTTGGGTAGTGATTTTGCTAAGAATATTACATGAGGAAATTCTCACAAATATGAAACATTTGATAATAAATCACCTTTTCAGGGATAGTCGTAGTCTTATCATTATATATTTGCATGTTCTAATATGCATGAAGTTGAAATTATTCCAACTCCTAGATCAGTAATATTTTATGCCCACATGAATATGAAAGATTCATATTACATTGTATACATCACAATATGCTTGGTTTTCCACCTCCAAAATTAGGTGACAAGTCATTACAGACACAATTTGATATTGTGAAATTCCTATTAGGTTATTAAAAGATATAGGGTATGCCCAAAGTGCATCATCCAAGAGAAAACTCAAATCATTTTTTTAGTTTATACCTTTATTCCAATATTTTATTAACATTTAGATTTCATATTTCTTCATGTATGTTAGTTTTTGAGTGATATTTAGTAGAGACATTATGAGCATCCCCAAACTTATGGAGTAAATTTTTCATGTTGTTATTGTAAATGTGGGGACCTTTATCAGTGATGACTAATCTTGGAAAACAAAAGCTACTTAAAATCTTGGACATCAAAAAATCTACAACCACTGGAGATTCAACAGTACCAATATTCAATACATCCACCCATTTAGGTTTTTAGTAAAAATATTTTAAATTTTATAAAAATAAAATTTAATTTTGAAAAGGAACCATTGGGTCAATTACCCATGAATAATATATTTAATAGAATAACATTTGTTGTTGGGGAATTTTATTCCACATAGTGATATTCCCGATGAAGTGATATCATGTTCATGACAAACTAAAATGATGGGAATACATATAAAATGACTCCAAATAACATTCTTATTCAAGGTCCTTTTGAGCTATTCATTGAGATCCAAAGTGTCCCACACAAGCCAAAGTGTGGTTGAAGCTCAAAATAGTGGTGAACTCATTGTCAAGGGAAAATCTACAAATGACTTCATCTATAAAAATTATCCACAAATATGGGTATTCAAGAAATATACCTTCATGAATTTTTAATAAGACTCTCGTACTATGATGTATTGGAATCATGGGGACCTAAGATAATTCTAGAAAATTTACTATTTCTGCATACAAAGGTAAGGTCCACAACATCACAAAGGATCACATGCGGGAATAATTCTTTAACAGGATGAGATGATTCAATAAAGCAGAACAATGGGGTGGAAATTCTACAAAAATGGTAAGATGGCTATTAAGTATCGATAGACAGATGGAGTTTGAGACATGATGGCTTTTATAGGATGAATTACTTACCTCATGAACTCATTGAGTGGGTGAAATTGCTCATGTAGCAAATAATTGTGCATTTTTGAGAGATGATGGCTTTTAAGTACCGATAGAAAGATGGTGTTTTATCAAATATGGAACCACTAGCTATATAATAGATCATTCCAAGATCCATGGGGACTTTTCCCTCATAAAATATTATATTATAAATTTTTCACTAATTTTGTGGTGGGGAATTTTTGGAAAAACTGTTTTGAATATTTCCCAATATTAATTAATGGTCTCTATTTGTGATTTCCTAATTCCACAAATATCATTTTTTATTTTATGAAATTAGTGTTTATGGGAAGATATTCTCTATAATGAGTGATTATATGCCATTACATCCCTGAATTGTGTAAGGAATATTGTATATCCTTTATTTTTATACACAATATAGGGAGAAAGGGAAGGCCTAAAACATTATGGGGTCATCAGTCACATTATTGGGTATCATGGTGGAAAAAACATTGTGAAACACCCAGATTTATTTCGATGTTACTCACTAGAATGACTCTGCAAAATAGGAAGGAGGCTGATAAGGATTGATCTTAGCTAAATTTTGCTACTTATTTATGATATTTGTAGTACACAGGTTTGTAAATAGAATTTGTGTGCACAGTTGATTCAAGGTTCAGTTATTAGTAACTTAGTTTATAGGAATTTGATTTGGTTCACTTTTGGATTGTATTATGACGACTTGAGTTTACAGAATGGGTTCATCAATGTTAATGGACTATCCTACATTATATGGCCTAATTTGTGATTGAAACATGTTTTTAATTTCAAGGCATATTTCATATGGTTTTTAGTTCTCAATAAGGTAATGTAATTATGTTTTGTTGGTTGTCATTGTTTTATTTTATTCAATAAATGATTAATAAAAATACATATGAATAACTAAATAATAAAATATAGTATAATTATATATAATTTGAGGGGGAGAGAACAAACACATAAAATAAAAAACAATCAAATGGTATTTGGGAAATATTGAATTGAGTAAGAAATAAAAAAATAAAAAAAATAAATAATTTTTTTTAAAAATGATCTTGAATGCTAAAAAATGATTCCAAAATATGATCATGTTGTCAAATGCTTGAAATAAGAAATTTTATTTCTATAATTTTTGTAGTATAATAGGAACCGTAGGTCATCTCTTGATGGGGACGTAGATCAGCAATTCAAAAAGTCTATTGTGATTATGAAAATTAATGGAAAATGGAATTTTGGAAATGTTGGGTATTGATGATGTAAGAAGTAAATATAAAACATAAATTAATAACAAAACTTGAAATTAACTGGAATGACTATGTGTGGTCAACCCACGAAAATCTGATGACACACATATTCATCAGTTCAACATATTGGGTATAGATATATTAATCCTTAGTTTTTAACATCACGAAACATAGTTTTACAGATATTAGAATATGTTACATCCTTGGGTTTGTTCATAAAAAAATGATTCATTGACTACCATTGAGGAATGATTGATTTGTGTCTAACATATTATCCAAAACTCATTGAGGAAATAAATTAAGAAAAAGAAATGTTTTCCATGTTTTTTATTTAACTGTGACACCATGCCACATATTTAAATTGACATTACATTTAAAATGATATATCAATTTACTTATATGTTTCACAAAAACACAAAAATTGAAAGGGGGAAGAAGAAGGTGTGAATGGTGTGTGAAACATCAAATGAGTGGATTCCCAAAACGTGATCATATGAGTTTTTTCATGAAATGTTAGTATATAACTTTATAAAATAAGAAGATATGATGAATAAAAACAACATACAAACCTAGAATTAAAAATATCATCCAATTATTAAAAACATGAACCTCAGGATTTACAACATGTTCCTCCCTAGGTGTTGCGAGGTGGTTAAAACTACATGGAAAGGGAGAAAGACATAGATGTAGAATAAGAACATCCCAATGATTCAAAAATTTCTAGGAATTTGTATATGACACATTTGGGACTCCAAATTGTTTTTACTTTTTTTCCTGGTCAGACTCCCATGTGAGGTGCCCAAGATACCTTTTATAGATAAAATGGGAGGTGGTTTTGGCCACTAAGATTTAAGGAGACCATTTGGAACATGGTTTTGGCTTTTTAAAATGAATTATAAAAACATAGAAAAAGGAAAAAAAATTGTCAATGAACTCTTCCCTATCACAATTTTAAAAGTTTTAGCAAAAAATTGAATTGGATTGAGGATATTTCGAAAATACAAAACCAAAATCATGAGTTTATGTGGATTATTTTTCCTATATATATAAATTTTTTTGGTCATATTATTTGATAAATTGGGATTTAATGTTTTCATAAGTGTTATATAACACTAATATTTGGATCATACGAAAAAATTGAATCCCAATTGGATTCACATATTAGCTGAACTATGTTGTTGATTCCACATGTGTACATGGATTCATGCATAGTTTGGCTCATTTTTCTTCAACATTGTCATATTCCCTCCAAATAACCTCCACATACAATAAAATCAGAAATATATGTGAAATTAAAATTTTCAATAGTGAATAAAATTAAATTTTTTAAATCAGCAATAATGTCAAATTTATTATTATGTTTTTAATTTTCAATACAAAATATGTTTAATATAGTGGTGTAATGGTGAAATAAAATATTGAAACAATAGTACAATCAATTACAATTGAAATTTAATGTAAAGTTCTTATTTTACCATCTAGGTTTTTTGATTAAAATATAATTTTACCTTTCTATTTCTCCTTCTATAATAAAATAACTCAATTCATACATTTTGGTCATTAATTGTTAAATGTTCCCCTTATAAAATAAATTTGAAATAACTTACCACAATATCATCATTCATATATTCTATATTATAAATAAATTATATGATAGTTTTATTATAATGTTTGAATGTGTGAACCTAAATATCATCAAGGGGAACCTATCGAATTGAACCCATCTCTTGTGTTACAAAAATCATGAATTTCACTTAATCTTTTTCATGTTTTTATTTTTTAATATATCTCTCTGGATATTTCAAATAATTCATGTCAAAACAATTAGATGACTTGGTGTTGATAAAAAACATATTATAGTAAATAAAACCCTATATAATATTATTATATTAATGGTATAAGTAAGATTTTATTCAAATTTAGTTGAAAATATTCTGAAATTATTGATTACCTTATGAAAAGAATGCATTTTACAGAAATGGGTATCCTCAATACTTGGGATCTTTTGATATTCATGTTTTGTTTGAAGATGATTCATTTATTCTCATTGACCCCTTTTAAGATTAAGTCTAATAACATTACCTGAAAATTTATTTCATTTAGTGAATCTATAAATTTATTTATGTTTTTATTTATCTCATTGGTATCCTGATGTGTCTTTTTTTCTAAAAGTATGTTCAGGTGAAACATTAAAACCTACACCTATAATGTGTTTTTACTATTATAGATGGTCCTAATCCATTGAAATTAGTTTTTAATCTATTCTAATTGATGATGATGCTTCTGTATATTGTATAATAATATTATAAAATAATTTATATTATTATGTAATATACAAGAATGTGAAGACTATGGGCGAAGACTATAGCACTAGGAAATTTATTTATAAAAATGTAAACATACATAAATAAGATGGAAAAGTAAGATAATAGTGGAAAACATGACAATAACAGAACCCAAATTTAACACTCTAAATCATTCTTTTTAGTTCTTTCTTCCCTTCCCACGTGCACTACCACGACCATTCAGATGCTGAACATACATCCATTACATTGGATTCTGTTATGCACTAGTCTGATCATTACTATCTAATGAGACATATTTCTCACTATTAGGTTCAGTATATGGTCATCCCTTGACATCTTTTTACTCTCAAGAATCAACATGGGGCATGATATTCCCATGTGGGTCTTGAGTGGATGCATCACCGCACAATGGATCCTTTAATTTCAACAATTGGGGAACCACAATCTCCACCTACACTATGAAAGACGGTGGATTATTATCATTATCAATATTAAGAGGCTTAGAACCTACCGTTATCCTGTGTTTATTCCTTGTGGATTTTTTCTCAAGACTCTCAAGATAAAAAGAATCAAATTTGGGATTTTTAATTTACTCCATCATATAAAAAAATTGGTGCATCACCCACATACCGTCAGTTCAGATTTTGGTACGCTTTTTCCTCCTCAATGTTCATTGTGACTTCCTCTTTACATGTCAGAACACTACTAGTTGCCTTAGAAGACATATCCTCCATTGGATCTGCAGAACAGTCCACTTACCCACTAGAATGTAGAACCAAATTACCTGCAACTTGCAAAACAACAGAAATAGAGGTATCATAATTTTCAAAAATAGACATTCCATAACATTCAGAAGGGTAGGTAACCCCCATAACACCAATATGAATCACATATTTCTACTTTTTAGTAGAATACCTCACCGAAAACATCATCTTCTAAAAGTTTACTTGATTCCCCTTCCATCGGCCTTTCAAAAAAATCACTCGCATAACCAGTTCCTCATCAATGGAACTATCAATGGATATATCGTCAACCTTTTTAACATCCTATACATCAGCATGAGATGCCTCATTTTCAAGTGAAATAGCCAACACTTTCATATTACCAAGGATTTTTTCATCAGGTGAGTCAATGTTAACTCCCATACCATGAGGTGTAGGGTCAACATCATTATGAGCTAACGAAATAACCAAATTAGTATATGCCTTGATTCTAGCCACCACTTGACGAAAGGATGGAGTGTAAAAGAATGTGGTTTTTTCACTCATAGTCCTAACACATCAAGCATTATATTTAGGAAAATAATAATTAACACCCCTTTCATTCACTAAATTTGAATCATCAAGCATCCAACCATTATTACCAGTGTTATCAGGAAATATAAATTAAAAAATCTCAACATGATGGACAAATCTCTCGCAATTTGTTCATCTAACACCCTTACGAATGTTATCTCTCAAATGACCAATACACAATAATTTGAAGCAAAAATCAGGAAAAAAATCATACACAATGTCAAGATAAAATTTAAAATGACCACCAAACAAAAACAAAATATCCACAAGCAGTGAACTAAGATCAAATTGAACTAATATGTAGGCATAATAACCATAACATGCCACTTCCATCTCCTTATCAATAATTATTGGGGAACCAACCACCAATTCAATGTCCCATAGAATTTTTGGATTCCATAAAAATAGTTCAATACCTTCATGTGATTCTAAAACAGTGAAACCGTGTTCTTGGTATGAGAAGAATTTAACCAAGGGTCCCAATCTTGAAAACGTAGGACCCCTAGATTCATGTTGACAAATCTGCAACTCCATACCTTAATTTTCATCTCATTAGAGAAAAAATGATGTGATAAAGACCATGGAAATTATACACTGTATTCCAATTAGTAAATCCTCATTAATTTTGTAGTTGATTCCTAAGATCATCGAGTTTTTATCCATCATTCCATGGATTAGATGTTATCCACGCAATAATAGATTGCATAAAATCTTTAATTCGCTCCTCAAATAACCAAGGTTTAGTTTCAACAAACAAAATCATGTCATTTCAAGTAATATGACTATTGATGTAATGTCCCGAACATAGTTACCTAGAGTCGGTGCATTATTACATAACAATGGTGTGATACAACGAAATCATGTCCCTAAAGACCGATCAGTTTAGTAGCCTCGGAAGTACTATATACATACATAATTTTAATATAACATCATGAAATAAAATAAAAAACTAAATATTATCCCGTTTTAACAAACTTGTACCATATCCTATCCATGCAGGTCAACCAAAAAATAGTTCTTCACATCCTAGTAAAAATAAAACATTGAAAGGGGTGGGCTCAGATGCTCAGTAAGGATAAAAATATAGTGTAAACTTTCATAAATAATCATAAAATTTTAAGGAAAAGTATAATACTATAACACAAGCATTTTAAAATTAAACTTCATATTAATATTGACAATAAAAATTATTAATTTCATTTAATTATTCACATGGATATTGTTCTTGTCGAATAATCACATGAAATATCAATTTCCAAATTGATAATGATGGAATGCATAATGGCAGATTAATAACCACATAGTCAAGGCCTTGTGAAAAGACGACAAATATTATTTTTTCAAGGACATGTTACAAGACACTAGTATGTCTAATGGGACCTACATATTCATCGAGTAGCTATACCAGGCTCTATACGTAGCTTACTAAGTCTATTGCATTTCTCATATGAAAATGATTAATCATAACATAAAAATTCACATTAAAACTTGCATACAAAGTGTCAATAATTTATCCATAAACCATGAATGTGAAGAAACACCACATCCACAATAAAAAATATTAGAAAACCTTGAATACAATATTGATGACTTGTATCATAATAATTCGACTTCAAACTAGTTTAAAATCCAACAAAAGTTTTTAGCATAGTTGGCATGAAAACTAGTTGAATGAAATATATCTTATTATTTTGAAACTATTTAAAAGAGAAAATTTTAACTTATCAATATTTTTATTATCTTTTAAGGGAATCACCGATGATGTTATAAGGGCAGAAAATAGCCACACCCGCCGTATATGTAAGAAAAAGACATTATTACCTTAATTTGTTGAAATGGTCATAAAGTACCTTGTTTGGAAAATGACAGAAAGATTCCATTATAAATATCTAATAAAAAGTAATACAAGGATATAAATTACTTTAAACCATATGCTAGGAAATATTTAAAATTTTATCAAATACATTTTTTTAAAAACATGGATGTTGATGATAATAAGTCCCAGTAGATACATACGTAAAAACAACCTCAGATAATAAAGGGATTATATATTTAACCTTTAACCTATACTATTCATTGGTCAAGGGTATGTTAACCTCCTATATAATAGTTAAATAATTTTTATTAAATAATTCATGAACCATATACAAAAATATGATATCATATATGATCTTCTAATATTTTATTGTTAATAATATTTTAGTATTATCATCATTTCGGGAGATAACTTATTCATTTTACGTTATATGTTTTGTTACATAAGCCGTATTTGTTTTGGATATTATGTATTTGATTCAAATAAATAATTATATTACGTTCTTGAACATAATTTTTAATCATAAATTTAATATTATTCTTGAATGGTTGTGATGGGGAAATGAATCTCATCGCTTTTGTGGAGACGGTAATCCGTACGTACACACAGGCGACAATATAATTATATTGATGGTAAGATTGTATGTAATTGGATGATATATCATATATAAAGAATAATTACTATGTTGTATTTATTATTTACATCAATTTTACTCATTATTATACCCTTCCAAATAGTGAAGTGTTGAATGACAAACTACACCACGATGTGGAGACGGTAAGTCGAACATAAGCATGTATGGTGACTTTTTCATTTATAGGATTGGTAGAATAATGAATATGGTTGTACCGTATTTATAATAACATCACATTATGTATAAGTTACTAGAGTTATTATTATAGTATGGTAACAACAAAGAAAGAAGAAGTGGATGAAGAAAAGAACAAGAATGTGGTGATGAAATATTTACCTCTTCTTCCGGTTCTTCCATTTGATTAGATCCAAAGGGATCTGTTGGCTGTATTTATGATCAAATTAAGGCCCCTATGTCGAATTGAGGGATTTTCGAAGGAAATTTGGGCAAGTTTTGTCCAATCAAAAAGGATTTGGATATGTGAAATTGAGAGAAGGTGATGTTCCCTTTTATAAGAGGGGTGAGCGGTACCTTAGGAAAATATTGAAATATTATTTTATAATAAATTCATATTCAGTTTATCAGGGATCCAAAATGATTTGATTCTATGATTAGGTGGGTATGTGTCGAAATAATCTCAACCAATATTTTTTAGATAGTTATAGGTTACCATATTAACCTTATCATTTAGATGTAACTCTTAGTTAAACAGTTTGACATTTACCATGTCTTTTTGAATTTTTATATTATATGATTAATAAAACTACTATAATCTACCAAGATAACTTGAAGTGATTTATTATTGATATATATTACCTTGTGTAGGTCCTTTGGATGATCCTTATGTTTTTAGTAATATAATATCAATTAATAATATAATATTTTTTTTGAAAAAACTCTTTTATGTCAATTTTGACACTATTTTGTATTTTGTTTTTTTAAGTAATAACATCATGATTTCATCAAAAAAAAATTAATTCAGATAACCTAAAATGTCATATTAACCTATAAAATTAGTGTAATTCATAAAAATTCTAAAAATATATTAATTTGGATATTTATAACACCAATTATGTTAATTATTCATTAATAATGTAATTACAGCATCATCACTATGTCATTAAAAATTTAATTATTTGATGTCTAAAAATTATAAATAAAATACCATTATTTAAGAAATATATTTATCTTTCTATTGATTATTTATATTCAAATTTATCTTATGTTTAACATAATATGAAAAATGGGTTAGTTATTAAACATTTAATTTATCACATTTAACTCTTCTTTAAATAAAATAATAATAAAAGACCTACTCTAATCAAAGTGGACCTAAAAGGTCATATTTTATTACTAATATTGTTTTTGGTATATATAAACTTATCCAATAGAATTATGACATGTGTTATGGTAATAATAAAATCATTTTTACATGTAATTATCTTATTTACTTTTAATTGTGGTAAATAAAAAATCAAAAGTTTCTATTCACCAAAAATTATTTTCATCTCAATAAACGAAATTTTACTTACCTATGTCAACAATGTCTTTCAAATTTTTTAAATTCAACAAAATTAATAGGTAAAGTAATGTTTCATGAAAATTGGAAAATGCTCCTAGGAGATGGGTAAAAGATGGTAAAAAGTTCAGTAAAATTTTATACATCAAATTTTATAATAAAAATGAGTCCAAGGAATTACATAGAACTAATATATTTATTATGTATGTATTTTTACCCAATATAAATAAAATAACAAATTATATAAATAAAAGGTCAATTTTAACCAATAACTTAGTGTTTTTTTACTATTCATAAAAAATTGAATGTTTTGAGAAAAATACCAAATATTCATTCTAAGTTAATTTCGATACTCCAAATTGAAAAATGAAGTCCATTTTTAAATATATAATTTATAAATTTTTAAAAAGTGGGTATTAATATAAATAAAGGCTAGTTTTATTGGACGTAGTGTGTTAAAATCTCAAAGTTGAATAAAATGCATGATATAGCATTATTTAAAGGGAAATATAACGTGGATGCATGGGATGTTACAGCTGACCACCACTGATTCACTATGAAGACCTAGAAAAAACTTCTCCCTAGCAGATGCGTTGACCGACATCGTAGATGGGTTCTTCAAAGAATCAGAACAGTCCAAATCTATGTCTTTTATAGAGTAAGAAAAGGGTACCTTCCTAGAGTCTCGATCCATAACTAGAGGAACATGATCTAGAGTAGAAGGGGCTTCAATATTCTTCGACGGGCCAATGAAAACCTCTACCGGATTGAAATGACCATCCAGAACTGAAACTACTAAAAGGGTTCTCTCAAATTGCCATTGACAAAGAGAGAGATTGTCTCAAACACCATTCTCTTAATAAAATCCATTATGTAATATGTTATAAATATATATTTTCTATCATGATATACTTATACTTAATTCTTATTTTTTTATTATTTTCATCTATTATTTTCCCCTTATTTATTTACATGTTTTTACTTCCATAGAACATTACATGAGATTGATTCTTCTTGATATTTTGATTCAACAGACATGACATAAAAAATTAATGTAATTACAATATTATTTAATATCATGTAATGTTTTAATATATATTTAAAGTACATACCATATTTTATAGTAATGTATATACAAGAATAGCTTTACGGTAAGTATATGTTGGTTTCAATGAATGTTATTTATTTTCTACACTATTTTTTATTTCATAAATTTACAAATCTTAATCTAAGTGGGTAATAATATTAATTTCCAATAAAATATTACTGATTACAATATACCTTAAATACTCCATCCCAATATCAAAAAAATGTATCCTGTATATCATGGTTTATCATGTGTGTGTATATATGTCGTGGGTCAGGGTTTACAATACTCTAATCATATATAAAATGATTGTGATAATGAAATGTATGAAAGGATCTATGATCCCTTCCAGAAACCATTAATAATGATTCATCCAATTATCATGTAATGGAAATATACTATGAAATAGATAATGAAGTGTGAATCTATGTTTTTTTATTTTATTTTTTCATAAAATGATTAAAGTATATAATAATTCTACCCTCATGTATTCCCACAATATTTTATTTTCATAAGGAAAAACATTGTACCATGTATCTATATCATTCATTATGGGTAATTGAATATTGATCACAATGTAACCAATAAGAATGGAGTTGTTTAGATCACCATTTAGCCCCATGCATTTCATCCAACCTGAAATTTTAAACCTCTAGTTCTCAATATATTATGTTATTCTATGAAGATTATGTTATGAAACACAAAAAAAAAATCATCCATCTATTGATCAACATCAAACATTTCAATAATTTCAGTATTTCCAATATGTTTTCCTCCACACTTCTATCTTTAATAATTGGGGAATCCTTTATATTCACTACTATTTGAACAATTTTTTTATTACATAAATACTTTTGTGAGAAAATAATTTTATGAGGAAAAATATTGGTCTACAAAATCAGTTTGATATGTTTTACCTATTCATTGAATGTTATTTATTTTGATAAATTAATGAATGGATTAAAATCCTCCATTGACTATCCAAATCCCCTTCTTTTAGGCCCATATGATATTCAAAAAATCATTTATATAGGGACCACTATGAAACTATTGTTACATCCCAATGTAAGTAATGAAACTTTGTTATGATTTTTAGTTTTTTTTTTTGACAAATATCCTTTTTGTATAAGATTTTTTTGTTATCTATGAATATAATACATCTACATTGTATACACATCATCATATCCACAATATTTAGAGGCATAAATTTTTGTTTTCTTCATGTTTTATATTATCATAATCAATCAATGAAAAAAAATTGAGTGAAAAAATTATATTGTTTATGAAGTGGTTTGTTTAAGAATGGGATGTATTGAGTAATAATGTACTCATAATTTATAAAACAAGTCAGATGATGCTTTTTTAATCATCAATTTCTTAAAAATCATGAAATCATTCTTGATACATGATTTTTAATAAATGGTTGAGAGGATTGAAGAATTACCTTTTTTCAGTATAGAGATTCCATTGTAATAAGATATCGTTTATAATGGGAATTCCATTATAATTGGAATTTCATCATAATGATAATTCAGCCTAATTCACAATGAATGATACAATATTAAAATTCACTATGAGAGAAATATAATTCAAATTCACTGGGAAAGAAATTGAATTTGAATTCACTAAGAAAGATATAGAAATAAAATTCTCTGGGAAAGAAGTAGATTTTTTATTCATTGAGAGCGAAATAGAAATCGAAATAACTAAGAATGAGACTTAATTAAGATTCAGTGATAAATAAATAAAAATCACATTAACATATAAATAAGTACATAATATTTATCTGAATATAAATAATACTCAATAAGAAAATTCCATAAGTTTTATGACAAGTTGAGCTGGTCAAAAAAGAAATAATTTTTTTTAAATCATTTAGAAATATAAGGATAATTGAAGAAGTCAAAGTTTCTATTTTAAATTTTATATATTTTAATAGTTTTTGAAATTTGAGGAAGTGGGTAATGTTTTCATTTTTCCTCCTTTTGTATTCTAAGATGTCAATAACTACATGCTCAAATTGTTTTCTCCGAGTGGACTTAATAAGAAAGTGTAAAAGGAATAGTAATGATAAAATCAAGGGAAAATAATTTTTATATAGAGATCATGTGAGGAGGATCAAATATATTCAATTTTTTACTATATTTTTCATGATATTACCATGAATATAATATATAGTAAATAAGATTAAGTCATTCAGACTAAGGTATATCAAATTGTGTATTTTGAATAGAGTTTCTGTTTTTCAGATTGAGAATGATCTTTTCGTATTAAGTCTATAGTATTTCGAGATTCAAATATAGACACATCATATTGATAGAATCAAATCCAACATCATCGAATTTAGTGAATCAGACCCAACAACATCATATTGAGAGAAAAAGATCTAGGAAAATTGGACTGGGGATTCATATTGAGAAATTATGGAATAGTTTCAACAAAGTACAGGTTAAATTTGTTTTGGTTAAATTATTTTGTAAGAAAATATTATAAATTAACAGGATTTATTATTATCCTCTTATATAGAGATATAAGGTGACTAATGGGAGATGGTACAAGTTATATTCCATTCTTAGTAATATTTGATTTCTATAGACCAATGGGAGTTTCTATAGAATGGATCTGGTTTCTGACACATATGTCAAACCATATAAATATGTATTCATTACATTATTTCCTACTTTTTCATGAATATGTAGTTACTAAAATTTAATAAGGAAATAAATATTAATAGGTTACATGGGTTATGTTTTTAATAGTTTTGAAACATATAAAAATTGAACAACAGAATCACCCCCTTATTAATTGTTATCAAATCGATGAGAACATAAATTTTAATTAGAGGAAAGGTTCCCTTGATGAATCCTTGCCATGGATAAAATCAATTCATTCAATAACATATAAATTCCATCATTTTTTGGAAAAAAATATTAATAATGAAAAGTGAGTGTGATTCCATATCTCCAATCTCTTTTCCTGGATGTTGTTGATAATATTACTATTGGTTTTCCACCTATTGGGAGATATTATCCTATGATGTCTGTTGATAAGAGAAATATAGAAGATAATGGAAAGGATGGAAATTCATTCATTATGTCTTTGTCAAATATTTCTTATAAGAAGTTGATGGGTCTCAATATTTATAAAGTATGTGGGACATTTGAGAAAGTGTTTTCAAAGGGATAACTAAATTTAATGAATGAAATCCATAAATCTAGCATATTAAGTATGAATACATCATAATGAGAGATGGAGAAACAATTTATGAAAAATTCACTCGAGTAAATGAAATTTTTTTCAATGTTAGAGGATTTGGATATGTAATAATGGATTCTACAATTTTGAATAAGCTCATGAGAAACATTTCAAACATGATTTATTATAACATTTATTCATCAGAAGATAATGATTATTTACCTATTAATGAATTTCATAAAAAAATTTATGATTATGAAATTAGGAATGCCCTAATGATTAAAATGAATATGAAATATGAAATATATTTTGAAGCTATAAGAAAGATGAAAATCCATGATGTAGAAGATTATGAACCATTTGAGTATGATGATAAAGAGGATACTGAGTTGAATGAAAAAAAAATGTGTCTTATATACATGAATTATCTAAAATGATTGGGAAGGTATAGAGGTAATCTTCCTCTCAAATTTCTTGAGTGAGGTGGAATCAGACAATTTTCTGAGATTTTCACCAAGAAGAATGATACAGAATATCATGATTATTCCTATAAAGAACATCAATGGATGAAGTGGAATATAAATTATGATAAAGAAAAGTCTTCAGAAAAATACAATATGAAGATTTCTGAAGAAATTATGTTGGGTGAGAAAAGTGATTTGAAATCAACTGACAATAGATCTTCTAAAGATGAAAGATTATAAAATTTTACATTCTTTATTGAAAATTATGAAAAATAAAAAGATCCAACATATAGTGAAGAAGGTGGTGATCAATCATATAAAGAGTATAAACATAGAATAGAACTTGTTTCAAGTCATCAGGAAAAAAACCCTCAAGAATGAAATTATAGTTATGACGAAAGATTGTGAAATTTTATTAATGGATGAAAAGATTTCTTTAATAAATATGAAGAATACAATGATGATATTTTATGTTAAAAACATAATATTCTGTAAATAGGGGAATATGAATGATGATCTTGGAAAGAATATTGAATCCAATGAAGAATAAGTTAACAAGTTTCAATCAAACCTTCCTGAGTCCAAAAGTAAATTGAGGAATATGAATTAAAACATTAAAAAGAATTTGGATGTTAAAACAGAGACCTCTAAAGTTTTTATGAAGGCTCAATATGAGAATCAGGTGAAATATTATATGACCAAAAATAATGTATGATTTGATTATTTTAACATTTCAGGTTACAAAAAAAGTATTCAGAAACGTGGGGTTGATAATGGATGTTAGAAACCTATTAATTATAAAAATTATAAAACTCAGTAAAAATTAATGATGGTCCACATACTATGAATGCATGAGAAGGAATTAGATACCAACATCAAGCAGGTTTCTTCAATGAAAGATCATTCATAAATAGAAAATCATTATTTGATGGCTATTATGGATTATGTGGAATATATGGGAATATATGTTATAATTTTTGGCACAACTTTTCTCTAATCATAATAATGTTTAAGAAAAGTGGATGAAATAGTGAAATTATAATGAGTAACTTTTCTAACATATATAATGTTGAAATGTTTGATTTTGAAGATGATAGAAATCTTCTAACCAAAACAAAAATGAATTCATAGATGAAGTTTGCGGAAAGTGTGATCAGGGTGGTCATCATTATAAAAGTTTTATCACACTAATTCCAAAAATAATTCCATAGGAATGAAAATAAAAGGATGTTAAAAATAATAAATTCGAGGAATGATGTTTTGTTGTTGAGAAAGATATAAAAGAAATTAAAATGAACAAACAATGGATACATGATAGTGGTTTTTCATCACATGTGATAGGTGATATAAGAATATTGAAACAAATTAAACGACATGATGGAAGAGATGTTACTTTTGGTAATGATAGTTCCTTAAAAATCATAGGAATCAGAATGGCTGATATAGAAGTAGAAAAGATATAATCTAAGGATGTTTTAGTTGTTGATGGGATATACCATAACATACCTAGTATAATTCTACATTATGATGATGAAAATATGATTTTTTTATTTGAGTATCATCAAAAGAGTGAATGCTGGAAATCTTATTACCAAAGGAGGAAGAACCAGTAGGAATCTCTTCACGTAAGAGGATAAAATAATTCTGATCACTTATGGTTGAAGATGAAACAAATTGTGGCACCAAAGAATTTTCCACATTGAAAAAACATGTATAAAATTTCTATTGTTGGTTCTATTTATAATTTCTAGAATTAAAATGAATATATTATGTTGATTGTATTACATTAAAGAAAGGAAATATTACTAATAAAAGTAATTAGAGAATTATGATTAAATATATCAAACCTCATGAACATATTCATTACAATTTATGTGGGATGATGAGACATAAATAAGAAAACGAGATTAATACTTTATCAGTTTTATTGATGATTTTGGTTGGATGAGAATCATCATGTTTATGAAATATAAGTCAAAGGATATGGAAATTTTAATATTTTCTAGAAAATTTTATGAGGTATAAATTGGGGAATATATAAAGAATTTTAGAGCAGATAATGGTCCAAAATTCATAGTCAACTCATTTGATATATAAATGAGACAACATGGTATATCTAATCAGTATAGTGCTCCCTATACTCAACCAAATATAGTTCCTGATAGAATGAATAAAACAAGGTTGAAATGGGAAGAAGTGTGTTCATAGAATACAAACAATCTTGGACTTATCGGAGACATGCTGTCAGCACTGATGTACAAGTTCAAAATAGATTTTTTTGAGACCATAAATCCACATTAATCCTTATGAAATGAGGTATAAAAAATATTCATTTAAATAATTCATTGTATTTGGAATACTATGATTTCTCAAAACCAAAAAACAAATTGGGAAAGATTGATGAAAAATGTGAGGAAGGAACATTTATGGGTTATGCACCAAATGAAATATGTTAAAAATGTTGATAAAATGCTTACAATATTTGGTAGGCTCATATGATGGGAGGGTAATTGAAAATCATTTTTCATTAAAAAAAATTTATTTATAATGTTGTGGAGGATAAACTAATGAATTCTAACAATAGTTAATGTAATTAAAAACATCCTTATCAAGATTTAAAAGAATGGTGTGATGTGGGAATTTTTTCTAAGAAATAAACATTGAAAATTCTTACCATACTAAAACATATTGAAAAAGATAACATTATTTCAAATAAAAAGGATCTAGATTAAAAAATAATATTGAGATTAGATAATCGGACATCATATATCACAGAAGTTGAACCTGAATTAGCTTCAGATTCTATTGAACACAATGAATGTGTGGATACTATGAAAAAATAGTTGAATCAGGTAGAGAATAATGGAACATGGGAACATGATTCACAGCCAGAAATTAGATATGTTATTTGAACCATGATGGGTTTTCAAAATAAATTGAATGATCATGGAGAATATTTGGGAAATAATGAAAGATATGTTTGTAAAGGATATGCATAGGTGGAAGGTGTGGATTTTGATGCTAACTTTAACCCGATTACAAGGATAAAATCCATTCCAATGATAAATTTTGTGGCTCATCATCTGAACAACAATGCTTATCAGATTAATACAAATCCAACATTCATAAATGGAGAGATTAAGGAAGATGTTTACATTGAACGACCATATAGGATTCTACTTGATGAGGATGAAAACAAATTTTTTTAATTTGAATAAATCATGGTATGTGATGAAACATGCTCCATGTTCATGGTATTATTATCACAAAAATTATTTCTGAATGTTGAACTTTTCTAAAGAAAAATTTGATATCGACTTATATGTGAAATATGTTGTCTTCATAACACAAATTGTAACTGTTTATATCGATGATAAAAATTTCTCTTAGGATATATAAAATTTTTTAGAAAATTTTAAGGATAAATAAACTTGAATATTTAAATTTCAATTTTGGGAGAATTATCTTTCTTCCATGGATTTCATGTCCAAGAAAAAGAAAAATACATTTTTAATCATAAGAAATGTATGCTAGGGAATTTTTAATGATGTTTTATATAGATGAATCCAAAGAAGATTCAACTATTATTTTATTGAGCATTGAGTTGAGTAAATGTGAATGTAGAATAATTGTGAATCTAAATTATATTGAAAAGATAGTAGGAAGTCTTATTTATTGTATGGCCTCAAGGCCTAATATTTATTATGTTGTTACATTCTTTTCTCAGTATGAAAGTAATCTGAAGCAATAAAAATGCTGGAAATAAAAATAATTATGTGATATTTCAAAGTAATAACATATCCGTGGTTTCAATATAATAAAAATAGTTAGATGATGTTTCATGTTTATGATTATTTATATTGGGATTGTTATTGAAATGATTCAAAATAAACCTTAGTAGGAAAAGTTTTCATGGGTGAGTGTTATGTGAGTTGGTATAGTAATAAAATAGTTATGTTTCAATGGGCACCACTGAATCTGAATATGTTGTAGCTACTCAGGCTTGTACTCAAATATTGTGGATGAGAGTTCATTTCGAAGATTTTAATTTAAGTTTCTAAACAGTTAAAAATACATTGAGATAATGAGAGGGAAATTTATTTTTTTAAATTAATATGCGACATTTTTTATATAAACCCATTGATATACGGTTTCAAATTATAAAAGGGAAAGTTGTTTTGGTGATATTTTTCTAGAATAAATTTAAATAATTTATTAGATTACTAATATATTTACAAAAGTAATTAAGAAGTAATTTTTGGTGTAATTGAGGCCCCAACTTAATTTTCATTATTCACCCAAGTCTCCAAACCCTCCTAAGGAAAAACCACCACTGTTCTTTGGATTAGATTGTCAAACAGGATGGGGGAGAAATTAACATATTTTTACTTTGTAAGAAGAGTTTATTTATCATTCTTTTTGTAATTTTAAACACTATATATTATTTAATTGGGGAGTGAAAAATAAACATTATAACTAAAGAAAAATGAGTGGAAAAAAGTGGGAGAGGAATAGATAAAATTAAATGGGAGTCTATCTCTACATGGAGATTAATTTTCATTTCACAAATGGATGGAATTCCTTCAAAAAAAATTATATTATCTTGTAGTCTGGTGCCAAAACACTAGTTTTATAAAGGCTATGTTTTGATAGATGTCCAAAAAATGAATTCTAAAAATTTTCTGAGATTTGGAAAAGATATTAACAAGGGTTTTAATAAAATTCAAATAGGGAGACTGAAAAACCATTATTATGAATTGTTTTAACAATGTTTTCATATTTGTTGGAATCTAACCATTTATATAAGAATGATGTATTCATCCATTAATCTGATCCATCTATATTATATATAGTTAATTGGATCCAAAATAATTAGAGGAAATTTTTTTGCTAGAAGTTTTCATTTTATTTGTAATTAGAGATTCAATGAATTTGTTGACCAAAGAAGTCGTATTGTTGCTAAAGATGTTTTTTGAAGAATGTTAAGACTATATTTAGAATGTATGATTACTTACTAAACCAAGGAAGATGATTATTTCATGATCATAAGATCTCAAAAATCATTATAACATTCATGAAAATAAAATTGATGAAATAAATGAGAGATTTAAAGAATTTCAATGTTATGGAATAGAGATTCAATCAGAATGATATATCCATTAAAATGGTACTTTTTTTTTAATTTGAATTCCATCATAATAAAAAATCAATCAGATTCACTAAGAAGGATAAAAAATTCGGATTCACTGGGAAGGCTATAGAATTTGGATTCCATCAGAATGAAAGAGAAATCATATTCACTAAGATGGATAGAAAATTCAGATTCACTAAGAGGGAAATAGAATACATATTCACTGAAAAAATAGAAACATGATTTTTTGAGAAGAAAATAGAAATATCATTCACTTAGAAATCAATAATAATTATATTAACTAATATATAAGAAGAAATCATATTTAGTGGATTATAAAGAACACCCAAAAATAAAATTCATGATGTTTTATGAAAGGTTGAGGAGGTCAAACATGAAATAAAATTTTTTATAAATCATGGAGGAATATGAGGAGGTTTAAATAATTCAATGTTGATGATTTAAATATGAGATATATTTGGAGTTTTTGAAATTTAAGGATGTGGGAAATGTTTTCAGTTTTCCAATTTACTCTTTCTATGCCACCAATAATTATATTCCCAGATCAATATCTCTATGTGGAATTAGAATGCAAGCGGAAAAGGTGGAGTGTAGGATAAATCAAGTGAATTATTTTTAGAATATATATCTTGTTAAGGGGATCAATCAGTTGAATGTTTGTTTACCAGATTCTGAAATTTTGAATTTAGAATATCATATTTAGTCAATCGGATTGTGTCAATTGGACAGTGTTACATCGTACTAAGTTATTTATCCGAGATTCTATTCTGTAGATTGATAATGTGTTCATAGTATTGATTCCATTTTGTTGATTGAATCATATGTAAACTTATCCTATTGAGATAATCGTGCCAATGATTATCATTTTTAGTGAATCAGTTACAACATCATCGATGTGAGAAAATCACATCCATCCAAATCTGAATTATGATTCAAATTGATTAATGATGGTGTAGATTCAATAAATTATTGATTCTATAGTTTGGATCAATTGTTTTATAAGAAAAAAATTTAAACTGGTGGGAGTTAGTGTAATATTTTTTTAGGAGATAGATGTTGTATAATATCTGTTAGAAAAAGTTTTATTCACTTTTTCATAATTGTGGATTGTTATAGACCCATGTGAGTGGCTACGAAAAGGATTTATATTCTCACACTAAGTCCAAACCTTTTAAAACTTTTGTACATTATTTTCATTCAGTCTTTATAATGACCAAGTATTTACAAAAATTTGATATGGAAATAAATCATAATAGGTTTTATGGGATATGTTTTTAAATTTTCTGAAACATATAAGAATTGAAAACTGATTCACCCCCCTCCACCTAAATAATTTTTTTGATACATTAGAACTTCATAAAGGCTAACCCATTAATTAATTTTTATTTTATCATGGATTTTATTATTTAGTAATATAAAAATTGACAACATTAAATTTAAAACATTCAAGGAATTAAATATAAGTACTACATGACATTCAATTATATATTGTTCATTTTTTATAACCTTCCTTACTGATATTTACTTTCATGAATCCCTAGTTTTCTATTATAACTACACTATTCTAAACAACAAATTTTCATCCATAAATAATAAATTCAAATTTTATATAATCCAACTCTAATATTTTATTTATTATTCTAAAATGTGACATATTCATAAAAAACAGCGTCACAAAATTAAAAAATGATTTGTAAATCAATTTTAATATAATATTATCTCCACAATTATTCATTATACTATATATAACCTATTACTTTAAATAGAATATATACAATGAAATTATATAATCATTGAAAGTTATTTAGTGTATAGTTTTACCTCTAGATGGATATACATGTTTTTTTAAAATTTAATTTTTATATTTAACTGGTTATTTAAAAATATAGTATCAAAACCATCCTATAGACTATTGAATAGTTTTGTTTGATATACATCTTTCAACCCTTGATAAATTAAAATTATAAAGAATTTATTAATGAGTTTTTGTATATATTGAAACGTATATATAGTTATATAATATGTTATGGTGGGTATACTCCTTCTCAATTATTGTAACTAAGAAAAAATTACTTCTGGAAATTCCATTACCTAAAAGGATCCCATTGTTATGTGATTTTAATGGTCCAATCGTATCCACCTTGAATTGGTAGTCTCTATATAATTCAATGGAATCAAAAATAATATACCACCCCACAATGTAATCTTTTATATTATTTTGATTTTTTACACTCCCTTTTAAAAAATAGTATAATGACCATTGAGGTGAAACCATCTAAAATTTAGTGGATCAGAGAGTCATATATCACTAAACATGTAGATCATCAATTGAATTGATATATTAAAAAATCATTTTAATTGATACAAACCTAATTAACACAATATTTCATCAATTTATATTTCCAATGTTGGAAACATCACCGATTCAATAACATTACTTGGTATAATTTTGAAAATGAAGCAATTCTTTTTTAATACATATCATTGTTTATATATATAATCCAACGTAATGCCAGATAATGATAGTCATGTGATTATTCATCCTTTAACTTAAAGTCAGTCGTCAAAAATATATTATGGATATATGATTAATATCCCTTTCGAAACTATTCACTATTAAATAAGTTGTAAATTTAAAATCTATTTAGACTCAAAAGTGTGTAAAGATATAGAGGAATAAAAAACCATCCTTCACACATCACTACATCCAAATAATCCATTATAATTATTTTAATTGTATCCATCATATCCCTATTGATATCCTTTGTTCTGTCAATATCATTTATTAATGTTTCAATGACACTTAAATACATTTATTATACATTTCTTACTTCAATAAAATTTCTAACATTAAAACAGTTACACTAGAATAATTCAAAAAGAAAATGTTCTCATTTTCAGAAAAAGTATGTATATTTTTTCAAAAAGTTTTTAACAAATATAGTGACTATATCCTGTAATTTCACATTTTTTAGTCAAAAATTAATGGATTAAGTGTTCTATATTCTTCTAAATTATCATTGAATATGAATTTCCATGATCATAAATTATGTTATGTGGGTAAAAAAATATTATTTCATGGAAAAAAAATTCAATAAAAAATGATTCAACCTAATTGAGTGTGTACCAATTCAGAATTTGGAGAACATAAAATTTCTATAATGAAATATCATGGAAAATATTACTACGTATGAAATTCATTTTTCTTCTCAAAAAATATAAATCTAAACACAAAATATTCATTAACTTGAGCATTATAAAACATAACACATGACTCCCACATATTATATAGAACATCCCTAACTAAATCCTAATAAAAATCACTATCATTAAAATATTTGGATTTCATTGTATATGTATATATAATATAATGTATTTTTCTCCACTAATAACCAATGTGTGATGTTATAATTTAACAATATAACTATAAATTTACTATAGAGGATTATTTGAACATAAAAATGATTCATTCAATCTATTTATAGAACAAGATAGTGTTTTCTCAACTCATTTCCAAATTTTGGA
The DNA here is from genome assembly GCA_963277665.1 of Viscum album. NCBI lineage: Eukaryota > Viridiplantae > Streptophyta > Magnoliopsida > Santalales > Viscaceae > Viscum > Viscum album. The sequence goes on along the minus strand of OY728142.1, from coordinate 1,219,434,678 downwards.
AACCCAATACCAATTTTCTTCTTCTAAGAAGTGACTATTAGTTGATAATGTTATTCATCATCAATTCTTGTATCTATGATCCATGTTAATTGTCTTGAAGTCTCGTCACTACCATGCAGTCATCTAATCAATATAGTTATTAGAAAATACACATAATCGTTTGAAGAAATTGATTCATCATTCTTGTATTAAGATAAACTAGAGTTTGGAATTTTATAAGTTCTTCATGGTCCTTTTGAAACAACATAAAATCAATCATAAGGGCTTGTATTATTTCAAAGATCATATGAATTGAAAAAATAAATAATTTAGAGCCATATTCTCTACAAGAAGCCAAATTTTATTATAGTAACATATCATTAAAGAGATAAATTGGTTTCCTAAATATATGATCACTCCCTAAATTTCCATCTTTCAAATTATATAGATATATCATGGAAGAAAATGTTTTATATTTAGTATAACAAGCATAGAGTGGTATGTTTTCAAAACTCTTTAACTTCTAAATTAGCTATGGATGATTAAAAATTTATTATTAAAATATTTTTTTCGTTTACTTATTATGACCATCATCATCATTTATGTTTTTATTAATATTAGGAAATCCATAAACTGTAATTTTATAGTTGTCACTAACTATATTTATTTCATACTTTTGTTAAGAAAAACATTTGTAACATTGATATATTATGTGATAGAGGAATTTTTATTCCAACACCAAATGAAAAACTCAGCATGAATAATAACAATGTAAGCACATACAAATGATTTGATAAGGTCCATTTCTATGATTTGTTTCAAATGTGATTAAATATTTAACCCCAACTTCATAGTCTATTGTTATATAATTTCCATCCATCCATTTTTGATTCATATTAATAGAATTTGGTTTTAAAATATTTTTATTAAAAACAAAAATACATATTTACTAAAAGTATACTAAATTTTTTATATTTTTTTATTATATTATCATGGTACAATACTAATGTTTTTCCTTTTATGATTTCTACCACATTGAAAAATTTATAGGCATCATATTTGATACGAATTGTTATTACATCATCAAATTGAATGAAAATACGATGATAATTAATTATATGACTAAAATGTTTAATAATTCTTATATTATTATCCTATGTAGACACATATCGTAAATAATTTAATTTTTCTGTAACAGATTCATATAGTGAGATAAGGATATTTATAATTATAACAAAAAAAATATTGTAATCCCAATAATCAATAATTATTATTTAATACAATAACATTCAAAATTTTAGCTTCTATTTTAACTTTTATAATATTTATTATAAAGAATAAAAACCATTTAATCTTGTGGATTTTATATACCATGATCTTAATAGATATAGTATTAATAAAAATTCATTTATATAAAATATATATCATATAAAATTTACTTACTGAAAAACTATATTGTGAATTATTAATCATAATATATATTTATCTATGAGTTTAATGAAACCTCGGAGTAATTCGATGTTAAATGTCGAAATCATTAAAATATTAAAGTTGCTATAAATTTCAATCATGAATCATTTCATTATGATAATTATGGAATATCAATTACATGTTTATATGTAAGGAATCGTTTAGTAAAATATTTATCAATATTTGATAATTAATAGTAGTTTTATGATTTTATAAATAGAACATAGGTACTCACACAAATGATTTTTCATGCTAGGATATTTACAATATACCATTAAAGATATGGATTGGGATTATAAAAGATTTAGTTTTAAATTGAATTTAATTTATGAAGTGTCTAATCTCATATTTCTCATATCCTAATGGTGATTTTTTGGTTTTGGCAAGATAAATGGAAACGAAAAATCCAAAGGAAGTTTGAGAGAAAATATTTTTTGATGGATGATACTAATTTGGTTTGAAAAAAATTAGTGGTCAATATTTACAAGATAATATTTATTAAATATATAATTTCTTTAATAATTAAATTAATTAGTTTATTTTTATGTTGTTGTGAAAATAATTAATATGAATCATGGTATTTTTGAATTCATTATTAATTTTTTATTATAATTATGGATTTATTCATTGTGTTTTATATACTAAATTTATATTCAAATAATTATTATTTGAATAGGAAGTATTCTATGATATTTTTTATCTTCATTGTGATAGAATTATAATGTTTCCCCAATAATTTTCATACTTTTTAGTAGATTGTTCTACTATATGTTCTAAATTGGATACTGAGTTTTGTCTATTTGATTTTTTTTATTCTGTATCATAAGATTTCTTGGAACAAAGTCACCTTAAATTTGTTTTATGGTATGATTTTTAATTCTTAAATGTGATTCAGTTGTAATTTAATATGGGTTTTCTTTTCCCTATGTTTGATTCATCATTGGAATTTGAGTGATCTAGGTATTTGTTCTACATTTCGATCTCACAGTTATGTTTCAAGTCATCAAATTCATTATTCGGAGTTTTTCAATTTGTGGGCCTCATTGGATTGGAGTCTTATATTTTATTATTGTATTATTAGATTCTATAATTTTATGATTAATCTGATATATCTCATCGTCTCATTGGTTCTTTTTTTCCTGGTTTATCAGATCTGATCATCTACTTCATTAGATCTTTTATTTTACCTAGTTGGTTTATTGGATCGATTTCACTTAAATATATTAGACTAGTAATGATATTTCCAACCTAAATCAACACATACCTTATAATAGAACCGTTTTGTGATGAACAAACCATTCATAGTTTGGTACTAAATTTTTTAGATATCAAAATAATGTTCTAATGTGGTTTTTATGTATAAAATCATATTGGAAAGTGAATTTATATGATGTTATTCTCTCTAATGAAATGGATAGTGTTTTTTAGGCATTCCTATCTGATAAAATATTTTCATGGAATATCAGTATTATAGGTTATTCATAGATGGGATGCACATGAAATCTATTAACATTGTTTTGTGTATAGTTAATGAGTATTATGATATTTTAATTAATTGATAGATTATTAATGTATTATCCACATATAAAACATTTTCCATTCATTCAGTTATCCAATATCTCCCCTCTTTCTTGAGGAAATTTTCCTATTATTCTTTCTATGAACTATGTTTGGTGGAAGTTTCATATACTTATTTTTTATTTTAAATCATGTAAACAAACATGGATGATGTTAAGGAATGATCAAGACACCATGATGTTCATGTAAAGTTGATTTATAATCTAAAATTAAAATGGTCGATAATTATCCAAATCAATGGATCATATGTTATTTACATAATTTTTTTAGTGATATTGACCATATTAAGAAGGATGTTATAGTTTTTTATTCTCTTCCTACATCGCCTCCTATAATCTCTCAATAATGGGCTCTTTAAAAAGATTTAAAAAATAATCATCTAAATAAAGTGTGATTCTAGTTCATTTGGGTTGTGGAATCAAACATTAAATAAGGTGGCTTGAATATTTTATAAATTAATTAATCCTTTATAATGATTAATTAAGAACTACCTTTTAAAGGTGGAGATTTTTGAAGGAGGTGTTACCACACAAGAGAGTGAAATTTTTAGGATCAAAAGAGTATGTAATTACTATGAGGGGTGGGGTATTAAGATTTTAAAATATTAAAAACTAGTTTACTTATCATATTCAAATAGGATATGAAATAAAAATTATTTATAATTAAAAAATGATATCACAAAGGCTTTTTTATCGATAGTTTATATAAATTTAGAGTTAAGAAATGTTTTTTAAAAAGAAAATATTTCATTACATAATGTACTATAAAATATTGAAACGTGTAATTATATGTTATATAAAATATTATAGAGAAATTAATAATGACTTAAATATCATTATAAAATATTTCAAAACATTACAATTCTGTGTATATGAAGTTACAAAACACCTATTTGGGTATCAATGGTTTTCACCTAACAGTAAGGTGTGTCTTTCGTACAATAATAAATCAATTGATACAATTCAAGGTCACAACTCTGTATTCTTATCATTAGATGAACTTGGGAAAATAGAATACACACACCACTTTATTCTTTGAACTGGAATCCATCTATTAGTAAGATCATATGAAAAATTACATTCTCATAAATTCTTAATTTGTATAAAAAAAACTTTCTCCTGTATTATGTCACCATTTATTCGAGAGAATATAAAGTAAAAATATTATTTAATAAATATTTATTTTTAATTACTGAATACAGTATTTAATTATTTATTGTTGTATTATTCTATTAAATTTATTTAACAAATATATATTCATTATTCGAGGTTTGATAAAATTTGTGGAGGCATGAAATCCCGAGATTAAATTGTCCAATGAGAATTAATAAATATTAAATATTATTTGATGGAATAATATTTAATTTATGTTTTTGTTATGAGCATGTTAAGAAATAATAATAATAATATTATTATTATTAAGTGACATGGGTTTCCATAGGTATTAAAAATATAATAAAGGTCACTGATGCCCTTATTTTATTTTAAACCTAGTTTTATATAATATGAATTGTATTATTTTCTATGAGATCCAATTCATTTTTTTGGTTGTGAATAATGGATATAGTGAATCATCTCCGACCCAAGAGAGATCCATTCTCGATGAATTCTCCTTATAATGGAATGATATGTTCCTCTACCTTCGACCGTCATGTATAGAGGGATCAAAGAGAACACTATGGAGGAAATTCACATGGAGATAAAAAATTTATGACACATGTGATATGATCTATCTTTCTAGAACTCGTATAATCCTAAAGATATGTTTTGAGATTTTTGGAAGATGTGTAGATCACCAATATTGGTAATATTCAATTGAATCTTGAAATATAAATAAGATAAAATTCATAACTATTATAAGATCTATCACTGAAGAAAGAATTCCAACAAGGGAATTCTTTAATTAATTAAATTAATTATAAAAAACATGTGATCATCCAAAAAATGGTTTAAGAATTATATACCTTGTCTATTTATCTTGGATTAGATTCTATTGATCATGATTTTTTGTTGTGTAAATATTAGATTGATAATTAATCATGAAAAAACAAATTTTCGGCATGACTAATAACACGTTTTAGCTCCACACAGATCCTTCAAGTGGTATTAGTGTAGTCACATAATTATTTATAATTTTTCAAACATTTTTGATTTATTAACACATTTTTCATTTAATTTTTGATTCATGTTTTATCATTATTTTAGTATAAATAGAAATTTGTGATTATTTCGAATTCATTTATTGTATATCTATTGAAAATAATTGATTTTATGAATGAAATAAAAATAAATGAACTCATATGGAGGTGATTATTATTCTGGATGAATAACACAGTAGTATACATCATGTAATAGATGTTACATGCGGTGTAATTGTTTTCAACGTTCCCAGAATGGATTCAGAATTAATTCAAACCTTGTGCAGTGATTACATGCAGTGCATTTATATTCTTATATTGGGTGTTGATCGGGCCATATTTATGCATAGTCATTGAGATAATACCCCATGTATACAACATACACAACCTATAGTACATTAAGTCACATATGTGCCATGTATTTCCATACATGGCATAACAGACTGGTGACTGTGTAATTTGGAGACCACGGACCATGTATCCCATTAAACACACGATGTAATATATTTTTGAGGCATGATTTATATACCGAGTCCCTAGGAATGTGCCTCAAATAGATGGTGAGATACGAACATGTTGTGTAAATCGTATGCACATTCCATATACTTATATCAAATTATACATAATTAAGATTAATTTATTATACAATGTAAACCTTATCAACATGTTCTTGCATGTGTTCATTAAGTTAATTGGATATTCTATGTAATGGGTTTTAATATATATATATATATATATATAATTTCAATGTTATATTTAGATATACATATCATGTTTGAGTTATATTAATGATATTACTCTGCATGCATTAAAGCATAACATATTATTAAAATATAGTGTAATTAGTAAAATCATTAATTTTATAGTACACGTCATGAATGTATGTGATGAGTCACATATGCCAGATGTCACAATAATAAATTGTATATGAGTATAATACATGTTTGTTTGATTCATATAGGTATTCACCATGTTTCCTCCAAGTAACATTTATGTACATTGTTAATTTAAAAAATATTATTAAAATTGATTATAATTAGGATCGTGGATAATATCAATGGCATTCAAATGACAATTATGATAATGGATTTCAATAAAGAATGAAGACAAATAATTATTCAACTGTGATTTATCATAAATAAGAATGATTAATAAATGATTTCTAGTTTTATTAAATGTGTATTTCGTTTCATGCATGTGGATGATCATGATCATATACTGAATATTTTTTTGATTGGTATCTTTTAATTTATTATTATATTATATTATTGGAATATGTTCTTTCTCTCCTCTTATTATGTAAGGGCATGTGTGGCCGTGATTTTTTATGATATCTCTTTTCCCTTCACTTTCGTGTTAGTAACATCAAACATAATGGATGTAGATCTGTATCTAGTGGAGTCTATTAAATTTTTGTGCCATGTAGAAAAAATTTCAAGATAGATACATAGGTGGATATGTCATGAACTATATTTGGTCACCCTTAAAACTAGCACCCTACTCGGCACGTGAAAAGGCCCTAAGGGCATTCCCAATCTCCAAGGGATGGAACATGTTACCAGGTATAATAAAATGAAAATTGGTAATGATTTACCCATTTTTATTAAAATACAATCACAATCAAGTCCAATAAAACCAATCTTGATTTTTCTAACAAAACCAACATTCAAAACAAATTTGAACTGAATTACATGGATCAAAAAAAACTCCGAATGAATATAAAAAAATAATAAAACCAAAAATAACAGCCTATGAACATCTACATTGCAATAGGCACCTTCTTCATGCCATCTCCATAACAGTGCATCACAGTGAACCACTAAAATCCCAAACCATTGACATAAATGTTTTACCAAAACCTGTGACACAAAATTAGCATGTCTTCTTACACCCAAGTGTGTATGTAGGGTATGACCCAAATCATAGTAGGATAACACCACTATGATATTTCATTTGATAAGAATTCAAATATGATAAGTTTACATGTTTTTGTAAATAAGAAATGCTAGTTTCAATTTCTAAAAGATGCAATTTTATATAAAAACTCTTTTCATGTGGCCTAATTTAAAGAATCAACACATTTAAAATAAATTCCAATAGTTATTCGAATTTACTAGAAATCACACCTTATGCGGTCGGTAAGCACGAATCATCTAATTGGCACAAGATATTGGAAATAACCCCTTGGTACTAGCTCGCTCAAAGGTGTAGGTACATCGTATATCAGTAAAAGTATCCGTTAAAAATATATGTTCTTGTGCATGATCCACTAGTAGGAAAAATTAGCATAACCATATAGTCCCCATCATCATCATAATCATAGTATATTTAATGTTTTCATCGTCAAACATTCTATGTCATACTTTGTCCAAACCCTACAGGATCACTAGCATACTGGTACACGTTCACCAACCAAGATACTCGGGTTTCCCTCTTTTTCTCAAACAAGGTCAACAAGACATGAAATATAGTTTTCAAATGAAAATACCACTTCCATTTCACAAATTCATCAAACAGCCCACATGTATATCACACAAGTCACATAGTCCACTTTTTCATTCAAATGCATTTTGAAATCACACTCACACCAAAAATAGCCCACAACAGTTTTAACATATCATTCAGACTTAAACAAATACATTAACAATTATATGAAGAATTTCCAAGGTATTGGAAATCACATAACAGCCCACATACATATCACATAATACCCTTTTCCCTTTCAAAATAATTTTTCATAATTATCACATGAAACAACCCACAAACGTGTTTCGAACCTTTCTTGCAATTTGATAAATCATTTCATCAATTTATAAGAAATTCTAAAAATATTTTACATATTAAATCATCACATTACCTTTAAAAATCCCATATTAGGTTAGCACACTCTTCAAAGCACTACATATTCATCCTTTTACAACACTGTTTATCCCAATAAAACCTCAACAATTTTCATAAAACAATCCAAAGGGTTATAACATTGTTTTCACACAGAACCCATTTTAATACCCCTTTCAAGGAAAAAATCACACCAAAAACACTTCAAAACAGAATTGTTATCCTGATAAACATTTATTAAACCAATCTCATGTGAAATAAAATTACATCAAATAATACCACAAAATATACACATTAAAAACATACATTTCATAAAACACATTCATAGATTAAAACATGTTTTTATACATAAAACCCATTAAACCCCCCCCCCATTTAAAGACCACATGACACTAAAACATTACCAAAACAAAATTAGAATCTCCTTTAAACCAAAAATAAATTACTTTCACATTTCATTAAAAAACACAAGAGATATTACCTGAGTTAGATTTGAAAAATACACACTTCAAACAAAAATTGTCATAAATACTAAATTCATTACTACTACTACCAAAAATGGTTTTGACACCACACAAAACTGATTAGGAACACTATAAATTAATAAACCAAGAAAGATAGCTCATCAAAAATTAATTAAACATGTAATCATCTAGATCTTGTGTCAAAACACCAATTTGTTGTGCCAAAACCTCAACCACACCACCGCCACACCACGTGGGTGTTAAATCCAACCTAAAACAGCCAGATTTTACCAAAAATACTTGAATTTAAACCCTAGATACGAACAATAACTTATGAACCTTTTATAACTCATGAAAAGTTGAAAGAAACCCTATGTAAATGGAATAAATCAAAGAGATAAATTTTTACTTGCATGATTTTGATGTTTCTCTCATCAAATGTCCCTTCAAAATGAGTTCCAAGGGAGGGTGAGAGATCTTGGAGGTTTTACATGGAGATAGAGAATGAAATGAAAAAGTAATGGCCATGTTTAATTTATTTCCGGAAAGGAAAAGGGTTAAAAAACTCAAAATTGTACTGAGATGGACACCCTACATAGTTTGGATGCATGGTATAGTAAACTATGTGGCCAAACCGTGAGGCCTAATATGGACACCTAAAAAGTAATATTTTACCACCAATTTTAGGGTGGTTACAATGGGGAAACCAGTGGGATAATATTGGACAAATATACATGAGAAAAATTCACAAAATAATTCACTCTTATCAACCCCAAAACACATCCAACTCAAGGGTACAAACCACCTCAACAACTAACCCCACAAGTTGTTCCACTAGGAGTTTCACTAACACAACTCCATAACACCTCAATCCCATGCCACCCCCTTGAAAAAATAGGAGGCCAAATTCTTTCCAAGACCCCCAATAATAAGCTCATAGATCAAGAACTTTGGAGACCCCAAAATTTTAAACCTGGAACACCCGGAAAACAAGAGAAAGTAATGAACCAAAATATGATTTGAAATAAAGAATTGAATTGAAAATCTGGGTGTGACAATTCACCCCAACATAAAACTTTCAACCCCTGGAAATCCACATCAATGAAATATAAAAAAACCAAACCCAACTGAGAAACCAAGATGAACACTTTTTCTATGTTTGTCCCCCAATAGACAAAACACCTCTAGCGATCAATTAAAGAAGGAAAACGCTCACAAACCAAAACATAATCCACTTTCTTAAATAGATCGAGAAAATTTGGTCATTCTCCAAAAATAAAACATTTAAAACACTATAAGAAAAAGAATCAAGAAAAATACCCAAATGAACAACAACAATGAAAAAGGATACACTTACATTTCATTAATTGAATTGTTTGGTGCATTACAATTCCAACATTTACCTAAGGAATATGTTGGTAGTTATGTTGCTCCAAAAAAGAATAAATACGGACAAACCAATATCAATGGAAAATACTAGTTACTAGTATATGGAGACACAAATGGGGGCCAAACCATATTATAGAACATAAATTTTTCCAGAGAGAGAATCAGAACACTAACATTGGAGGCCAGAATGAACACCCAAGAAAAGGGGGTTGACATTCACTACACCTTTTGAAAAGAACAAACATAAGACTAATAGTGGGTCTCCCAACAATAAGAACCAACCATCTTGAATAACTATAACATTCCAAAATAGATAGTCCCCAAACATAAATAGTTGGAATGGCCGCATGGTTAGTCCATACATTTCCAAAAACCATGTCCTAACCATGAGGATCCTTCAAATTGAATGGTTTTCAGGAGCATGGTTACTACTAACCATGTGCAAACCGTGTGCCCAACATGTCTAGAAAAATTTCATTAAATTCTCTAAAAACAGTATGAATGACCCTAGGATTACCCCTGACCATGCACCAGCTTCACTCTGAGCACTATGGCTGGAGTTAAAATGATTGAATCATCTTAGACCTTGTAGTTAGGCTTTGAAGACCCACATAACAGAATTTATCCTTCTGTTTCTACTAACAACTACACCACAATCCCATATGGGATCCCTAGGACATAACATAATTGAGAACACACTTTACTTAAACCTGACATTGCACTAAGATAAGTACGTAGATGATGCACACAAATCACACCTTATTTCATCAAGTCAGAAAAAAATATAATAAAATGACACATATAAACACCTTCCTCTATAATAGAGGATTTTTTATTTTTCATGGGTGACATAATACCAACATAACCGATACTCTCAGAAGATTGCACAAACTTTACATTTACAGTCAAATGAGCACACGTTATCACAATGTGTCACTGAACCTTACCATTGCAACTGATAGAAACAATACATGGAAAGAGTCCTTTTTCCAAGTCCCTAAACAACACACTATTTTAGTAAGTGTCTATAATATCCCCTCATGACATGATTTCCTAGACTTGTTGTTTAACGTGAACTTATTTTTCAAAGAGACTATGAAGGACCCGGAGTCCCTCTTACACTATCCACACTAACAACCCAAGACTACTTGTACCTACGATGAATCATAAAACATAAAAACTAAGGTCCCTTTTAACCTCTCGTGACCACTATCCTGCAATGCGAGGATCAAAAAAACCATGAATGTAGAATTTTGTAGACATAATATCCATAGCTCAAATAAAATATTCCTTATATTTATCAACTAGAGGATTTACCAATGGTAACATAATATGGGTTCCAATTGAGTGGTGCACTAACCCTTAATGGGGGAGTACCTTATTCCACAAGAGAAACAATGAACCCAAAAACCGAGTCTATTAGTCAATAAATTTAAAAAAATATCCAAACATATGTGGGGATACACTCTAAAAGAATCATGTAACATTTCTTATATGATTACACCAACCTTCCCTTCATCCCAGCATATCGACCAAACACAATCCCAAAACATGGTTCAAGCAATAGGGGTTCATGGACTCCAAACATCCCAAAACATCAACATTTTCCAAAACACATAAGACACACCATCCCCAAACAAGTCCTCAAGGGATCATGATTTCCTTTCGAAACATTTCATTGAAAAAAAATGGTTTGGTGGTTCGGGTATCCACCAATGGTACGCCATGGGCCCCACACATGCATGTTTCTGTTCCACACCAGTAACCCTCCTCATATACACCCCATCACTCATCCACTCATGTCATAAACCATCCCAAAAACCCTATAACCCCATGTATATGGTCACTTACATGAATACAAATGGTTAAAATAATTTTTTTTAATATTTCAAAAAGAAAAAAGTCAACCAATACTTAATTTGTTTCAAGACCACTAACCACAAAATCAAACTCCCAGTTTACAGCATACAAAAGTTTTCAGAAAGGCAAAAACATTCAAATAAGAACTCAATTTCAAGTTATTCAAATCAATTTCAAAACATCTCATATTATTTAAATACCTTTCAATAGTTTATAAAAATCTATTGGAAACACTTTTTCAAATCCATCTTTAACATAGTTCGTACTTTCAAAAGAGGTGTAAACACATCATTTTTTATTTTTAAAAAAATTCTGAAAATTCATCTCCACCATTTCAAAAATAAATACATTATATCATTATTATAAAACCATTTCACCGAATCTTTACTCTACTTAAACCCATTTTATTTTCTTCATTAAAACCAAACAACGACAATTTCAAAACTAAAGATCAAAACACAATTCTAGGGGAAACTAGTTTCGGTGGGTGACATGTTCATATGGTATGAGGCTATAATCGAATCTATTCACTATAAAATAGATATTTCTATTGATATATCCTCATATCCACGTGGATTCTTAGTACCTACGAGCTCATTGAGACAATTTACCCAACTCACTTGTAGTTTCCCCAAATCATAATCACCCATGAATACCAAATGACTCGAATAAGTCCTGACATCCCACGGAAACATGCATCCCATCATGTGGTGTACTGACCATGCACACTACCCATAACCAGAATGTCAAGTCCCAAAAATCCTAGTCCCATTCTATCCAAATTTACCCCAAAAAACATGACCCAAAGAGTTATACTGAACCCCCTATAATATAATTTTCTCACAAACCAGTTTTCCCAACCAACAAAACCGGCACCCAAACCGGCCCGTGGAAAATCCCTAAAGGCTTCACCAGTCCAAAAGGTCTGTAAAAGATTATCGGGTATCATAAATGTAAAATTGGGAATGAATTACCCATGTTTATAGACATATAACCACAATTTATTCCAATAAAAAATATGGATTATTCCAACAAAACCATGATTCATAAAATTTAAGAACTGAATTACATGGTTTAAAACTACTCCCAAATAGTATAAAAATGAACAAAACTAAAAAGGATGTCCCGGGATCTATCACATGGAAATAGGCACTGCCCTCAAGCCATATCCAAAACACCACATCCCAATAGTCATCTAAAAACCAGAACCATTGGCATAAAAGCTATACACAAACCTGTGACACAAAAGTAGCAAGTCCACATACACCCGAATGAGTAAGTATGGAGTTATAGAAATCCAAATAGGTTACCAATACTATGATATTCCTTGTGATAATAATTTCAGGATGAAATGTTCTAATGTTTTCACAAACATGCAATGCTAGTTAATGTTTATAAAAGATGAACCATTAAATAAAAATAGTTTTTTTATTGGGATAATAGAAAGAATCAACGCTTTTAAAATAAATTCCAAAGATACTAAAATATTCATACATTCGTACCATTATCCTAAGGTAAGAACAAATAATCTAATGAGAATATGAAATGTAAAATAATTCCTATTCACTATCTTGTTGTGGGTCCCATGTAACTCGTAACTCTGTGAATGTAACCATAAAAAATATCTGATCTCATGCACGATCCATAAGAAGGGAACATACCGATAACCTAGTGGTCCACATCATCATCATAATCATATTTTTTATAATTTTCATTGTCAATCTTTTTACATGAAACTGAGGCCAAACCCTAAGAGATTTCAATAATACTAGTACACACCAACCCACCTAGATACCCAGGATTTCCTCTCGTCCTCAAAAAAGTTAAACAACACATGAAATATAAATTTCACATTAAAAAAATTCCACATAAAAAATTCACCAAACATCTCCCATATATATCACTGAAGTCACATAATCGACTTTTTCATTCAAATGCATTTTTAAATCATTCTCACACACAAAATAGCGCCCAAAACATTTATCATATCATTCACACATCGACAAATGCTTTATCAATTTTATGAATTATTTCCAATGTAGTGAAAATCACATAAAAACCCACATACATTTAATATAATACCCATTTCACCATATAAATAATTTTATCATCATACTACCACAAAACACACCACGAACATGTTTCACACCATTTTTGAAATTTGATAAATCTTTTTAGTAATTTATAAAACATTCAAAGAAAATTTAAATCTTATATCACCATTTTACCATTCAAAAACCCATATTAGGTGATCACAATTACCAAAAAAGTACTTATACATCCCTTTACCACTTTTTTTAACCCAATATAACCTTTATAATTATCATAAAAAAATCCCAAGGGTTATAACTCGGTTTTTCACATAATACCCATTTCTAAACCCCCATTTAAGGCCAAAATCACACTAATACCACCCCAAAAATAATATTCATCCCCTTAAACGTTTATTTAAACACTCTAGTGTTTCTAAATTACATAAATTAATATTTAAAAATATACACATGAAAAACAAACATTTTCATAAAACACTTTTAATGTGTAAATTAATGTTTTACAGATAACACCAATTAAAAACACTTTGTTAAAGACCACATGAAAATAAAACATTATCAAATTATAATTTTCATCCCCTTTCAAAAACTCAGAAAATCTCTTTCACATTTTATAAAACAACCACAGGAGATATAATATGAGTTACATTTAAAAAATATACACTTCAAAAAAATGAACCTTCCATAATAAATTCAATAATATTGCTACCAAAAAAGGTTTTCAGACAATAAAAAACTGAATAGGAACATGATAAATTAATAAATCAAGATAACTAAATCATAAATAATTGATTAAACATGGAATCACCTACCTCTTGTGTCCAAACACTAATTTGTTGTGTGAAACATCAACCAAACCACTGCCGCACCAGGAGGGAGTTAAGTCCATCCTAAAACCTCAAAGATTCCCCCAAAAGACTGAAATTTTAACCCTAGATACAAACCTTGCCTTCTATAAATATTAGAACACATGAAATGGTTAACGAATCCCTATGTAAATGGAATAAATCATAGAGAGAGAGACTTACATGCATGGTTTTGATGTTTTACCCATCAAATCTCTCTTCAAAAATGAGTTCCAAGGGAGGGTGAGAGATCATGGAGAACATCCATAGAGAAAGGGAATGAAATATAAAAGTAAGGGGCATATTTAGCTAATTTCTGGATAGGAAAAAGTGTCAAAAAAATAAAAATTTAAATGATGTTGACAACCTTCATGGTTTGGAAGCACGGTTTAGTAAACCATACGACAAAATTGTGCGGCATGTTATGCCCAACTAAAAAGTAATGTTTCACCTCCAATTTCACGGGTTTGAAATGGGAAACCAAGGGTGAATATAGGTTATGGATATGGAAGAAAAATTCACAAAACAATGCAATCTTATCACCACAAAACTCGTCCAACTCGAGGGTACAAACCACCTCAACAACTTACCCCACAAGTTGTGCTATTAAGAGTGTCACTAACGCAACTATAGAACACTACAACCTCATGCCATCCACTAGAAAAAAGAGGATTCCATCCACCATAAATGACCCCCAAGACTAAGGTCATAGATCAAGAATAGAGGATAAAAAAAATTTGTATCTCGGAACACTCGGAATCCAAGAGAATGTTAAGAACCAAAAGGGGATTTGAAAAAAAAAAATCATTGAATTGAAAATCCGTTTGTGAAAGGATAGCTGAATTTTTTTAACACAAACCATAATTGGTTCACGGTGTTTTCCACTAGTTTGAATGTTTGTTTTTATCAACTAGATAATTTAATAATTTGTATAAGATCATTATCATAGAGTTTTATTATTTTATTTCATTCAAGAGGAATGGTTAATTTATTATGGATTTTTTATCGAGATCACACAAATTTATTAATCAAAGAGAATGAAAAATAGAACTAAAAAATAGCATGTATAGAAATATTTTATATGACATAGTGAATCACATAAAAAATCCACAATATATTAATAACTATGTAAAATATATAATAATTGGAAAATTGAATATAAAATGATAAAATACCTCAATTGTAGATTTTACGTCATTATATATTTCCACTACTTTAGTTATAATCGAACAACAATTTAATGTTCATGACCAGACAATGATTTTGTGCATTCAATTATCAAGGAATTAGAACTTTATTTTTTCGGTTTACATAACTTAGTTAACGTAAACTGTTTAATTATAATGAATGAATTTTTGTATCAATTAGGAAATTTTTTAGGAAATCCAATTTCATGACTTTTGGATTGGGGACTCCACGGAGCCTATCGAATAGAAATGATTTAACACAGATGAATTTGTAATGCTTACCTATAACAATTCAAGTTTCATGGACAACAAACATAGGGGTAAAGAAGAGGGTAATATAGGTCTATTTCAAAATAATGTCCATAAAACAGGATATTACTATGCCAATTGGGAGGTCTATTTGTATTTGAAAAAATAGTGGGAGATTAATAAATAAAATATGTATTTATTTGTTTCAATTTTATCAGAAGAAGTATTAAAATTCTACGAATATAATTTTTAATAAACATCATTGAAATGACTTCAATAATTTCACTACTATCCATACATGAGAATGATAACCTCCTCATATGAAAAAATTTTGATGAGTGGAAACTGTGATTACATGTAATCCTTAGCAATGAAAGGAAATTGTATGTGCTGGAAGAACATATTCTTGATGCTCCTAGTAATGAGGCAAGTGGAGAACAATTATAAATATATGAAAAACATTATAAATATTCCACAATTGTTCAATGTTTCATTCGTTCATCTATTCTAAATGATATTTTTATGTAAAAAGGTGACAAGGATGTGTATGGGATGATATCTAACCATTGATATCTCTATCAATAGAAGTCTATAAAAAAGGTATAAGATCTCCAATTAGTCTTTTACAAATATTCATAAATAGTGTATGCCAGTTGAGTATAATCTATTCGAGATTATTAGATACATTGAAATATTAGACATATTAGTGTTTAAATTCCATCATGAATTGCGTATATATATCATACATTCAACACTATACAAGGAATATTACTGTTTTAATATTAACTACAATATGAGAAATAAAGAGAAGGGTTTTTCATAACTTCTATAATTGATTTTAAAAGTTGATATGGACATAGGGTGTGATAAACCCATAGTCCTTTTGTTAATGAAGAAAAGGAAGTACAAGGAAAAGGGTTCCAAGACTAATAATATGTCAAATTTACCAAATAACCATCCTTACAAGAAGAAGAAGAATATCTATAATTATGGATATGAAAAGGACGGAATATTTTTTATGTGTGAAAATTTTGGCCACTAGAAGAAGAACTTCACCCAGTAGAAATGGGAATATAAATGTGAATTCATTATCGAGTTTAATCTTTCAATATCTACACATTAGATATTATATACATATTTTGGTTTTCACATATTTTGGAATATATTAGAGCCATGTAGATTAATTAATATTTCTAGAGGAGTGGAAGATTTGAGAGCTGTCAATGTTGTGGGTCTTTCTGATCTGGCCATTGGTTACTAACACCATTAATTTCCAAAATGATGTATTTTGGTATTAAAATATTGATATTATGTTCTAATAGTAACCAAAAACATAATATATGTATCATTCCATGATGGGGATGGGTTTATTTTCATGTTTGGAAATAAATGTTTTTTCTTTTATAAGGAAAACATATTTTAGAGTCTGACACATTTAAATAACAATATTTATATATTCAATTATTAAAAAAATATTGGAAATTGAAATTGAATCATGATCACATGAGTCATATAACCCCTAGATATTGAATCACCATATTATTTATGTAAATGAGAACCATTTTACAAATCAATATCAAGATTTTTATTTTGAAACATCTGATCTAAAAAACATGAAATTTTCCATGCTGGTTTATATGGAAAAATTACCAAACCAGCATTTGGAGGACAACGTTAAAGGGTCGTAGAAATTCTAGGATTGGTACACTTGATGTCTGTGGATCATTTGAAGTACAATCTAGAGATGGATATTTTTAATTCACAACATTTTCTAATGTCTTGAGTATATATGGGTATATAAACTTGATAAGGTATAAGTCCATATCCTTTGATAAATTAGATTAATTCGGGAATGATGTAGAGAATCAGATTGGAATGAAGATAATGAATATTTAACTAATTCGAGGTGATGAATATATTAACCAAGTGTTTATCAACATTATATGGGAGTTTTGAATTATATCTCAACTCACTTCTCCTTACACACTATAGCGGGATGGTGATAGTGAAATGAAGAAATGTAACTTATTATACATGTAAGGACAGTGATGAGTCATATAGATATTACATTATCCTTTTGGGGATACTCCATACAAACTAAAGCATACACATTAATCTGAGTGACATCTAATGTGGAAAATAGAATTACCATTGAGTTATGGAGTGTAAAGAATTTTTTTTGTCACATAAATGCATATGGGTTTGCGAGGATAATTTTAAGGCTTTATCAAGAATAAAACATGAAACCCATGGAATAATGTGTATATTAATAAAGTATACTATGGACAAAAAGGGATAAATGATATACAGCCCCTCAAATACGAATGTTACTATCACTTGTCAATCCCTATTTCTTGAGAGGGAGCACATCCTAAAAATTGATAGTGGGAGAATGATATAATTCATTGAAGCTGATGCTCATGATACATAAGAGTCGGTACATGAATAGGTTCCATAGGTCCCGATGGAATAAGTAGTCTCTATAACACACGTACAACATTGGATCACTAGAGAGGTATGATAACCAACGGTATATGGATTTCTAGCCACCAAATATGGTGACTCATTATTGGTTGACAATGATGAATCCCTCTCCTATGAAGAGGAAGTAGATAGATCAGAAGTTGTAAGATAGAATGACTCCATAAATTATGGAATGGATTCCATGTATCATAACCATGTTTGGGTTCTGGTCAATTCCCCAGTTGATGTTAATCACATAGGATTCAAATGGGTATTAATGAGTAGAAACTAGACATGGATGGTAATTTAAATACCTATAAATCAAGGTTTAGGTATAAAGTGTTCAAACAACATCATGGAATATAAAATGATGAATGATTTTCACCAGTATCCATGTTTAAATCCATCATAATTAAAATTTATATATAAAATTACCATGATAATGAAATTTGGATGATAGACCTCAAAACTACTTTCCTTAGTGGGAACCTTCTGGAAGTTGTCTATATGGAACAACTAGATGGTTTTGTAGCTCCATGTGATTCCATAAGGGAGTACAAGTTGCCGAGATACTTTTATGTATTAGATAAGGAATCCATGTCATGGAAACATGCATTCTATGAATGTATAAAATAATTTGGTTTCATTAAGAATGAATGTGAGCCCTGTTTTTATAATAGGTTTACTTAGAATGCGGTCATTATACTAGTAGTATATAATGGTGAATGATTACTTATTAGAAATTACATACAAGTCTTACAATCAGATAAGGAATGTTTTAAAAAATCTTTCTACTTGACAAATTTAGGTGATGTATCATATATTATTGGGATCAAGAAATTCATTCTAGATCCAAGAGGCATCTTAGGAAATGTCAATGTGCATATATTGGCAAGATACTAAAGATATTTTGTATGAAAAAATCTAAGAGTGGACTAGTTCTGGTTTCTCATGGTTTACAACTTATTAATAAAATGTGTCCATGGCCACAAAAGGATAACGATATAATTATTAAGATCTCATAAGCTTCAGTAATAGGATAATTCATGTATTCAATGTAATAAATTAGACTTGATGTTTCTATTGCATTATGAATGGTAGGAAGATATCAAGTAGATTTAATTGAAAAAAATTGGTCTTCGGTTAATGATATAATTATGTGTATAAGAATAACTAAAGATATGTTACTAGTTTATGGAGGAGACGAGAAGTTATTCATCAAGGGTTATATTGATGCCTTTTTTTTTAATTATTAGAATGATCCAATGTTTCATCCAGGTATTATTTTTTATCTCAATATATGTGTTGTGAGCTAGATGAGATCCAAACTTCTTGTTTCGGATGACAGAATAGTGGATTTCGAGCAAATAAAATATTCCTATTTACCCAATTAATACATTTGGATATATAAAATTTTCTATGATACTGATTATATACCTATTATGAAGACCCTACCAAATTTTATTTTGATAATTCTGCTATGAAGGCTCTTACAAATGATCCAGGGTCACATCAATGAGAAAATCACTTACACCGGATGTATGAACTCTTGAGGGATTTTTATCAATATGGTGAAGTTGTAATAAGAGGAGTAACCATGGAAGAGAACATTGAATACCCCATGAAAAAATTTATATATCAGTAGAAGCATGAGTATCATGTGAGAGCTAGAAGACTGATGGTTGTTAGCAGTTGGTTGTAGTTAAATTTAGATTCTATTAGAGTTTGTTCCCTAGAACCATATTTTGTTTACTTTATGATAACATGAATTTATCATTGTTAATATTTATAAACTTATTATAACATCATGATCGTTCTTCTTCATAACATAGTTTGTTAAAATGACCCAGGTGTAGTCATCATATTAAAAGGTCCAAACTGTTCCCCGGTATGATGAAAACCTATAAGTGCTATGAACCTATTCTTAGAAATAAGTTATATACCCAAATGATATCATCTATGAGTCAAAAATGATATAGGGTATTAGGGGTGGAGAATCATAGTATATAGAGGAACCTTCTCCTGGTGTATTCCTTTTGTAATGTCCAGTTTCAGATAGTATGAGACCAATACCAGCCATTAAAAAATACAAATTTATATGTTTCATAGGATGTTCCTATCTAAAGATATGTGTATAGATCCTTAAAAATTATTATTATTACTAATGAGTCTTATCAGTCTTGTAATGTGATGTATTTATGATAACAATGATGACATATATACATGCTTTGGTATAAAATTTTGGGTGCAGCATGATTAATATTATATTAATGAGTAATGTGAGAATCTAATTTTCCCTTATATACTTTAACTAATGTCGATATCTCAGTCCCTTTGATGTAAATGATATGACCTAAATAAATCCCTGGAAATGGTTTTCTATAGGAAAGATCAATTTTTATAAAGGGATAGAAGGATACATCACACACATAGGTTAACAGCATAGGCATGTAAGATGATTGATTAGAGATAGGATGATAAAGGTGTTATTTTACAAAATAAGAATCTGTATAAGGTATTTTGTCCCTACGATATGAAATTATTTCACTATGGGTGCCTTATAATCATCATCATCATGTTATTTATTTATTCTGGGATAGTTGGAAATCGGAAAAGGGTGTAACAAACAATTAAGGGGATCTAATGTAATGGATTGAGAGGTTATCCCCTTTGATGATTTTAACCCCTTCTGGAATGAGACTTAACATATTGTAAATGCACAGGAGTTCAAAGATGGGGTTTCAAGAGAAGCCAAATAGTTGGAAACATTGTTTCCCTCTCGGTTGGTGTGCATTGTATAGATGTTGCTTTGGAGAAGAGTGTTTCATTTTTTGCAGGTGTATTCTATGGAGCACGAAACCTCTCCTCACCCCTGTAATCCGTTGTGAGGTACCAATGAGTCTATTTCTTCCTCCATGATGTCCATATTTCTATGGTTACAAATACTAATTCCTAAGAGCATGGCCAGTGCCTCGGCCTGGCAGAACAAGCCCATGCCTAGCTAGATGGAGAAGGCTAGGATGGCCGACCAATTATTATAATGCCCAACATCCCCAACCTGTATTGTTACCAAGGAGAAGGATCCATTTGTGTTATTCTTAAGACCCCTTACTGGAAGGTTCCATTGAACTCAGTTGCCCTAATTGGATCTACTGAGTGGAAGGGGGTTGAGGGACCTTTTAATGAAGTGCTATAGTGGCAGGGCCTCCTTCTTGTTTCCCAGGACACTCACCAGTTAAAGATGCATATGTCTATACTGGATAATGAAGGAAGGACCATTTCGAATGCACCACCTCAGGAACCAATTTTTTCCATTCCTTCCACAAGCACCCACAACCTACAAGCATCAAAGAGGTGTGAGTGAGATTCTCCACACCCTCTCCCGTGATCCATGAAACAATCATTCAAGAACGGTCTATTTGTCTATAACGAGATTTGAAAAAAATCATTGAAGTCTCAAAATAAGGACCATACATCTCGTGCCCATTCACTCTCGATGAAGAGGCATTCCACTAAGTTCTCCCTATGGTTCTTACAATATACGCACCAAAAGGCCATGTTGATCCCACATCTCTTTATGTTCTTATATGTGGGTACTGGCATGGTCATTATTCACCATGTGAGAAAATTGTATTTCGAGGGGATTCTCTTATCCCAAAAGAGTGATGTCCAAGTGTCCTCCGGGATGATCGTGATGCGAGTCAAACTATAGGATTTTTTTGTGAATAAGCAAGATGGGGAGGGAGTAAATATGCTCTTGTCTGGCATCGAGCTTAATTAAATTATATTCAGTTACTCCTACTAGTCCTTCCCTTGCACATTATTGATGAAGGATGGGTACTAACTTCCTCCCCTGAATGTAATAGTAGGTTCCATACATCCCGAGTAACCCATGATCTCCCTTTCCCAGTTATGATTCCAAATAGACATGTCCCCCTTCCCTATAATCCATCGCATTAGAGGCATATGGTCATTAATAAAGGGACCACTCTCAGACGAGATGGGGGAAGTCCCACCTACTGCAAAACCTTGATCACCCTAGAGGTGGGCATGCATCGTACTTTCCCATATGGTGTATTGGTCCAGTACCTCCCACACAAGTTTGACATGAATGTATAAGAGGGTATCCTCTAGGCTTTGAACGTTAATACCTCCTTCATTGGTAGACCTCACCGTCCTCCTCCATGAGACATAATTTTTCTTTCCCTCTGACCCGGGGTCCCATATGAATCTAGGAAGAACCATTTCGATGTAAATGATCAATCCTTTGGGGACATTAACTGATGATATAGCACAAAATGGTGTGGCCAGCAACACAATATTCACTAGTGTGATCCTCTCACTGAAGGAAAGATATTGTTTCATCGTGTTAAGTATATTCCATGTGATCATATTATGAATGGGGAGAAGGACACGTATCCAAAGCCTTGCTGGGGATACCAGAGCACTGAGATAGTCCATGGGGAAAACACCTCTCTGCATGTCTAGGATACAACTCACTATAGAAACCCTTCTCAGTGTGAAGCTACTAGCTATATAGAAATTACACATTCATTTATTGATAATTTGGCCATACCAGTGGAAGTACTACTCTAACGCATGATTGAAATCCTTCAACTAACTACTCAAGGAGTTCATGAAAATGGTCATTTCGTCCACAAACATGAGGAGGGATACCAGTGTTGAGTGCAACCCTCTGTGGTAGGGTAAGATGTAACCATTCCTCATGCTCCTTAATATCAGTTGGCTGATAACATATGGGGGTAATAATTAAGATGATCGAGGTGATGGTATCCCCCTGACTGAGGCTGCAGGTTGGATTAAAGAATCCTTAGGTGATACAATAAATGTGACTTCCAACCAAGAAGAGCTAAAATAATTAAAGGTTATAGCATTCTCATGAGAGAGGCCCATACCTATAAGAAAATTGTTTATGAAGCTCTATTCGATGGACACATCGGCATTACTCATGTTTAGCTTAATAGATAGTTTGGATCCACAATTCCTGATGTTGATGTCCTAATGAATCACTTGGGCCAGAGTTATCGCCCCTTGTATGGAGATCCACTTCACAAAATTGTGTTTCTTAAATGAGATCTACTGAGGAAGGTGACAGACAATCCTTATGTTGATAATGCTCGTGATAATTATTTAGGGGAAGTTACAAATTATCATTGTGCAATAATAGTGGATAGAGGTTGGGTTCTTAGACTTACTCAGGAGTACAATCGAGGTGGCACCTGAAATAAGAGGAAGCTGCCAAAGCCATAAGAAACCATGAATGTACACAATCAGGTCATCCTTAACTACCTCCCATAATGATCTATTAAAAGTTACCACGTATCCATATGGGGCTACAATGCTTTCATATTTATGGTTATGCATGGATTTCCTAATCTATTTATCTTGAGTAATGTTATCCATGAGCTCGTTGTCCCGGTCTAATAAGCTGGTGGGAATCACCTCCAAAACCCCAGATTTCATCCAGGGTACCCATCCAATGTTAGGCTATTGGGGATCGCTAGAATGTCCCAAAGAGATGTGTTGGCCAATGCCCCCACATCATCCATGTCATCAGCATCAGATTCATCGTCTAGCAGTAAGTTGGTTTTAACGTGTCTTCTTCTCTCCTTGACACAAGCTTTGATATAAGTAGTGTTCCTATCTCCCCCCTAGAGCCACCTTTCCCTTGCCTTATCGCTAGCTAGATGCTCCTGCATCATTATATTTTCCTCTAGGAGATCATTCCTAATGTGAAGGTCCTCGTAAACATGATCTTCCCAACCCTCCTCAAGAATAATTTTGATACAATCATCATCCTTCATGATGGCCTCCAATTCTCCCTCGGTGACAGGAGATTCCCTCTACCACTCTTGAAGCATCGGCATGAGTCGTATGATTTTGTTGTGAATGGATACCCACAAGTTCCCATGGAAAAGAGAGGACCAGTATTCTGTAACAAATTCAGGAAACCCTTCATTGCATCTAATTGCTGGTAGTAATGAAAATGAAGATGATGATCGTGCATAAAAGATTGGGAGATCAGTAGGGGGAATGGCCTGAAATGCCTCACACTAGATTCAACACCCTGGTGTCCGAGAACGTGGAGATGGATTTCATGTTTTCCATACAAATTTCCAGAAGAATCCATGATTGGTGGTTCCCTCACTAATTATTACACCACGTGATGTTGACTCTGGAGAAACCTATGTCCATAGGGCCCCTTATCGCCATAAATTGGGAGAAATCCTAACTGGAATTCCTTGTAAAATTCCTCTACCCTTCCACTCCTAT